>OY757309.1:218237558-218920226 GCA_963583905.1 Stenurella melanura | reverse complement strand
AATAAGGGTATCACAAAGCAAAATTCTTATTTCAGTATTTAGAATGTGACGAACATTATACAATATGTTTAGCTTTGTCATAGCTCTTTTAATACAACATGAGATGTGTTTATCAAATCTGCGGAATGTATCGATGATTAAGCCTAGATCACTTACCTCATCTTTAAGCGGTAATTCAGTAGCATTTATCAGTAACCGAACATTGGCAGATAAATCTTTATGAGCAGCTCTTCCAAAAAACATGGTAATACATTTGCTAGGATTTATAATGTAAACAGGACCTTATAAATTATATTATAACCTTATACATTATTTCCAAGTCCAAATTTACAATATCACAGCGAAGCTGTATATCATTGGGAAAAAAAGAATAAAGTACCTGAGTATCATCCGCAGACATTTTCAATTCACAATGTTAAACAAAATTACCTTAGTGATGGCGTATATATAGTGTATAAAATAGGTCCCAGTACAGATGCTTGCGGAACCCTCTTTGCCACATCAGCGAAATCAGAAGGGCGACCATTCATACGACTTTTTGCTTTCGGGTAATCAAATAATTTAAAAAAAATAACAGCGATGCATCATCTAAGCCAATATATTGCAAAATGCTTAATAAGGCACTGTGGTCCAGAGTTTCGAACGCCTTGGAGTAATCCAGCAGTACCAACACTGTGCATTTCCCAGCGTCTGTTGCCGTTAATATGTGGTCTGTGACATTTAAAGGGGCGGTAGCATAGCTGTGGCATTTTCTAAACCCGGATTGAGGATCAGGCAGAATATTATAAATCTCCATATGTTCAATAAGCTGTGCTTTAATAATGCATTTTAATTGATATTACTGGCAAAATACTCATCGGTCTTATTCATTACAGGTAAGAGGTAAATTTGTTTTAGGCAGTGGTAAGAGGGGAGCTCTTTCCCAGTCTGTGAGAAAAATAGATTCACGAATGCAGAAATTTACAATATGACATAAGAATTCTAAAATATAAGGACAACAAGTTATTATAAAATTTCTGAGAATTTCATCCGCAACAACTGCACTGGTTTTTATCGAAAATAAGAGTTTACTAATTTGTGCTACCGTGACTGTTTTGAAGGTAAGAGTCGAAATTAGAGACTCTTTTACATTACTCTAATAGTTTAGTATATTATTATTAGGCGCAGTATGAGGTACGGAATCTAAAGAGTGATGATTGATTGAGTTTACATTTGAAAGATGAGCAGGTATACTCTCTTTTTTTTGTTTTAGTGTTAATGCCCAAGTTGTTCAAAGATTTCCACACATATTTTTTATCAGTATTTATGAAATGTTGTAAATGAGCTTCCTGAAAGTATGAAGTAGATCAGAACTCTTGACGTCCCTGGACGTTAAAATGAGAAAAAATATATTTTAAGTCAGTTTATTCAATTTTGTATGATATGTACGTACTCAAATAACAGACAACCGCAGATTTGTTGAAACTTTAATTGCGAAGATTTTGGTTTTTTGTTTGTCCCAATCGAACCTCTAGTACCTAACAAAACGTTGTCCAAAAAACAAAATTGTTTATAAAAAAATTCAATAGACTTTGGAAGTTGAAAACTCAGATATATACTACTGGTGATACCCCAGAAGGTATGACATAATTTCGTTTTTACAAAACTATGCATATCTCATCGTTTTTCTGGTCTTTTTTTCTGTATACATACACCCCAGGGAACTCATTAAAAAATAAATCTTCTGCCTCCAAACATGTTTGAGATTTATAGACAAAATTAGCTACACCGCCTGACTAGTAGGTACAATAACATAACCAAACATATTTGTAACAGACTTCAATGTCAATATCATACAACACTTAACAGGGTAGCTGGGTGAAATTTAAAATTAACATATTAGTGACCTTTTCTCTGAGGACGGTTTATATAAAATATTGAAACTCTGAAGCGAAACAATAATATTGCGCAAAAAATTAGCATAATAAATTATACAAAATCAAAAACCAATTAAAAAATATAAACGTACTTTCCCAGAATATGTAGGTAATTTTTTTACTATATTTTAATTAAAAGTCGCGTATCACGCAGCTGTTGGAATAATTGAATAATAACAAAGAACAGACGAAAAATTTACAAATAGCCGACGAAGCGGAGAAATTAAATACGCCGTTAAATTTTTATCATTTAGAATGGATGATACATTGGCCATCGAGCATTTCGGATTGTTTCAAAAGCGACAGCCGGATATTCACACAAGATCGCACGGTTAATTCGATCTTTGTCATCTCGATGAATTCAATATGTTATGGGTTAAACTAAAAACTGCGTTATTACCAGAGTCGTTACATGAAATGTATTACGTTATTGCCGCAGTGCATAAGTAGAAAATGTTTGATTGTTTATATTTACATCACCGAATGGGTTTACAAATACCCAAATCATGTTAGGCAGAGTAAACATTATTCAAATAGATTGTTCACACAAACGAACTCCACATACTCAAATTTCGTTAGAGAAATTTTCGTTTAACCTTTGGCGTACCAAGCTGGATCATTTGCCATAAGCGTACATATAATTGCATTTAATTTACACAGCATTCATGAGTCTTTGTTGCAACCTATAAAGTCATAACCGGTCACGGATGTTTCCACTTATTCCAAGTAAGGACGTTTTTGGCTAAGGGGCACATAGCTGTTAAAGTATGTGCACGCGCATTCTATAGTAAATCCATCAAACGCCAAGGAGATGAATTTCCCTCCACTAGAGAGTGTAAATTGGCACTTAAATCCCAAACGCTTTAGCGCGATTAATAGTAAACTGCCAATTTGCCCGAATTATATTATTATTTTCAGCCTATCCTGAAAAATAATTTATAGATAAATTTTAAGGCACGAATGATATTTATGGAGAATATTTCACGAATGAATTAATTTATTACTCTTATTAGCTTATATATTAACTAAACTACTGCTTGAATATAACAATATCCATTAATAAATAGCGTGATTTATTATAACTGCCTAGTGATGAAGAAGATTTGACATGTTTGAATAGTTTGGACGTTGTCAAACTATTACATTAATATTTATTGCTGTAATCGTAAATAGAGTATAGTATTCAATTTGCGATAATGCTAACAACACACTTGATGTTTTACAGCACTCGCCTACGGCTCGCGCTACAAACTTCATCTGCGTGAGTTATTACTTACATTATCGCGCGTTAAATAATATACTAGAAACAAGCTAAAAAAAACTACATTTTTATATTCTTTTCATCCTTGTTGATATGATTCAGCAGAGGGTCGCAAGATGACTCAATACATTTTGAAATGTTTTATTTTTCTTCTTTTTTTGCATTGACTAAAGTAAAGGCTAACTACATTTTGAGACACAGATATGGCAACGGTTCTATTTTTATTTAGTAAATGAAAATAAGTAAATGAATGATGATATTTTAAATATAACATTACATTATTTTTTTACACCTATGTCGCACGGAGAGTTTATCAATTTGTAATGTTTTTTTAAAATAATTCTGTGGAATGCATTTTCGTAAATAACTCATTTATTTCAAATTTTTCGAAAAAACTCAGATTTTTTGTCCAAAATGGTTATAGAGATTGATTGACGGAATAGTTAATTTTCGATTTTTATTAGGAAACTGTTCGAAATTTGTAGAATTTATCAAGAAAATCAAGTTTTCCAGGATTTGTAGATTCGCTTTTGTTTTATCAAATCTCTCACAAACGTTATCTAATAGACCTAATCTAGCCCTACAATTGCCATTTTTGAAAATCAAAATTGGACGTTCGGTTCGGAAGTTACTAATTTCTTTGAAAAATCATACTCGGCCCTGGAAACAATACTTGCGGTCAACGAATTCGGGCCGCCAGCAATAGGCTTCATTTGCGGCCGTGTATCTTTGATCCCACCAAGTCCCATCGAAATCGATCTCTATTCTGGACAGTTATCGTGCTTCCTAGTCCGATTTCGAGATAGCCAGTTTTTTGCAAAGAAATTCAATTTTCATATGTTTTTTGACATAGTCTCTGGTATACTTATTGGTATAGCTTTGCCAGCGGCACCATTTCTTTTTTGAAATATCCCAATCCGACCAACCGTTACCGAGTTATTCAATTTTTCCCGAAAAGCTTTGAACGTCTATATATCTCCGAACGTCTATGTACCTCCGGTTTCCGAACGGGGCCGAGCTTCCGGCGTTAAGGTTTTCTAAAGACCTCCTATTCACCACCCAAGTCTCATCGAAATCCGAAAACGGATTAGGGGGGCTGGGCATGACAGACAGACAGACGGACAGACGGACAGACCGACCGACAGATAGACAGACCGACCGACAGACCGACAGACAGACCGAACGACCGACCGACGGACGGAATTTTCTAAATTCGCTCTCGAGTCGATAGATATGACTTTCATTTCGATCAGACGTTTTTTTCGGGTTCCGATGGTCCACCGAAGAAATGCAAAACCTACACTACATTTTTTTTTCAAAATGTAGCAACAAGCTAACCGTTATACTCTTCGCCGATTTACTGCACTTTTTATAATTGTTGCACCTTCTATATGATACTCTTCGCATTTTTTTGTAAATAATATTAGTTTTAGATATTTTTAGTTTAATTACAAAACAAAAAAAGTGATGTAAACATTTTTTTCTTTCTATTTAAAAAAATTTATAACTTTTTTATTTATCGATCGATTTTGCTCAAAAGCAATAGTACTGTTCTTCCTCTAGCTAACACTAACTTACTGTCCTAATTTCAATGCAATCGGACTTTTCGTTCTTAAGTTATCGTGCGTACAAGAAACGTGACGGACTGACGGATAGACGGACACACAGACAGACGGACAGATAGACGGACAGACAGACAGACGGACAGATAGACAGTCAGACGGACAGACAGACGGACGTTCGTTTTGTATTTGCGAAGAGTATAATGATGATTTATTAAAAGACTTATTGTGTTTCTACCACTGTGTTTTATTGTAACTTAACGCTACTATAGTTTCGATACTTTAACGTATCATCTTCAAAGCAACGCAAGTAAATGCATGAACACAAGAGAAAACCTAAGCTATTTATAATTTATTATTGTCACATATAGAAGACAGAATATTGAAATCAGAGCTAGGCATAAATCGTATAAAATTTTACACAAATAACTAAATAAAACACACTACTATATTTTCTACCACTATGTATTTAAAAGTTGCGACTGCAGTTTCGACTTACAAAGCCATTGTCAAGCAGTGAATCAAAAATGACTGATTTACAATTGCACAGAAATGTTATATATATAGACAATTTTGGATGGATAGATAGGTACAATAAGGGCTTAGGCAGGTAGATGACAATAATAAACTTAATTATGAATATTTAATTATGGGTCTGCTGGCTGTAAATAAAGGTGAATATATGATCTAATTGATAATTTGACAAATTATAATCCTTGGTATTAGGGTGCTTATGAATTTCCAGAGATTCTAAAATGTTTAATTTAAAGCTTTTTGTTGAGAAATATAAAATTTCAATGTCGTCTAGTTCCGAAAAACTATGGTTGTTTTCGAGGCAGTGGTTCGCGAAAGATGAATCAATTTTCTGTAACCTATATAGGGTGTTGCATCATATTTTTTTGAAATTTCGATACGATATTCGAAAAGAGCAAGGAAAAACAAACAAAATGGCCTATTTCATTTTTTTGTTACACCTTCGTGGTTATTTAAATACGTTGTTAAATGTGCAAGAAAATGGATTACAAAACCCTATTAAATGAGAGGCACGTGAAATAAATAGTTTTATAACTAAAATTTGCAAAAATTCTATTGAGCCTAGGTGGTCTGGGTGAATCCTAATTCTGGCACGTTTTAAAGGTCCATTTTGGTAAAAAACTGTGGTCCTAATAAGTAATCGGGTATGAAATAACAAAATTTTTAATCAATCACAGTAGGCTTGTTCAAAGAATAAAAGTGACAGATAATTTAAACCATTTAGGCCTAAGCAACCAGTTACTTTGATCAAGAAAATCATCAACATTTTATACTTAATAAAAATTGGAAGAGAACAAACTAAAATCTAAATAAATAAAATATTTTCCATTCAATTAACAATAAATAACAAAACAATAACTAAATGTGTTTAAAAATAAAACGTAATTGACACTAAAGTAAATTTTCAAAATGTCCTCCCCCAAATTCTGTGCATTTTCTTGCGCGTTTAGAAAGGTCACCAATTGCTCGACGTATCATTTCTGGATTATTCCGTATTTCGTCGCAGGTTGTAACGATGCGCTGGATTAAATGTTGTCTACTTTCAATTTCAATGCTATAAACCTCGTTTTTTAAGTGGCCCCATAAAAAGTAATCACAAGGGTTACAATCAGGAGATCTTGGTGGCCATTCATGTGGACCCCCGCGTCCAATCCATCTATTAGGATACACATTGTTTAAGTGTTCTCTTACTTGAAGGTTAAAATGTGGTGGGGCCCCATCATGCTGAAACAACATGCCTCTTATACCGATATTTTCTAACATATTCGGTAAAATGTTTTGAAGAAAATCAAAGTAAATTTCACCATTCAATCTTTCTTCAAAAAAATGTGGCCCTATCAAATGTCTATTCACAAGTCCGACCCAAACATTTACAGAAAACCTGTGTTGCGAACGGCGTTGGCGTACCGCATGTGGGTTTTCCTGTGCCCATTTATGATTATTTCGTGAATTGTTTACTCCATCCCTTGTAAATTGTGCCTCATCCGTAAATAAGGTTCTGTAAATGACTGGGCGATGATTAGACAACCAACGACAAAATGCCAGGCGGGGGATATCGTCGCCTTGTTGAAGACGCTGTACCTGCTGGATATGATATGGATGGTAACGTTCTCTTTTTAGGGTTCTCCATACTCGCCAATGAGGAATACCAGTTGCCAAACTGATTCGTCTAGTGCTCATATTTGGGTTTTCTTGAACTACGTTTATAATATTGTTTTGTTCCTGCACACCTTGTTGTAAAACACGCTCCACAACTGCAGAAGTAGGAAACTTTCCGTGTTGTCTTGCATACTGGAACACCGTACTAAAGGTTTTATGATTAGGGCATCGACGACCAGGAAAACGCAGCCGATATTCTCTTTCCGCCTACCTACCATTTCCATTACAGAAACCATAGACGAATATTATGTCAGCATATTCCCCGTTTGTAAATTTTACTGGCATAGTTAAAATATTTTCACAAGTTTTCACTAACTAAATGCGGATTATTGACACATTAAATTACTAACAAACAATTATTCAACTGTTTAGGAGATTTCTTTTTATTATCTGTCACTTTGAACAAGCCTACTGTGATTGATTAAAAATTTTGTTATTTCATACCCGATTACTTATTAGGACCACAGTTTTTTACCAAAATAGACTTTTAAAACGTTCCGGAATTAGGATTCACCCAGACCACCTAGGCTCAATAGAATTTTTGCAAATTTTAGTTATAAAACTATTTATTTCACGTGCCTCTCATTTAATAGGGTTCTGTAATCCATTTTCTTGCACATTTAACAACGTATTTAAATAACCACGAAGGTGTAACAAAAAAATGAAATAGGCCATTTTGTTTGTTTTTTCTTGCTCTTTTCGAATATCGTATCGAAATTTCAAAAATATATATACAGGGTGATGTTTTATTGATGCAAAGAAGAAACATAAATTATAGTGAGTCCGGACCTGGATATATTTTTTTTTATACATGTACCTCTTGGGGCTCGTTTGTACATTAGCCGTACCAAATATGAATCCGTTATTTCATTTCCTGTCAAAGTTATGATAAAAAACAGGTTTGGCCAAAAATTATTTAACACCCTGTAATTTCGTAGTGAAGGCCCAATGAGGCATTTCTATGGGAGGTTCCGGTTACCACTGATGTTCTCTACCTCCTATTAAGCTATGTCCCTCTCATGATGCAACACCCTGTATATAATATAATAAAACTTTAATTTTTGTGACATTGCCAGTTGGTTGTCAAAATTCACTGCAAGTTTAAAAGTGAATTATTTATTATTTGTTTGCTTATAATAATGAAACATATTCTTTATAGGATTTTGCAAACAGATGAAACAAACTATCTATGAGAACAAAAAGAAAAACTGTATGTAAAAAATATTAATGAAATCTTTGTATTGTTTCGATAACCTGACTTCTGGTTATGCTAGCTAATTAAAATCCTAAAATAAATGTGTCCAATTTCTTATTTGACATTCTCATTATAACACTAGCATCCAACATAGTCCCCTACGGCTACGCAGATTAAACTAATATCTACATGACCACTTACCTTCATTGCAAGTGTGCCAAAACTAATAAACTTTATTTAATTCTATGCCAAACAGACTAATAGAAGTTATAAATAGAAATGGTGCAATAATAAAACATTAATAGTTGGCTTCTTGTTGAGTTGGATCACTTTTTTAAAACGTTAAACAGAGAATTTTTGTTAATGTTATAAAGCAGTGCAATATGTCTCATTGATAATCCATCTTCTGCTTTAGCAATAACTACAGGATTACAATAAAAATATAATAAAAGTGCAGACTGTTTTATTTCGGCTACTCATTACATATTCAAATAGATACAGACTTACATTACAAAAAACTCGTTCTCCTTTTTTTTTGCTCACGACAGTACAGTTCTGCTCGATAAAATGGAAACACCCTGTATGCATGAACAATATAATTTTCATATGTTTAAAGCTTCACAGTCATGACATAAATGATTTATAACCGGAAAAGGGCACAATCACGTATTTTTCACTACCCCTCATTTGAACGCGTCTATTGAAATGTTCCCCTAATAAATCTCAATTTTGTTTCCATGCTATCATTTTCAGCGTTTATTATTTGCAGCAACGCCACTGCTCATCGAGAAATGATCACTCTGCGATTTAACTAATCACGTTAGAAATCAATAAGCGATTGATTCACATCTAATAACTGATTTATGAAACGCCACGAACTGCTAGAAAATCCAGATTGATTGATGGATAGGCCGGTCTGGTAGGCACCTAACTTACCGATATCCTGCGAGTGAATGGCCAGGTGCTCAGAATTTGAAGCATTTGGCGTGAAATTGGAGAAGACAGGCTTTTCATGGAATTTACTGGTTTGGGGGAAAATTTTCTATTCTCTCGCATCTCACGTATTTCTTCTATTTTTTATTAGTTGCTACAAACATGCCGGAAGCCGCACACACCGACATTGATGTCTCTTGTATCTGCGGCTTTATCAAAAGGAGGAGAACAGCTTTTACTAAACACTTCGATATGACATTTTTATTCTCTCACATAAAAGACTTTAGTTGTCACGTCGAATATACACAGTATTTTGTATGAATGGAATGGTTGAAAATAAAATGTAACTGCTCTAGACAGCAAAAAGTTGACGACTTAATCAGTAAAACAACTTCAAGTTTAATTATTTCTTTATTCGGTGGCTGTAATAAACAACATATTGTTGTACATTTGTACAGATTGCATTTGCAATCATAATCAAACATTGGTGAAAGTATTAAATAAGTTAATAATCGAAACCTTATAAAATTTCTTCCAGAAAGTGCTTACTTTCCAAGACAAAGGAATATTAATAATGACTATGTTTTGAAAATTATTTGTTTAAAAGCACTGCATAACACTTTACAGCTTATTTAAAATACTTAAACCGTTTATTGAATTATCGTTCACTTACATGAGACATCAACTAGACGTAATATCAACTTTTTAGAATTATTTATTCAAATTAATGATAAACAGTAGCAACTAATATTCTGTCTCCCTGATGGACCCCTGGGCGAGAAGAGGGTGTCCCTGTTTACGTCCTTGTTGTTAGTCTTCAATTAATCCACTACGTTGTTTAGGTTAGCTTTCAAAATATGCAACTGGCTAATGGATTAGGTCCAATGCCATAAAAAAAAAAAAAAAATCTGTCTGGAGTGACTTAAAGAACTTACTATGTATATAATTACCTTGATGTGTATTCTGGGATTTTTCGGTTAGTTTAAATGAACATTATTATATTCTCGATACATTAACCATCGTCAGAGGACCACAATATTTACTAAGTATTTACTATTGTGCGATGTGTGTGGGTATGTATGCGTGCGTGCGTGATACAGTGGCAGCATCTTCAACTATCACTCGGATAGTGACGCCAAAATACACATTCAGTATTAATCACCTTGCTTAGATCTGCAGTTTGAACAACTTTTACAGTTTTGTTCAATTTGATGTTGTTTCTTTAATCATTGAACTTCTTGCGTTTAATATTGCGTCTATATGTCCGTACGTTACTTTTCTCGTACGCACGTTAAGTTTAGAATGAAAAGTTTTATTGTACTGAAATTTTGACAGTAAGTTAGTGTTAGCTAGAGGAAAAACCCTATTGATTTTGAACAAAATTGATCAATAAGTAAAAATGTTATTCAAAAGTTGATTGAAGGAGTTACTCTGCGGTAGTTAATCATCAAATAACTAAATGTAACACACTCCTATGTTTTCTACCACTATGTATTTATAAAAATTGTGAATGCATTTTCGACTTTCAAAATCATTATCAAGCAGTGAATTAAAAATAACTAAATTACAAGTCTATGTATAACAGTTCTGTTCACTTGTAATTTAGTCATCTTTGATTCACTGCTTGACAGTGACTTTATAAGGCGAAACTTCAGTCGCAATTTTCGGAAATAAATAGTGGTAGAAAACATAGTATGTTTTATAAAAGTTATTAATTATTTATTTATTTTTTTTTAATCTATTTAATATGTTCTATAATAATTAAACAAGAAATGTCTATATCTAATATTATTTGAAAAAAACTGCAAAGTATCCTATACTATAGAATGTGCAACGGGTATATAAACAGTACGCTAGTTACTACAGTAAGTCGGCGGCGAAGAGTCTAATGGTTAACTTGTTTACTCTTAACATTGATGTTATAGCTAAAAATTGTCTAATAAACATTATTGGTGTTATAGTTAATTGAATTTAATTGATTGCTGTCTTTCAGGTATATAAGGTTTACATAGTTTCATAGTGTCTCTAGATGTAGCATATGGTGAAGACGCCGTTGTTTTCTTTCAGTTTCAGCTGTCCTAACAAGCTAATTTTACATTTCAGCATGCTACGGTATCTACATTTTTACGTAAAACTGAATCTAGAGCAGTAGGCGTAGATAAAATAAATATTAAAATTCCGTTGTCCATAAATCGTTCCTACATAACTTTCATCATACATGAATGTATTTGTGTAGATACTATCTACAGTGTATGAAATGTGCCTTGGTCGTGCCTTTACCCAAAGTAGCACACCGAGTGAACTTAAAGATCTACGTAATATTTGCGATATCTAAAATATTATTAACGATATACTTCATAATCATGCTTGAAAATTTAACGTATTAGCTGAAATTCAGTCAGGGTTTTCAGCAGATTACAGTTCTACTACTGATGTACTGCTTTACTAAAGTAATCTGTGGCAGCCTTAGATGAAAATAACAGTGTTAGTGCTTTTAGGTAACTCAAAGGCGTTTGAGAGAGTAAATCATCGCCTGCTCCTAGCAATGATACATTATTATGGCTTTGAAGCTGATACTGCTACTGTGGCTAAACATCTCCCTTAAGGTAAAAAACATGTAATACATTTAACTTAATAAGTATGAGTTATTATACATTAATATTCCACTGGCTTTTTGCTGAACATTCATTTCGAAGCAAAAAGTGATTTTAACAACCCCAGTAAATTTTCAGTAACGTGCCCATAGGACTCAATTTTAGGATTAGTATCAGGGTTCGTATATCAAAAAGCCAATTCACCATTATATATGGATTATTACTATTATTTGTACGTTTCTACTGCTAATGAGATACATACGAAGACGATGTTGTTTTATTTATTTTAAATATTTTTGGCATATTCATAATTTTTGCCAAATATTCAAATATTTTGGTAAACGAAATTCCGACTAATACTTAAAGATAAAAAGATCCAAAATAAAATTGGTTAATAAAAGATTTTATTATATAGCTTTTTAGCTTGAAATTTTCACAGCATTGTTGAAAGAAATTATGTATTTAAAAATTTGGCAGTGAAACTAAAATCTACATAAAGACACAATTACTTAAAAAAAAACAGACATCGTGCTACGATGAAGTTGAAAGGTGATGAAGCAAGTTTTAATTATACTGTGAAAATGATCGAATGTCTTAAAGTACGGAAGTAGACCGAGCACAATATTTCAATTTTGGTACACTGATGAGCAACTTCAGCCCGATAATTTTCCTACAAATACAACAAATTTATCATAAAGCCATTGAAACATGTTCTACAAAGATTTTAAACATTAGAAAATGTTCGGTACAAACAAATCATTGTCACTTGGTTTGCTTATAAATAACCGTAATACAAAAAAATAATATATTCGACTCCCAATTGGTACAGATGAAACTGATTTTTCATATTTATATTTAAAACTTTACATATTTTAAACAGTGTAGTGTCTTGAAGAACATTATTTTGTAGAAACGTTGACAAAAAAAAATTATTATACCTGTACCGCAGGCACACTGTTGATAATATCGTTGTTATCTCTGGATTTATCTCGGAAACGGATGAACCAATTTCAATTTATTTTAGTAGAAATACAAGATATTTCATACTTTTGCAAATATGTGTCAGATTGGAGCTACTATTTCCAAAGCTGTGGTGAAAGGGTGACAAATAAAATTTATTCAACCATGATTTAGAATTTCTTCCTCGAAAATTATGACATTGTATTTTCTCTCAAAATAATGTTCATTTTAGATATAGAGGCATCATTAGTGGTTACTTTTTAAACAAACACATTATATAATTTTAATTTTATTCGTATAGTGAATTAGCGAAAATGGGCAATATTCCAATTTTTAGAGTAAATAAATGAACTAACATGAATCCTGCTCCCAACTGTTCTATAAAGCACAATTCCATATAGATACGGTGGAAAATTGAATTAAAACATATCCTATGACAGTATGAACATAATAAGCTAATTGAACTAGTGAATATTGAAACTAAAACGAATCAACAACAGTCAAAATAATTAAATAACTAAACGTAATTGAAATCCGAACCTGAAACAAATGAATTACATAATTGGTCATTTTCCTACCGATTATTGTTTACGTGAATAATTAATTTATAAACTCTTATAGAGTATAATTTATCAAAAACAATTTGATATGTTAAAAATATTCCAAGCAAATCAAAATTATTGTTATTTATTGCAAATATATGCATTAAATATGAATCGTGCCTGTTGAGATCTTTTGTTTGCAACATTTATTTTCTAAAATAATTTAATATCCAGACAGGTACCAACCTACTGCGACTAGCAGTTCTTGATTATTAGAAAAAGAAGTCGTAGGTCGAAACTAATTACATGTCACTGAAAATTATTTAAATACAGACAGAAGTTGGTTCTTCAATATTTGATTGTTACAAAATATCTCACACCTAAAAATATATAAATTAAAATAATATTATAAACTAAAAACTGAAAATAGAGCTAAGGACAGTTTGCGTTTCGGAAGATTATCTACATCCGATCTCAGTACTTTTTGGCCTTCGTCCATGACCGTTCGTTGTTTATGTATATCCATAGTCACATGATACATTAAATCATCTATATCTATATATCTTATTTTTACTTCGTCTCTAAGGATGGGCAACCAACTAGTACAGAAATCTATTGAAGAATTTGAAATGCATCTATCCTCTTTTAATAAAATAATCGCGGATTCCTTAAGTTTTCTTTCAGTTCCGTTGCTCATCTCTTTTTCCATCTCCATCTCCCATTGAATTTTGTGATTGTTATCCAACGGGTGTTTACAAATTTTGGATTTTTCAAATTCTCCCCTTCTAGCGTATAATTTCTATTCACGTGATATTAAAAATATTAAAAGTAGATAAATAGAAGAAGTGCTTTTTTAATTAAAACAATTAATATATTGGTTTCCTTTCCCATATTTGCGTTCAAGATGCAACAAGCAGTCGACTACCACTCCCAGAACGTTCAATTTAAAATACTGTTTTTCAATTTATTTTTATAAAATTTTCAGTATATTTATCAAGATACACCGACCATATTGCTTTCTATCGAGAAATGGACACCATTTCGTGCTCGTGAGATTGAATTTAACTAAAAAACGATACCCCACACGTATGTTTCGGACTAATATGAGTGACTTTGATTTTAAATTATTCTTTTTTCAAAAATGGTCGCCATCTCGGTTCCTGAAGGAAAATATTGACGCATCTTAATCAAAGTTAAGTCTCCTTAGGGTAAACAATGCATTCTGTAAGCAGACAGGAATATGAATTTTTTAACATTGGAAATGTTTATGTTCGTATATGGGAGTCGAGTTACCAGTTTTCGTTCAAGGTCGAGTGAGACTGTCGTATATGCAACGGCTGATATATGCAAATGTAATATGGATTGCATATATCACAGGGGGTCAAGTTATCAGTTTTCATTTAAGGTCGAAATACAGCGGTGTCGCAATCGGAGGCTACCGCTGACATAACTAACGTACGAATCCATGACAACCCGACACACACATAACCTTATTCACCAAAGACTCCCCGTCTTTCACGAAAAACGGTGACAATAACTTACTCCGACAAACCCACGAAACGGACAAAACATACAACCACGAAAACCACACTCACTTCTATTTTCATTCTTTATTTCATTTCACTTTTCTATACATAAAATTCATTCCACCCCTGCTGACAATGAACAAACTTCCCCTAACTGGCAAACGCCATTCTTAAAAGTCCCCATTGTTTTAAACAGGGTTTTTCTGTTTTTCCCTGTGTAATCGGAACCCACCCACGTAGCCATAAAAAAAATTTAATGTATTATTTTAATTTCTTCGAAAATGATTTACTTCAATAGACATAGATATTACAGAAATGTCTTATTGCGGCAATTTCAATTAAAAACAGGTAAAAACTAAAATCTTCATATTTTCTTTGTTTAATTAACAATGTAAATAGTCAGTGGAAATATTGTACACTATTTTTAGATTTAGTTCCTGAAATGTCATATAGCTAAATAAAATAAAAATATTAAAATAGAAAAAAAATGGTGTCGCAATCGAGAGTGGATCGTAGCTGCTTCCGGACGAGGCGAAGCCGAGTCCGCAAAAAGTTTATGTTTTATGTATGATGTTATCGTTTCCAATGTCCCGATGGTTGCAAGAATTGAGAAATCTGTGAATTTTTAGCCTAACGAGATTATGTCCCGCCTCCGTTTTGGGAGATGCTGAACACGATGGCCATGGTTAAATCTCTCTTCAAGATCAACCCACCCTCAAGTGGCCAAAAACTACCCCCGAAAGGGGTAAACCGCCTATCCGCCGTCTCCTACCAGTCTAACCTGTGTTACCCCCGTTTTCGAGGATGCTAAGCACGATGGTGATGTTGGATCTTCTCCCCGAGGCGAACCGACCCATCAAACGGACAAAACTACCCTTTTGAAATGCGATTTTATGAAGTAAGTTCACAGTTCATGGCCAATTTCGTGGTGGTTTTTGACCGTGGGGGGTTGGTAGGGGTCGAGAGGGTCTCGTGCTCAGCATCCTCGAAAACGTGGGTAACACAGGTTTGGCTGGTAGGAGACGGCGGATACCCAGTTTACCCCTTTCGGAGGTCGTTTTTTGCCGTTTGGGGCATGGGGTGACCTCGCAGAGAGATTTAACTACCGCCTTCGTATTCAGCATCCTCGAAAACGGGGGGGACATAGTCTCGTTAGGCCAGGAAAATATTCACATTTTTCGAGGTTTCATCCGACTCACAGAATGTAGTAAAAGCCCAACTGCGACAAATGGCATCATGCTGAGTTGAAATTCACCACATTTTTGTCTCGTACCGCACCCGCTATAAATTCTCTTATATTCTGTTTAAAATAACAGTTGGTTGATTTGTAATCATAGGTTTTTTTTAATAACTGTTGTTATTTCTTATGTCAAGGGACAGTTTATGTAGGGACATGTTTATATTGATAAAAGTAGTTTCTAATGATGATAATAATTTCTGTATAGTTGTCGAGGGTGTGCCCTGGACAACATACAAAAAGCCCTAATCAGTGGATGGATGGAGAATGGGGGGTGGGGGTGCCTAGGAGATAATTTAACGGTCCTCTTTCAGATTTTTCTTGAATAACTTGAAAACCACGCCCTTTAGCGAAAAAGTATCTATATGCAATACGAGACTACTCAAAATTTTTACAAATAAGTTCATATTCATTTTTTTCTAGCACTAATACTTTACGAAAGTAAACGTTCTCAAAAAAATCGGTAAAGGTATTTACACAGAACTTTCCTCTTTATTTATACTGGGCGATCACTCTAAAAAATTGTTAATTACGAAACGACATATGAGAATAATAATCATCGTAATGTTGTTATCACTTTAAACTACCAGAACCCCCCCCCAAGCCACTGGTTAGAACTTCTAGTATGCTGTTCAGGGCACTTCCCACGACAACTTTACAAAAATTGTCCTCTGCACAAATTATTTACCGTATTTTTCCTTCGTTGAGTGGACTATATAGCTTATTATGGAAAGGTGTAATGTTACGTATATGACTGTAGTTCACTAATTAATAATTTTATTTTTTTTGTTCGTCTGAAAAGTTTACGCACAGTAAACGAAACATTAACGAAATAATGAAGTTGCTATATTGTCCTGAACTAAGAATTTGTTTCCACTAGTGTGTTGTATAATACTTGTAGTTAACCAAGCCTGTTTAATAATTTTGAATTTTATGTTACTTACTATTCAATACCATTTCAAAAAAAAGTCCTGGGCCATTGCCTGTAACGTAAGTCATTTACGTATTTTTAGGTAACTAAGTAAACGATCCTTTGATAAACTTGATTAGATTTTCTGACAGAAATAAATTTAATATAAAACAGAATAAGTATTATAAACACTTGGTATTGCTGTTCCACAATTTTGGAACAGTAATACCAAGTGTTTTTAATACTTATTCTACTTAGTATGTTTCACCAAAAACCTACCGCAGACTCTGTTCAATTAATAATATAAAACGTTTTTCAGCCTCAAGGTAAGTATTGAAACATGGACATTGTCATGATAACTCTGTACATTACCCTGCAATATTGTTTTTACAATCGACAGTTACGAGCTTTTGTCACATTCTACAAATGTA
Source organism: Stenurella melanura (assembly GCA_963583905.1). Lineage (NCBI taxonomy): Eukaryota > Metazoa > Arthropoda > Insecta > Coleoptera > Cerambycidae > Stenurella > Stenurella melanura. The sequence continues at coordinate 218,902,966 of OY757309.1, read as the reverse complement.
GTAATAACTTGTTCAGAATCGTGTGCTTATACTAATAGAGCTTTTAAGCTCTCAGTCTATTTTATTATCGGGTCAAGTCATTTAGTTTTATATAATGCAATAATCGCAATTTTACGGTTTCAAATAAACCGTTTTGAACAATTACAGCCATAACCGTTGTGTACAAACTACAAATGCTTAAGTTAATGTATGTATTGCAACATTTACAAAATAATTTTATTACTGGAAACAAAGTAATGTCGTTTTGTTTATCTATTAGGATAAAATTAGATTTACCTTTGAAGAGCAATATTTGTGGTCGTATACCCTCAGGAACACACTGTTTTGTTACAACCCAGCTCGAGAAATCCTAGAATAAACTATATAGATAAGGTGACCACATTCCAGGAATCAAAATGAGATACATTTTCAAATAATAATAACACAAAATAATGTTTTGAAATATATCGTTACTAAATTTTACATGTTTGACAAATATTGTAGCATTTGAAAAATCTACATTAATAATTTCAGTTTGAATACAGTAGATTAACCCATTAGTTCATTTGTTTGATAGGCAACCACTCGTACTTCAAAGGGGCATAGCAGGTTGCATATCTGAAATTCTCAACAAGGAAAGAAAGCGTGTTTTCTTTTATGTATTATTTTTGAGTCGGAGGTGTTACTCACGTATTCTTGTTGTTGGGATATTACACAATGGTGTAATTCAGTCTTTAAATTACAAGCCTCTTTTGTTGGCGCATTTTTATTGGCTAGGGAAAGTGTTCTCTGGATGTTCAAGTTGGCAACGCGGAGGAACTGTCAAGCAGATTTCCGTCGAGGAGATTTCATTTTTCGACAGCGACGAGAGAGCTGAAGGCGGCGGTCCCGGTTTTGTAGTGAAGAATTTGGGTTTTACATCGTTAACACTGAAAAGGGATTCGATTTGATGTACCCAGTGTTTCCTTACCGTCCTGTCAGAAGCATTTTGTAAATTCCAGGAAGGAATTTTGTTGCTTGTCGTAATCTGATCGCCACGTGCTCGTGAGTTATGCAATACTCTCTATAGGAGGTAAGCTTTTATTTTACATAGTTGGTGTTCTATTTAGTTCTTATTTATTGTAAATATACACTAAATTTATTGTAAATATTACAGAGTGTTTGGAGGGACTAGCCCTTTGAAAATAAGTTATGTTTTGGAGAGGCTTGTACTTGGTATAGGTATATATTTTGGAGAGGCTTATGTTCAGAATGAATGGTGCTGCCATTTTGGTCATGTAAGGGGGCCCAGTATTGTTAGAGGAATAATAGGAGGAAGTCTATTACTCAGACATTTGATTTTATGAGGGTCCTGCTGACATCTTAAGAAGTTTTGGGTTGGAGAGTTGTCCGCAGCAGTCTCCAAGAGATCTAGCAGAGTTTTGGGAGTGACACGGAGTCGCAGTTGCAGCAACGTCGAGAACATCTAGAAAAGTGGTGACGAGTCCCGTTGCAGTCGTCACAGAAAATGCCAAGGCCTTAACCAGGTTTTTTTATTCATTTTAGTCAAGTATTTTAAAGAAAATATTATAGTTTAATTCAGTGGTTTTTGTTCATATGATAAAGTAAATTATAACACAATATTGCAACTACAAATCAAGCTCTAAGTTTATGTGTAGAATGATGATCCATTTAGAGTTTTACTGTAAAACACCCATGGTACCGTGAGATGTTAATTTACCTACTATCATATGTCACATATAAAGCATTTTCAATAGAGTAGTGTATAGAATTTCTTTAATACGTATGAACCACGTTTAGTTAAGATTTGGAGTTTTTTTTATTTATTCTTTCCACTGTTGTATATCTCATGTGTGTTGTAATAAATGTCTAATGTCTACATGTTATTATTTGCACTGGTACTCCTAATATTTGCTTAAATTTTGAGATTTCATAGAGTAAAGTAGAGTTTTGATATTACAGATATATTTTGAGTATTCCATCGCATGGTTGCTAGTGACTTAATTTTGTTCCGAGCTGTCAAAATTATTTAAATCTTATTACGTAACATACAGCCGGTGGCGCCCTTTTGAGTGTCCACACACAATCCTAACCCACGGCCCATGCTCTCCAACAAAAATCGGCTGCCGTCCGCACCGGAATAACATGTTTTAATACTTAGGTATGAAAATATGTTACAATATAACAAAAATAAATAATCAATGTGTAAAATATGTACAATAAAAATTCGTAACAATATGATAAATAAAACTGATGTTTCATCTAAATGAATCATTATTTCCTAGAATTTTGTTTCACTGCGCATGAGTTTGATAAATTTTAAGTAGGGTCTTCAGCAGTTCAGCGATGACCTAATTGTCCAAACGTATTTTCAGTTGAAAGAATTTTTCTGTGATAATTTATTCCCTTGAATTACTTCCACATCCCCATAGTGGAGTGGAAGTACAGTAATCGTAAAAGAAAATTCAATTTTTTTTTGCTGTTGAAATAGGTTTAGAATATCATGAAAGGTCGAGATTTTAAATTTGAGCGAAAAAAAAATGAATTTTTTTTTACGGTTACTATACTTCCACTCCACTGTGTGGATGTGGAAGTAAATTCTTTCAACTGAAAAACACATTTAGACAATTAGGTCATCGCTGAAATGCCGAAGACCCTACTTGAATTTTTGTATAAAACTCATCATTAAATTAAGCAACAGTGCACTGTTCGTTGGAATTAACAATAGCCCTATCGCTTTGACGATATTGTTAAGTACATCGATTCAGTTGTTTCGATTCTGATTGAATTTTAAACCACCCTAACCAACAGAAAACGGGAAATGGCTGAATTGGTCTTAAAAGACGTCAAAGAGATACGGTTCAAGGTTTAATTATGAGAATCAGCAAATCATTGCCTTCTATATGTCAGATATTCAAAATTTCATAACCTAAATCCTAAGGCTTGCACAAATATGGTTATATAAAGACATGAGTAAGAGATCAGTGATGATCGATATTGTGATTTTTCAATCATACCATGAATGGTAATTAGTCGGCCCCTGGATCACCAAAATAAAGTCTATATATAAGCGAAATTAACGAAAATGAAATAGTGCTATCAAGAAAACGAAAAGCATGGGTCCAGACTTAATTCCCGTCTTATTATTAAAAGATTGTGCAACTGTATTCGCCAAACGCCCCACGTTATAATTATATATAATTTTCCATCAACATTTTGTGAATTTGTTCAATTATGGAAAGAATTCATAGCATACTTCGTGTATAAAAGAGGTCCAGAAACGAAGTCAATAACTACTGACGAATTTGTATCAGTCATTGTAGTTTTACCTCCACATCCACGTAGTGGATTGGAAGTATAGTGATCGTAAAAAAATTTTAAAACATTTTTATTCTTGAAATAGGTTTCGAATGTCATGAAACGTCGAGATTTTAAATTTGAGCGAAAACAAATTTTCTGTCTGTCTGTCTGTCTGTCTGTCTGTCTGTCTGTCTGTCTGTCGGTAATGTAACTTTTTTTTTTTTGTCCGCACGTTTTCTCTGAAACGGTTTAAGATATTGACTTGAAATTTTGTACACATATATATTGCAATGAGATCTGGAACTGGATTGTTTTTTAACATAACCGGTAAATGGTGGGGGGGGGGGGTGAATAGACGTAAATAGGGGGAACTAAGTAACACAAGCTGGTAAGAGTACAGAAACTTGAAATTTGATGTATATGTACTAGAAGCCAAGGCCAAAAAATTTTTTATGATATTTTCCATCCCCCCACCACCCTCCACTCCATTATTAAAGGGGTTGATAAAATAAAATTGAGATGTTCACTTGAAATTTGGTATACGTATATATTATAATGACATCTGGAACTAGATTATATTTTTTTATTATTCCGTTGAAGGGTTTGGGGGTGAAATAGGGGTAAATAGCGGAAAATAAGTAAAGCAAGCTGGTCTAAGTACAGAAACTTGAAATTTAGTGTATATACTAGAAGCGAAGGCCTCAGATTTCTTAATAATATTTATCAACCCCCCCACCACCCCTACTCCATTATTAAAGGGGTTGATAAAATAAAATTAAGATATTCACTTGAAATTTGGTATACGTATATATTATAATGACATCTGGAACAAAATTATATTTTTGAATTATTCCGTTGAAGGGTTGGGGTGAAGTAGGGATAAATAGGGGAAAATAAGTAAATCAAGCTGGTAAGAGTACCGAAACTTGAAATTTGGTGTATGTACTAAAAACCAAGGCTTCAGATTTTTTTACAATATTTTTCAACCCCTCACCACCCCCCTAGTCCATTATAAGGGAGTTGATAACATAAAATTGAGACAAATTTGGTACACATGTATTATAACGACATCTGGAAGTAGATTATATTTTGAGATGATTCCGTTGAAGAGGTGTGGATGTAACTATAGGTAAATAGGGGAAAATAAGTAAAGCAAGCTGTGTAGAGTACAAAAACTTGAGGTTTGGTGCGTCTACTAGAAGCCAAGCCTTCAGATCTCTTTATAATATTTTTTAATAGCTTTTGTAAAACTAGTGTATTTGATAAATTTTGATACTTAGATTCATATTCTTGCATTTTTACGTCTTAACGCCGATCGACGCCTAGCATCGTTTTTGTAAAACTTGCGTATTTGATGAATTTTGATACATAGATTCATATTCTTGTATCCTTACTTCTCGATGCCGACCGAGGCCTTGCGTCGTTTCTGTAAAACTTGTATATGATTAATTTTGATATCTAAATTCATGTTCTTGCATTTTGACGTCTCGACCCGCCGACCGACGCCTAGCGTCGTTTTTATAAAACTTATGTCTTTGATAAATTTTGATATATAAACTTATATTCTTGCATTTTTACGCCTCGACGCCGGCCGTCGTTTTCGTAAAACTTCTGAATTTGATAAATTTTGATACCCTCTTTTCGTCTCGGCGCCGGCCGACGCCTAGCCTCATTTTGGAAAAGTTTTGTATTTGATCAATTCTGATACCTCAATTTATGTTCTTGCATTTTTGCGTCTCGACGCCGACCGACGTCTAGCGTCGATTTAGTAAAACTTGCGTATTTGATAAATTTGGATACCTAGATTCACATTGTAGTTCTACGTCTCGACGCCGACCCACGCCTTGCGTTGTTTCTGAAAAACTTGTATATTTGATCAATTTTAATATCTAAGTTCATGTTCTTGCATTTTCACGTCTCGATGCTGACCGACGCCTAGCGTCGTTTTTATAAAACTTGTGTATTTGACCTATCTTGATACCTAAATTCATATTCTTGCGTTTTTACGTCTCGACGCCGACCGACGCGCGACGCGTAGCATCGTAAAACTTGTGTTTTGATCAATTTTGATACCTAGATTCATGTTTAAAAGTGAATTATTTTTTGTCTGCTTATAATTGCAATGAAACATATTCTCTATAGGATTTTGCAAACAGCAAAAAGAACTATATCTATGAGAACTAAAAGAAAAACTATTTGTAAAATTATTGATTTATACTCTTTGCATTCTTTCGATAACCTGAATTCTGGTTATGCTAGCAATTAAAATCCTGAAACGATTTTGTCTTTCTTATTAGACAATTCTCATTCTAACACTAGTTTCCACACAGTCCCCTACGACTGTGCAGAGTAAACCAGTATCCACATAACCCCCTACGGCCATGAAGATTCAGTTAAAATGAGAACAAAGGCCTAAAATGAATTTATTTACATACCTCGTCTTTTGGAAAATGTTTAATTTAAATGGATTACATTTTCATAATATCTATCATTCTGTTGTTCCTTGGAAATGCTTAGCCTTTGAAACCTTTTTCGCCCTTATTCTGGGCTCATCAGAAAGGCACAAAGCCACAGAATTCAGGTTATCCAAAGAATTCAAAGGCCGCAAATCAATAATTTTACAAATAGTTTTTCTTTTAATTCTCATAAATAGTTTTTCCTGTTGTTTTCAAAATCCTATAAAGAATAGGTTTCTTTACCTAGAGTAGTGTTCTCGCGTTTTTAACGAAATCCATTTTTTTGTGGAATATTAATGTAAAGCCTATTACAATTACTACGAGTTGTGTAACTTTTTAAATTTTTTACTCGCAGCTTAATAAAAGTTTTAAAATTTCTAAAACTTTTCATTATTTCTATCCCCTGTACATTTTGCAGATTTTGAAAATATCATGCCGGGCTTGAAAGTTAGCCAAGTTCATTTTCAATGTATTAACGAAGCTTGCTAAATTGCAACTTCTGTAAATTTTTTTATGACATTTGCCCCAAATATTATTAAAATTCTATGATCAATTCTTTCCGCATACTAAAGTGTAAAAATAGTCAAGAAGTTTGCCTTTAAGGACACTTGGAGGAAAATCTGGATGTGGAAGTAGTGATTCCTTAGGCAGCGCTTTTTGAAATAATTATTGACCACCATGTATATTTTATTACAGAATATTCAATATTTTCACAGCACGATTTTAAGTCAGAAGGCTCTACTATCTCAAATTCGTGTTCAAGTATATGGGAATAGATATGTTCCGACTTCTGAAAAAAAATTATGTGTGTGTGCATGGGCAGCAGGTATGAAAAAGAAAAAAATTCCTGGGGTAATAGGGTATTCCCATTTACATTGAACAGTTGAATACGAATTTCAAATTTAGACATTTCGCACCATTTTATCTAATGACGGAAACGTCATATTTAGGCATTAAATACGATGTGCTTCAGCATTCATTTTTTCCAAAATAAATAATCAGATTTTTTAGACGATGACTGGGCTATTTCAATCATATGCTAAAATTATGAATAATGGAACGTTGTTTAATATACGAGACACTTGACTTCATGGAAGTGGAAAACACCTTTATGTGTATTTCCCTAATATAATTCCGAGCCTTGTCAGTTCGCTGTAGAATGGTACTTCTTCCAAATGATGCTTTTATTCGGCAATTAGGTTCAGATTTACCGGTCTGTTAGATACCGCTAGGAGGTAGTTTTCTTTAAAATCAACCCCGGAACGCTAAAGTTTGTCCATGTTTACAGTTGTTCGAGAACGGATCTAAAGTTTTTTCATTCGATTCAGCCAACATTGTACGGAAGATTTATTTTTATTTACCACTCGAATTCATCTGACGTTTTATTTCTTTCATAAGTTATAGGCGAGGAATTTATCAAGATTTAAATGGAAGATTTGTTCAAGTTTATCGTGTTTTCATGTAACACTTCATAAAGCTTTATAGTGTAAAATTATATTCTTATCATAAGTAATTAACAATCAATACTTTAATGCAGGAACTATGTTTATATTGTGGACCTTTGTGACTTAACATTTCTTAGACGAAGCGTCCTTAGAAAACCGCTAGAAATTATAAAATAAAATATGTCACTCACTCGGTTAACTGATTCTTACTATTTAATATTTATATTGACGTCGGTTTTTCTTATTCACTTGTTTAACGTCAGCCTAAAGTCACTCGCCGACGCCAGGAAATGAGCTACCCTGGACCTGGAAACTTCAAACCTCTTCTGGTAAAAAGAGTAAGAATTTTTCCATGCCTAACATTTAATAAAGGACCAAAGCCTGTATACATTGCCCACAAATATTATCTATCCACTACAAAATCCTCGTCCAAAATTGCATAGCTTCTACATATGCGCAAATATACAAACCGTTAAAAGATGCAAATCGTTGGTAAAGCTCAAAACACTCAACTCGCTTTTTTCAATAAGCTATACGTATACCATTCATTCATTGGCACAATCTTTTCACTTACGATTTTCTCGAGAGCCCATAATCTTAGAAAAAAGTTTCAAGAAAAAAAGTTGCCTCCACAATTTATTTTCATTTCTTCCTAATAATATCTAATTCGGAAGATATAAAGTTTCCCGCTTGCCATGTTTAGCTCTGCAACTGATAAATATGCAAAGTTCTGCTAAATTCCGGGAAAAAGTTTTGAATTTTTGAAAAAAAAATTGTTTCTCTAATTTAAAATTGTCACGTTTCGTGGCATTCTAAACCTATAAAAATTTCGTATAAAATGGATGGAAAAAAAATTGTGTTGCTCAAAACATATTTCAAGAAAGAAATTTGTCTTGAAAGTTTAACAAATATATTTATTTTTTATTATTTTACCACTACAATAGAATAATAGGTAGATGACGGAAAAAATATTTTTCTTCAATTCTAAAATTTCCATGTTTCATTATATTCTTAACCCATTTCAACAAAAAAAAGTTTTGAAAATTTTTAAAAAATGCCACCACTATACAGCAGATGCTCATTTTTCTCCAAAAAGTGAGCCTGAATATTTTCAGAATTTTTATGGAACATTTAAGCAAACCTTCGCAGATATTCAGTTTCAATCGCCTCTACATAAAAAAATCGAATTCGGTCGGACTGCTGATCAAAGATAATTTTAATCAGGGTGCCCAGGAAAACATTTTCCCCAAGTTTCAGAACAATGACTGAAACTCAGCTTTACTATAAAAAACTGCGGGGACCTTTGTAAATTTTTACAAGGATAGTTTTTTCTAGAAAATTTAATTTTGTAATGGTAATACTGATTAAATTTGAGGCTAATCCATTGGCTCATTATTGAGTTAGAGCGAGTTAGACGAGAAGACAGTTCTCTTACTTTATTATCAATTATTCATTATTATACGCCAAAAACCTATGTTATATCATTATTTATAATAAAACCTCAACGTTTCATGACATTCCAAACCTATTTCCACAAAAAAACATTTTGAAATTCTTTATACGATTACTATACTTCCAATCCACTACGTGGATGTGAAAATAATTTTCTACTCTACGCGGCGGACTGTTTAACAATAAATATTGTTATGCATTACACCCCCTATGATACGCCCATGACTAATAGTGATGTCCTTGAAACTTGTAGAAAGAGTTAGAGTTTTCTGGAGTGTGGTGGAAGAAGATTCTCCAATATGTTCTAGATAACCCTAGAGGAAATTTCAGAGTATATAAGGCGATATTCCCGGCGGAAGAAGAAGAAATTTTTTAAAAGTGAAGTTTGGTAGCGAAAAGTGAGGTTATAAATCCGAAGTATAAATAAAACCACTGTAAAGGTTATTTTAGAAGTATTGTGTAATCAGTAAATGATTAACTAAAGTGTTAGTGGTTACCCCTTGTTAAAATTATTTGAAACCCACGGATTCATACAGGGTGTTTCCCAAAAGGGGTGGAAATACACTACTATATGATTCTATTCAAATGAATCCGTTAGAGATTGCGACTTTTAGAGCAGGGTGTGCGCATGACTGCATGATATTCGAGCCATTTTGATTCCGCAGTTTTAAAATTATAATGTCAAAATCGTAATTAGTGAGCTCGAAAACTCCCTTGATTTTCTTCCTAGTTTTATTCTTTGAATTGTTGTCATTACAATTTCAAAATAATTTTTTTTCTGGAATTAATTTTTTTGAGTTCCTTCCGAATATTTTACTTTGCACGCATTTTTAATAGGTAAAGGACTAAACTGGTTTGCAAGGGGTTTGGTTCAGATCCGCAAAGTTCAAAGTATTCCCGTAATAACGCACTTTTTTTTATCTAAATGTACTAGACTATATTTTGAGTGTTTGTTGTTTCTGTAAAAAAATAATTAAAGTGAATAAATAAAAATTAACATGGATGTTATTAACAAATTATATGATAACTAAAAGAGTTAGCCAGATTTATTTAACCAATTAATATCAATATTAATACTTCATATACTTCAATACTAGACTATATTTTGAGTGTTTGTTGTTTCTGTAAAAAAATAATTAAAGTGAATAAATAAAAATTAACATGGATGTTATTAACAAATTATATGATAACTAAAAGAGTTAGCCAGATTTATTTAACCAATTAATATCAATATTAATACTTCATATAAAAAATAAATTATTCTGTAAAATAAATTTGAACAGAAACGATCTACCATTATGCTATAGTAGGTATATAAAGCAAATTTAAATAAGAATGAATTATCTATGAATACACTGAATCATGTCAACGAGAATATCAGTTTGCATTCAGTGTCTACTAATATATTTACTGCGTTCTCGAATCATCACGATAACGTTCGGTATTTTATTGTTAATCACAGAAAAAAAATCGGTAAAGATATTTACACAGAACACCCTCTTAATTTATACAGGGCGGACTTTCTAAAAAAAATACTAATTACGAAACGACATATGCGAATAACAATCGGAATGTAGTTATCACTATTATTAAAAAGAGAACTTGATAACTTTTGGTCAAAAGAATATGCAGAGTGGTCATCCGACAGCAAAAATTCAATATTAAATAAAAGGTGTCAAATAAGGAAGGCTTGCGTAAATACCTTTACAAATTTCCACCTTGGTCGAATTATTTCTAAGGGTAACAGCCCTGTATATTTTTCAATAAAACTCTAAATATGACTGCTATCTGTCACATTTTTAGCAGCACATCTACGTAGTGGATTGGAAGTATAGCAGTGGTTAAAAAAATGTATTTATTTTTTTTTAAATAGGTTTAGAATTTCATGAAACGTGGAAATTCTAAATTTCAGTGAAAATTTTCTTCATTATCTATTCGCTTTAGACGATCCACCTTGTATATGTTCCATTTCTTCGTTGGCAGTGGCGTCAACTACCTACCAAATTTGATTGTTCTCCGTCAAGTAGTTTTTTAGTTAATGCACCAACAGACAGACAACAGACCGACAGACAGACAACAGGCCGACAAACAGACAGACAAACTGACGGAATGTACTTGGCATTTATTTCGAACAATGAAACAGTTTCCCTCTTGCTATATTTACCCCTGCAAGTTTTCCCATTTTATGAACATAGCCTTGGAAAAAAAATTCTTTCTAAATTTTTAAAACGTGTTTTTTTTTTTGTCTTTAACAAATGCATAATTGTAACACAGTCAAATTTTGATTGCTCCGTTTATCTGCTAGAGTGAGTTAAATTAAAAAGTTAGTTTACATTATTTTAATTCGGTGAGAATGGGATACATGGTCGGCGAAAACGATGATCAATAATTATTTTTGATAAACAAAATATTTGACGAATCATTATGAAATTCTGTAGGATTTTATTCTGACAGCAGCGAATAAAAAAAATTAAACGGGTCCGTTAAGTATTGTGATCTGTAGAGTGTTATTCATGTAAAAACCAACGAATGAAGATGTGCTTTTAAAGTTCGACACCAATTATTGATTGATAGAAAACATTTCACATCAATCCACAGTACAGTAGAGTTTATTTTCAAAAAGATAACAAAAATCAATTAATTGCAAATTTAAGCAATTAGGCATTACTTTTAGTAATGGGTTACAATGGGGGGGGGGGGTTATACTATAAATTATATTAGGTTAGAGAGCTAGGTTTCCTTGTTCTTTTTTGAAATTTTGAGGTCAGATTTAATTCTTTTGCCATCGGGTTTGAACAGGTTAATAGACAATTTCATTATGCACAATATGTATCTCAAATGTTTTATTTTGTCTTTTCAAGAAAGGAATTTATTGTGAAAATACCTGTTCTTTCACAATCGTTTTGACCGAATTAAGCAGAAATGAGTTTTATTCACCATTCACAAAATTTAGCATTTAAATTAAACAGCAACTTATACCTTAATTCGATGCATTTTGCACATTTTTCATCTCTGTCGCTTCAACTATTATATTTGTATGAAAAATCAAATAAAAATATAAGGGAAATCATTGCATCTGGAATTTAATTATTTATTATGTTCTACAATCTCATATCTCACCTAAAATTAACTGTACTGTGTTTACTTCACAGTTCGTTGATTATTTTCTCGCGATGGATGTTCCAAAATATTCACCTTAATTGAACTAAGAAAAATTATTAAATATTCAAATATCAACTGACGTATTTTAAAACTTTAAATTTAATAATTTGTGCTCTAAAAATGTTCCGACGCTAATTGCTTCTTCAATATAGGCGTTCGTAAATGCTAATATCTCAAATAAAATTCGCGCTGTTAGCGCAGAATTACACTATCTAGTAAAATTTCAATCAATAATTGAATTATGTGATGACATGTTTCTTATCTCGAACTTAAACTACGTAACAGTTTTATCTAAATGTTCCTATTACTTACTGCACAAAATACCTTAGTCCTCTTTGGTTAAGAGTGTGGCAAACATGACCCATACCTGCAATAAAATAAACTTATTAATAAAAGTACCAGTTGCTAAATGTTATTCTAATTATTTTAAAAAGTTGGTAATTATACTAGATACTACACGTAAAATCTGTGGATATGAAATTTGCCTCCAGTTATTTGTTTTGCCATTTACTGTTAATTATTTTTGATTTTGAACAGACCGGGAAAATGTCTGATTCAGTAATTATTTAGCAATTTTTCATTCGCATCATCTGCATATTCGATGAAATTTATAAAATGGCGTTAATAATGAAACTGGAACAGACAACCGAGTCTAATTGTGATTTGATTGGAGATGACATCGATTATCAGTTTTGAACGGCGGTTTGTAGCCCAGTGAATTAGTGTTAACTAAATAATTTTCGATTATTGTCAGATCAATAAACGTTTGGCCTGGACATCAAATGTAACAGAGGGTGAGATGAAAAGTGAACATCTTGTCTCCTCGTCTCTGCAGATGACAGATAAGAGTTCTGATATGGGCAAGAATATGGAAAGAAAGGCTATCCGAAAACAAAGTTTGGCTAATTAGATAGACTTTAAAGCTAGCGTAAGTTTTCATTGAAATAGGATTTCCATTAAAGCGCTTTGCTATAGGCACTTGTTGCATTTCTATTATTAGACATATCCGTACCGTGAACGATATAAATAACGGCAATTTTCACATATGGCTTATATAAAATACATTATTTCTCAAGAGAGCATAATAATCTAATGTAGAATGTTGTAATGCAGACACAGGCTTGATATTTAGCTTTTGTTGGCTTAAAATAATATTGGGTGATACAATGTTTGAAGCTTAGAAAGTGAAACCACTGAAAATGATACAAATTTTCAACAAGTTTGCATGGAACAGAAACAGAAATCGATACTCCTAATGAGTTCTCTTACCGAAATCGATAATGAACAAGGAAATAATCAATTCAATAATTATATTACGTACATGGAGGTTTATACAGGGTGTTTCAGATTTAAACGGACATACTCTAGTGGAAGGTAGGGCACACTCAGCTGAGTTCAAAACGCCCCTATACTACCGTTGAATGTGAACCGTTTTTGAGAGGGTGTTTTATGGTTTTTGACCAGAAATTCAGTCCGCCAAATTTTTGAAATGATTGCACATATTTAGATAATATTTGGTGTACATATTATACTCTTTTAGGTTAATGAATACCTAGCTTAAGTGATTTTTGAAAAATTTCAGGACCGACCACCATTTTCTTAACATGGCTCTTAGGGCCGTTAACACCACACTGTATATTATTTTTTGGTAAACGTTAGTAAACTATTAAAAAGTCTATGGACCAGTTTATAAAATAATGTCATAATATTTGATGGTACATTTATGGTTATTCTGCAATAAATTTTCAAGAGTATTGAAATTTGACATTCTACAAATAACACAATCCAGTTGCTTACATCATCATTTTATTAATTTTAGCTTAATACCCCGTAGAAGAACTTGTTATTTGTTTTGACATTTAGTGTTTTTTCCGTCCAAAATAAAGCGCATTCCGTTTATTTCTGGAATAAAAATTAAGTAATAAAACGTTGTGATTAACAAGTGACATTGTTGCATTAAAAATCCCAAGTAGGCACATGTCAAATGTGTAATTTTACAAATAAGAATTGCTGTTCACTCTTAGTAATTATTAGAATAAGTGATAAAAAACCAGTTATTAACACTAAAAATTTTAAGATGCCGTTTCAGTTTAGTAATGAATATTATGCGGGTATTATTTTTGTGTATGGCTTTTGCGACGGAAATGGGAGAGCTGCAAAAAGAGAGTATCAAAGGCGTTTTCCATATCGCCGTATACCAGATCCTAAAACGTTTTCAGAGGTATACCAATTTAGTAGGGAACATGGACAATTTCCGTCAATGACAAAGCATGAACATGTGCCAAGAGCTTTTCCACAACAAGATCAAATATTTCAAGTTGTGGAAAATAATCCATCCATAAGTGTTAGAAAAATAAGTAATGACTTAGCAGAACCTAAGATAAGATACGGCGAACATTAAAGAAGGAAAATTTGTATCCATTTCATGTTGAAACAGTTCAACGTCTAGAATACGGCGACGACGTTCCCCGCATAACATTTTGTAGGTGGATTTTGGATCACAGAAGAATAATATCGAGAGTTCTATTCAAGGATAAAGCCAATTTCACACGTGACGGAATTAACAACTGTAGAAATCAGCATATTTGGGCAATCGAAAATCCACATGCAGTGATTCAGGAACATTCTCAATACAGATTTAATATTAATGTGTGGTGTGGTATTTACAATAATCATCTAATTGGGCCCCACATTTCTGAAGAAAGGCTAACTGGTGAAGTTTATTTAAACTTTCTTAGAGATGTCTTGCCAGATTTATTAGAAGGCATCAATACTAGGTGTTTGTGGTTTCAGGACGGTGGTGCTGGACTCCATTTTTCTGTACCGGTCCAGGATCATTTGAACCAGCCTTACACCATCAGATGGATTGGTCGCGGAGGTCCGGTAAACTGGCCACCGAGGTCTCCTGATCTTACACCTCTAGATTATTTTCTATGGGGTAATTTCAAGTCAGAGGAGTACAACTAAGAGTTCAATACACGAGATCAGCTTCTAGAAAAAAATATTACTGTATGTGATAACATTAGAAATAACCCGAAAGTGATTGATGGGTCAGTGAAAAACATATCAAAAATGTATTGACGCTGGGGGCATTAGTTTTGAAAACCTGTTATAGTTTTAAATATTTGCAGCGTTTTTAATTTTTTTTTTTCGATTACTTAGTTCTAAATAAAATTATTTTGTCAAAAGAAAATTGCAAACTTTTGTCTTTAATATTCTCAAGTTATTCTCAAGTGTTTAATGTTTTTTTAAATTGTGCTTATTAATTCAAGCCTCTTCACTAACATTATTTTTCTTTCATGAAAGAAATGAAATGTGTATTATTTCGGATGAAATTTAAACTAAAAAAAGTTTAGAAACACTGAATGTCAAAACAGAAACAAATAACAACCTCTTCTGTGGGGTGTTTAGCTAAAATTAATAAAATAATGATCTTAGCAACTGAATTGTGATATTTGTAGTATATCAAATTTGATCTTTCAATACTTTTGAAACTTTATTGAAGAATAACAATAAACGTCTCATCAAATATTATGACATTATTTTATGAACTGGTTCATAGGCTTTTTAAAGGTTTACTAACATTAAAAAAAAAAATGATATACAGTGTGATGTTAACGACCCCAAGAGCTATATTAAAAAAATAGAGGTCTGTCCAGGAATTTTTATAAAATCACTTAAGTTATTCATTAACCTAGAAGAGTATAATATATATACCAAATTTTATCTAAATATATGCAATCATTTCAAAAATATGGCGGACTGAAGTTCTGGTCAAAAACCATAAAACACCCCCCCATATCTTAACGGTAAGTAAGGGGTGTTTTGAACTCAGTTGAGTGAGGTCTACCTTCCACTAGAATATATCCCTTTAAATCTGGAACACCCTGTATAAGAGCGATCAAATTCAAGGTTCGTTGTCACCTTTTTTTTGCATAATTATAATAGCTGAATTGTTCCAATGCGGAGGTGTAGTTCCTATCTGAAGGCATTCAAAAAAGAATCTATCACATTATTAAAGTGAGATCATTGATCATTACAAAATGTTTCAAACAAAGGATGTCTATTAGGTACAATCTTGCTGAATTAATTGAATATCAAAAGTTGAGAAACATATTTAATAAATCTGTGAGTTTTAATCAAAATAAATATATTATTATTAAACCAATTTTTGCCTATAGTTGATTTTGAGAAATTTTGAAAGTCGACATTTATTTAATTTGTCTAATATCTGAAATGGGATTTCAAGAAATGAGAAGAAACATTATTTTCTAATCTAACGCCAGGGTTTTTTCTTTCTTTTTATTTTTTAAATATACTATAACTCTGTCGTATCAGCGTTCTAAAGCTTTTAGTAAATAGACAATTCTAACCAATAAGTTTTAAATATTCAAGGTTTCGTCTGAACAAGACGACTTAAATTAGATTAAGGATTTTCTCGTATAGGAAGAAATTAAATTACTAATGCAAATTACATTTTCTATCGTAAAAGTTCTATACAACATAGGATAGAAAAGAGTAGTAAAGTAATTATTAGTCATTTTCAGAAAAATGTTTTCTTTTATTTACCTTCTCATGGGAATTTTACGAAAAGAATCAATGATTTAATTTAAAAAACCTAAAGAATGACATTTAAGTTGCCGCACTATCACAGTTTATCAAATTACGAAAGACTTCTAGACCATAGAAGATTGTTTTCATTGATAAAATCGTTTTCTAGCACATCCAGAATCCAGAATATATTAGTGCAGGAGCTAGCGTGCAATTAGCTCACCTATTTATACCAGCCAAAGACACTACTAATCCTTTGTTTCAAACCATGGCAGAGAACGAAGTGATGAGATCTTTTTTTATCAGTGGAAATTTCACTAGATAATTCGTGAAACTCCAAGTGTTCTTAATAGTTGGTGCAAGTATTTGTATCAAGCTGATATTTTTATACCAATTACACTTAGCAGCTTGTGAATACAAAATTACGAGTGGCATACATTCGGTTACAAGAGGTTCAGATATTCTGAACTTGCAAACTATTTTATAGCAGATATGCATCTGTATTCCATTTCTTAAAAATGTATGCAATAGTTGTAATAGTAGTGTAATTTTATTGGCATAAAAAATGGTAGTGTACAAGCAAGGATTGAAAAAAAAACAATGTGTGTCAAAAATTGTTATGGTAAGTTCAAAAAGAATGAAAAAATAATTAGCGACATTTTTACCAAAGGTTCATTTCTATAGCTATTCTGTTGGTGAAAATATCTACCACAGAAGCACATTATACATTAAATCGTTTTGTCACCTAGTGAAGAAGCGGAAACATACTATTTATTATTCAATTATTTCTTGTGCGATATACACATTATACAGGGAACCGACAAAGGTCATAAGATTTAATTGGTGTTCCGCCTGTACGACTTGTCTTACAGTGAATAGTTTAATGACAGGGTTTTGTCCCCCCTAGATCTTGAAAAAGCCTTTGACAAAGTCTGACACCCTGGTCTACTTCATGAGCTCCATTCCACGGGTTTTCCAATTCATATTATCAAAATATACAATCATACATCTCATTCCACTAGCTCCGAGTAATAGTAAACTAGGAGTGCTCTCCACTTACTCCTATTCATTTGGGCATCCCCCATGGGTAATCACTTGGTTCGATCATATTCAATATTTATTTAAACGACATACACGACCCACTCGACGACAGGATCACCCTATCAATGTACGCAGACGATGCTACAATAATATCTTACTAAAACAGTCAACATCCGTCAAAACCAACTCTAACATTTTAGTTACGCATGAGGCAACTTTCACAAGTAATAGTATTCATAATTTTGGGAACACGCCTTATTGGACAGTGGAAAACCCCATGCCACTCGGCGAACAAATTTGTAACAACGGTTTTCAATAAATGTGTAGGCTGGAGTACTTATTGCCCCTTTCATTCTTGAAAATCGTTTAACAGGTGCTCTCTATTTACAATTTTTGTGTGATACTTTACCGGTTCTAATCAAAGAAGTTGCTCTCGACGTTAGACAGCATATGTGCTTTCTTCATGACGGTGCTACAGTACGCTTTCAGGACCAAGTGCGAAAACATTTGGATAATGTATTTCCCGGAAGGTGGATAGGCCGAGGTGGCCCAAGTGCCTGGCCTTCTCGTTTGCCGACCTCCTCGTTTGCCGACCTCAATCACCTTGATTTTTATTTTTTGAAACACACAACACTATGGTGTACGTTATGGAGTTAATACCTAGGAAGAGTTGGTAAATCGTACACGTGCTGCAGCTGCGACAATTCGACAACAGCCAGGTTTAGGCTGTGTGTGTGGGGATCAATGGATTCGGAGAGCTGAAAACTGCATTCAAAATGATTGAAATAACTTTGAAATAAGAAAAATTACTGAAATTTTCTTTCATTATTAATTATTATTCATCATAAGATATCGTTTATGTGTAGAATTTAAGAATCATCCTGTATATGTTAGTAACAACCAAAATTACAATTAATATAATGAATGCTTTATTTGGGTTTACTGAGTTTATGCCGTTACACATTAATTTGAGAATAGGTATGGCAATGATATGACTTTTATAATATTTTATAAATATGAAAATCGTGAATGTAAATATCGTTATATGCCTATACATTCTAGTTACTGGAAACTAGTAGAGAATTTATTGAAATAACGATTAATATTGAATTAATATCAATTAGTGCAACGTACGATAACGTAACAGTCCAAAAGGTATTTAGAAAAGAAATCCGGCTGTAGGGAAAAACAAATTTCAAAATTTTTCTTAAAAAAAAAAAATATTTTCTTGAATACCATTTAAACATATATGGTTCTTAAAAAATTATGACTATTATATTTAAAATCAAGAATATATATTCCCAACTTTACATTTAGTCAGTGAAATTTGCTTGAATTCATTTTAAATGACAGAGGAAGCTAATCGATTGTTTTCCACGATATGTTAAATTTAAATAGGAAATTTGAGACAATTCCAAACTATTCAAAAATTATACAAATGTGAAGCATATCTTAAAATTTTACATTTTATAAACATCAGTCAACCCTTTCTTTGTTGAAAGAGACAATATCACAAGCCCAGACACCTCATATCATATGCATTTGAAATAGCTAGGAGGAAACTTCATAAAATATCTCATTTCTTAGGAGTAAAAGAATATACTAGAGAAAAAATAGAGACAAGGCGCGAGGCAACAAAATATTGAATTTGTGTGAATTAAAAACAAATATTTAAATGTCTTCTCATAAAATTATATTCTTACACAGTATTGTTTACCTTGTATATTGCTAATGTAGTACAAAAGATTGCTAATTAGTCAGCAACAATATTTACTTAATAATATATAGTTATTTTAGAATGAATATATGATATAACATGTTTGGAATACGTAATTCAACTTCATGTTCTTTGTTATATGAGAAATAGCCCATAGTGAATAAACGTGTCGTAGTACAGGTAGTACTACATAAACCTAATAACATCATGTTAGGAAATAGAGTACAATCCGATTTATGATACATATAGTCCTCATTTTGTCATCTAATTCAAGCAATGGAACCGTAAACCGGGGTAACTTGAAAAAACGGGGTGTCTTGAAAAGGCGGGGTGGGGTGTCTTGGACAATTTTACACGCAGCAACGAGAGAATTTCCTAGCATCTATATGTTAGTAGTGGTACTACCAAACGTGGTAAGTCTAATAAACATACTTCAATATAAATGTTTATGGCCATAGGCAAACAATCAACAGGTATTTACCGCCACAAAAAGACACGTGCAAGTAAGGTATGAAAAAGGCTATTTTTAAATCATATATACTTTTTGTTGTGTAGCAATGTGAATGAGAATAATTGTCATGTTTTTTTTCCTTAAACAAGATTATAACCTAAAAGTTTTGGATTTTTATTTTTCGATGTTATTTTAGGGGTCACTTGAAAAAATGGTAGAAAATTATGTTCGGCGCCCAGGGAGCCAACAATATAAGGATTATGATGAAAACACTTTAGAAGGTCCTTTAAAAAAATATTCGTAATGGGAATGGGACTTTGAAAGATGTTTCTGAGGTATATGGAATTCCATATATAACTCTATACAAAAAATAAAAAAATCTGCATATGAACAAACACGGTGGTCAACCAATATTATCACCTGAAGAAGAGTCTACTTTGGTTAAAGGTATAGGCATAGCTTTGGAATGTGGTTTTCCATTTCAAGGACTCCAAATTCGAGAATTGGTGGGCAATTACCTAAACAGAAAAGGTGTACGAATCTTAAAATTGAACAATAACACGCCAGGTGAACGATGGTTTGAAAAATTTCTAGAGCAACACAAACACCAATTAGCACAAATAACACCACATGCAATTAAAATAAGTATAGCCAAAATCAATCATGGAACAATTAACAACTACTTCGATCAGTTAACAAACACACTCGAAAATGTATCACAGGGATTGCTTGTAAACTATGATGAGACTAATTTTGTAGACGACCAGGGTCGAAAAAAAGTTGTGGATAGACGTTTGTCAAAGATAGCCGAAAATATAATGGATACGTCAAAATCTGCTATATCGGTGATGTTTGCTTGTGCAGCTTCAGGCGTAATGCTCCCACCTTTGGTCTTCGTGGACAGAAGGCGGCCCAACAAAAGCCAGATATAATCGAAGCCCATCGGGCTGGTTTGACACTAATTTATTCCAAGAATGGTTTTCAACAATTGCTTTGCCATATTTTAAGTTTCTGCTCTCCGGACCAAAAGTTCTACTAGGTGACAACTTGGCAAACCACATTTTCTTGAGGGTAATAGATGACTGCCAAGAAAACTATATTAAATTTGTACTACTCCCACCAAATACTACTCACTTGACCCAGCTCTTGGACGTTTGTTATTTTCGTCCAGTAAAAAATACTTGGAGAAAGGTTCTAAAAAAATACAAGCTATCTAATAAAGGTGTCGTCCGAAGGGAACTTTTTCCTCGTTTGCTAAAAAAAGCACTAGATTCTATTGATGTCAGCAATAATGACAACATTAGGTCAGGTTTTAAAACAACTGGACTGGTTCCTTTGGAGCGTAATAAAATACTCCAAAAATTGCCAAAGGAAAAGCTAGAAAATGATATTTAAACATTCACATCGGCGAGAGAGAAAATGTTATATATTGACCCAGGGAAAAATGTATCATGGGAAGAACTTTTAATGTCAGACCAACCACAAGAACTAAAAACTAAGAAGCAGAGAAAAATAAACATTTTTATTTATTTTTCTCTGCTTCTTAGTTTTTATGATAATGACGCCTCTGACAAAACAAAAGCAAAGAAACCGAAAAAAACAAACGAGAATAATATATGATGATGACTCAGAAGATGATAGTATTCACTTGCTAGACTTAAGTGTCGGAAACGAATTTATTGAGCCAGAACTTGTAGTCCAAGATGTCAAGACGGCATCACATCAGGATATGTTAATAGAAGATTCGAATTTGAAGATTTAAGAAAAAATGATTTTATATATGGTTAGTTGAAGAGCACAACAAACTCTACAAAAAAAATATGTCGGTAAAATAATATCGACTAATGGACAACATTTGTTCACTTGTTCATTTTTGAGGCCAAGCAGTAAAGTTGCAAAAGCTTCCGTGTTTCCTCAAACTGAAGGTATATTTGAAGTATAAAAGACATGGGATTAAAAGAAAGTTGAAGTATCCTAAAATTTTAAGGAGAAGGCACACCAGATTCCAAGGATGTAGACTTTAAATTCACGTATGAGAAGTAGCATTCTTTTAGTTTTATCTTTAACTGTGTGCCAACTAAAGTTGTTTTAGGTGCCTATACCTTTTCTTTATTCCAGAAAAATTGTACATTTTTTACTTTTATATTATACCAACATTTTTACCTACATAATGAAATAAAAAGATAGGTTTGAAAGTTATTTCTTTTATTTCTTCCAGTTAATAAATTTTCTAATGCAAACAAATAGTTCAAAATAATTTTTAAAACAATGTTTTGTTTTCAAGTCACCACTGCAATGTTACGGGAAATATAGTGAAATTATTGCATTTTTCAAGTCGCCCCATAGTGTGGTGACTTGAAAAACAACTTTTCAATTTTTTTTTTTTTTTTTGAAAAATAATAATGAATCATGGAATATTTTTGACAGTAGAACTGTATGTCCTAGTGCCTAAAGTTATGTATGCAATTCTTTGTTTTGATAAAAAAAATATTTGTTTGGAGTTTACAGTGCCAAATATGCGAAACTGTTAATCAACTCACCTCGATTTACGGTAACTCACCTAGCTATCTCGAAAATCAAAATGAATAATAATAATGGGGTGACGGATCTTACTCATTTCAAGTTAATACAAAGGTATACTTTTTGGAAACATCTTGAACCTTGAGTATTACATAACATCTGTAGCACATTAAGAGCAACGAACGATTAATCTGTTCCCACTAAGTCCGTAGGGATGCCAATGGTAGCCGCTCTCGTCGTGCGAAGAATGTTAGAATTTTTAAAAATCATAATAATTTCAATTATATGATAATGACTAATAATCAACTTTATTGATATGTCTGCTTCAAATATCGAATTTCTGATGACAATCCCTGAAAAATTCATTTTTTCATTCCACCCTATCAGATATATTAATAGTTTGAAAAATGTCTCAAACTGTTAAGAAAATTGTTAAAAAATATATATATTAATATTCGTTTATTTCCATGTGTCTTCGTCCTTTCTTTCGACTCTTTCATTCGCCTTTTTTCTTTTACTGCAGCTATCTCTTCAATTAGTAATTTAACATTTACAGGAAGTGATATGTGATATCTTAGTGTTAAATATGTATTGTATTAAAATTATTTGTATATTCTCCACTAAATACATGTTGCATGAACATCAAAAATAAACACATTTAAAAGGTGTACTAAAATTTCTAAAATTCATAGTGTTTGATTTCCATTAATGTTTTCTCCTAAATAACCGGACTGGACATAGACCAAAATTTTAGTACATCTGTCTATGTCGGGATGGTTGACCACATTTCAATTGTTCACATAGCTAAACTACGATACTGTATTTGGTTGTCCACACGTGCTACAATTTAAATATATCGGGATGGTGTTGTCAAACGACGTATTTGTTTCGAATATATCTTACGTAAAATGTGGAGAAGTTTAATATTTTAATAGAACTATTGTTTAATATTGTGAGATTTACATGCTCAAGGATTTTATTTAATATTATTCACCCGATTATGCTTTTTAACGAAATTAGAGACGTTGTCGCAAGGTCATATAAGTAGAGTATCAACGCAATGACTAGTTTTCAGAGAAACCAGCAAACTTCCAATGCTGTTCTAACCTAACAAGTATGGCGAGTAAAATAGGAAAGAACTGTTTAAGGAGAAAAAAAGAACAATTGTTATTGATCCATGAGAAAATTAGAAGTTTGTAGAATTGATGTTATGCATTTTTTAATTCTTATTTCCCACACTGATAGATATAGATGTAGCATTTTGAATACCAACTACATTCACTATAGTATTTATTGCGATTTAACGAAAATTAGTATTTTGATTTTTGCTAAAATAATGTAAGGGAATGAAACTTGATATCATTGAAAAAACTCAATCATACGAAAAGGTATACGTAATCACATAGTTTTTAGGTGCTTATATCAGCATTTCGAAAAGTAAAAAAGTGAGTCCTCTATTCTGTTATTATGTACCAATCTTCAGTCGTTATTATGATTAAATACATGAAATACAAAAAATGTTAAAGCAGATATCTGATATCTCCTGTCGTATTTTATAAATTGCCGGAGTCGCCGGTGTCATGAATTGAGGTGTGCACTAGAATCATATTATATGCATTTTTTTAAATAGTTTCGTAATTTTACGAAAGTAAATCATATATTAGATACCTTACAATATTTTCAGCGATGTCGTAATATAATAAGCATTGAGTTAGAAGGTAGGGAAAAGCTGTCACGTGATCAAAAACAGCATCATTTCGCACTCTTGTTACTACTTTTCCGTCAAATAGTGACAGTTTGTTTTCCGCGCGATTTATTGTGATTTTTACTGATAGTTTGTTAAATTTTCGACATTAAACATTAAAAGGACTATGGTGTCGTGTGCTAAAAGAAGTTGCTCTTCTAGAGATGGTGTTGACAGGAAGAAATTAACGAGAATAACATTTCATAGGTAGTGTAAACAACAAACAGAGCCGTATTAAAAAAGACAGCTAATGAAATGTTTTTTTACTATGCTCAGGTTATATATTTCTTAGAATAGAAATAAATGGTCTATTTTAGGATAAAATTGCACATTTTATATATCAAGGTAAATAAAAACTGTTAAAACTCTTGCATTTATTTACCAGATAAAACATCTCGTCGGGGTACAAAGTTCTTATTATTTTAATTAGTCCGGGTCTGGCAAAACCACCATATTGTTACTACATGTAGCCACGCCTACCGTTTCTGTATAGGAAATTTGTATAGGATGTCTTCTCCCTACTCAATGATAATAACAGTACCTCTAATCATAGCTAGATAGGACCAGAAATAGTCTTGTTTTGTATTCATTAATTAGTGACTTTCTCTAGGGATGAAAGAATCTGAGGTCGTTTGTGACAATTAAATTATATAATTGTAGAACTAATAAAGAACCCAAGTGAAATCAAAATAGTTATTTAAGATACAAGTGTAAAAAGCCTCTCATGGCTTTTAAAAACTCGGTTCGCTCGTATTTTTAATCTAGCGGTTCGTGCAATACAGACGCTTTTTACAAGTATGTCTTACAACGTTTTATCTTCGATCGTGCCACTTATTGTAAGAAATCATCAATGTTTCATGAATATTTGTAAAACTGTATCAACCTTTTGTGAATGTCATTTTGACGGTTAGTATTATTCGAGTTGTAGTTGAAGTCGCATTCTAATTACAGTACTTCATGATCGTGACTGAAAATCTTGATGATAGTAACTAAAGGCGAGTCTCCATTATCGTCGGCTTTGCCGATCGGCATGGCCGCCCGGCATTTGTTGGCAAGTGGGTACGTACAATTCGGCTTATGGTGGTCGGAAACTTCAAGAGAATCCAAGCCGAATATACTAATGGACAATGGTGCAAAGTGGATCGGCAAAGTCGACCATAATGGAGACGCGCCTTTCAGGAAACGATATTATAAATAAACTGACGTAGTTGAAGTCACCATTGTTGTTCTAGAATGTTTGAATTAAAATATGAAGTTGATAATGAATAAAATACTGTTGTCCTTACTGATCATTTTTTAGAAATCGTGCAATTAAAGCATGCAATAAAAAATTTTATCGCACAGGTTCTTATAAAAGACCACTTTTTACACTGGAAATTGTTACTTTTTACACGATCGTAGATAAATAAAAATAACAGTATACGTAAAAATAAATCGTTTTTATATTTTCATATTATAGATTAGTTATTAGATGAGATATTTGATATAGGAGTTATCTGCCATGTAGTGTATACCAGAATAAAGGTAAAAAAGGTAGAAAAGGTAGAAGTCTCTAAGAATGCTCTTCAAGATAGCTTTCTCAAATTAACAATATCTTGAGAGGTATTTTGTGATTCGCGCACCATTCGCGCACCATTCTAGGTGGTTCTTCTTTACTGTATGGTACATCCGACAGCATCATGTCATCTTTTACGGTTGCTTGTTAGACATACGATCTCATCAAAATTAGTTCCTCGGTGAGAGAAAGATGGGAAAAGTACAAGTCTTGTAAATATGAATGTTAGAATACAGTTTTTGATTAATTTTCTTAAAACATCTAGTGCAGGCCAACTGAGAATTCGTACTTTTGTGATCAATTGTACAGAAGAATTACTGGTGACAAAATGTTGTGGGTACCGTCCTCCTAAAACATAGTTCATTCAGGCCAAGCGGCAAATTCCACTCTATTTTTGTTATTCGGCATATTTTGATTAAGACTATAAAATCTTTAAAATTCATTTACATAAAAATAAATCCTCTTGGCTTATATTTCTACCTGCAACATGTCCGAAAAGATCGCGTTTAAATTTAACACAATCTACTTATTCAAATTTTATTAACTTGGTACATTTTAGTCTCCTCATGCTGCATATAACAATGAAGGAACGCCCTCTATTCATATCCCAACACATATTTATTCCTAAGATTCACAAATCTTCTACACGTTACCGAAGATACAGTTCAATATTGTTAAATGATGAATGCTTAAACCAAAGTATTTAAATGTCTCCACAGGTAAAACTCCATTTGGTTAAGATCTGAAAACGGAGCTGACCAAGACACAGGACCTGGACGAATAATATATTCGCCCACTAGGACAATTAAAGCTAGCCACAAGCGGCCCAAAATTCAAATTGCTTTTATTACTTCCCATCCCATTTTTTCCAACCTCAAACCAAAGTTTGCAATCAAGGAATTTAACTCTTGTTGTGCTAGTCGGTTAATTTAACCGTCATATGAATTTGCAATTTTACATCCTCGGGATGTAGCCCACTTGCCATGGGTAATATGTTGATTACATTTGTTTCATGTACAATTCACCAGATTGATTGATTGTATTTTCTATACACGTTGAACTTTTTGCTCAATATATACAAGTATTAATTGAAATCAAATTCTGCCACTGTACAACTTCTTTTATGTTTAACTCTCGTGCGACTTTGTGGTATGAACTGGTAACTCATTTAAAAGAAATTTCATTTATTTCCTTATGTCTGTTCAGATCCCCAATTCAACACGGAAACAAATGAGAGTATTTCTAGGAGCATTAAAGAATGTTAATTTTGAGACAAACGTCAGTAAAGTGCATAAATGGTAATCAAGTACTACGCGAAGCAGTAAAGTAGAAATTGAAGATTAATAGAAAAAAATTCTATCGCGTCTTTATATTCTAAAAGTTGTAGCGAATGACCTTGAGAGTGGTAAGTAACCGCAAAACATTACAGGAGAGGTGACCTTATTATATAAATTTTATCATGTTCTCTAAACGCAGGTTGGTAAAATAAGTGTAATACATGGCTTTCTCAATCACGCATTATATTACCATATTTCAGTTTTCTATTTCTAAAACCAATTGAGGAATTGAAACAGAACTAATTTTGCTATTACTGGGCATACCCAAATACCATTTTTCAATAATTATGGGAACATAAATAAATAAATATATGATTTTCGGCAAGGTATTTATTGGTTAACAATGGATAATAATTATAATTATTGTGAACTATTACCTATTTTATTCATCAATGCCATATATTCGTAGACACCCTGTATAATACATTTAATGTATTAAAATTTCTACATAGCATTTTTAACATATTCCTGATTTAATTAATCATTGCTGATATGTATACTTAAAATATTCAATATTTCCGTAACTTTATGTAATAATTGGGAAAAGCATTATACAGAAACTACTACTTTGAATAAACTGATTGTTTTACGATGATTATAATTCAAGTACCGTAGCATCCTGCCACAAAGAAACTTCTGTTATTTCGAAAATTATTCACATTTCTTATTTCAGTGCGAATTTAAATTTTGTATCTATCCAGAACCTCCTGATTTTAATAAATATTTATGATGCAGAGTGGAATTAATGGAAAAATAACCCAGGTAGAAATCCCTTTGCAGGAGGCAAATATTTGAAAGCAAAATGTCGATAATGCAAATAATACCCAAAACAAGGTAGCCAGTTGGATTCGTCGTAATATCGAAGTGTTAACGCCACATTCTCAGGCCGGAGAAAACCATCTAACAAGGCAGGGCTATTTCAGTAATGCAAATTCTATTGATTGCATTCAATTTGACAATCTCATTCGTAATCCGGAATGTATAAGACAAATCCCGATCTCATACTAAGTCTCTCGGATCTCTCTCCTTCTGTCTCTTTACGGCCGACTAATTGGATTGCTTTTACACGACAGTCGAGATGAAGTTTTGATTGTCTACAGAATTTGTATCTAAATATATACTGATTCTAATTATAAGAAAATTTCATTATCGCATTACACATTAGGGCACTGATAACTGTTTTAGCGCTACAAATTCAATTAAATCATTTCGCTTCTAATAGTAATACAGCGAGATGTTGCCTAATATATTTAACTAAGATTTTTATACTATTTTTTACTTTATTTGCCAAAAATTATGGTTCATAAACTGCAATATAAGTACAATAATTACCAACTTCTAATTATACAAATACAGGGTCATTTTTCAAGACAGACATCTGAAACCGGGGTACTTTATGTCCTAACCAAACGCAAAAATCTATTTCTAGTGTAATCGGAAGTACTACTTACTTTTTTATTTGGAGTAGCACTTCGTATATTTTTCATATTATCTGATAGAGATTTGATTTACCTTTACAATGGGTTTTCAAAATCAATATTAAATAAGAAATGAACCTGGAAATTGAAGTTATGTAAAATTGCTCATTGGTCATAAAAATCATATTGACATATTGACTTTTTAACGATAAATAGACTAATATTCGACGGATTTTAATAGGAATCGCATTGCAACTAGAACAACATTAAAAAACAAGCGATTTTCTTGCTATAATCATTATTTTAGACAACATTCTCTTCTATCAAAAGGTATGTGTAATGTCTTGTCCCATCTGGCTTAGTTTTCAAGATAATGGCGAAATGCTATAATTGTTCATAACAGCCTACCTCAAATAAAATAAATAATTTAGATAAATAAAAAATCACGCCTTCAAGCAAACTGAAACTCTTAGGGAATGCACTAAAAAAAGGATATAATAATAACAATAATTATTTTAACAAACGGAAAAGCGTGGGGCGCCCGATATAGGCGAGTCTGCTTGGGGTAAAAAAGAGGTGATATTAAAAATTTTGTATACCATGTGAGTTAGCAACGGATTCTTATAGGAAAAATTCCGCTGAACAAGAGTTTCTTATGAAAAACTTTCCTAAACCGCGAACTTCATGATCAAATAGTTGTTTAAACAAATCTTTTTTTCGTTTTAATTTAATAAAATGAAAACGGTTTGACGGATCCGAAAAAATCTTGATTCAATCGAGACATATTTTCAATACGCGTCGTTTGGCACCAGGCACAACTCATTTTGTCACCCCGTTCATTTGTTATAGCCAAAATAAATTTCTTAATTAACAAATTGATTACTCCAAGACTAATGAGATCAGGATATTGTTCTTTTTTAAATATGCCTTTTATTCCAAAACATATACCATAGTTTACCATAGTAAATAATTGCCATAATTTGTTAAGAGGCAAATAACTTTTTTTTCCAAATTTTGATCGACTTCAAATGTATCGAAAGAGGGTTTTATGCACATGAAGGTGCTTGGAAATGCAAAATAATTAGACCAAAAAGAACTTGATCGGATAACCGGAACCGGAAATAAAAGTGATATTGCATGGGAGGCTCTAATTTGTTTATTAACAACGTTTGGACACGAGGTTTAGTGCAAATTAAAGCTAACAACTTTTTCCATCAACCACAAAAAGTTCTAGAAAAAATATTCAATCCCTGAAGAGTTATACGCGTTTTTGACCCTTACAAAAATCCCTCTCTCAACGTGAAAATAGTAAGATTTGACGACCGATGGGATGAGGGTTCGATCCTCGATCGATTTTTTTCGTCAAACTTCTTTTTTTTTTCATGTAACCAAGTGTTTTTTCTGATAATAAATATTTTTACTTTCTGAGAAATTTTTAAAAATATTTTTTTTTTGTAATTTTCATTACATAAACGGCTTTCTTGCAACAAGCATATGATTGTTCTAGTCCATCGAGGGTTTGTCGATAGTTTTTGTTTTTTTTTACTATTTTTTCTGAAAGAGAAGGCTTGTTTTACTTTATTTCAGGGGGGGTGCTTGTCGAAAAAATTCCAAAAATAAAAAGGAGAAAAAATTATTTATCACTCTTTTCTTATCATGAAAAAAAGTTCACGTCTCATGAATAAAACACACACTTTGTTATTTGTAAATGAGAAATAATCAAAAGATTTAACTATTTTAATAGCATTATTATTTTATTTTTGGTCATTTTTGAACAGGCATCCCCCTCAAATAAAGTAAAACAAGCCCTCTTTTTCACAAAAAGTAGTAAAAAAAACAAAAACTACTGACAAACCCTCGTTGGACAAGAACAATCATACGTTTGTTGCAAGATTGCCATTTATTTAATGAAAATTGCAAAAAAAAATATTTACGACGTTTTTAAAAATTTCTCAGAAAGTACAAATATTTATTATCATAAAAAATACTTGGTTACATGTAAAAAAACCAAATTTTAAGAAAAAAAATTGCGGACACCGAGGATGGAACCCGCCACCCCATTGCGGGTCAAATCGTATTATTTTAACGTTGCGGGAGAGATTTTTTTAAGGGTCAAATACGCTTATAACTCTTCAGGGATTGGATATTTTTTGTAGAACTTTTTGTGATTGATGGAAAAACTTGTTAGCTTTCATTTGCACCGAACCTCTCATCCAAAAAGTTATTAATAAACAAATTAGAGCCTCGCACGCAATATCACTTCTATTTCCGGTTCCGGTTTATCCGATCAAGTTCTTTCTGGTCTCAAAATTTTCCTTTTTCCAAGCACTTTCATATGCATAAAGCCCTATTTCGTTACGCTTATCCAGAGCCGAGATATTCGATTTGTTAATTTGCAAAATTAATTTAAACTTTAAATAAACAAAAGCAAAAAGTTGCATTCGTGCAGACTTCTATGGGGGTTATGCCCGACATCAATATTTATCGTTTAAAGTTGGCTTGAATTCGATCAAACTTTCGAAAAAAAGTTATTTGCTAATTAACAAAATATGCCAATTGTTTAAACACTCAAAAAGTATTGAAGATATCTGCCAAAAACAATACGATATATCTTTTAGTACAAAAGGCATGTTTTTTGAAAAAAACAATATTCTGACCGCATTAGTTTCGGAGTAATCAATATGCTAATTAAGAAATTTATTTTGGCTGTAACAAATGAACCTGTTGACAAAATGAGTTGTGCCTGGCGCCAAACGACGCGTATTGAAGATATCTTTCGATTGAATCAAGATATTTTCGGATCCGTCAAACCGTTTTCATTTTATTAAACAACAACAAAAAAAAATTTGTTTAAACAACTATTTGACCATGAAGCTCGCAGTTTAGGAAAATTTTTCATAAGAAAATCTTGTTCAGCGGAATTTTTCCTATAAGAATCCGTGGCTAACTCAAATGGTATAGAAAATTTTTGGGAAAAATCCCAGGCAGACACGCCTATTAAGTAAAATTATTAGTTGACACTCGTGAGCGGCAATGACACTTGATGACGCGCCCGAATTACACACATTATTTTATCTACCATCATTTGAAAATATCAAAATAATGAAATAATGATGTTGAATTCTTAACTGAAAACCGCGATTCTTCAACATTTGATGATGATGTCATGCATGTGGCCAAGATAAACAAAAGAATCAGACACAATCGCTGTCGGTTTATGGCAGTTTTGCTTCTGATTGAATTTATATCATAATTTTATTTAGGACAAACAACAGGTATTATGGAAAATCAAGCAGAAAATAGTGTCGATATTTTTCTATCAACTTTCATTACATTAGCGACAAAAGTTTTAGGGCGTTATTATTTCATAAAATCCATTGTTTGAGTATACATGCGTTAAAGCGAGCAACACTACTTTTTCGCTTGTCGTCAGGGTGTAGACGATCGGCAAAGTGACATTACTCTTTTCTCTGTAAACGTCAACTCTGCTCTGTTATATATGAGCGCAAAAGCCTACTTTATCTATCGTTCGTAGATAAGATATTTTTCAGTGTGTTGAAATCAATACAAGATTTTAGTCTCCTGAGCAGAGAATTATTGCTAGCGAGCTTCAGACTTAGGTATTCTATATGATTTAAATATCTAAGATTATCATCTATATAAATAGAGGATTTTCCCTTGGTTGTGCTTAAAGTGTTTGATGTAACTCAATTCTAAGCCAGAGATTTAACAAGAAATCAAATTTTCCTATCTGAACAAAGAAGGTTGTTGGTGTCATCTACAAACAGGATAGATTTATTGGAATCCATATACTGAGAAAAGTCATTGATACATATTATAGACAATAGAGGCCCCAAGATAGAGCCTTAAGACATCCCACCTCTGGTATATACAAAATTGTATTTTTTGTTGCTTATAAACCTACACTGTCGGCGACTTATTTAAAAAAATGTAAAAGATGGTACGAGTATCCTCTAATACCACATAATCGCATCTTTATTATTAGGATATCGAACGAGAAAATCGAAGACCTTGCAGAGATCACATTGTGTGACTACATTCCTGAAAATTCTCAACTAGATATTTCACTCACAGTCCTAAATATACATAAACATTTATGTAACATTTTATTTTTTTCGATACTTGTGTTCACAGGGTTATGAAATGGAATTTTCTGCAAGCGTATTAAAGTGTTTAAATTGTGCTACCAAAAATAGGATTAAAAGTAGGACATTGTTTTACTAGTAACAAAATGTTAGTACTGAACGCCACCGTGGTGGACATTCTTTTACTAGTAACATAATGTTAGTACGGAAAGCCACCACAGCGGCTGGTGATGCGCTATCTACAACTCATCTGTCATATTTTATATCATTAGCCCGTGGTCCGCGATTGCATTCAAATTATATGTGGTTGTCGTGTAAAACGTAAAAGATGTGTGAAGAATTATAGTGTGCACCACCAGAATTAGTGAAAATTGCTAACAACAAAGGTAAGAAATTTAGCATCATTTACTAATGAACAAATAGGTAATTGTCGACTGATTGTAAGTTATGTTGATATTCGGAGTCACAGGCGCCCGTCGCTGTGATGAGCTACAAAATCAAATGTAGAAGATGTCGAGGATTGTGGAACATTAATTTTAGGAAAAATTATAAATACAAAATCTAAAAAGCCACGGGCGTTTACTATAGTCGGTGACTTTTATTAGAATTTGTGTCGCCAGTATACCAATCTTCCAAAGATTTCCCACCCTCCCGATTTTTTACCAAGTATCAAAAAGTAAAATGTGACAAAGTAGTAATGGGCATAAAATTTCAAATACGGCAAGAGAAGTTGCTCTGTATTTAAATTTGTCAAATCCATCCGAATATACAGGTCACTGTCTACGACGAACGTCAGCAATAATTCTTGTAGACAATGGTGGAGATATTTCTTGTTTAAAAGACATGAGGGCTGGAAGTCAAGTTCCATAGCTGAGGGCTATATAGAGGAATCTATAGCGAATAAAAAGCAGACATCCAAAAGAATTCTAGCCCCGGTCGATTATAATAAGCCTAGTACTTTTAAAGGCACAAATTGGAGCACCCCTAATGAACTTGTTCCAAATGAAGAATACACCATAACAAACATCTTGGAAAAAACTAACAATAAAATTATGAATATAGACAATGAAACATCGACCAGTGGATTCAACATGCAACACTGCAATTTGAATAATTGTACGTTTATAATAAATAAATAAATAAATAAAAGTTTGCATTTTAATACGCTTGAAGAAAAAATAGGATATATTACACGGAATAGAACGCTGCGCCTCAGCTGCAAATCCTGGGCTCAACACAAAAGAAGAGTGCGTTCTACTCCTAGTAGACTAGATTTTAGATTTTAGATGGAGGAGTTGGCGATTGGCCTTGCCTACTGCGACCAGTATAGGTCTATTGTAGTACTCCATTTTATACCTTAGGGCTCCTTATCCAGACATGGTCCTCACAAGACTTCGAGTCTGTTGATAAGGAGCTCCTTGGTAAAGTTATCAGTCCTTGTTTTTATTGTCTCGCCAAGTCGTCTCAGTCCAGCCAAGGCTATTCAGCTCATGACATAGACTGACGTACCTGAATGAGAACTCACCCATCCATGCGCTGGACCCGACCGACGTAGCTTAACTTCGTCGATCGAGTGCCCGCACCTAAACCGGTGACAGTACAAGGAACTGTGTTACTCCTAGTAACATAATATACTATTTGTACAAATAATTGTTTTATGATAAGTTTTCAAAATTTTTGTCGTTATAATAGCGATTTAATTAAAACAATTAGATTCTATAATATAGGTATATTGATATTACATGAAATAAAATTTAATATTAAATAAATTAAAAAGTTAGTAAACTAATAGTCACTGCGTCACTTTCAGTAGCAGTAATATAGATTTTATCAAACTTATGCAATAATAACTGCGAGCCGATAAATTCCATACTCTTAGAATGAAAATTTTAATGACGAGACTATTTCCCATTTCAGAAGATAACGTCGTTTAAGTTCAGAATAAAATAAGTAAATCAGGGAGACGAAAATTAATTTTCATGAAGAGAAAACCTAATTAGCTTAATTATAGCTATAAGTCATTTTCTCATATTTTTCATTTAGATCTCAAAGGCGAGGGTAAAAGATTAAGTTTTTTTTAGTTTTGTTTTCATTAACTTTTTAATTTACGGAAAACACTTTTATAATTACCTTATCGCAATTATAGAGTTATATATTTTTTAAATTAATAATTCTATTTCTCTAATGATGAGTTACCAAAGGAAAATGAATATTAAGAAATTAATGTTGAATGAACATTCGTTTTTTCTTTGTTTTAAATTAAACTGCTTATCAAGATTCAGTCTACTAAATTAATTTAGTAATTTAATACTTTTAAATGAAAAAGATTCAAGTTGCTTTCAACTCAACATATCACCTTATCCTGAAGAATATAAACTGCGCTAACAGAAGACAATGAAATAAATATTTTTGATTTATCTCTGATATGTTTATTATTTAACACATTCAGCGCCATGGCGGACACCGGTATCTGATAAACTACAGTTAGATCAGGCCATAGCGGTCACCGGTGTTCGCCTAAATTAGCCATGAGCATTGGCCAGCGGACACTCACATTCGAAGAGTTTTTATCATTAATTGACGGCCATGGTTCTGTATAATGGCATATATACCATAGGTTCTTAATTTAAAACAAATATATAGATTTTGAAAGCTGTGTCCGCCATTATAACCGCTGTGGCCTGCTGAGAAATTATATATATTTTAGAGACCAGGCCAGGATATGTCAATCAGTATCGAAGCATCGCGCGGTATCCGCCGATTTATTTGTGTCCGCTAAAGACCGCTGCGGTCTAGGAAATTGATCAGTTCTTCGATAAATGTGTCCGCTATGGACTGGTGTGATAAAAAATATGCATTTTTTATATACGGCCAGATCAGACACCAGTATCTTATGGGTGATCTCGTGCGTAGATTCAACAATATTAGCTTGGCGCTGAACGTGCTAAAGACATTTCTTTATAAATAAAATAACACATAAAACACATCACGCATAGTAGAAAACTCCCCGAATCCAAAGCCTATTCTGTCCGGAATGGAGTTACACATTTGAAAAAACGCAGACAACATCCATTACCCACCAACATTGCCAGTGTCGGAGCTGGGCATCGACCCAGAACTCGATTATTTGTCTGACCAAGCGCGCTTGTCACTAAGATGTTTATCCGGGTGAACTACCGTGCTTTTTTAAATAAATACAATTTTTACTACATTGTATAAAGAGACATGACTTGAATGTATATTTTACATTAGAGCCTTAGACCACTAATAAATAAATAAATAATATTCTTTTATTCTATTTTGTTTTAATTGTTTTATGTATGCTAACGTCCCGGCGGAGTTTAGCTATTGCTATTTAACCACACAACAAGGAAATCAACACAACAACCATTCCCTGCGATATTGCCATCTACCGCAGGCGACACTCCAAGTCAGGAGAGATAACGGCGACTAGACATCCATATGCTGACCAGGATTCTAACCCAGGATTCCGTGGTCGTCAGCCAAACACCTTAGCACTGCGCCCCTGAGCCGATTTTAATTTTTTTTTAAATATTAGGTTAAGACCCTACTAAGGTCCAAGCGACTATTTGTTTTACCTTACCAAAGATTGTTTTCTTGGTAGTTTCGAATTCTAGGTGAGATTACAGCGAACAAATTTGTCGCAGGTACTAGAGACGTCCTACTGCTTACAGGCTGCTATTTTTCTTTTTTTTTACTAGCTTTCTGCTTTTTAGGTGTAGCATTGGATGATGATGGAGTCGGGCGCCGCACCGGCTGTATGAGACTCTTGCAGCCTTCACTTGACTGATTTGTAGAAATTTTTTGTTTTAGGGAACTTTTAGTAAAAAATGAGTATTTTTGTTATAAAGAAGATTTAAACACTTGATTTATTAAAGAAGTTTTACGGTTTATAGTCTATTATACTTTTCGCAAATACAAAACGAAGAGTATATTGCATTCGATCGAGACATTTCTAAAGCCGGTAATATCGCTCCTAGGGGAAGAAATCACTGTCCGTCCGTTTGTCCGTCCGTCAGCCTGTCGGTCTGTCTGTCCGTCCGTCACGTTTCTTGTAAACACGATAACTTAAGAGCGAAAAGTCGTATTGTAGTGAAATTTCGACAGTAAGTTTCTGCTAGCTAGAGGAAAAAACCTATTTTTAGCAAACAATAAATAAAAAAGTTATTAGTTATTTAAATTGTTTAAATTTACATATTTATATTATACAATATTATTACATTGCAAAACCGACAATAGTCCCTACTCATATATCGTATACCAACCTAACAGCAATACATTTGTCACAAATGCAATGACATTATGGAGCAAGCTTGACGGCTTTTATTCATCTTATTTATTTATGATAAAATGCGGAGAGTATACTATAGAATGTGCGACAATTATATAAAAAGTGCAGTAAATCGGGGAAGAGTATAATGGTTAGCTTGCTTTATATACACTTAATTTTATTGGACACACTTCCTTTGGACGATCCTAGTGAGGTGGTTAAAATGAAGGTCTGATTTCAGAACATTTTGTGTATATGTATGCAGTGTGTTGGCATGCCACAGCTAAACAAAATATTCAGCTATGTGGAGTCTCATTTGAAAGGTTTACATATACGGATTCCAAATATATTTCTTATTAATCTTTTCTTAATCTATTCATTAAGAATGTTCGTATGTTCTATGCCCCACTTTATTTCCTGAAATATCAGGTCAAAATCTCTATAGAAATTTGAAGTGTGAAAATGAATTAATAAAAGTTCATATATTCCATGTAAAGATTCTAAAGAGCTTTTAAGCTACCTTTTAGACAATTCGCAACTTTGATGACGAGTATATCTTTAGGCACCATATTGCTCATTAAAATCCAAAATTATGTAGAATAACTCGGGAAATCTTTTGAACCGGCTTTAAAAAACTAGTATTCATGTTTTTCTTTCATGTTTGTAATTTTATATGATATGTTGAATTACAGGAATATAGTAGATAAAATAATGTATAAAATAATTTTCAAAGCAAACATTATATATTATAGTTTCAAATGAGTATAATTCAGTTGTTGAATTAAGTATTCCCTTTTGAGACTACTTGTCACAAATACATTTTAAGTGTTTGAATTGCTCGAGAACACTCCCTTCGTCTTATTTTATATTTACCCCATCCATTTAGTGCGAAACATTACTAACCTTTATGCTTACCTGTTACTGACGGTTCAGATTCTCGAAAATTATTATTTAATCTCTAACATGTAACCACAGCCAGACTCGTGGTCGTGAAAATTTACTTATCCATCACAGAATTTAAATTGGAGTGAAATAATAAAAACAGCTGCCCCATGAGCCAATACTTCCACATCTAGATTTCCCATCCAAGTTCCTTTAAACGAAAACATCTTGATATTATATTGCATTTCAGTATGCGTAAATAATTGGTCATAGAATTTTAATAATATAATACTTCAAATTGTCTAGGGTGGTAATGGGGGTGTGGTTAATGCCAAGAAATTTTTTGAGAACACTTGTACTCGTACACACACCAAATCACACTTGTATTTTGTTAACTCCTTTAATAAGGGCGCGGGGGTGGAAATATTGGGGACTTAAAAGTGAATTATTTCTTGTTTGCTTATAATTGTCATGAAACATATTCTTTATAGGATTTTGCAAACAACAGAAGAAACTATCTATGTGGACTAAAAAGAAAAACTATCTGTAAAATTATTGATTTCCAATCTCTGCTTTCTTTTAGGTTCTGCTAGAAACTTTATAAAGTTCGAAAAAATATCTCTTGATGTATTTTAAAGATATTTGCAATAAAATGCGTTTATAAAATTCAAAATATCCAAGACTAAAAACACTATGCAAATAAACTCCCTGTTATTACCAACTTGGTTTGCAAACTTTCCATCCAATTTAATATTCAGTACTTTGCTGTTATGGAGGCTTGTATTATTAATGCCACCAAACCTCTTTGGAATCAAAAGACCATTATCGCCTTTCAGAAGTAAAATTTATTGATTTACGGTAGATACATATTTTAAGACATATTAAGCTTTCAAAACCTGTGAAAGGTATTAAGCCCTTTGATTAATACTTTCAATAAGGAAATTGTGTCCTTGCGATACAAAAATAGGATGGCGGATTATACTAGCCAGTAAATGCTACAATGTCTCACGTAAGCAACTCTCTAACCGTAACATAAGTAGAAAAACCGGTGCCTAAGAATCACTACTTCCACATCCAGATTTTCCATCCAAGTCTCTTGAAAGGAAAGTTTTGTTTTTTTTTACGATTATTATACTTTTACTCTACTATGTGGATGTGGAAGTAAAATAAAATTAACAGTATACAAAACCCTTATATTGCCCGTTGTGAAAACGGAACATGGCGCTGCAAATGCAATTTCGAACTATATCAGTTATTAAGAAAACACGAGTAGTCTGACATGATAACCAAGATCAAAACCTCACGATTACAGTGGGCAGAACAGATAGAACGAGCACAGTACATATATGTACCAAAAAATAATTAATGGTAATCTACAAGGAAGGTGGAAACAGGGAAGGCCAAAACTCATATATTAGAACACGCATCTAATATTGAATTTGGAAATTGGAGAGCAGCTGCAAGAAATAGCGACAAACAGAGGAGGAAACTTTGGGAGGTCAGGACCCGCACAGCGATATCTTAAACCGTTCTAAAGAAGACGTGTGCCATAAAACACAGAGAGGCAGAATTTTTTTACTCAAATCTAAAATCTCGAGGTTTCATAACATTCGAAACCTATTTCGACAAAAAAATTTGAATTTTTTTGCGATTACTATACTTCTACTTCACTGAAAATGAAATCTACATCAGAAAAAATTGGGAAGGTGATATCTTCAACTGTCATTAATTAAACCAGCTCTGAATAATTGTCCATGACAATCAAAATTATAAAAAAAACAGTCTTTGACATACAGCATTACAATACCTTTACAAAACACAAGTTAAAAGCCTATGTTCATACTTCAACTAAATATATTGAAATAACTAAATATAATGGAAGAAACCACGTACCGTATAGTCGCATCTGTTATAAAAAATATGTTTTTGAAACAATGCTTTTATTTGTAACAGTGTACTAAAATGTAAATATACAGGGTGTTTCACTTAAAAGTCCCCAGGCCATTATCTCTAAAACTAATAAAGATATTTTATTTTTGTAAATGGCAGATGATTGATACCAAAGAAAGGTTTAAATAACGGTGATTAGAATTTTTCCTCAACAGCACACAGAGATGGCGCTGCGATGCAAAACTATTTTTTGATGGCTGGAGCCTTGAAACATAAGTCATGTGATTAAACAATAATTTGTGAATAATTTTGATGGTATAGAGAATTTACAAAAAACAAGCCGTTTTGGAGTTACATGAGTTTCTTTCATTAATGCCAGTACACGTGAATTTTGATATATACCTATAATTTATTTATTATTTATTATAGAATATTGGTTACCAAACACTTTTTTTCAAGATAAGGAAAGTGATATAATACACTATCATAAAATTATGTTTACCACTTCCGGCCAAACCGGAACTAACATGATGAACCAATATCCATATGTTCCTACATATTACATTTTTTTTTTTTCTAATAACGCTTCTAATAAAACGGCTCCCAAAACTTAAAGTAAGTAAGACAACAAAGAAAATACACACTAATTTAGAATGGGCTAAATTTATATTAACAATTCAGTAAAGAACGTAAACAAAAGTTTTATAAACAAACATTTCAAAACTATCGAAATATTATTAAAAATGAAATTAAACTAATTTCTTTCTTATTAGTAGGTACTTATTATATTAAATGTTCAAAATTTCTCCCTTCTTCATGAATACACATATTGTACTGTTTCAGTAACTCTTCATTGCAAACTTTTTGTAACGTATATCTATTTATAGCAGCAACACTTGCATATATTTTATTATACAAATCGGCCATATCCTCAATGGGTTCAATGTACACTACACTTTTTAAATACCCCCAAAGGTAAAAATCTAATGGAGTCAAGTCAGGTGATCGTGCTGGCCATCTGACTACTCCATTAGTACCAATCCATCTCTGAGGGTACATTTCATTAAGACAATCTTTGACTAGTACTGAGTTATGGGGTGGTGCACCATCTTGGTGAAACCAAATATTCTCCTGGTTATGAGGGATAGTCTATAATAATCCTGGCAATACATTTCTCAAAAATATCTCATATTTTCTTCCATTTAAAGTCCCATGGAATAGATATAGTCCAATAATATATGAATTTAATATTCCACACCACACGTTAACTCCAAAAGTTACCTGATTTCGCGTCATTCTCATCCATCTAGGACTATTTTGTGACCAGTATCGGCAGTTATGCTTACTCACAACTCCGTTGTTGTGAAAACGGCTTTCATCGTTCCAGAGCACATTTTTAAAAAAATTTGGGCATTCTTCAGAAAGAACTGAAAATTCAGCTAGAAAATGTAATCTTCGTTCATAAACACCAGGCCTTAAATGATGGATCAATTTTAATTTGTATGGATGGTATTTATTTGATTTTATTATTCTATGGCACGAAGATATCGACAGATTAGTTTCCGATGCCAATTTCCGGAGAGAACATTGAGGATTGTTGACAACACTATTTAACACCAAGGCTGTATTTTCATCGTTTCTAACTGGCCTATTTCTGTTACGAATAGTTTTCTTAAAACTACCCCAGTTTCTTAAATTTTTAAACAGCATGATAAATGTTTTTTTTATCGGGTGTAGGTCTATTTGGAAATCGTAAACAAAACAATCGTTTTGCTTGTCGGGAATTTCTTTTGCATTCACCGTATATTAAAATCATATTTAACTTATCTTCATTGGTGTATCTAACCATTTTTTAAATTTATTTTTTTTTATTGCCTTATTTGGATTAATTTGCTTTGAATTGTTTCTAAGTACACTATTTCTGTTTGAAACTATGATTGAAATGCACCAACTACAAACTTTGTTTAATAACTGTCAAACTTAAAATTAAATCAAAGCCTACTAATATCTCTTAAGTAGATTTTTCATTACCATTCTAAATTAGTGTGTATTTTCTTTGTTGTCTTACTTACTTTAAGTTTTGGGAGTGTTTTATTAGAAGCGTTATTAGAAAAAAAATGTAATATGTAGGAACATATGGATATTGGTTCATCATGTTAGTTCCGGTTTGGCCGGAAGTGGTAAACATAATTTGATGATAGTGTATTATATCACTTTCCTTATCTTGAAAAAAAGTGTTTGGTAACCAATATTCTATAATAAATAATAAATAAATTATAGGGATTTATCAAAATTCACGTGTACTGGCATTAATGAAAGAAACTCATGTAACTCCAAAACGGCTTGTTTTTTGTAAATTCTCTATACCATTAAAATTATTCACAAATTATTGTTTAATCACATGACTTATGTTTCAAGGTTCCAGCCATCAAAAAATAGTTTTGCATCGCAGCGCCATCTCTGTGTGCTGTTGAGGAAAAATTCTAATCACCGTTATTTAAACCTTTCTTTGGTATCAATCATCTGCCATTTACAAAAATAAAATATCTTTATTAATTTTAGAGATAATGGCCTGGGGACTTTTAACTGAAACACCCTGTATATTTTAAATTCATCATCTCGAAACTAAAAATTTTGCAGGCGGTCACATAACACTATTGTACGGTTGCTTTGACCGCTCCCAAATCTTTTAGTTTCTAGATGTACGAATTTAGAAATTATTTTCTACTTTACGTATTTTCTTATATAAAAGCTTTGATTTAAAAATATGTTTTATATAATTTTATTTTTTACTTTTTAGTCTACTTATTTTACAGGCAGACAGACACACAAAACCGTTTCACTTAATACCCATGTATAGCCATCCTGGGGCGTCCGCCATATTCGATTTATAATCATGTTTCATAGTTTATTGTATTTTACTCGTCAAATCCTTTCATTTGATACCCATATCAAGGGGGTTGTGAGGAAAAGCCATCCTAGTACGTGCGCCATATTGGATTTAAAATGACGTCACATAGTTTATCGTATTTACGCGTCAAACTCTCCCATTTGATG
This sequence comes from Stenurella melanura, assembly GCA_963583905.1. Taxonomy (NCBI): domain Eukaryota; kingdom Metazoa; phylum Arthropoda; class Insecta; order Coleoptera; family Cerambycidae; genus Stenurella; species Stenurella melanura. The sequence goes on along the minus strand of OY757309.1, from coordinate 218,860,612 downwards.
TTCATACCAAGGGGGATTGTGAAAAAAGAAAATACGCCATCTTCAGACGTTCGCCATATTGGATTTAGAACGATATTAAATATACTCTATTGCATTGTCCTAATTACCTACTTACGTGTGGAAAATTTCGAAGCTCTAGTAAGCTAATTAAGATTAGAACTAGTCGAAATTTTCATCACAATATATGTAGCAGTCAGACAGACAAAACAAGTTAAATAATAGCTTTTAATAATAAGAGTCATAATAATTTTAAAAAAACCGCTGCCTAAGGAATCACTACTTCGGCACCCAGATTTTCCATCCAAGTCTCTTTGAAGGAAAACATCTTGACTATATCTGCACTCTAGTATGTGGAAATAATTGGTCATAGAATTTTAACAATACTTGAGGAAGATGTCATAAAAAATATAATCTGATTCCAGATATCGTTATAGTGTATAAGTGTACCAATCTCCCAATTTTATTTTATCGACCACTTGAATAATGGGGTAGGTTTGGTGGACGGATGGAAAGTATTATAAAAAAAATTGATGCCTTGGCTTCTAGTATATACACCACATCTAAAATTTCTATGCACTTACCAGCTTGCTTTACTACTTTACCACAATTTACCTCTACCCCCCACCCCTTCACCGGAATCAATAATCTCAAAACAAAATCTAGTTCCAGGTGACGTTATAATATATACGTGTATCAAATTTCAAGTAAATATCTCGATTTTGTTTTATCAACCCCTTTAATAATGGAGTGGGGGTGGTGTGGGAAGATGGAAATATTGTTAAAAAATTTGACGCCTTGACTCCTAGCATAAAAACCAAATCCCAAAATTTTGTACTCTTACCTGCTTGCTTTATTTATTTTCTCCTACTTATCTCTATTTACCCCCAACCCTTCACTGCATAAATTCAAAAAACAATCCAGTTTCAGATCTCGTTATAGTACATACGTGTATAAAATTTCAAGTCAACATATTAAACCATTCTAGAGATATCGTGCGGACAAAAAAAAAGTTACAGATAGACCGACAGACAGTTTTTTTTCGCTCCAATTTAAAATCTCGATATTTCATGACATTCTAAACCTATTTGAACTAAAAAAAAAACTTGATTTTTTTTTACGATTACTATACCTACTTCCAATCCACTGGATGTGGAAGTAATACATCAGCAAGAAACTATACAATTGTGCTAGTATCAATTAGCAAACTGCATTAAAGGTTATTCTAATTTACCAAGATACAGACATCTGTCTGTGTACAATTTCAATAACTTGATATTATAAATATTACTTCATTTCTTATCATTTCTTAAATTCACTGTTGAGTTAACATACTTTATTTCTATAAAACATTTCAGAGATTAATATTTTTTTATAATTATTGCCTACATCTAAAATATTGACAATGTTAAAATTAAATTTATATCTGGTATTGAAAGAGTGACTAAGTAAAGCAATACTGTCTTTTTATCAATGTTAATCGAGTTGTAAATATTTTTATGAAGGCGAATTCTATTTTTGACGTTATCTTTGGTGACGAGCGTTTCGCCAACCATGTTGGCATTATCTGGAGATAATTAAGACAACAGCAGATTAAACAATATACCTATGCTATATTTATATCAAATTGAAGCGTACTATGTGGAATAAACTCACTATCACTATATGACACGTACTATTTTTATATTTTCAATTTTTGAGCTTACAGACGCATCCAGCTACCAGTTATTTATTATATATATTAACCTTAAATTATTGATAGCGATCGTATCACTGTTGTCAAAGACGTGTTGGCCAATACTAAACTTTTCAGTTCATCATTTATTTTGATATGGGCTATATGTTACTTGAACCTAGTTATAATTGAAAGTTTTATTTGTCCAGTATACTTAGAATTATAGTCTCCAGTATTAATTCGTAAATCCAAAATCTTTCATTTGATTTCGTTTCATCTCTCAGATTTCCCATGATGAATATCTTAAGGTTAGTCACGAATGTATCAAATAATAGACAGAGGAATGCTTTAAAAGCTTTGAAATTGAAAAGCTTAAAGAGCAATATCCCAAATAACCCGTTTTATTTGTTCAATGCTCACAGTTCGTTGAACATGCTGATCATGCCAACATGGTTGGCGAAATCAAATATAATATACGAGTATCTTGACTTCTATAAAAACTGCTTCACTGTCTTTATATTCAATAAGAATGTGAATAGAATGACCTTTCCAAGCTATTTTAAATTTGAACCACATTGTTTAAAGGAACAAAAAATTTAAACCAATTTAGCAAATTGTTGAAAATTTCACAGAAACGTATAGTCACTTTTCTTGATGTAACTATTTACCAAGCAAAATAAATTACATTAAATCAGCCAAAGTTTCTGTTGAATTCTCAAATCATATTACAACTTTTCACCACCCCTCGTTTTTAGAATTTGAATATTAAAAAGTTCAACAAGCCCTAACACATTACTCTTTGCAAAAATGTATTAATAAACAGAAGTCTGCCTCGACATTGGTTGTCATTAAATAACAGCCTCTCGCCAGGTCCCTTCTCTTTATCATTCCCTAATTGATTTGCTTCGGAGGGGTAAATTGCAATTGCCGATTTGCATCACAACACTTGCTTATCGAAACATAATTCGCTTTGGTTTGTTTGCATGTGGATCCGATAACGGAAACAACATCCAATTACACCTGCCAAAGCCTCCAAAACAATTACATATTGCATTTGGATCTTCGGCAGCGTATAATCTATGGCCTATTTGATTGCATAATGACATATCAATAATGAAGGGCTCCAGAATGATGGACAGAGATTTTGATATGTGGATATGTGGGTAACGAATGCAGAAGCACATAAAAGCTTAAAAAACAACATCTAACCTCAATTATTAAGTTTATATAGTGGAGTAAAAAAAGGACATTGATATGTATAGTTTTGTAACAGCCAAATTATGATTTGATACCTTCTGGAGTGTCACCAGCAGTATATATCTGAGTTTTGAAGTTTCAAAGCTTATTGCGTTTTATTTATGAACAATTTTGTTTTTTTTAAAGCCTTATTTTAGGTAAAGAGGTGAATGTCTCCGCTTGTAGAGGCCCGATCGGGATAAACTAAAAACCAAAAACCTTCGCAATTAAAATTTCAACAATTCTGCGTTGGTTTTGGGTCATTTGAGTACGTACATAACGTAGAAAATGGGATACACTGCCTAAAAAGCGTTCTGTTTTTTTTTTTTCATTTAAACGCTCAGGGCGTTAAGAATTCCGATCCGATCGGCTTCAAACTTTAAAAAAATATATCTTTCGTTGAAAACAAAACACCATGAAGTTTTGGTGCCCAAATATTGAACCTTGTGAACACAAATGAATTTGTTATCTGAGATTGGAATTGCCCGGCATTGTGTGACATTGAATTCTCTTTTAAAATGTAGCTCTGGGACGCCAGCTTTCCGATGACATTAAAAAAATATACTTTAAAGTCCTTTTGGCTACTTTTTGACATTTATTTATAAACCAAATGACAATAAATAGATTTTCTCGGCCATTTTGAAAACATTTTTTAAATATTTTTATCAGAAAGAAAGAGAATTGCAGGAACTTTAATTTAAATAAAAAGTGCATTTTCGAAGACCCATGCATCTCATCGTTTATTTGATCTTTTTTTACTGCACTAATAATATCATGTAATAAATTAATCATGTTTTCGGTGCAATAGGGATGTTTTCTATTTTTTAATTGTAATAAAAAAAAATTAACTGTTACGAAACTGCGTTCTTTCTGTCTCCAAAAGGAATTGTTTTACTTCTTGATAATGAAGAATATTATGTCAAGGTGTTGGTGATGAGTCGCCAAAATGGACGGAAATGGCCAAGTCCTGATGACAAATTGTGGTACTCTAGGAAAAATATCGTAAAACAAATTAAAAATCCGGTACAAGTAAACAACAGGGGTGTATTTTCTGTTCCAGAAATGGAACATTTTGTAAAAAATAAAACAAAGTTGTAGATATTAATTATATTTATAAAATTTGGTCCAAATAAAATAATCTATAAAATATGAATTATGCTTGCTGGTACGCTCTCATGTCTATAACCAGGACCTCCATAAAATTTACGTATCAATCACTAGGACTTTTGGTACTTTCCAATAATTTAATTATTTTACTTATAAACTGGACACACCTCTATACATTTCATAATTTAAAATCAATGCTTTATGATAAAAGTCTAAAAATAATATAATTGATAGGTCACTAATCTTTATTTTTATGACTTATTAATATTGGAATTTCACTGTTAGCCTTAACGTGTCAATAATTGGGACATTTACGAAACTTGTAGAAAGAGATAGAGTTTTCTAGAATGTGGTGGGAAAAGATTCTGGATGGATCTAGAGGTAATTTCAGAGAATATAAGGTGTGATTACCGACGCAGGAGAAGTTTTGTTAAGGAGAAGTATATACAAGTGAAATTTGGCAGCGAAAAAGTGAGGTTAATTATAAAGTAAACAAAGTGTAAAGGTTATTTTGGTTAATTAAAAAGTATTTCATAATCAGTAAATTATTAAATAAAGTGTTAGTGGTTTACCCCTTGTTATAATTATTTAGAAATCACGAATTCATACAGGGTGTTTCCTAAAAGGTGGAAAACACGTAACAATATTTTTAAAAACTTTTGTTACCTTAAACGCATTTATCAAAATCGGTCTCCGATTACACAATGTTTTCGCATCCCTGTTTCCAACGTAGCAAAGCACACTTAATATGGAACACACTGTATAATGCACTACTAAAGGTTTGGTACTATATAGTACTTATTTATATAAAACAGTACTTACTGTTTCGCTTTTACACTACTAGATTGAGGCTGATTGAAGTCTATCACCATGGCTAAAAATTCTGAAACCATAGTAACGTCCACAGTTAGCAGATTATGCGAGTTCGCCTTTTGAAAACTTTCTTCCATTTTAGAAGTATGCCTTAATTAAAATTAAAAGTCTCAAAACGAAGAACTACACGGACACAACAGTTCGTATATTGATCCAAAACCATGAATATATTAATATCGTTGAAATATCGATATTTTTCTAAATATATCGAACAGGACCAACTTGCATAATAAACCCCCCCCCCCCCCCCCCCCGGCTTTTTGAAATTTCAATCGAGATAGATAGAAATTTTATTGCGAGAATATCACCCTCCGCTCTTCGAAATTTTAATCGAGATAAATCTTGTACTGTAAGGAATGCCACTCCCCGCTTTCCGAAGTTATACCTTAAGCAATATTCATTAATTTTTGGCATACATAGAAATACCGATAATTTTTTGTTGATATATCGAATATATTGATCTGAGTCTTGTGATGTATCAAATGATTCATATATCGATATATTAAATTTTTTTGCCATTCCTAATTATATGAAACGTGCCTGAAAGCCTAGCCACTATATTCACGCGCGTGTATCTATGAACAACATGACGTCACACCAATCAAGGAGCGTTTCGCGCGTTCAAATGAATATTCGTATTTCTTTAGGGGTTTTCCCATAGAACGGATTTGTTGATTTTTGTAAAACTTGTATATTGTGGATATTATTATTAGACTATTTTTAACCATTCTATGATGTTTAAACGGGATTTAAGTTTTTTGTGAACATCCCTATGTCCTGATACTGCGACGAGGTGCAAATTGTAAGTACAGGAATACTCTAATTATGTCGGCTGGTCTCTAATTTATTACTCAAGAATAGAGGTACGAATAAATCGCAAAATGTTTAAAATTGTATAAGGTTTTAAGTATTGAAAACTTTATTCAGGAACAGGGCGTTTTTAAATTATGAGTCAATATTGTAAGTCAATTATTATATTAGAAAATGTGAATACCGCGGAATTCCAACAGTGTTCATGTATAATATCCATTTTATTAAAAAATGTAAACCGCACTTTATTTCAGCGTGGATTATTAATTAATTAATTTTTAATAAAATATGGAACTAAATGAACATTGGAAAGGGTTTTTAAACCATGTTATGCAGAAGCATATAATTAACTTTATTATATTCCCGTGTATATAAAACAGTTTATATACGCGTAATAATACGATATTATATAAAATTTACGACGTAAATTATTAAAAACAATATTATCGATTTAACTAAAATTATTTGGGTCATCATGAACACGGTACAGTGCTCTTGTTTATTTACAATATTTAGTTTTTATTGGCGCTTAATTGGGCAGCGTTGTGTATATATACTCCGAATTTATTTTTAGGGGTGTTAATTATGTTCAATTCTGCAATTAATTTTATTTTATTGGTGTTAAAATTACATCGAATTTACATTTTACGAAAATGTACGGTCAAATTTAATATAGTTTACATAATTTGTATATTAATATACTAGGCAATAGTGATATATCCATGATGTTTTTCAAAATAACCTAACGCTGAGCTGTTATTAATACATATTCGATTTAGTTCTCTACATGTATTTAGGGCACATAAAAAATTTCAAAGCTATGCCGCTTGCGTATACATGGGAGATTGAGGCATGCTATATATTAGAAGAAAATGGTAAATTATAAATATGTGACTTAATGCATAGAACAACATTGTTCTCATTTAAATTATGTTCTGGCATGATTGAAAGAAGAAATTAACAGAGACACACCTGTTTCAAGTATAATTTCAAATTATTTTGATATAGTTACCCTACTCCCTCCTAGCGAAAGTATTATGAGATGTCATTTTGGTTTAATTTGATTTAAGTAGGTCCCTGTTCGGGCGCCGTTTTGTGACGTACGGGAAACCAGGCGGTGAGAAGCTAGCCGACTACTAGTTACTCATATCAATTCGGAAGCAAGCGGTGGTAAGCAAGCAAGCGGTGACAGTGGTAGAAAAAAAATAAAATCGGTAAAAAAAAAGTAAGCGGAAAAGAAAACGGCAAGCGGTAATAAACAACACCACAGTAAGTAACAAAACAGGCAGTATGCAAGTACCAGGCAATAGCAAGCGGGTATCTACAGCAATAATCATGCCTAAATGAACGATCAGAGTGTAAGTGTGAAGAACTTGACAAAACTAAATAAAACTGATACCAAATAAATAAAACTGTTTTCGGATTCGGTGCGGTGTGTAACCTAAGTTACACTGGGATCGGAAACTGAAACGGTTATCAGATTCGGTATCAGTATACGGCGGAGAATATTTTGTCTAGACGGACAGACAAAAATAATCAGAATGGTGGTATTTCGGTTCGGTTCATAAATATTAAATTTACATTAACATTTCATGCGGTGTTCGCCAAGCGCTTCAAGCCCCCGCAGCTGAGTACCTTTGTTAAATAAATTTCGGTTCGGCCACGTGGTATCTTGTCGGAGTTAGCGCGGAGAATTTCAATGTACAGAATACAAAGATAGTTAATTTATTTACGGTAGCCTAGATTTTGTTATCAATTCCCGGACTATAATAAATTTCTAAAAAACTGTTTCAAAGTAATGAATTTTGTTTTAATTCGTATCGGTATAAATTAATTAAAACAAAATAAACGGTATACTAAAATGTCTACTCACTCAACAGGACAACAGCACTAAAATATAATTCACAAAAATGATTTTGCAATGGTAGATTTTATTTTAATTCGTTTAAGTACGAAAGAGTTAAAATAAAATACAGGGTAGAACAACAGATATTTATTTTAACTCAATGCAACGACAAACGGTCCAAGTTAAAATAATATAAACTGTAAACGAAACTACGGTTTTCTTTAGAAATATCATCCATGTTCTTTTTTCCTCCGTAAATTCTTTGAAACATAGCTATTTGGATAAAATCAGGAGAATCTAACAGGTCCTAACTCGGACGCACCTACTTTGATAATAATTTAACTTTAAATTGAAATTGACTTGGCTAAGTCGGAAAATATTAGTTACACTCTGATACATTTAACGGTAATTATTTTAAAACTATTGCTTTAATATACACATTTTTGTGGAATAGTTTTATCGGTGTTAATATACAAACGTCGACAAGAACCAGTGGCGGTGATAAGACAATGTGTACTTACATGCGGGAAGATCGGAATATAATAGTCGACTTGACTACTGAACGGATCGGACAAAAGTGAGATTCAAATCTGCTTTAATGAAACTCATTTGTGCTGGCTTACTCACCAACGCCCTCAGTGTCAAATTTTACAATAATATCGGGTAGTCCTCTCACGGCGAGGTTTATCACATTTTCTATATAAAGTAGAAATCTGTTTCACGCTTTCAACTAGTTACATGAGGAGAAATCTATAACAATGATTTTAACATACGAGGCAAGTAACGACGTATATTATTAATTTAATTTGCATTTTTGGCAATGGAAAATTCATCTCGTTACACCACAAATATATAAGATATTATTCCTGTCCTAACAGGGAAGCAGAACACAGTAAATTTTTTTAATGTTTCACTGAACCAAATAACTATTTATTAACCAAAGACAATACTTCTGTGAGATATCCCTTATCCTAACGAGACAGTGATTTACGCTCGGTTTTTATGGCATTTTCATGTGCCTTAAATATATACAGTGAACTACATGTAAGTATTAATATAACCGGCAAAATTTTTCATCCTAGAAAAAAAAATTGTACAGAAACTAGTTTCAAAGCAGACTGCACACAAATATCCAAGAAAAATTGTTTGTACGGTCCAAATGTATGGAATAAATTCGTTTCAAGCATAGTTATAAACTTTTAGGAAATATCCTGAAACTGGTTGAACTTTATATAAAAATTGCCATTTTTTACTGAGAATATTACTTTTGGGAATGTTATATTTTGTTAGAGTTTTGTAAACTCAGTTGAGTTTTTATTTTAATAATAATAATAATAATAAAGGACTTTATTAACCAAATTAATATTACAATTTATAATAACGATTTTAACGATTTTACTGGGCGAGGTTCAGTAAAGCCTAAAGGCATCCTGTTTATTTTTTTTTTATTATGGGTTTTGAAGAAAAGCTGAAACTGATCTATTGTTGTTTTTTAAGTTTTTAATACAAAATTGTACCCATCGAAAGGTTTTTTAAAGTAGACATTACAAAATTATAATAGAAAATATAAGGAAATAATACCATTCATGGAATATTTTTGTTTCCAATTAGTGTCATTATTTTAAATTACAGGTATTAGTGTATTTAATAATATTTCTTCATTAATTCAAGTTTAATAGGGTTCATTTATCCGAGACCCAGAGAATAAATATTCTAATTATGATTGGATGTGATGACAAAACAAGAATTTAAAAGCAGGTTTGGGAAATGTTTAATAATCACAACCTCACAAAAAAAAAATCTGGCCTGGGGATCTGACCATGTTATATGTTTTTGAAGTCGCTAAATCCGAATCCGAGGTCTATTTAACTACATCACATCAGGATTTTGCCAAAACCTCAAAAAACCCCGAACAAACGGAAGCTAGCAAAAATCTAGAAAAAATCAAGGGTACATAGAAAGACGTAAGGAATCGTTTAGCGCAAATCGAACGTTGGTGAGCGCCACGGTATTCGAGATATGGCCGCAAGTCACCAAAAGGTGAAAATTGAATTTCTTTACGGCTTCCCGAGGCTACATCTCGAAAATGAAATGAGATACAGAGCTGCGGTTTACGCCATTCCAGATATAGTCTCGGGAAGCGGTAAAAAAAAATTGATTTTCACCTTCCGGTGACTTTGGGAAGCCATATCTCGAAAAACAAGGCACGCCTCGACATTAGATTTGCGCCAAATGATTTTCTACATCTTTCTACGTACCCCTGAATTCTTTCAGATTTTTGTTTACTTTCGTTCGGCAGAAATGGCCCTCGAAGCTGAGCCATATTGCTCAAGAAGCGAAATCTTCGGATCTCTCACTTTGGCGGCCGATATCTCACTTACAGGGCACCGGAAGTATATCGTGCCCCACATCAGTGGATTGAAAATTTAATTTGCAACCGATCCAGTATAAAAGAGGAGGTCACTTTTGTCGAGAAAAAGTTACAGCGGTTTATGTGAGGGTATTGTGGGTTTTTTGAGGTAATGGCAAAATCCTGATGTGATGGAGTTAAACAGACCTCGGCTTCGGATTCAGCGACCTCAAGAACATATAGTGAGCATGCTCAGATCTCCAGGCCAGAAAGATTTTTTTGTGTGGCTGTGAATAAATACCCTGGTCACCACACATCGCAGCCGACAGTCGGTAAAATAGAAAACAAATTTCATGAAACTAGACATGTAAACAATATTCAAAAACCAGGTAGAGCTTGATGAAGAAAAACAATTAAATGTACTGGTAAAAATTAAGGAACATCCGCATAAATCAACTAGACAACTTGCTGCCGTCAATGATGTGAGTAAATCATTGATTCTTGGAGTTTTAGAGAGAGAAAAATACCATCCTTATAAAGTTAAGTTGGTTTAGGAATTCAGTGATCCTGAATGAAGGGGAGAGGTGTGTGAATTAATGATGAACAGAATGTTAGCAGATTGGCAGTTTATAAGAAAAATTGTTCTTTATGATCAAGCCACATTTCAATTAAACGGAATGGTAGACCGCCACAAGTGTCAATCAACATTGAAGCAGAATTATTGGATGATGGTCGCTAACACACAATTTTCTCAAAAAGTGAACGTGTGGGCTAGTATCATTAGTCATCAAATATATTTTTTTGGTACAATTAACGGTGATGTTCATGCAGATTTTTTTATGAACTTTTTAGTACCTACATTGAAAACATTATTTCCTTATCTTAATTATTCAAATGAGATAGACAGCTATATTTGGTACCAACAAGATGGAGCTCCACCGCATTATTCGTGTACAGTGAGAAATTATTTAAACGAAGTTTTCCTTAACAAGTGGATTGGAAGACGTGAAGCTATTGAATGGCCACCCCGATCTCCCTATTTGACTCCTCTTGATTACTTTGTATGAGGCTATTTAAAATTACAAGTGTATGTTTATGGACTAGAAAATATTGTAGATTTAAAACCGCTGCCTAAGGAGTCATCACTTCCACATCCAGATTTTCCATCCAATTCTCTTTAAGGGAAAACTTCTTGACCATATTTGCACTTCACCATGTGGAAATAATTGGTCATAAAATTAATAATATTTTGGTTAGATGTCATAAAAAAAATTTGAGGCGTTGGTTTCTTAAAACATGTTCTGGGCTATTATTAGCTTGCTCTACTTATTCTTTCCAATTACACCCTCCCTCCACCCCTTCAACGGAATAATCTCAATCAGACGTCATTACAATACATACGTGTATCCAAGTGAATATCTCAATTATATTAATTCATCAGCCCCTTTAATAATGGAGTGGGGGTGGTGGAGGGGTTGAAAAATGTTATAAAAAATATGACGCCTTGGCTTCTAGTATGTACACCAAATCCCAAGTTACTATAATCTTACCAGCTTGTTTTACTTATTTTCCCCTATTTAACCCCAACCCTTCATCGGATAAGTTCAAAAGCATTTTAAGTCAATATCTCAAACCGTTCCAAAGAAAGCGTGCGCACACAAAAAAAAGTTACAGACAGACAGACAGACTGACAGACCGACAGACAGACTGACAGACCGATAGACAGAGAGAGACAGAAAAAAATGTTCGCTTAAATTTAAAATCTCCACATTTCATGACATTCAAAACCTATTCAAGAAAAAAAAATGATTTTTTTACGATTACTATACTTCCACTCCACTACCTGGATGTGGAAGTAAAAAATAGGATAACCGAAGAAATTCACAAAATAAGTCTTGAGGTCATAAAAATTGCCATCCGAGAATTCAAACAATCTGCTACCGAATGCTAAAATTCATTGGACGCGGTACCTTCTCTTAGACCATTCTTTTCCAAAACTTTACGTAGGTTAGGAAAGACATTAATTTAACTATATAGTATTAATATGGTATATTTAAAAAGACTCTTACAAAACTATTGAAAATTGCAGACACGCATTGTCGAATTTAAATACTTTTACACGATAACAGTTAAGTCTAAAATTCTTTTTTCAAATCTGTAACATACAAATTAGCATTGTAGAATAATTACTATTGAATCGGGGCATATCAGTAAAATAATATGCTCGCCAGATGCACGTAAATAGTCATGTTTTACATAAACTATGTTGAATTATAATTTTAAGGCAGAGTGTTACTAATACTAATCACGCAAAAATAAAAAGATACACATTATATCGAAATATAGTGTCTCTGAAATTCGAGCAAAGATAGTATATATATTATTTATATATTTAAAATGGAATGGCAGAATACTAAAATGGTCCCATATCTGTCATAGAGGTTGATTGCGATATGTATGTAAAACGTCATGTTTATATGGTCTATAGTTTGTTAAACTTTTATAAGAAAATATTTACAGTGGTTTTTGATTGAGCACACAAAATATGAAGATATACAATATATTGGAACTGCAATATATAGTGCGTTTTTTGGGTTCAAACTTCTACGTAAGTGAGGTGAGATATCAATTATTTCCTTTAAAATATTTATCTCTAATAAGGCTATTACAAAACATGAAAGTAGCAGCCGGGCCTTATCGACTGCAAATACCTATTTAAATAATAAAAATAAAATATATGTTGGTGGTGTTCTTATGGTTCTTACAAGTAAAGTTTTGCAATTTTTGAGTAAAATCTCGATAAAATATGGATTCACAGTCGGTTAAGTCCGGCTGTAACTTATATTCCAGCAGTTTTGTCCTCTTTTGCTTAATTTAAGTATACTTTATCTACTAAACGTAAACAGAAAATGATGTTTTTATTATATTTTGCTCAGTTTAGGAGGTTTTTAACTAAAGTTACTCAACACTTAATCAGCTTTATAATTTGTTATAAGGGGAGTAAATAGAAGATTTAGGGAGTTTTAAAAGAGATTTATTTTATCATACTTAAATAAAAACGTTATTACATTCCTTTATTGCTCTTATTAAGCATTTCTCAAGTACTTTCTTCTCTCCTTTTATCTCCTAAATATACGTGTATATGGCAAATTAAATATTTACATCCCAAAATTTATACCGCCGCTTTATATCGCTTTTTTGTTCAAGGAGTAATTCATTTTAACATTATGAGAATATATATGCCAGATAAGTTTAGAGAAGGCTAAATTAATAATAATTATCTTTAAGAAACACTTGGCGTTTTGTGTTTAACGTACTTCGTAACAGAAAATATTTTAATAATTTAAATATGAACTGAAAATGAATAGAAATTCGCACCAGGACATGTTTATTTTTGTATCTAGTCTATATTGCTTGACGGAATATATCATCTACGCTTTTTACATTTTTGAGAAATCACAATACATACTCAAAATTACAATAATGGAAGAGTTTTCGTAACCTAAAAAATTGTTCAGATGAATTATATCCAAAATATATTCGGCATTTTTAACTAATTTTCAAAGAAAAACCATAATGTCACATCCCAAACATGCAGTTTGGGATGTGACATTATTTTGAATTATTGAATTGTTAATATACTGATTAATTTTGATAGATCAAAATTGTTTTCATGGAGTTGCCGTCAGAGGCGCACACCAATGTGAGATTAATAAAAAACTGTTTAAAATATTATGTTTTGAATTAATAAATTCAGTTGATAGAAATTAAGTTGCTAAAGTTATTAAAGTAATCAGATAGAATAGAATAAAATCAAAAATCAATTAATTTATAGCTTATTTTTCTGGTCTTGTGATTGCTGTTTTATTTTATTTCCTTTCATGGGTTGGTTTCGTCCACTTAGAGAGAAAACTTTCCACCGCACACAATTACTTTAAGTCACAATACAGCTAGTATGTCTATATTGCTTTGTAAACACATATGTATCATTTTGACACTAACTGTGTATTTATTGCCCAGTTTTTGTATCGCAATAAAGCGCTTAAATGGGATTCCTTGGGTCGTCTTGGGCGTAGGTAGAGACACTGACTGCACTTGCTCACTTGTTTGATTTATTTGATACTATTAAGAAACTACTGTACCAGTAATTATTAGTTCCATATGAACTTTGTATTTCTATTAAGGTACTTCAATTCACACAGAATTTCTTGATCTACCGGTAGCTTAAATTTTTTCGAGTTTGACGGGGTTTTTACTCCCTTTTTTCGGGAGCGTCCTACAATACGTCTATACACGACGTTAGTCAACTCTCAAATCCATATTGCCAAGAAAATTACTTTAAAGAGGAATAATAATAATTCGCTAACTCTTAGACTATCTCTGTGATTCTACTCTTGATATATTTAGGACAAACTTCAAAAAACTGAATAGAGGATTTATAGTATTTAAATACTGCATGAGAATTTTGATGTACGCAGACATATAGATGGACAAACGAACACCATATCGAGAATATTCAAGTATATTCAGTTAGGTCTGATCGAAATTTTGAAACAACTAAGAATTGGAACTTATTCTTCGATCAAATTAAAGTCCCAGCTTTCATTTGTTAAAAGATTTCAATCAAACCCTAATAGGATTTTTTAGTAATCCTGGCGCAAGGTTTTCCCGACAATAAAAAGTTCCTCAAATTACCCTTTGTGATAAACAAAGCAGACGATACCCTATAGAATTCCTTGTTTAGTTCTGTTCTCGCGTTAACTAAATTCTATAAATCTTTTTTGCTTAAATTAACCTTGTATATAGCCGATAAATTCTTCAGAATTAATGAGAGCCCATGAAGTAACAAAACGTACATTATTTTCCTAGCATTAATCAAGTATGTTCAGGGTTATCGATGTGGTAGTAAATTTTGTAAACGACAGACCTGCTAAATCAAGCTTTATGGTCAAGAGGTTAATTAAAGCGAATCATAAAATAATATCGGATTACTCAGCAGTATCTCTAGTACGAGGATTATGAAGACTATTGAATGGGATATGAGTTATGTAACATATTCATATCCTCTATCTTGTACACATTGTTATGTTTTGAACGTATACGTTTTCCTCAAATATGATGTATCTACCGAAAATTAATATTTACAAGTTATATACAAGAACTGATTTAGCCAAGAATGGCTCTTGTATGTTCAACTAATGACTTAATGGCTACTTCAGATATGAATAATGATGAATCAGTTGATTGTGTGACCGGTTCCGGAGTAGAAATTTTACTTTATCTTCAGATACCGATAATAAACATGAGATTTGTTAAAACAGTAATTTATTTATTTACCTAATGGTTTGATTTATGTTAACGTCCTGACGAAATTTAGCTGTTGCTATTCCACCGCTCAGCCAGAATACGTACACATAGACATAAACATAACAACCATTCCCTGCGATATTACGATCTACTGCACCTGAAACTCGAACTCAGGAGAGAGAACCACTAAACAGCGGTCTACCCCACTGCTACCGTCTTGATAACACATTAATAACGCAACTGAACATCCTTACCCTGATCAGGATTCAAACCAGAAACTCTATGGTCGCAAGCCAAACAAACACCTTAGCCGATTAGATTAAAGGGTAAACACCTACAAGGTGGCCACCTTTCTCCAAATCTTGGGGTTCCCCAAGAAACCGTGCTAGGGCCGCTGCTCTTTCTCTTGAATATCAGCAATGTAGTCTGTATAAACATTACAGGTAAAATAATTGGATTTGCAGACCATATTGGTATTTTCTACGAAGATGATAACTAAAAAATAATAAAAACTAGTGCAGAAAATGATTTCAAGAAACTAAAATCTTGGTTTGACCATCATGTTTTAACATTAAATGTGGATAAAACGATTTACTTAGCCACCTCTTTGTATAAATCTGGATAACCATCTTATTCGCAGATTGAAATAGAAAATGGCCTAATAATAAAGTCAGCACCTAACATAAAATATCAGGGAATACTGATTGATCAGCACTTATGGCTGGATGCACATATAAAACAGCTGGTAAAAAAGTTAAGGTATTTAATTTATTATTTTTAATATTTTCAACATGCATTATGCATTGAACAAAAAAATGCTATACCATGCATCTGTGGACTCTCAACTACAACTTGGCGTGGTACTTTGGGAAGGCTCTTTAAACTGTTGTATAATCAATGTTCGGAATTTGGCTTTAATCCCACTGGCGCACATACAGGTATGATATTTTACATCAAAATGTATAATGTAAGTTTCTTCTTTCTTATAAAATTAAATGTAGTACGAACTTACCTTATGAGTATGATGCATTTTGGCATAATAAATGTATGTATACATATTTCACACATAAAATGTTATACATTTTATACTTTTACTAAGTGTTCATAGTTTCAAAGTACACAGTAACTATTTTTTCTAAATTTTCATGTGAGAGACGATTTCTTTTAATAGTAGATATCCATTGTAATATCGGAAATGATCTAGTAACATGTAACACAAATTTATTATAGTCCAGGAATTGAGAACAAAATCTAGGCTACAGTAAATAAATTAACTCACTATATATTCTGACACATAGCAATTTTCCGCATCAAATCTGAAAAGATACCACATGGTCGAACCGAAACTCATTTAATAAAGGCACCCAGCTGTGGGATTTGAGGCGCTTGGCAAATACCGCATAAAGTGTTGATGCAATAATCAGAATAGTGGTATTTCCGAACCGAACTGAAATACCACTATTCTGATTATTGCTGTCTGTCCGTCTAGGCAGAATAATCTCCGCCGTAATCTGATACCTAATCCGATAACCGTTTTATTTTCCGAATCGAGTGTAACCAAAGTTACACACCGCTCCGAATCCGATAACCGTTTTATTTTCCGATCCGAGTGTAACTTAGGTTACACACCGCACCGAATCCGAAAACCGATTTATTTATTTGGTATAAGTTTTATTTAGTTTTGCCAAGTTCTTCACACTTCCACTCTGACCGTTCATTTAGGCATACTCATTGCTGTTGATAACCGCTTGCTTTTGCCTGGTACTTGCATACTGCCTGCTTTTATTACTTACTGTGGTGTTGTTTCTTACCGCTTACAGTTTTTTTCCGCTTACTGTTTTTTTTTACCGATTTTATTTTTTCTGTCCGCTCTTACCATTTGCTTGCTTACTACCGTTTGCTTCCGAATTTACAATAGTAACTAGTAGTCGGCTAGCTTCTCACCGCCTGATTCTCCGTACGTCAAAAAATGGCGCCCGAACAGGGAAATAATTAGATCATATTATACTAAAATGGCATGTTTTTATTTTATGTATAAAGAACTCCGAATTTTGGTACCTAACCGTTTTTTTTTTGTTTTGTAAATTTTATTAAATGTTAATTAAATTTGGTATTTAAGGGAATCTGCCTTTTATTGTTGAATGTGAGTGAAAGTCTAATCTGCCGTCCAGACCCCTGGGTAGTGTCTCCACTGTAGCTATCCCAGCCCTACTGCAACAGGCTGCGTTAGGAGGCTAATGTGGGACCTTTACCCCACGGAAAAAATTGTAAAGGTGGCGCTCGAGATAACCGAATTTAACCGAAATATAGCTCAGCGCTAGAGTGACACTTCCGCTTGTCTATGCGCTAGGCAACTGGAAGAAAGCAAGTCACATTTTCGCCATTAAAATGTAGTTCTTTATCAGGCTTAATCCATTTTTCGACCATACTTTTCCTCGAACAAAAAGGCGGAAAATTACAATAAGTCGTTTTTTCACTAAACACAATTATAAATTAGGCCCAGGGTTAAGTCCATTCATTTTAAAGGCGAGTAGGGTAAATAGCAAATAATGCTTGGTGTGTATTCACGTATCGGCCACGTGTTGCAGGTATGCATTGTTTACGCGCTCTGTTCCTTAAACGTAAGCGTTTTTTGTACAAATAGATTATATAATTTACATTACACGAAAAATAAATCAAAATTTATTTATTTTTCAGTGTATTTTCGATAAATCCTTGTAACGACGCACCTGAAATTAAGCCCAAAATTCCGACTACTGTATATAATAGACTTAGAAATTATCCAAAAAAGAGTATTAAACGTGATTTGTAAAAAATGAACCATCTTACTCTAGTGACGAGTTACATAAGGAAGCCCAAGTTATGGATATTCGACAGATATATTTTTTCCGTCCTTGCAGAAGGAATATCTTATAAAAAATACGCTCACTAATAATAACTGTAATTACCAATTAAGAAACTTCGACCACTTAATTGTCCCGAAAATGCTCACAACCATAGGGCGCCAAGAGCATTTAATTCGCTTCCGCCCGCAATTAAACACGAACATTAAAAAAATAAGTTAAACATACATATTATCTCTGGATAGAGCACTCATGCATATAATCAAATCGATTTAAAAAATTCTCCTTTAAGTTAATATTAAAACAAGACAAACAAAAACAGAGAAAGTCTGCCAAGTACTGCTATCATTATGATTTGTGCTTCTTGCCAATCTTTCTCATATTGTTCTATCATATGTAAATTAAGCGAATGACATATTGTTATTTTTAATATCGTAATTAGCGTAGTTCCTGGTCTATCTTCTATAGTAATATTCTAGAATTCATTAATTTTGTTTTATTGCAAAATCAAGTGTGTAAATACACACTTACGTGTTTCTTATATTTTAGATCAATCAATAAAAGAGGTGTGGAGTGCATGAGCAGGGTCATAAGCTATTCATTTAGGAAGTTATTCAGGATGCTTAGGGAGTGAACTTATTGAAAGTCCTGACGTCTAGGAGCTAAGCTGGAGGGGGGGGACACACAGAGAAAGTCCCACTTTTGGGTTTTTCGCTTATATCTCGAAAAAGGTGCGTCTTAGGGAAAACATTTTCTTATATCAAATGAAAGATCATGAAATTATCTGCAGCGTTCATTTTATATACTTTTTTCGAATTCGCAACCGTTTTCGAGCAACACGCTCCGCAAAAGTGAAAATTTTCTAAAAACAGATTTTTACCTGAAAAATAGAAAATTGTATTTTAAAGATGATAAAAGAAGCCCATATATAAGTAATTTTATTCGATTTCAATAATTTTCATTGTTCTCACTCTCAATAACTGTTCAATGTTCAACTCTCAACTTTCTCTGAATTCACGTTTTCTTCCTCTTTGGCCGTGAGCTCCTGGCAAGGGTTCCTCGCCCAAGGCATCCTCATGCTCAGTAGTGGGTGGTCCTTGCTGAAGAGGCACTACGTCGTCTTCATCGTCATCCTCGTCGTAAACAGGCATGCCGTTGAGGCATTTTCCTTGTCAGTGGAAGCACGCCGCAGAAGAGTTCAGCATTGCTTTCCGGTATCCACATTTGCCACTACCACAATCCTTGATTCAGTGGCAAAATATCGTTTTCAGTAGGACCTCCGGTGCTGGTGGATCTTCTGGTGTAATTCGTACCAGGGTGTCTCCTACATATTTCCACCCTCACTCTTGAGGGGGAAGCTCATTCCCGAGCCACTGCTGCACTTGGTGGTAGGTGCGCTAGGAATGCTGTTTAGCTGCGCACTCAGTTGGTGGGAGGAAGCTGATGTCAGGCTTAATATTTGCCACTGACCTCATGAACGACCGGAAGCGGTACTGGTTGGTGGAAGTCTATCTTGCTGGTGCCCCATACCATTTGAGGAAGCAAATATCCCCAGCCTCGTCAACCTCGCCTTGTAAAGGATCGCTTCCTTGATGATTTTTAACTGTAAGTACAATTTATAGAAACCCACCTTGCTTTTCCTTAAAGTTGAAGACGTAAGGTAAAAACCTATTTTTAGAAAATTTTCACTTTCCGAAGCGTGTAGCTCGAAAACAGTTGCGAATTCATGAGTTTTCATTTGGTATAAGAAAATCTTTCCCTACGACGCACCGTTTCTAGATATAAGCAAAAACCAGAAGTGGGACTTTCTTTGTGCCCCTCCCCCCTGCGGCTCGCCTCCTAGACGTCAGGACTTTCAGTATGTTTACTTCTCAAGCATCCTGAAGAACTTTCTAAAGGAATTACTTAGGTCACTGCTCACACACTCTACAACTCCCTTTGGGCCATTCGTTGACTGGACTAATTATTGTGCAATTTTTATAAGTATTATTACAATTGTATATTTGGCAAATAAATATATTTTTTATTTGATTTTTGAACATAAGGAATTTTTTACTTACCTAACATTTAACAGACAAAAGACCAACTGCTTTACATCCCTCCAAAGGATGGCATGTTCATTACGAAACCCCGCCTAAAGTGCATGTCTTATACGAAAACGCTGATACTTATACAGAGAGTTAGGAGGTGGATCCAAAACGTTGTATTTTCCTGGAGACTCACCCGCTCAAGTACTAACCGTACGCGTACCTTAGGTTGCTGAATCTTTCATATTGAAATAAATACGAATATAGCAAGGATTATTCCACGCTCGCTCCTGTCTAGATAATCTCATTATTATGGTATAAGGAACAAATAGTGAATGTTTGATCCTATTAGTTAAAGCGTCTACCAAAGGACCCTTTCCGTCTTGTCCCTGTTCAGTAAAACTAAATATTACTTAAGGGAGTAAAACAATGAAGCTAGCGGTCTAATGACCAGCCAATATAATTCGTCACGTTAATCCAATGCGATTTGCAGTACATGTGGAATAAATTCCATTAAACACATTGTTGTCAATGTAATAATTGCAGTTAATTACCAAATCATTTAACAATAACAGTAACTAGCGCAATTTAAATATTTGCAATAATCTCTGATTGATGTTCATAGAACAATACGTTTTCTGTATATTCAGATATATTCAATCGATAAAATTATCACACTCTATAAGTATTACTATCCTTCGGTCAAAGAACTTATCCCTAGATACATAATGTGTATTAGTTTCTTTGTCGTTGAGACAATCACCATCTGAGGCATTTCAGTTGTAAACATTCCGAAGTGGCTAGGCGATCTATTCGCGGCTTTATGTCAAAAATCTGTAACGTTTCGAATATGATCGGTATGGGTTCGTTCGCCGTAATGAGGAATATATCTATTTTCGGGTCCGCCATGAATGGTAACAGGTGTTTTTAGTATTACAGAAGGATTTACTGATATTTTATACAGTTTAGTTACAATATAGTTATTATAAAATGGTGCAGCGCTGTTCCGTTTGCAGAAAACAGTGTAGAAAAGATGTAAATCGATTGTTCCACAAATAAGTATTAATTTCATAGTCGTAACATGATGGGGTTCTGTTTACAGTTCTTATTAGAACTGTAACCTGTAATTGCTATTTCACCTTATTAGGTGAAATAGCAATTAAATTTTAATATCCCTTCAATACATAATTCCCTTAGAATAAAGCATGTGTGCTCTACTTATTATATTTTTTAAATACGCGGTTATGTATCTAGAAATTTCTGAAAATTTAACCAAAAATTGTTACATAAAATAGGTAAAATTATTATTGTCATTATTTTTATAAATACATATTTATTTCTTGGATAAACTTCAATGCATGGAAATTACACAGAAACAGATACGTGTTTATTACACAACACGTGATGTACGCACTATGTTAATTTCATCACTAATTTTTTAGATCCTGGATAGTAAAACAAATAATTTATGTTTTCGCGGTGCTAATAAATGAACAGAACACAATAATTAATAGTAATAATAAAATTAATTTATAGGGAATAAAAGTTTACAATGATTATTCCTAATATTTAGGAAAGCGTATTTGAACGGTACTCACCTTAACATTACTTTGTGGGTGTCCAAAGCATGATACTGTAACATAATTATGGTGTTCTATTTTGGAAAAAGAAAATATGAACATCACCAACAACAGCTCGACATACTCAGATAACTTTATACTAAGTGATTTTATAATAAAAACGAGACATAAAATATTCGATTCATTACAATATCATCCGATGGAAATTATAAAATTAATACTTAGCACATATTTTAGGGTCAGAATTCATTATGGAATCAGGAAATTAAACGATGTAGGAGGAACCAAAATAAGAACTATTTTGACAAAAACTGTAGGTACTATTTAAAAATCAATGGTTTTTTGTTTTGGTATACATAAATAAAGATACTTTACTACAATATAATTTCTTTTTCTGTAGCTTTCTGTACAACTTGTTGTGAATATTTGCCGACTTGGTAACTTGGTGAGCTAAAGGGTGTTGTGGATAGCATATCTGACCATTTTCTATCAATAACTGAATTCAATTTCCAGCTTCTACATGATCATGTTGGCTATTAACGAATGCATGTCTGTATTATTTGAAATATGTAACACTCTCCCAGACAATCTAGATATTGAATTTGATGCTTATCTAATTTGTGGTGTGTTTATTAAATATTATTATTATTATTAATTATTATTAAATACATACAAGGCAGGCAGCCTAGGGCTGTTTATACCTAAAGAACACGTACATGTGTATAAAACTAAAACTACTAACATAGACAATTAAATAATATAAATATAGATAAATATTAAACGAAAGGCTAAATAAAGTATACATACATGTATATATGAAAATGAATCTCGGTAAATAATTCTATTATCGCACATTATTAGTGTTCAGGTGCAGGTCAAGCCTATTTTTAAATTGGTTCAAACTAGTTGATTCGATTACATCATTGGGTAGTCTATTCCAGTGATCCACGACACGATTGCTGATGAAATGTTTGTAAGGGTTGGTTGAGAAATGGCTTTTAGTAAGTTTCATTTGATGTCCCCGAAGATGTGTATTCGCACTTAAAGCAAATATACTGTTTATACATGGGCAGCTATATATGTTGTTTAATATTTTGTATGTCTCTATAAGGTCACCTCGTATTCTTCGTTGATGCAGTGTTGGTAATTTCAATTTTTTCAGACGTTCTTCATATGATATGTTATAAAATTTGTGGGGGAGGATTTTAGTTGCTCTGCGTTGGGTTTGCTCAAGGAGATCAATATCTTTTTGAAAATAAGGTGACCATATTTGGAAACCAAACTCAAGAATAGGGCGAATGAATGACTTGTAGATCTTTATAAATAATTCTGGTGATATGTGGTGAAAAGATTTCCTGACTAGATATATCATGGAGTTCGCTTTTTTGGTAATGTTGATGATGTGGCTATCCCATTTGAGATTATGTTTAATTGTGATACCAAGATCAATTTGGGATTCTGTGGATGTTATGGAGCTGTTATTGAGTTGATACTCTAATTGAGGATTACGTTTACCAATATGTAGCACAGAGCATTTATTAATGTTCAAGTTTATTAACCATTTTTTTGTCCAGTTGTAAATTTTATTAAGGTCGTTTTGTATTTCCTCACTCGCTTCAAGAGGGTTACCAAATATTTTTGTGTCATCTGCATAGAAACTTATACAGGATGTAATTGATGAGGGCCGTTCAATATGCCGTTCAATAGTGCAGAAATATAATAAATTATAATGACCAACATTCAATATTAACAATTTAGCCATGTGAATATGTATAATTTACCTACTTATTATATGTGCACTTTCAGAAAGAATGGAGAAATATAAGTTTTACGAATGATGAGACATTTTATACATTTGTGACAATAGATATATTTAAAGTTTCAGCTAATTAAATTTGAAATATATCAAGCATTATTTTACTGTAATTTTACATACCTGTACATCATATCGATGTATAAAGTTGGAATCAAACAAGGTATGTATTGAAGAAATAGCTGTTATGTACCTAGACTTGTTCTTTGATCGGAGTTACTAACATTGTAATATGGGGTATGTCCGCGAACCGTGGAGTCAACTAGATTTTTTTTTATAAGAACAATATTGAACATCTGCATTATTTAAAGATTTATAAATCATAATTCGAAAATTTTACCCTTTCAACGAGTTTATTAAAGGAGGAGGGTCAATAAGGCCTAATTTTTGCTCCCTTTTTATTCAAAAGAAATGATCCATCGGAAACTTAATTGTGAACATAAACATGCCTTTCAAAAAAGATTCCAGCCTAAACAGAGGCATCCTACCCATTTTTATGGTTCTCCGCTTCTATGTTGAATCGTACTTTATCTATCACCTTAAAGTACACTCCAGAATCCTTCCTATGGCTCGACATACATCTGCTGCTTGTTACTGGCCCACCACAAGCATCACACATTCAGCTTACCTCACACTTGCAGCACTCCGTACGAGTGAATTCGTTTACAGTTAGCGTTATTTAGGAACAGCGACGTGAACGTGTGGCGTGTGACGTTTCCATTATATCTCATCGCCACGTCATTTGGCCCACTAAGTATATGTACGAACGTCCATGTTAAGTTCGTTGTCGAACTCCTTACAAATTTAAATTTACAACTCGAAAACGATCCCCAACATTTCACCCCGTCACAGATAAGAGCGGCCACTGTAAAAGTACATTCCAGGAAATCACCGGGGTTAGACAACATCCCTAACTTTATACTCACACACCTCCCTCCAAAATCATATTTATTTTTAACCAAATTGTTCAAAGCATGTCTACAATAATATACGTATTACCCGATCAAATGGCGAACAGCAAAAATAATCACCATTCCCAAACCCAACAAAAGCCCTAAAAATGTTGCAAATTACAGACCTCTTAGTATCCTTCCTGCATTCGCTAAAGTGTTCGACACCTTATTATTAAATACAATCCAAACCCAACTTACTGTTGCCGAATCGGAAAATATTTTTCAATTCGGCTTCAAAAAAGTCATTCCACATCCCAATAACTTTTCCGCGTCAGCGAAATCATTACTACAAATAATAATCGAGGTCAACTTAAGGGGTTTGTCGCCCTTGACCTCGAAAGAGCCTTTGACAAAGTATGGCACCCCGGACTGTTGTATAAACTCCTAATCTCGGGTATTTCCGCACGTATTGTGAAAACAATACAGTCCTACATCACCGACAGAAAATTCCGAGTAGCAGTCAATACGGAGTGCTCTCCTATAACATCCGTCCCCCAGCGCTCTGCCCTAGGACCAGTACTATTTACTATATACATCCACGACCTACCACCACCCCTTGACTAGACTACAGAAACACAATATGTATATAGGCCGACGACACGGCATTAATTTCTACCTCTATAAACCCCAAGGTACTCACAAATTTATTACAAAACCAAATAGATGAAACTATTGATTTTTATAAAAGCTGGGGCCTATTAGTCAACGTCGATAAAACACAAGCTTTATGCTTCACTAGAAGATTTATTACACCCTCCAATAAAATAAATATAAATAATGAAAACATAGAATGGTCAAAAACTATCAACTATTTAGGTCTAACCTTAGACCGCAGAATGAGCATAATAGAACACGTCGATAAAACTATCAAACAATTTTACATCAAACTTAAAAATTACTACTACATATTAGAACACTCCCCCCCAGAAATAGCTGTCTTTATCTGCAAAACATATTTGAGACCGATCATTACATATGCATCACCAGCCTGGTATCCTCTTATCTCAAACACCCAACAAAAAAGGCTACAAATTCTGCAGAATAAAGTTCTTCGACTAAGTGCAAACCTTAACAGAATGACCAATGTCAAAAGTATACACAACATCACAGGTACCCCATTACTTTCCAAATACATTCTACAGAAACTCATTCCCGATTTCACAAATTCGCTTACACAACTAAACAACCCCACTCTATCAGATGCTCTCACCCCAAAATTTCTAACCGCCCCAAAACATCCATCAATAAATTATATATATACACCCACCCCTAACTAACATACCCAACTAATTTGTTGTCAGAAAAAAATACTTAAACACCATACAAAAATTATAACTCAAAATACAAAAAATACAAAAACACAAAAAAAATAATTAAAAAAAAACACAAAAACACGAAAAATAAACACAAAAATAGAAAACACTCAAAAAAATACTTAAAACACAAAATACAAAAAAAAAACGCTATTATTAAAATTATCAACATCTTATATTAAAAATAGAAGATCCGATGAATAAAAGAGCCATACATCTTAACACAATTAACACCAATGTGAAAAGACGCCAACAAAACTAGAACAATTGTACACACCCTCACCTTAACTAATACTAACCCATAATAATAAATAATCCCCAAGTAAAAATTAACTACGTCTACGAGGAATTCAATTAGAAGAAAACAATCCAAACCAACGAGAAGTCCAGCCCACAGGGCAAGTTCACGTATAGAATATTTTGAAGCCACGGTAAGCGCCAACGAGGCGGAGGCCGAAAGGTTATCCCATAGAGGAGCCTAACCATGAATGCAGTTCGTTGGAAAAGCGTATAAGGCAGTGGCCACTCCAGCATTACTGACGAGTTCACGGAGTGGCCACGGAACGAAACGCTAACATTTTACTAACCCCACAGAACGCAGTGGTGGTGGTACGCCAGTAACAAGCAGCAGACGAATTTCGAGTCATAAGGACTCGGGGGTGTATTTAAGGTGGTAGATAAGGTACGATTCAACATAGAAACGTGGCAACATGAAAATGGATGGGACGGGTTAAAATGACTTGGAGAGGGTGAGATGCCTCTGTTTAGGCTGGAATATCTTTAAAAAGGTATATTTATATTCGCAATTATGTTTCAAATGATTTCTTTTAAATATGTGGGCGGAAATCGAGCTTTATTGATCCTCCTCCTTTGCTCGCTCGGTAGCAAACAACTACTCCAAGCCCCATTTTCACTACATGCACATATGCATTCCACGATGATCAAGTGTGACATAGTAAATACCTACAAATTTTAATCAAAAGGTACTTTTAAACTTGTACCTAAAACAAATGACTCTTTTGAATTTAATAAGTATTTTATAAAAAATAAACGACTCAAAACTTTCTTTTTTAATGACACCTTGTATATTTTTTTACACTCTTTCAGTGGAGTTTTAAATTAGCTTTCCAACGCAGTTTTCAAATTTAAAGTCGATGCATAAATGAATGTGAAACTATAGTTTGAAGTTAGAGATAACACAATAAGGATCAGGCATTTTTGTCAGTAGTATTATAGGTCAAGCATAGTATTTTAGAAGGTCAATTTTGATTCAATTTTTATTTTCTAAATGCCATTTTAAATTCAATTCAAACTGCTATGCGGTACGATCAAAAATTTATAAGATGCTATTTGAAATAAAAAAACTTGCTAGTCCTTGTAAGTTGTGTCAATTTTTGGGTCCAATTATGTCAAAAGATGTATTTTTATGTCAAATATCCTGAACCGTAATGTCAAATTTTTATCTTGAAAAATGCCCGATCTCGTGAGCGCGTGTTATACACTATATTATTTCATTAAAATTGCAACATTTTTTTAAAACTATTTTTTCTTGTAAAAATCTAACACAATAATACGGCAAAGTGTTTCAACTAGAGGCTAACCGAAACAGTCACAAAATGTCTGCCAAGACGTTGTAAATATGAAGAAGATTGTGTGTCAAAAGCTTTTTATACAAACTTTTCTGCTTTAATACCGCCTAGAAAATAGAACTTATCCACTTAGTACTTTATAAAGGACTTAGTAAGGTTTAAAATATTTCCATACGACAGTTCCGGGATGATGAAAACAGAGGAAGTATTAATTTGCAAGATGTACCTAACGGCTAAACTATGGAGATGAGAGAAATGAGAGAATCGCAGGCAAATAAATATTTCATGCGCAAGCGAATTATGCAATTTTATTTCTAACTAGGAACACATTTTAGACAAAATCCTTTGAGTAATTCAACAAATCTCTAGTATTCCTTTTCGTATTATCAAATTAAATCATTTCTTAGTATAAACGCAACAACGTAAAACTTTTCTTTGTCAGAATTCCAGTTGATTATATTTACTGGAGTCTATGAAGCTTTATGCCTCGAAATTTTCGCCCAGTGTATACATTTTCACGGTTCTTCCTTTAATGTTTTCTTAAGACTTAGTTAAAAAAAAATCCCAATATCGGTTTCTCATTTGGGGGTGGTTTTGATCCCCTCTGGTGGGAAAAAATAAAATACTGACCACTGCATCTAATAGAGAATTATGCTGTAAGACAAAAGATGGAGGTATACAATATTCCATAAAAATTGATACTGTCTGGATGGAGAAATTGGTACCTCGAGACTGTTTTTCGTAAATAACCAAAAGGCATTACATTTAGTGAAAAAGTGTGAAGAATCGAGATTATGAAATGCCAATATTTTTCTCTCTTTTTCATTTACATCTGACTATTACAAATTAAATATGTAACTCTATCGTTTATAAATTGAGTTATAATTCATTAATGATCTTCCTTCATATATAAGAGAGGGAGATATCTGCTGATGGTCCGTGGTCATAAATAGCAATAGTACCCAGGAGTTGGAGTACAAGACACACTTCATATTCAATGAATTTAAGAAATGGTGTGACAATAATTCACTTATCGTCAATAAAGATAAGACTGTGTTCGTTCATTTTTCTGGTTGAGTACCGAAAGTTATTCCAAATATTAGCTATGTCGAAACAAGCAGAAAATGAGGTTTTTAGGAATTGCCATACAACCAACACTTGATTTCTCCAGTCATGTAGATAATATCTGTTCAAAACTACCTAAGAGTACATTAGCCATGTTAAATATTGAAAACCGCTGCCTAAGGAATCACTACTTCCACACCTAGATTTTCCATAGAAGGTCCTCCAGTTTCTACACTCCTACCAGCTCGCTTTACTTATTTTGTCGTCATCAGTCGAGTCGCTGTATCGAAATTTATAAAAAACCCAAAAAATGTTCAATACTTTACAGATTTTTTTGAAACTCTGTTAAATAAACATATTAAGTTAACAATTGAATAACTTCCTGAATAATTATTCAAAATGGCTGAATTTTTTTAGGGGGTTTCTTACCAGCTTGCTTTATTTATTTTTCCCTATTCACCCCTATTTAACCCCCAACCTTTCAACGGAATCATCTCAAAATATAATATAATTACAGACGTCGTTATAATACATACATGTATCAAATTTCAAGTGGAAATCTCAATTTTATTTTATCAATCCTTTTAATACTGGAGTGAGCGGTGATGGAGGAGGAGGGGGGGGGGTTGACAAATATTACAAAAAAAATCTGTGGCCTTTACTTCTAGTATATAAACCAAATCCTAAATTTCTGTACTCTTACTAACTTACTTACTCCCCTATTTACGCCTATTTAACCACGAACCTTTCAGCGGATTCATGTCAAAATAATATCCAATGCCAGATGTCATTATAATATATACGTGTACCAAATTTCAAGTAAATATCTAAATTTTATATTATCATCCCTTTTAATAATGGAGTGGGGGGAGGGGGTTGACAAACATTATTTAAAAAATTGAGGTCTTGGCTAGTATACGCGCCGAATCCAAATTTCCGTACCCTTGCCAGCTTGCTCCTGATTTACCCCTATTTAACCCCCAACCTTTAACCAGAATTAGGGCAAAATATAATCTAGTTCCATATCTCATCATGATACACGTGTGTACCAAATTTAAAGTCAATATCATAAACCGGTTCTGAGAAGACGTGCGCACAAAAAAGTTACAGACCGATAGGCAAACAGATTTTTTTTCCACTCAAATTTAAAATTTCGAAGACATTAGTCTATTTCATCAAAACATAACAAAAATTGAAATTTTTTTTTACGATTACTATACTTCCACTCCACTACGTCGATATGGAAGTAAAAGGATTATTGCAATTATATTTAATTTACCTTATAGACATTCTTGTCAACTTACTGTTAAGTCTACATATCTAATTCACTGTCACTCTCGTGATATTTGGTGCTTTCATTGGAATCACCAACGAGAACATCACCAACGAATTCAGGCAATTGATCTTCAAACCAGATGAACGCATACTTGACATCATTGATACACCAGCCGTGATTTTCTGGTGATTTCTGTGTTTGCTCATGGAAATTTGCATTTAGCCAGATGCTGGCAATGTAATAGCTTCCCGATTGCTGCTGTTGAAGTTCAATATAGCATGGTGGCAGATTTGATGCATCACGTTTTGAAAATGAATATTCAGTATGTGCTGCTTCATAGGAAATCAAGGTGCGCCCGCGGTAGTTTCAAATCGTTCTGCAAGGGGGTCGAAAAGGATATTTTGTTCTGCAAATGGAAACCGTACACTTAAAACGGTTGACATAATAACATATTAAAAATTGAATCCTAACTAGATAATAAAAACTTCGTCGTGCACACGGCACGTTTGAGGGAAACTGCCACTCTTTTAATACCAGCCAATGTTATAGCAAGATTTACAGGGTCGTAGACAAACAATATAAAAAGTTACAGCCTTAACCATGTGATAATTGTATTTTCGGCAAATTGGGGGTGTTCTCTCTCCGATACCGCTATCAGGATTAATCCTGATAGATAACACTTATACACGCCACCCTCAACATTCTCTCAAAAATAGGCCTTAACTAAATAATCACTGAAAAATGTGACCGGCTCCTACTATTAAGCACGTTACATAGCTTAGAAAGGAGTGCTGAAAGTTACGAAATCTCTCGAATGGAATTTATTTATAAAGCAAGTGTGAGTGAAACAAAACAACCAACACTTCAGTTCTTAAAAGGTAATTAACTTTCAAAACGTTTGCGTAATATTATTCATGAGTTAATAATGTAACCTAATATTAATCCTCATGTATAACTACTTATCAAGATCTAGGCATTTTGTAATTAAATTCCTTATTATACTGTGTATAATTTTCGTTAATATAGATGACATGTAGGGTAGGATTATGTAAAAATGTATAAAATAAGTTTTCAGTTTTCAGTCTACCTGATTTGTAAAATGGGTTTCTAAGCAGAAGCAAATTTCAAATTTAGTCCTATAATTGTTGATGAAATTAAAAGAGCATAGTTGTTTTATGCAATAAGTGCTATGCGTGTAACATTAGTTCACTGGTCAACTGGTCCATTTTTCCATATATTCCCTATGAAACAGCTATTCCTAGAAAAAAATTAGAGCTGCTCCCATCCCCTACCTTTCTTTCCTCTCTTGACATCTATCTCGAAATATAAAAACGCTTATCGCTTTTTAATAATAATAATAATAATAATTATTATTATTATTATTATTATTATTTATTTATCCTTTCGATCATAGCATAATGATATAGGTAGGACATGTCAATACATAAACAAAAAACAATAATAATAAATAAAACATATAAAAATATAATACATGACGATAATTGCACCAACATACATAAATAACATCGAAATAAATAGTCAAATATATCGTAAAACAATTATTTTTCCTACGTAGTTAAAAGTGTATGAGTACCTAATTAGTATTTAAAAATTCGTCGACTGAATAATAACAACCATTTATTAAATACTTTCGCAATTCCTTTTTAAAAGAATATAAGGAAGCTTTTTCTTTGATTTCGGGAGGTAGGGAATTGAAAAATTTTACTCCGGCCAGCAGTGGAGACTTCTCGTACAGTGCTGTTCTGCGTCTCTGTATTTTCAGTAGATTACCATGTCTAGTAGGGTAATTATGTAATTGAGAAGTTGTTTCATACTTGCTGATATTCTTTTTTGTATATATGGACAATTGTATATATACACGCAAGGAAACGTCAATATAGCATGTTGTTTAACAAATACTCTACATGACTGAGTTTTCTGTAAGCCAAAAATTAATCGTTTTTGAGCAATTAGAACCCTTTCGCTCTCAGAAGCGCCACCCCACAAAATGACGTTATACGACAGTACCGAATTAATGAGGGCACAATAAACATTTAATAGTGAGATTTGGTCTAAAACATTTTTTAGTTGCAAGATGGCATAGTAGCCACTACTTATTTTTCGACAAACATTGCTAATATGGTATTTCCAGCTCATATCACTGTCAATATGTATACCAAGAAATTTTGTTGTTGCACTTGGTACAAGTGTTAATTGGTTAAATGCTACCTTCATGTCAGTGTGAAAATGTTTTCTGCCAAAAAATTGCATTAATACAGTTTTTTTCTTGTTAACAATTAATTTATTATTACCGCACCAATGTGTAAATTGTTCAAAGAGAGTATTGAGCTTTTCCTGCAGTTCCTCAGGGGTGTCTGCTTCTTCTGCTATGGAGACATCGTCTGCGAACAGCACAATGCACTCAGCACTAATATGAAGTGGTAAGTCATTCATAAACAAAAGGAAAATCAGTGGTCCCAAAACAGAGCCCTGAGGAACTCCAAGATTAACGTCATACTTCTCTGAACTAGTTTCTTCCAATTTCACAATAAGTTTTCTAAAGCTGAGATATGATACTATCCACGAAAGAAATTTACCCCTAATTCCTATCGCAAGAAGTTTAAGTTTTTCTGCCACAAATGTTGGTTCTATAGAATCAAATGCCTTGGAAAGGTTTTTATTCTCTTAATTTTTGACAGTAATTTACATTAACAAATATCTAGTAATAGTTAGTGATATGAGATCATTGACCCCTGAATTTCCGTAATTGTCGAAACTCGTTTTTTCTGAAAGCTGTTAACCCATGTATGGTTGGGATGATTTCGACCGATTCAGTTCAATAAATTAAAAAGTTAACACTACTGCCACCTGTGGCAGTTTAAAATTAACATAAAATTAACCACATCTACTACGTAGATTCAAAACACTGAAAACACCAAAACTAACTATAACTTGAGGATGATGCGCTGTTTAAATTTTGAGTGCTGGCAATCATAATAGTCTGCCCGCCGTTAGGAAAGTATGGAAACAAAAGATTGGTTTTAATATAGTTTGGATTTGTATGAATTTTATCGGACTAGAGTGAATTTGGAACAAAAAAGGACAAAATGACAAAAATACAAAAAAACAAATAGATGACAAACAAGAAAGGTTAACGGATAGGTACAGTATAAAAGGAATGAAAAGAAAGGTGCAGGATAGATAAAACTTTTGGTAAGGGAAAGTTTGGTTAGAGAGCCTGCCGAAATATAGGCAACGGCTGGTATGGTACTAAGGGTCTGCCGAGGACTCTAAAGGCGCTACAGCGTGTCAGTTTATAAAATTTAATTAGAATTTAGTAAGTGTGCGAAGCAGCAGATAATGGTCACAGATTACTTTTTGGACCTGCAGACCAAGGAAAACCAATTGCCTGCCAATTTGGTTGGACCGGTGATGTTATGCAGAATTCCAAAATTTAAAAGACAATTTATTATTTCAATTGAGCGAAATAGATAAAACTAGGATTTCTTCTAAAATCCGTGGGCCGGAAGGGGTGAATCGGCCTGCAAAATTACGCGCGCTGGGCCCCTATATACTACTGTTGATTATGAGTTGTGCTTCCTATAGAGTTCATCGTGATTTATTATATTTCTATCTCTCTACGGAGACGGTGGCATAATTTTGTGCTAAATTGCACACTGTTTACAATATTTTGATCTCTTCCACTTAAAGAAAATCATTCTAACAACATGGGTGACCTTGGAGATGCAATATTATTTCTTCCATGTGTTTGGACATCCCTTAGCCATCTGTGGGATGCTCTCTCATATGTAGTCAACACTACATCGCCACCGGGATAGTTCATGCAGAGGTGGCGAGAATAGAAAAAAGTAAAAAAAAGAAAAACAACACAATCTACTGAAATAAATAAATGTCACTTTTAAAATAGTAATTTTGAAATATAAGTTAATAAGTTAATATTATTTGTTATTTGTTATTTACAATACATATTGTTATTTACAATACATAAATATTGTGGGGTTTTACCCCACACCATCCTACCAAGTTTCGCCCAAATATTCCATTTTCCTTTTAATTAATTTAATTTTTTTACGATATTTTCAAATTCTCCAACAAATTACAACTCTCATGCTTTTATATTTTAAAAGGTACTAAGTTTTATGCAATTACTCACAAGATCCGTTTTGCTTGAAATTGATTGCTTAATCACTTTCAAGGGTTAGTTTAGACCATTTTTTTGACCCCCGAAAAAGGGATATTTTTAAATATTATATTTACCGTTTTCAGATTAGGACAATCCATTGCAACGTCGTGAATTATTAGGTTAAATGCTCTATTGACTAGCCTATTTATTCAATAGACGCCGAGAACGAGGAAATGGATCGCAAAGCGTCGTTATATAATAATTTAAAATAATTAAACTGCTTGATAAGCTGTTGAAATTAAATGGTAGTGAGTACCATTCTGATAGTAAACAAAGCGATTCGAAAGAGCCAACTGGATTCCTTAACTATTGAAATCGGTACAGTGTTTTCGTAAGTGCAGACCATCTGACGGAAACATGAACATTTTTAACAGAAATTTTGAAACAAAAATTTCAATCGATTAAGCTCTATTAGACAGTCACTAACTTTGCATATGTCAACTTTCAAAACAAACATTTAAATATGTTCCCCTATTAATCAAGTATGTGGCCGGTATTATAAAATTCAAGGTTACATCCGATATACTTAATTGCTGTGTAGCCTCCAGAATAAAACTAATAATTTTGTTATCATATTTATGCATATTTTTCAATCTTCGTTTGTCTCTTATGACATACATCTTAGTGGCATCACATTTAACGTCAATGTCAATTTTTCTCAAAAATCGTTGACTTTATGGAAGTCAAACATTTTTTAAACAAATATTGGGAAATCTATTTTCGCAAACAATACACTTCTTAGAATTTGGGGTACCATTACTTAAGGGATAGTCTGTTTCTAACGACCTAGAAGACAAATGAAGCCCAATTAACTATATTAATTTTCGAAACAAATATCCACGCTACATCTTCAGCGGCGCGTTTAGGCCTAGGCGCATTAGGCGCGCGCCTAGGGCACCACTTTTCCAGGGGCTCCCATTTCCCGATTTATTGAGGTAAAAAAGCGATGTAAAAATTTTATTTCTTTGTTATGTCGTTATTTATTTTCATGAAATACATTTCTTCCCTTTTCCATATCATCCTCATCAGATCTCAATGCAACAAAAATAACAAAATAAGAATGGTTCATGCGAGTATGTGTTCACGAACATTTGTCGTTTATTTACGTTTTATATCATTTGAATTTGAAATCATTTTATAGTTCTTCCTTTCGATTTCAATTTTTTTCATATTTCAATATAGAAGTCTATAGGAATATATCGTTTTTGTTTATCGTGTTTGAATATTCTTGAACACCTATTCATTTTTTTAATCATTATTCACTGTATCACACTGAAAAAAATTTGTTCGGAATATTAATAATTCGGTTCATCGACTGAAAAGTGATGAATCCGTTTATTAATATAATGTACGTTTATAAGTAACAATAAATGTGTACGTTGTCTTAATGAACATATACAGTATATCAATAAACAGATTCATAAATTCTTTCATTCATTGATTTCTCGAACATATTTTTTTCAGTGTATTAAAAAAAGATGCAATCAATTAACAGACCAATTTAGCAATTCCTCAGACGTTACTATTTAAGTTTCGGCAGTCGGCACGTGCCAGATGACGAATCAGCTTTTCGGTATATTTCACATTAATGAAAATAAATCTACTGATAATGATGATGCGAAAATTCAAGAACCTGAGGCAGAACAATCTAGAAAACCCAAGAAAATAACTGAGAAAATTTTGATTTTGAAACGAGTGATGAGGACTGCGAAAAGGAAGAACCATTAGGAAACGATTCTAGTGAATCTGGTGATGATGAACAAATAGAAAAAGAATCTGAAAATAAAGAGAATTTGGAAAAAGAGTATGACGATCCAAAACAAGCTAATAATCAGTGCACTACAATAATCAATGCATTAGTATCAACCTATAGAGGCGACAGAGATTCCGAGCTATCTCCAGGTAAATTGAATCAATTTTTGATATATGCCGGCTTAAGTCGCCTGCTGAAATATATAAAGGACCCCGAAGTTTTTTGTAGTAAAAATGTGTTTCAGTCGATAGTTCTGAAACTTGGGGAAAATGCTGTCCTGGGCCCCCTGATTAAAATTCATTTTGACCACCAGTTCGACCGAATTCGATTTTTTGATTTTGAGACGATTGAAACTGTGAACATCTGCGAAGGTCTGCTTAAATGTTCCATAAAAATTCTGAAAATATTCATACTCATTTTTTGTTTCTTGGTGTTTTTTTTTTTTCAAAATGCTTCCTTCTCCCAGAAAAGAAGTAACAAAGAGAAAAAAATAATTTTTTTGCAATTTTTTTACGGGAAAAGGGAGCACTTTGAAGAAAAAGTTGAAGGGACATAAGCTGATTATTTTTACCTAAAGAACGTGCCTGAATATTTTGGGATCTTTCTGAAGCAGAAAAAAATAAAATTTTAGGGAAATTCTTGGTCGAAATTATTTTTGTCTAAGAAATTCTGAAAACCGGTAGGCGTGTTCTTTGAATAAAAATGAGCATCTCTTGCTCTTGGTGTTTATCTTCAAAGTGCTTCCTTTTCCCTTAAAAAAATTACAAAAAATATTTTTGTTGGTTTGTTATTTTTTCCGGGAGAAGGAAGCACTTTGAAAAAAAATACCAAGAGACAAAAGATGCTTATTTTTCTTCAAGAAATGAGTATGAATATTTTCAGAATTTTTATGGGACATTTACGCAGACCTTCGAAGATGTTCACAGTTTCAGTCGCCTTTAGATAAAAAAATCGAATTCGGTCGGACTGGTAGTCACAGGGAATTTTAATCAGGGGGTCCAGGAGAATATTTTCCCCAAGTTTCAGAATTGAAACCTATTCTTACTATAAAAAACTGCGGAGTCCTTTATTCTCAATGTATTGCATTTTTTAATGTTGAAACCCTTTTGTGTATTTACTTGACCATTCCGGTCAGTAATTCCTCATGTAAATGCACTTTTTCGGCACTCAAAAGAATTAATAACTTCGGAGCAACAGCGACTTCAAAATTTGTCTCTTCTGTATACTGTATCAAAGGAAATACAAAACTGTGTCATCAAATTGACAAGTTTGCTAACATATAAAGCCGGAAAAAAAAAATATGATAATATGTATTTGTAAAAATATACTTGCCTTCAAATCTTTAGCTCTAATATTTTTTTGATCGAGGGGTCCTCAAATTTCACAGCGCCTAGGGGCCCAATTTATCTAAACGCGCCCCTGTACATCTTAGGCGGAAGTCACACCAAAGCGATAGGCTACTAGCAACCAGCAACTAGAAACTGGCAACATGCGATGTAGTGTCGGTTCTGAATTCACATCAAAACGACAAACGATTTGCTACCAGCAACTAGAAATACGCGGATGCGTTCACACACTCCAAAGATGTCGGTCACGAAAGTTTTATTTGCATATCATATGCTTCAGTGGATGCGCTGAAAAAGTGTATCAAAAAGAAACAAAAGCGGCCTTATTGTATACGTCCATTTAACGTACGAAGCATAAAATACAGTGTAAATATGGCTGCTGGGGAGTTAAATGTACACAGCGAAATATTTAAAGGGTTCAATAGAATTTTTTACTTTACTTGCACTAGTTTGCTTATCAATCACCAAAAAGACATACATTACCGAGAGGCAGTGAGTACCGAATCTTTGCTTCATTACCTACTAAATTCCATATTTTTTCAGTAACTTGCCGCTTGGAATACTCAG
Organism: Stenurella melanura; assembly: GCA_963583905.1. Lineage (NCBI taxonomy): Eukaryota > Metazoa > Arthropoda > Insecta > Coleoptera > Cerambycidae > Stenurella > Stenurella melanura. The sequence continues at coordinate 218,823,082 of OY757309.1, read as the reverse complement.
GTGTTGTATAGTCATACAAACATGGGTATTGCTCCACAATTTGCACAAAAATTGTATTTTCTTTCTTATCCATTTAAAGAAAATCGCAAGAAAACTTCGACCGAAAAAGCAACACGTGTCTCTAGCAATTGACAATCGATGTTGGTAGCGATAGAAATCGTATGTTGCCGACAGATATCCTTTCGTGCGATATCGCCATCGTTCCGATGTGAAGAGGTACATAAAACAGTGTACTTTTTGAAAGCGATATGTGTGACTTCTACCTTATGCAGTTATTTTGTAGAAGGCAACATGAATTTTCCGAATAACTATTTACTGATTTCCGGCATTTTACTTGAAAATAAATAAATAATAACTACAACAGAGGAAAACCAAACGGCAGTACATTTATTTGAGAAATATAATGTTTACGGAAACATATTCTTTGAACCAACATTTATCTAAAGCTTTGTGATTTGACTTTTAGTAGCCGCGAGCACGTCCTGTAATCTTGTATGTACAGAGGCGGAGCGCAACTGGACTTGACGATAAAACAACAACACAATAAATGAGATACTTATAATTACGTTTAAAATAAAGAATGTCAAGCCCAGTGCTCTGCTCTTTAGGATATGTCATAAAACATTCAATTTTAATTAATATTGCGGAAGACATAAACATGTTTACAGAATGAAAGTAGAATTTAATGAGATAGAAATATCTAATGTTATTTAGTCATTTTAAAGTTAAGTAAAAGGTAATTACATGTACAAATAGACAATCTGTACCATTTGAGATTTGAGCAGCGAGTAATTCAATGTTAATTTTAGTACAACAGTGGCACAGAAAAAAATTGTTACTGTTAAATAATTTTGTAATTTAGGATACTGACTACCGTCATTTTAAAAAATATTTTCCGTAGTAAGTAAAATCAAAATGGTACCTAATTTCGAAAATTTCATAAACTTGCCTTTGCCTTTTCACATGAACTATTGGTTTTAGGGGGGAAAATACAGGGAATTTTTTTTCATAATTATGTTTGAATACAAAAGGATATAGTCATTATTTACCCATAACTAAAAACAAAAGATCTAAGCAGAAAAACAAAAAAAAATATCATTGATAACACAGGACCACAAAATAAAATCGAAATATGCCTTTGACCCAACCAGATCCAGATGCATTATATATTTTTGGTATCGCGGAAACTGAATTCGAAACCCGTTTTGCTCCATCACCTCTGGTTTTTCTCATTACCTCAAAAACTAGGAAAAAACAGTAAAACTCAACAACATTAACCCGACAAATTACATAACTTCATATTCCTATAACCCTTTTACCCTAAAGCCCATTACTCAAAAACTCCATAACCTCAAAACCCATCAACCCCATATCCCTAAAACGCAATAAAAGGATACCTTCGCGTTTACAAAAAAAAGTTGTCATAAAAATCTGAAAATTCAGGGGCACCTAGGAATGACGTAAACCGCAGCTCTCTATCTCGAAGCCTTTTCGAGATACGGCTTTCGAAAGTACGGGAAAAGTCCAGATTTACCTTTCGGCGACTTTGAGAAGTCATATCTTGGAAGCGAAGTTTTGCCAAGCCTGTCAGAGCCTTAGTTTGGATGAAACGGCCGTCGATTCAGGGCCATGTCGCTCGAGAAGCGAGATCTTCGCACCCTTCACTTTAACGGCTCATATCTCACGTGAAAAGCAGCGTAAAAAATTCATGCCGCACTTCTCTGGATTGAATATTTAGTTAACAATCGATCTGGTACAAGAAAGGGTGTAAATTTTGTCTATAAGAGTTAGAGCGCTTTATGTGAAAAGGTGTAGAAATCGACGGATTTCGGATTCAGTCTCAGCGATCCCAAAAACATATAATGCACCTGGTCTGATCAAAGGTACATTTCGATTATTTTGTGGTCCTGTGTAATTTCCAAAAAAATGAAACTTAATACTCGTTAGATAATTACACTAGCGCGAGCGGGAAGACAGAAGTGCAGACAGTTACTGGCTAGCTTATTTATCTAACTAAAAATGCTTTAATAGAAATAAATATTAGGTGCCATAAGGTGCGTCGAATATCATTCAACATTGGACAGATGACACAGGCTTTAGGCAAACCTCCATTTTTATTTGGATCCTCTCTTACAATTCTTTCAAGTAAAGTGCAATTCAAACCAGCTTTATTGCAGCTACATTTTCGTACATCTTTGTTCCAAGTGCATTGAATCAATTGCAACTTTAGATACCTGTGTCGAATGTTTCGAGAACCAAATGTATTCTGGCATATAACGTCTTCATTGGTTACAATCAGATAAGAACAATTCGGATTTTAAAGACTGACCCCAAATGTGTCCACTTAGGTAACTAGTTTTCAAAATATGCTGCTCCATGACAGCTTCAGTTGGCGAAATGGTCGAGTTTTGAATTTAAACAGTTTCCAAGCTTGATTGACTTTAGTGCAACCAGAAGTATTGCAGTAAATCAGAACAGCATATTGTTGGAATATATTATCGTCGGCTATATCTTGGTGGTGCTTTGAGATGAAAGCGAATGTTTCTGTTGCCTCTGGATATATGGCCGAAGTTTTACTCAACCATTAACTGGTCGCTTGTGCTTGATATAAAAAAAATGGGGCGGATAGTATGCTGAATAACAGGACACTGTCCCCTTCATACAATGGGGTCGAAGAACAACCCTATTTGTTGGATTCTGGAACAGACTGCTATCTTTTGTGAAGAGCACCGGTCTCTTCTAGGGAATCCCACACGTCGCGAATGACAATGGGCAGACAGGCCTGAGTGCTGCGGATCCTACAGGTCTGCTTGCGTTTGTAATAATAATAATAATAAGACTGTTTATTTATTTTTAACAACTAGTCTAATGATAGTTTTATTGATTACAGCTGAAGACTCCCCCATTCCATTTTGTTTTGAGCCCTGAGGAAGTTTACGAGGAGTAAACGAAACGTTGCATGCTGGTGAAAAATTGTTGATTTAGTCGTGAACCGATCAATTTGTCCTTCCATTGTCATATTAAAGGACACGATTTTCCTATTGACAATACATATTTTTTATTTTCGATTTTAATTGTATAGTTGACTACATATAGTTAATGCACATAAAAGACCTCAATGATTTGCCGCTTACGTCTAGATGGGAGAGTGGAGCCTGGTCCATTTTTGTAGAAAATGTTGAATCATAAATATAATGTGTGACTCTTAATACATAGAACAACATTGTTCTCATGTAAAGTATGTTCTGGCATCATTAAAATAAGAAATTAACGGAAACACGCTTATTTGAACTACAATATCAAATTATTTTGATACAGTTACCCGACTTCCTCCTACCGAAAATATGTAAGATGTTATTCCTATCTTGACACAAGCAAAACAGTGTAATTTTTTTTATTAATCACTGTTCCAAATAACCATTCATTTACCAAAGAAAATACTAAATTTCTACTGCTATTGTCCACAAAAATTTTAAGTACGGCTCTGTGAGATATTGAATTATAATATCAAATTATTTTGATACAGTTACCCGACTTCCTCCTACCGAAAATATGTAAGATGTTATTCCTATCTTGACACAAGCAAAACAGTGTATTTTTTTTTATTAACCACTGTTCCAAATAACCATTCATTTACCAAAGAAAATACTAAATTTCTACTGTTACTGTCCACAAAAATTTTAAGTACGGCTCTGTGAGATATCTCTCATGCTAAGGAGACACAGGTTATGGTTTTCATGGCTTTTTTTATGTGCAATAAATATGTGTAGTCAACTATAGAAGGCCGTGATTTGGTGAAAATGGTGAAAATGGTTCTTATGGAAGATATGTAATTTTTACACATCTGATCATTAATATTTCTAGTTAGTTTTAAGGCATCTAAATTGAAATTAAGATGTTCACGGGTAGACAGTCTAACAACACGAAAGCTCAACATTTGCAATATCGTTTCACAGTCGATTTAGCTTTATGATACTTTATGAAGAATATAAATTGAGATTTTATACGCCGCTTGTTGAAACTGTCAAGGCAAATTCAACGTAACAGCTCGTCATTTAAATAGCCATCGTGCTCGCAGCAAGTTTATTTCAGAAAATTACTTTGTATATTTTGTACTACATGAATGTATGCCACATATCATGTTAACCATACATTCAATCGATGAAATGTTTTACCCGATACAAGTGTAAATTAATTTAAAATGTTTGGTACCTACACTTAAATTCAGCATTTCCAAATGAAAAAGATGGGTAGCTACTGAAAGCGGCTGGGACCTTCCCACAAATTGTTTACGAACATTCCTTGATTTGGTTATTAACCGGGCTTGTTACCACTGATGCATAGTATAAATTAAAAAAAACTAGTGATATAATTCAGTATACTTTAACTTCGCCGGCCCAAAGGTCTCTTCATCGTCTGAACTAAGCTTTGTCGACATACGTGAATAATGTTTTTAGGTTTTTCCGTTAACTCTGTGTGCTAGAGAAAATAAAATCTTACGCACACTTATTAACTCATGCATAAGACAAGTTAAAGCTTACTCAACTCTATCGAGCATACTGGTCTTTAGAGCATAATATGAGAAGTTAAGAAATGTATGGCACCGATGCATTTTTAGCATTGATATCGTAAATACTTTGAACTTTTATCTTAAATCTAATTAAACGAACATGCATGAATTGAAAACTTATTTCATTTCTTTATTTCTTTTAAGAGAAATATTTACCATCATGAGCAAATAAATTGAAACAGTATATGTAGTCATGCAGATACTTTCCAAATTAAACTAACACATTATATTACTTGTTAAAGTAAGTATACACATAATATAAAACTTTGAGTCAGGTACGTAGATGAAATAATATGTATCACAATATTCAAACTGAGCCGTCGCACAGAGGGAAAAAATGTGCCCATTTTATACAAAAATCTGCCGACAGTAGATATATCAATCAATTTAAATTTAAAACATAGAAAATTCCCTTTAGACATTTTTTTTAGAGAAATGCTGCGGCAAGGTGGCTTTGAGTTGACCTGACCTAAAAATCTAAGGAGAGATTAGGGTTAAAACTTTTAAGTTTATTTAGTTTTATTTAATATATACAATTTCTCATGTATATGTTTTATTAGGTTTAAAGCTGTTAATTAGGTTAGACTGAATGCATAGGAATAAAATCATGTGGATAAAAAACTATCCCTATTTTTACCTGTCAGTAAAATAATATATACAAGTCCAAATGCAACTAGTGACGAGTAGTTGGAATATCGTAGTTTTTCGATCAACCTCTGTTTTCATTCCTTAGAAGAATCCATAGGATTCGAGTTAGATTAAAGATGAGATCAAAAAACTCTGAAGAGCAACTTTTGATGGCTTAAACATTATTTCACTTGAATCTCGAATTTTCACCACCTTAAATCGTCAACTCCTATTTTAAACCCCTTAAACGGGTTAGGTTAACTCAAAGCCACTCTGCCTCACAACTACTCTAAAATACAGTGTCTTACGTCGCAGAACTTGACCAATACTTTTTTAACGGGACATTAGCGGAAGTGAGTAAAGTGACAGAGAAATTACATATTCTTTCGAAAACTATAATAAAACCGCTGCCTAAGAAATCACTACTTCCACATCCAGATTTTTCATTCAAGTTACTATACAGGAAACATCTTGACTAGATTTGCACTTTAGTACGTGGAAATTATTGATCATAGAATTTTAATAATATTTGGGGCAGATGTTATAGAAAAGTTTGAGGCGTTGGTTTCCACTATATACGATAAAAATGGCGTTTCTAGTTTACCCTACTTATTTTCCCCTATTCACAACCTGCCACCTGCCACCCCTTCAATGGAATCATCTCAATCTGATGTCATTACAATACATAATAATTGTCCTAACTTTCAAGTGAATATCTCAATTCAATGTTATCAATCCCATTAATAATGGAGCGGAGATGGCGGGGTTTGAAAAATATTAGAAGGAAATCTGAGGCCTTGGTTTCTAGTATATACACCAAATCCCAAATTTCTGTACTCTTACCAGCTTGATTTACTTATTTTCCTCTATATACTTCTATTTAACCCCCAACACATCAACGGAATCATCTCAAAATATAATCTAGTTCCAGATGTCGATATAATATATACGTTTACCATATTTCAAGTTAATATCTCAATTTTATTTTATCAACCCCTTTAATAATGGAGTAAGGGTGGTGGGTGGTTGAAAAATATTATTAAAAAATCTGAGACCTTGGCTTCTAGAACATACACCGAATATCAAGTTTCTGTACTCTTACCATCTCGCTTTACTTTTTTCCCTATTTACCTTTACTTACACCCCACTCCTTCAACGCAATCATGTCAAAATATAATTTAGTTTCAGACATCGTTATAATACATACGTCTACCAAATTTCAAGTGAAAATCTAAACTTAATTTTATCATCTATTTTAATGGTGGTGGATGGAAACTATTATAAAAAAAACCTGGGACCTTCGCTTCTAGTATATACACCAAGTCCCAAATTTCTGTAGTCTTACCAGCTTGCTTTACTTATTTTTCCCTATCTACCCCTATTTAACCTCCAACCCTTCAACGGAATCATCTCAAAATTTAATCAAGTTTCAGATGTCGTTATAATACCTACGTGCACCAAATTTCAAGTGAATATCTCAATTTTATTTTATCAACTTCTTTAATAATGGAGTAGGGGTATTGGGGGGTTGAAAAATATTATAAAAAATCTGAGGCCTTGCTTTATAGTACATACATCGACTTTCAAGTTTCTGTACTGTTACCAGCTTGCTTTACTTATTTTCCCCTATTTAACCTCCAACCCTTCAACGGAATCATCTCAAAATATAATCTAGTTCCAGATGTCGATATGGTACACATGTGTACCAAATTTTAAGTGAATATCTCAATTTTATTTTAACCCCTTTAATAATGGAGACTTGGCTTCTAGTACACACACCGAATTTCAAGTTTCTGTACTCTTACCAGCTTGCTTTACTTATTTTGCCCCATTTACCCCTATTTAACCCCCAACCTTTCGACTGAATCATCTCAAAATATAATCTAGTTTCATATGTCGTTATAATACATACGTGAATCTAATTTCAAATGAATCGGGGGTTAAAAAATATTATTAAAAAATCTGAGGCTTTGGCTTCTAGTACATGCACCGAATTTCAAGTAACTGTACTCCTACCAACTTGCTTTACTTATTTTCCCCCATTTACCCCTATTTAACCCCTAACCCTTCAACAGAAACAGCTCAAAATATAATCTAGTTTCAGATGTCGTTATAATACATACGTGTACCAAATTTCAAGTGAATATCTCAATTTTATTTTGCCAACCACTTCAATAATGGAGTAGGGGTGGTGGGGGGCTGAAACATATTATTAAAAAATCTGAAGCCTTGGCTTCTGGTACATACACCGAATTTCAAATTGCTGTACTCTTACCAGCTTGCTTTAGTTATTTTTCCCTATTTACCCATATTTAACCCCTAACCCTTCATCAGAATAATCCCAAAATATAATCTAGTTCCTGACGTCAATATTATATATACGTGTACCAAATTTCAAGTGAGTATCTCAATTTTATTTTATCAACCTCTTTAATAATGAATTGGAGGGGGTGGGGGGATGAAAAACATAATAAAAAATTTTTAGGCCTTGGCTTATAGTAGATACATCACATTTCAAGTTTCTATACTCTTACCAGCTTACTTTACACATTGCCCCCTATTTACCCATATTTACCTCACAACCCTTCACCGGATATCTTCAAAAAACAATTCAGTTCCAGAGCTCGTTATAGGTAGAGAGCCGGCTGTACAGATTTCCTATGAATAAGATACATGAAAAACTTTGTATGGGTGAGTAAGTACTACCACAGACCTACAGGGAGCCACTTTTCTTATAAGCAAATTTTGGCCGCGTCATGGAATTTTACCGGAAGTGACGTCACAGTGGGAGGATGCGGGCAAATAAGAAGAGGCAGCCTATTTTTTTTAATAACTAGAAGACTTGTACTTTAACTTAAGAAAATAATAATTCATGTATTCAATGACTTAAGTAAACAGGAAAAAAAAACCTTAATCGAGGGTGTCTCAGGGTTGCGGGTAAATTAAGTCTGGCAGCCCACTACAATCCTATTGTATTCCTCAAAACTTATATTTTGACGTAAGTATTATTTATATATTCGATGACACAAAAAATCGTGACCGGAAGTGACGTCAGAATTCCATGACGCGGGCAAAATTTGAAAAAATGAAAAGTGGCTGTATGTCTGTGGTAGTACTTACTGGCTCATGTAAAGATTTTCATGTATCTTATTCATAGGAAATCTACACAGCCGGCTCTCCACCTATTAAAATATATGCGTGTACAAAATTTGAAGTTAATATCTTAAACCGTTCCGTAGAAAACGTGCGGACAAAAAAAAAAGTTACAGACAGACAGACGGACAGACAGACAGACAGACAGGCAGACCGACATACAGACAGACAGACAGACATACAGACAGACCGACAGAAAAAATTGTTTCGCTCAAATTTAAAATCTCGACGTTTCATGACATTCTAAACCCATTTCAAGAAAAAAAAAAATTGAAAATTTTTTTGCGATGACTATACTTCCAATCCACTACGTGGATGTGGAAGTAAAAATGCGTACCACAGTGAGAAATAAGAAAGTTTATTTGTCAAAAGGGCACTAGAGGTCACCCTATCTGAACCAAAAACGTTGCAGCTCATGCACGATAATAATATTGCCGGTGTACCAAATTCCATCTATTTCGTTCACTAATTTCGGTGTTATCGTGTACCCATACATACACACCTACACAAACAGTTTTAAAAACCACTTCTTCGTATTCCTGAGACCTTAAAACGTAAAAATCTGATCTTATCTCAATTTTTTAACAATTTCAGTAACCTCCCCATTCTTATGGGTGGGGAGGTTAAAAATACATCGTTTTTAAGCAATTGGCGACAAATTGTACATTATTTACACAAAATTGTTTGTTTTTTATCTTTCATAAATATGGGTCTAAAATAACTTTAAGACTCATAAGTGCCACATAACTGGTAATTTGCTGACAACCACGAAATATAAATTTTTGTGTCTTCTTCTCTTCTCTTATTATTGACACCTTCTTAACAGACACTCTGTGATTAATTCTAGTATCAATTGACCTCTCTTTGCTGCCTACCGTCTCCGACAGCCTCACACTGTCTATCGTAACTACTTGTTACGGGGAATTTATGTATAAGTTAATGCATTCATTAATGCCAATGCTGCCTTATAATTTAAATTTATCTACATAAAATGGACAACTAACTTTGACATTTCTTAATATATTACTGATAAATATAATAATAATAGTAGTAATTAAATTATTTCCTGAAATAACAACCTAGGGCAATTTTATAAAATACGTATATGAGTAAATTACATTTGTGCAAAGATAATTATAATTATTTATTAACATGAAAGTTACGGCTATACATTTAAATCAGGGTTACAGCTTACTTCGAATAGATCGTTTTATGGTCTGGAAAACATGTTTCAGGAAAGACTATACATGTCAAAGTAGCCAACAAGGGATCTATACATTCTCTTCAACGAATAAACGGAAGATTTAACAAGGACACTTGTCCCTATTTATAGCGATGCGAGCCTAACGTCAAATTTTAATACTAAGAATTAAATTAGAATTAGCATAATAGAAGCTAAAAATTAAACTGCTACAGTTTTATGTAGTTACTAGTACAATTACTCCACTTGTTTACAGTTACATGTATAAATTAAATGACAGCATAAAGCATACAAATTTTAATCTCAACATACCTTGATCTGGTAACGTGACAAGTTGATGCCAAAGTATTTTATACGGTTAACAATAGCAAGTAGAAATATTAAAGCACAATTTTAACAAACCTAGAAAATTTCGTTATTACTATTATTGTATTGTATCCTATCGTATCGTATTGTATCGTATTGCATTGCATTGCAATTGCATTGTATTTCATTGCAATTGCATTGCATTGCAATTGCAATGCATTGTACTGAACTGCACGGTAATGTACTGTACTGTACTGTGCTGCGCTGCGCTGCACTGCACTGTACTGTACTGTACTGTACTGTACTGTACTGTACTGTATTGTATTGTATTGTATTATATTGTATTGTATTGCATTGTTTTGTATTGCCTTGCATTGCATTGTATTGTATTGTATTGCATTTTATTGTATTGCTTTGCGTTGCACTGCATTGCATTGCATTGTATTGCATTGCATTGCATGGCAACGTATCTTATCATATCACACCGTATCATATCGTACTGTATCGTATCGTATCATACTGTATTGGTAAATAGAGGGGAACGGGAGTAGCCTGACTTCTGAAAGCATCGTCCGGTCGTCAAGATGCACCTGCACATACCCCCCCTTTTCGAGATATTTTTGACAGAGGATCTAAAGTAGTAATTATATATGTAGTTACGTTATTTTAGGTAACTGCCGCCAACTTTAAAATTATCCAGTGAAAAACACCATCTGATTCTCTTTTATGCATCATCTCTTCCGAGAATTTAGCATAATATTTGAGTTCTCAATAATATTTAGTAACATAAGTAAAGGAAGAATATCGAATATTATCCTTTTTTGGTATGTACATGAAAATTAAATTAGGCATCAAAATTCTGACGAACAAAATATATGTATATCGGTGTAATTACTGAGAAAGCCCCAATTTACATATGTTTCTCGTAAATACAGCTCCAATATTGGTTTCATATCGTATGGGTTTTTTTGTCTAGTTTCCTTTTATTTTGTAGAGATGTAAAAATATCAATAGCTGTAGCAGAATGATAATTATTAACCTCAGCAAATCCGATTTTTCTTGCCATTACAATAAATTCTATTAAAAATATTCTATGTATTATATAACACATAAATTATAAAAATTGTTTTTGATTGATCCCTAGGTCATCTGCAATAACTGAGCCGTTACTGTGCAGAAGCTTATCTGGCATGTTTCTATCGGAAACGATGTTTACTTTCAATCTAAAGCCGGCAACATTACTTCAAACGAGTGTAATTTTCTACGGTCTGTCGGAGAGACGCAGCTCTGTGATCGAAGTGACGCTGATAGATTGAGATTCGGTGGTCAGCCAGATAGAAACCCGAGAGAAATAGTGCTAGGATTTTTACACTACAGCAAACTATTATTAGACGGTTCGGATCACACTAAGTGATGTAGTGGCAGGTTAAGTTAAAAAAGGAACATACAGAAGAATTTTTGAAATTAAACATCGGAATGTTTTAGTGCCGGCTGTTGCGGAGCAATGCTGAACTGACATGCCTTTATTTTATCAAATTAAGAGGGTTTTATTTCTCTATATGAGCAACTCGTTTTAAAATAAAGAACAAGAGTTTTAGTGGCACAATGTCCACTTCTGAAATAGCAGAATTTAATGAAAACATAACAATTCTGAAATGGAGTACAACTACTAGTGTGACACTGCCTATAGAACAGTTTCCACAAGCACCAGACTACTTGAGTTCTATACTCGACTACAACCATTCAACGCCTCTTTCGCTAACGATGTCACCATCATCTGGAGATGACTAAAACTAAAACTAAAAACATATCCTATGTTTAACTAACATCATGGCTTAAAAAATTCAATTAATCTAATTGTGTCTGCCCCTACTTAAGCGCCGCGATCGAAAAGGTATTTAAGAAATTGTAATTTTAGTAGTAAAATTTATTTCAAGTAAGCCCATTGAACTTTTTATCTATTTTAACCGAGAGAAAACTTCAGTTTTGGTATTTTAACCGAGAAAGTCATTTCATACAAGCATATTCAAATTCTGTATTAACAGCCGTATCCGTTAAACATTCCTAAAAGTGCTAAAAATATATTTTTTGCCTTCGCTCATGCACAAGTTAATTCAACATTTGGCCTGAATTTTATTGCAAATTCGGATTGTCTGCTAAAAATAGGCTATATTTGATCGAAACATTTTTTCTGAAATTGTCGCTTTTTTTAGATATCCGGCGAGGAAAAATCAAAATGTTAGAACTTTGCGACTTTTTTCTCGAAAGAGAAGAAGTTTGGACAGTTTCCAAGTGCATCAAAAAGGGCATTGGACAATTCTGAAAAAATTTTAGAATATTACCCGGGTGATTCCGAACTCTTTTTGTCTCTTGCAATTTTTGTCTAAACTTCTTTTTCAAGTAAGAAAATTCCAAAGTCTAAAATGTTGTATTTTTAGCACTTTTGGGTTAAGATTTCTCGAAATCCTGACGTACGGCTCAAAATTGACTACGCCATCGTGCTCAGCACATTAAAAACCTTTGGGGCACGGTAATGGAATCTCATTATTCGGCCATTTTTTTTGTTTGTAAACCAGTGTAATCTATATATCATAGACTACACGATGACGTAATCTCAAAAATTGTATTTTTGGCACTTTAAATTACACTCCAAGAATGGATTTTTAAGGATTTAGAAATATGTTTAGCCTCATTGCTTTAGCCTGAAAAGTACCATCAATATTCTTTATAATACCGATAGTAGTTTTCCCATATATAAATTGTTCAATAAAGCAGAGTAGCTCACTAATAAAAATAAATGGGCTTTCTTAATTTTACTTCCACATCCACGTAGTGGATTGGAAGTATAGTAATCGTACAAAGAATTTCAAAAACTTTTTTTCTTGAAATAGGTTTGGAATGTCATGAAACGTCGAGATTTTAAATTTGAGAGAAAAAAATTCTGCCTGTCTGTGTGTCAGTCTGTCTAACTTTTTTTTGTCTGCACGTTTTCTCCGGAACGGTTTAAGATTTTGACTTGAAATTTTGTACACGTATATATTATAACGAGATCTGGAACTGGATTATATTTTGAGATGATTCCGTTGAAGGGTTGGAGATTAAATAGGGGTAAATAGGGGAATATAAGTAAAGCAAGTTGGTAAGAGTACAGAAACTTGAAATTCGGTGTATGTACTAGAAGCCAAAGCCTCACATTTTTTAATAATATTTTTTAAGCTCCTCACTACCCCTACTCCACTATTAAAGGGGTTGATAAAATAAAATTGAGATATTCATTTGAAATTTGGGTTGAGGGTTAAATAGGGGTAAATAGGGGAAAATAAGTAAAGCAAGCTGGTAAGAGTACAGAAACTTAAAATTCGCTGAATCTACTAGAAGTCAAGGTCTCAGATTATTTAAGATATTTTTCAACCCCCCGCCACCCCTACTCCATTATTAAAGGGATTGATAAAATAAAATTGAGATATTCACTTGAAATTTGGTACACGTACGAATTATAACGACATCTGGAACTAGATTATATTTAGAGATGATTCTGTTGAAGGATTGGGGGTTAACTAGGGGTAAATGGGGCAAAATAAGTAAAGCAAACTGGTAAGAGTACAGAAACTTGAAATTCGGTGTATGTACTAGAAGCCAAGGTCTCAGATTATTTATAATATTTTTCAACCCCCCCTCCATCCTTACTCCATTATTAAAGGTGTTGATAAAACAAAATTGAGATATTTACTTGAAATTTGGAACACGTATGTATTACAACGACATCTGGAACTACATTATATTTTGAGATGATTCCGTTGAAGGGTTGGGGGTTAAATAGGGGAAAATAAATAAAGCAAGCTGGTAAGAGTACAGAAATTTGAGATTGGGTGTATATACTAGAAACTAAGGCCTCAGGTTTCTTTCTAATGTATTTCAAACCCCACCACCTCCGCTTCATTATTAATGGGATTGATAGCTTAAAATTGAGATATTCACTTGAATGTTAGTACACGTATGTAGTAGGTGGTAGTTTGTGAGTAGGGGAAACAAGTGCTGTAAACTAGAAACTTAATTTTTAACGTATATGGTAGAAACCAACGTCTGAAACTTTTCTATGACATCTGCCCTAAATATTATTAAAATTCTGTGACCAATAATTTCCACATACTAGAGTGCAAATCTAATCGAGATGTTTCCTTTAAAGCGACTTGGATGAAAAATCTGGATGTGGAAGTAGTGATTCCTTAGGCAGCGGTTTTTCTACTAAAACGACTAAGGTGACCGCTACCTACACCTAACTTAAAAAATATTTTTAAAAAAACACTGTTTCTTTCAACGCACATTTCTTTCATACGCCGGTAATGAGTTTGATTAAAGTCAACTTCTGTTCTTTTGGACAACCCATATCTAGGCATAAAAGAGTCAAATTGTAAACTACTTCAATACATCTCAGCATTTCAAATAATGGCGAAGGCGCCGACATTAATAAGCACTGGATTACAAATGTTCACTTCTTTTATCCAGAATCTAAATACATTCCTTTACCTCTTTTGCACTCACTGCTCATACATGAAATAGCGGTTAATTTTATCACGTCAGATTTTTTGGGTCTACAACGTAGTGCCGGAATATTTGCATAGAAAATAGCATTGTTTTATTTACTGGTTAACTACTATAAAATAGGAATCAATATGTAGCTAAAAATTCAGTTCTTACTTTCCCATCTTCATGTTTTACCTGGGAATTTCGTGAGTATGAACAATGAACATCGTTATTGTTTGCCCACATTTGAAAAATTTTGAACAACACTATAGAGGTTTTTACGGCCAAATATATTTGAAGACTGCTGCTGGTTCATCTTAAGCGAAACTCTAACACTAACACTTTTCTGTTATAAAAAATGTAAATGTCGAATGATCGAACTTTTCATAATATCGTTTTGTATTCATTATATCAACCAAAATGTCAAGTTTTGCTGCGATATAAATTATGGAAGTATTGCAATCTGAGATAACGTGAGGCTTAATCAACTACCCCCGATTTACAACCAGAAAATGTTAGTAAGTTTAAAGACGCCATCTGATTGCCAACAATAAAAATAAATAATGTTAAGTATTTCCAGCATTATATTAGTACTCCAGGTAAATAGGGAAAATTAGGGGAAAAATTAACAGTTTTGAAACTTCGAGTCGATGTCTTGGAAATATAGCGTTTCGATTGAGTTTCTTGCTTATATCTCGCTAGTTATTAGCGATATCGGAATTATGACTTATAAAAATGAATCTTATAAAATTCTTTGAAATCAAAGATATCGCCCGCAGAAAAACAATTTCACCGATTTTAGATTAAAAATTGAAGCGAATAAATATGAATTAGGTGTTTTCACTATGTGCAAATTTGCTTTTTTGATATTATTAAAATGAAGTACTTGTTATACTAAAGCACTTATTGATATTTAAACAGCGTACTATGGTCCATCAAATTAAAATATTAACAAATAAATAACATGAAGTTTTAGTAATTGAACGAGTACGCAAAACACGCGGTGACGTCATTGGTTATATTAGTTTCTTAAATCGCGTTTAAAAATTGTTAAACACAACATTTTATTCATTTTATTTACGTTTTACATGTGATTAAGTAACGCCTACCTAATATGGCATTTGTAAAAGCTAATTAAGAAATGTATCTACAAAATAACGTGTTTATAACACAAAATGACACTGACAATATAACTGATGAGTGCGTAGTGAATTGATGTAGTGTTTTTGGCGAAAAATTTCAGTGCAAAATTAAAATGGCTTATTTCAAGGTATTATTCGACTGTTTATCAAAATTCAGGTGTTTTTAACTACCTATAATGAAGCATTATGTTCACAGTGAAAGTGAATTTAAAATTTGTGAAAACACCTAATTAAATCAGTTCTAAGAAATGCTGAATGCGCCGTGATTAACAATCTTACTACTTAACTACAAAATTCACTGCCATATGAAGTGGTATATATTACTCCTGGAATTGGATAACAATGACCAAATAAAGCTGTGGCCATTCACCAACAGAAACACTTTTATATTTTCAAAAGTACATGGATTTCTTCATAACATACATCATTTATTATTTTTAAGGACAAAAGAGTTAGAAAATAAGTTATTTTGAGTTTATTAATTTACATAGTTCCTTAAAAGTAGCATCGTAATATAAGTAAGAAAATATTTTCTATACGAATCAACAAATATTTGTTCGTATTTTACAACTCTTTACTAAAGCAAACAAAAAATATTGTGGATTTACAATTCTCACTTTGGCCTGCCTAGTGCCTAGAAAAAGAGGCAGAAGTTTTATTCAACCTTCCAGCTCTTGACAGAACGGTGACCAACAAGATGGATTACTTGCAATTATACTTTAAGAGCCCGACGAGGTGCGATTCTTGCCAAGCAGAAAGTGAAATGAATAATCTTTATTTAAATATTTGTGTGTGGGTTCAGTAGAAAATTGAAAAATGAAATTATTAAGTTATACTCATAGACCAGCGCAAACGTTTAAAAATGCAAATTGAGAAGATTTTTCAAATTTGGGATATGTTTGTAGACCGACATGACATTGTTTTTCTGACAAAAATGTCCACAACTAAAGGCGCCATATTGACTCTTACATGCAAGAAATCGTTTTCTCCGGAATATCGACGAAAATAGTTATTATCAATCTTAGACTATATAAAATTCTCTATAACTTTTGTCGAATTCACTTCGTTGCTAGAGTGCACACTCTTCGAATTACAGCAAGCTATTTTGGTTTTATGTGCAAAAACTTCCGCTTAAAGTTGTGGTACTGACTTGAAATTTTGCATGTGTATGGTTCACATTTTGACATTTCTTAATAGAAAAATCCAAGATGGCGGACAATTTATTGTCATTTGATATTCGATTCTATACTAATAAAAAAATTTATCTGGTGATTTCTGAGGTCGCAGACTATTAATATGTGATTGAAATTCAAAAATTCAAAATGGCGGCGTTAACATGGCGAATAAGTTTTGTAATTTATGGTCTGATTCGTTTGAAAATCTATACCTGGAAAATTTCTAGGCCGCAGATTATAAATATTTCTATAAAATATTTATAATAGAAAATTCCAAGACTAAATTTTATATACATATATTTCGAGTATTAATTTGGATTACAAAAATATTTTATCAAATAAACGTAAGTTCTGCAAAATAAATATTGATTCCTTTTTACGGAATAAGTTGTAATTATGAATGGTTTTCATATTTTCTGGAAGAATATAATATATTTTTGGACCTGTAAATACAATGCATTTTTTATATTAGTTAGAGTTTGGTCAGAGAGTCAGAGCATTGCATTCTCTTTGTCTTTTATTGTGTACATGAATTGTATTTATTAAAGTTGATCTGTGGAACATATTCGATTTATCTTTTTCTGAATATTATCTTAAGTATCCACTGAGCAATTTTTATATTTTTTAGTTGATTATCATATGCTACACCGTATATTATGATACCATAGATAAGTATAGATTCCACTAACAATTTGTATGTCATTTTTAACATATCAATTGGAAGAACGTTACTGTTTGTAGAACACATAAATAAGATGTCTTAGCCTTGTGTTAAGATACTCGGTATTGCTGTTTCATCTCAATGACACTAAACTGTCCGCTATCCTGGAAATATCATCTCGGATTTTTTCTATAAAAAATTTCAAATCCCAAAAACCATGCAAAATTTCAAGTCAGTCGGACACCTGCAAGTGGGCAAGTTTTTGTACATAAAAGCCAATACAGCGGGCTGTAACTCGTACACTGTGGATTCTAGTAATTTGTTACTATTTGTCTGATGCATTTTGATGCATCAGACAAATTTTGTAGAGAATTTTTCTTTGTACAAGATTGATAATAACCATTTTCGTCGCGGATTTAGCGGAAACGAGATGTTCTCAAAGTAACGAATTTCTTCAAGTAAAAATCATTAACGGTTTTAGCAGCCGTCATTTTTGTCAGAAACACAAGGATCTATTTTAGAGAGCTATACTACATAACATAACCAAAATTTTAATAATTCTCTCTGTTTGCATTTATCGGACAATTGTTGTATATAAATTGATTAGACTATTATAGTATACAAAAATACATGATAAATCCTACGGAACTGAAACATACATTTGTAACATATTTCTCAAATTCCAATTACAATAAGTAATTCATAATATTATGAAACGTAATTTGAATGACTAGAAGTTGCAATCGGATTGCGATTTCCGATTTGATTAAGACTCTTTATTATTATTGTTCAAATAGACATTTGTAGTCTACAAAGTCGATGCTCTCATTATTCTCGTAATAGTCTTAATGAACAATATCCTGAATACAAAATTTACATATCTTCATTTAAACTGAATGCGTTCTAACATCTCCGCTATTTCTATCATGTCCCTGAATTCTAGTCTGTATACATCTCTTCGTTTGACCAACATAACATGTATTACAATTTTTGCAGAGTATTTTATAACGAATATTCGAAATGGAGTAAAAAATGGGCATTGATATGTATAGTCATGTAGAAGCAAAATTAAGATTTTATACCTTCTGGGGTATCACCAGGAATATATATTTGAATTTTATACTTCCAAAGCCTATTGCATTTTTTCATAGTCAATTCAGTTTTTTGAACAGTGTTTATTTAGGTAAAAAGGTGAATATCTCCAGTTCTAGAGGTCCAATCGGTACGAACAAAAACAAAAATCTTCAAAACTAAAATTCCAACAAATGTGCGTTGGTTTTGAGTCATTTGAGTACATAACATACAAAATTGAATAAACTGACTAAAAAGAGTTTTTTTCATTTCAACGCCCAGGGACGTTAAGAGTTCCGATCGGCTTCAAACTTCCGGAAAATATACCTTTTGTTGAAAACAAAACACCCTGAAATTTTGGTGCCCAAATATTGAACTCTGGACACAAATGAATTTGTTAACTGAAATTTTAATTACCCGTCATTCTTTTTAACTAAAAAAGTTTTTTAAAAGTTATTTTGGCCACTGTTTTGGCCTTTATATACAAGCCAAATAACAACAAATGCATTCTTTCGGCTATTTCAGATAGACGAAAATTAACATTTTTTTAAAATTAAAGTTCTCGCAATTCTCTTTCTTTTCTGGTAAAATTAATGTTTTTCAAAAATATTTTCAAAATGACCGAATAAATGTATTTGTTGTTATTTCGTCTATAGATGAATGCCAAAATGACTTTTTTTTTTAAATTTAATGTCAACGGAAAGCTGAAATCGAGATCTAAATTTTGATAACAAATTATCCATTTTGAGCTCAATGGCATAAAATGGCGGGCAATTCAAATTTTAGATAACAATTTCATTTGTGTCCACAGAGTTCAGCATTTGGGCACCAAAATTTCAGGGTGTTTTGTTTTCAACAAAAGGTATATTTTCTGGAAGTTTGAGGCCGATCGGAACTCTTAACGTCCCTGGCCGTTAATATGAATACAGCATTTAGCCCGTTTATTCAATTTTGTATGTTGTGTACGTGCTCAAATGACCCAACGCAGATTTGTTGGAATTTTAATTATGAGATCTAGAACCAGAGGTATTTACGTTTTTACCTAAAAAACGCTGTTCAAAAAACTAAATTGTTTATAAAAAAAACATAATAGGCTTTGAGAGTCCAAAACCCAGATATATACTCCTGGTGACTCCGCAGAAGGTATGAAATCATAATTTTGCTGTTATAAAGCTATGCATATCTCATCGGTTTTTATTTGTCTTTTTTTTACTGCACTATCGACAAAGCCATTATTTTGAAACTACTGTTATAAATAATATTTGTTTATTATATTATCATTGCTGAAGCCAACAGTAATTCTTTCATTATTAAAAATTGGTGTTAGCTATTCTGTGAGATCTTCAACATATATCTTAATATACTTAGTTATTTCTGAAATTCTTTGGTTTTGTTGGTTTTTATTTGTTATATGATCATATTACTGATCATATTACGCTGTTTATTAAGGATACTTTTCTTTTGTTACATATGATTTTACACATTGCATGTTTTTATTAATAGTACAGGAGCCAGTATGCAGTTACCTGACACATTTGCCTAAGGTAGAGAAAAAAATTTATATACGATTTTTTTTTGTGGTGGAAACTTAATTTATAAACGAAATTGACTATTTAAAAAAAAATCAGCTTGACATTTACTAATCATAGCATAAAAGTCGACGCTTTGAAGGTTTCAAATTTCTGCCGCTGTACCCCTATAACTGGGACGTACCTGGCTATAAACCTCTATTAACCAGGATGTATGGCGATCGTATTTTTGTAATTAATCGATAACAAAGAAATGGACTGCTTTGTTATGCCCAATGCATAGCGTGCAGGGTTAGAATGTCTGTCGCTGGACTTCCACTAAGTAATCGATAAAAAAATTCATTTGATACAAATACTTAACTGTAAAAGACAGTTCGAGATATTTAGTGAAATTTTCATAACTAAGATAATTTCTCATATTGCTTTTCTTGTCTGCCATGCTCCAAGGCAAAGGATTGATCACGTATCTAGCTAACACAAATGTGTCGGGTAGTTGCACGCTGGTTTCTGTACTATAACATATATGGATGGGTGTAAAGATATTTTGAATTATTGAGTGAAAATGTTTTAATTATATTTAGTTTTTCTGATAGAGTGATTGGAGTTAACGGTTGAAAACCTGTTAGAAAAAATTGCTTTGTGATGCCAATCTACTAATAGTCTATTTTTAGCGCTTTTATATACTAACTTTTGTATCTAAAAAGGCCATTGGTTTGTATTGTTCTGTTTCCAAAGTGAATTGTAATTTTGTGTGAAAGCTATTAAATAGATCGAGTAGCTCTTGAACTCTTGTTCTTTGTTTTGTGCTGTTTTTATCAGAAATATATCATCTACGCATCTTTTAATTACATTTATTCAGTACGAACAAAATAATCCATAAACTTAATAAAACCTCTCGTAAATTTTATTTAAAAATGTTTATTGAAACTCCCAACGATTTTAAAACACATATCATACAAGTTTAAATTAACTTGGGAATCGAACAACACCCCCGAAAGGGATATATTTACCAATGGAATCCGAAACATAAGGGACGGCCGTTAAAGTTTAAATAATGATTGAGTAACCTCGTGGGTATCCGAAACAACTGAATTCCATTTCCGCTCGCATACGACGCGACGATGTGTTTGTGTACACTTTCAATTAAAAGTAACCGCAAAAACCTTAAATTCATCGCCATGTGTGCCGATGTAACCGTGGCAGGCGTGTGTGTCTAACCACTACGAGAACCGTCTCTTACTTCATTATCCAAACACAAAAGAGTGGCGCACAATGAGCGAACATCCTAACAAAACTCTTGAAAGAAAATCGAACATTTAGAACGTCTGCTGTTACAGTCGTCCGCTAGCAACGTTTTTCGATTAGTAGTCAGACGCGATTTCTCTTTCTACGCTAAATTAAATCTCTTTGTTGTTAATATATTATTTGAAAAATGTCGGTGTTAGTAATTTCCGCTGTATCTTTAATGAACGGGCTCTCAAAAGTATTTCTGATTATAACAATATCGCGCAATGGAAATACCGAAATGTGTGTTTTATATCGATGAACCTGACGGACGCCTACATTTAAAAAATTGTCGCTCATTTGATTTGTGAATGTAACGAGCTACCATCTTTCATATTTGTCACAATATTTTTAAATATTAAAAACAGAATTATGGCAGACTGACATGGTTCTCATTCTAGATGCATAGGTATCTTCTACATGTTGTGGTTGTAATTTTCCGAAGTTAAATATTTTAATAATTGAACCACATAACGCAACCCTTACATAGCAAAGTAATTTTGCTAATTAATTCATTAAAAGTGTATTATGTATCTCATTCATTGGTTGATTTGTGTCGTTTGCAGCCAATAATGTAAGAAAAGAAGTAAAATTTAATGATAATAATAATAAAAAACGTTTTTATTATGTTCCACAAAATTATACATAAGATAAGAACACATTACGACCTAGTTATGTGGTATAGAAAATGCGTAGTTTAATGTATCACAACCATTTGGTTTCCTTAACCTATTTGTTTGCAAATATGCATGGTCACAATATTTCCACAATTAAGTTAACTAAAACACTAAGATGGCACATAAACAAAAAAAACTTATTACTTATATTATGTTATAAAATGGAATTTATGAATGTCGTCAGCAGTATTATTGTGGATTCTAGTGCTACTAAAACGCACTTTACTATAAAAACTTAAAATGATTAAATATATAAAATCGAATCGAATCGAATTGAATCGAATCGAATGGAATTGAATCGAATCGAATCAAATCAAATCAAATATTGGTGCTATATACAAAGATTGTATTTGCACAAGTCAGTATTTTAGTTTCAAATATATACATATACATATCTTCTAATCATATAAAGTAGAAGACAAACTTCGCGAAATGGAACAAACGGACATTTTCTTATATACTAAATTTATGTGATAAAAACTCATCATACGAATAAAAAGTTTTCTCGAGCCCCGATCTGGTAGGATTATTACATTCAATCCTAATTTATTATGAAATTTGGGTGCTAAAAATTGAATTCTCTTTTGACTTTTAGTTAATCTTTCATAACTTGCTGTTAACATATTTTTGTGTCTTGACATGTAATGATAGACACATTCTTTGTTTATACTTTGAGGATACAAGTTCTCTCTAGCATACAAAAGCAACTCATAAATATATATCGATGGTAACGTGAGAACGATTAGCCTACGAAATTGTTCTCTACAGTAATCTTTATAAATTAACTCAGATATTATACGTATAGCTCTTCTTTGTAGAGCAAAGATTCTAGGCCAATGCTTGTCCCCAAACAAAAACAGCATAAGAAAGCAAAGAGTGGCATAGTGCAAAGTATGCATTTTTCAAGGCTTCTTCGCCTACCTCATTTGCTAAATTTCTCAAGATAAATATATTTCTTGCTAATTTTTTTGACAAGTTGTCTATGTCTACCTGCCAGATCAATTTACCATCTAGATAAACTCCCAAGAACTTGGGGTCGAGAATAAAGTGCTCCATTTTATTACGCAGTGAAGAGATCATATGCACTGTTTTTTTCTCTATTTAATGTAAGTTTATTTGACTTGAACCACTGTTCTGCCTTTGCCTCCACCTCACACGCCATAGCAGAAAGTTGTTCAATATTCTTGTTTTGAACCGAAATAGTTGTACCGTCTGCAAAAAGTATGCCACTATAGTATTCGTTTGAATATGGTAAATCATTTACATATGATAAAAATAGGAGTGGGCCAAGTACTGAGCCTTGAGGCACCCCGTGTATTATTTTTGTTTTGTTTGAATATGCATTATTTAGTTTAATTGTTTGATAGCTATTTGTTAAATATGATCTCAATGGTGATATACTATTTTGGCAGAACTTATATCTCTTCAGATTTTCTAGCAGTACTTCATGTGAGACGCAGTCAAACGCTTTACTTAAGTCGCAAAATATAGTGCACATATATTCTCGACCCTCGTAAGCCCCTAAAACCTATTCTGTTAAAACGAGAATTGCAGAGGTGGTATTTTTTGATTTTCTAAAACCGAACTGTTTATTGTAAAAAATATTAATTGGTCTCGAAGTAGTTTGTTATTTGCTGTGAAAAGCATTTTTCTACTATCTTTGAAAATATTGGTAGTAGTGACACAGGTCTATAATTATTTGCATAATTTGCAGCTCCTTTTCTGAATATAGGAATTACAATAGCCTTCTTGAGACAGTCTGGAAAACACGATTCTTTGATGCACAAGTTTACAAGTTTGCATAATGGTGATATAATCAAATTCTTAATAGCTTTTATTAGGATTATATTTAAACCATAGATGTCTTTACTGTTTTTGCTTTTTATAGAACCAATGACTTCTCTAATAGTATTGTGAGTTACTAGTTTAAACTCACATACATTTATATTGGATAATTCATTATGATGCATTTTATCTACAGGATCTATTTCGCTATCACCCAACTCTTCCAGAAGATTTTCAGCAACTTTACTGAAAAATGTGCTAAACTCGTTTAGAGACAAACTAGTAGCTTTCTGAGTATGTAAATCGGTGGTTTTTCTCTCTTTGTTTATGATTTGACACATGGCTTTTATTGAATTTTGAGAGTTTCTTATTAATTTCCCATTACCTATTATTTTTTTTGCATTTATAACACCGTTTCTATACTTAGTCTTGCAATCAGACTTATAATTCCTTTTTTAGATAATTACATTTATATTGTTTATATAGATCTGACAGTAGCATTAATTTTGACCTGATTTCTTATATATTGTATGTATACTGAAGACATATCACAACTCAAATAATTCAATAATAATGTATTATAAAGCCAACTCTTTATTTTGCTGCTTCCTATTGCCTGACAAAAAACAATGTTTATTATATTAACTTGTAATGTAACTAGGCATGAAAAATGTGTTACTTATACTAAATTAATGTCATTATTCTTTCTGCATTAAGTTTCTAATACTGAGTACAACAATAAAGTTCATTATTTAAAAATTGTCGTATTTTACTTGGGAGTGGATCCCATCCATCACGGAGAGGTGGAGGAAAGGTAACATACTCAAGTCTAATATCGAATCAAATTGTAGAAATAGATAGTGTACAATTTTTCAATAAATTTCATAATTTTCAAGTTATAAAGATTTAAAGATTAAGAATTTAACATTAAGAAATCGGTACCTCGAGACTGCTTTTCGTAAATAAGTCAAATAGTCTTACATTTTCCTGAAAAGGTTTGGGGGCGGTCAGCTGACCGAAGTAACTGCACCGCCTCCAAAGTCTTTAGTTTATGATGTATTTAAAAAATTTTCTTTACTTTTTAGTATATTTTTAAAATAGGAGCTTTGTTTTAAAAATGTTTTTATGTAATATAATTTTTTTGAATTGATTCTTGTTTAATTAATATTTATCTTGCAATGAATTTAGAGGGATGAGATTTATTATCAACATTTTTAAGCTTAATAAAATTACAATCTAGCAATATGAAGAAACTAAAAGAAAAACTTATCTGTATCATGTTCTCTTTCCATAGAATTAGCAATTAACTAAAAAATTATAAAAACAGTTTACTATTTTTTTAATTGAGAATAGTACAGAAAAAAATGCTTGACAAGAATATTAGTCCCACATAAAAGTTGTGTAATATTTTATACAATAGAAAATTTATACGATAATTTTTCAACACGGAAATGTTAGACAAACAAGCTTTAATTTTATAAAAATTCATGAAAATATAGATAATACCCATACGAGTTCCTGTGTATACATAAAATCATAATATTTCATATGTTTAAACTGGCACCGACTAGCTCGAAAGTTTTATTGCATGACATACTAACTTATTTGTAAGCTTGAGTAGACGAAGCCAAAATTTTATTGCCGAAATTCGTAATAGCTTCCAGATAACTCAATATGTATTTGCTATCTAAACCATTTAAACAACAATGACAATTTTTAAATTTGAAATATAGATAAATTATAAATAAAAACAATATAGACACACCTTAAAAACTTTTGTTCATATCTAAGTTAAACCGAGTATTTTTTTAAACTGTGAATTGAGACGATGCGGTAGGATATTTTAGTTGCAAAGGCAAAGGACAACTGTGCTACTTATAATATGCCAAAGATGAATCTAAAATGTATTCATTTAACGGTTTCGATTAAAAAGTCGAATCCTGCATTGGTAGGTGTCCATATACACTTATAATTATTATTACCAAATACCATTGTTGGTATGATGTGTGATGTATATTGTCACATAGTACTTAAGATTTATATTAAACACCCGGTACAGCATTTTTTAGTATTACATTAGATTATTTAAATTATTTTATTGTTGAAATAAAGCATGTTCCACTCAGGAATACTTACTAGTCAGCAAAAACTGAGTATATATTTAAGCTATGTTGTAACTAGGATGAAAATGCTGAATTGCAAAATGAGTCACAGTGCAGGAAAAGAGTGAAGAAGTCAGTTGTGGTTTTGCGTTTTGATCAGGTTCAGTACGGGTGTTGCGTGGTCCAACTCCCCTCCTGGGGGTGGCTCCCCAGAAGTGTTTAAAATGAAAGTAGGACCTTTATTTAATTTGTATCTTTGTTATACTTTGTTTTATTTTACAAAGTATTCATTCAATAACTAAATTAAGCCCCCTCGTATGCCAAGCGGGTTAAAATGACTTAAGCCATGGGTATCACTGGTATTGCTCTCGGTATCAGAGTATAATGAAAGATACCAAACAACCCTATAGAGATTTTCAACGTGACCGTATTTTATTTTAGATTTTTTTGTACAATATTTGGAATTTTTGTTTTTTTCCCTAATTTATATCTTTCATGTAACCCAATTCATAAGAGTCAAGTATATAGTAGCTTTAAGCTAAACTTTGTCCTATTCTTGCTGTATAATATCTTCATTCGCACTACTTTTTGAATAGACATTTTAGTATTATGGAATTTCACTCTGTTGGATCCCGTTTTAGGTTTTTGAGCCCTTCTGGGGACGTTAGTCATGTCTCCTACAACAAGTCAGAATCCAGATCTCAACATAGAAACTCCTTCTCTACAATTTTTTTTATGTGAGCTCTTCCCAATATTGCAATTTTCAGTACTCCTTGTGTGCATGGTTGCTCAGTTGCAGACCATAATTATCTCATAATCAGTGTCATATCAAAAAATTGTTGACCAGTACTTAATCTCAGTGACATCCTGTAAAAGTGAATTGTTCTATGGTTTAAGATATCCATCGGTCGTCTCGCAATGTTAACCATCTGCTGTAAACTAATGGCCCCTCTACGTGACTTGGAATACATCTGAAATAATTAATTACAGAGCTATAGAAATTATCTGCAACTTTGCCCAAGTGTTCGAGATGTCATTGTACGCTCTTACCCTTCCAGCAAGGATTCATGAAAATGCGGTCAACTGCAACTAACTTTGATAACTCAGTTTATATCGAAAGTACTAGTTTCACAGGGTTAGGTAGGTGTGATATATACTGATATTTCGAAGGCGTTCGATCGGATTGATCATGAACTTCTATAAGGTAAGCTAAATATGTTTGGGTTCAGCTGTCATTTCATATCAGTTTTGGAGTCATAGTTATATCAAAGAAAACAGTACCTAATGTATTATGGATATAAATCTGAACAATTTACAGCAACTTCAGTTGTACTTCAAGGTTCCAATCCCAAACCTCTACTGTTTCTGTTGTTTATTAATGATCTCATAAACAAAATACAATGCGCCAAACTGGTTTGCCGATGATACGAAGATCTATGCAGAAATAGGCAGCGTGGATGATTGCGAAAATGTTCTAGCACAACTAAAGATAGTACAAAACTGACGTAACCAAAATGCGTTAAAATGTAAAGGTATTTCTTGTACAACAAAATCTAATCAAGTATTTGACTACTCTTTAAATTCCCAAGTACTTGAACGTGTTGCAACAATAAAAGAATGAAGGGTAGTATTTGATCAGAAATTTACTTTCTCGAACCACGTGGCTCAAGTAACATTATCCGGATTGAAAATTCTAGGTTTTATTGTTAAAAAGTGTCATTCACTTTTTGATGAATTTGCTTTAAAAACCCTCTGCTCCTAAGTCAGATCCAAGCTAGAATACTGCTCGATAGTCTGGTACCCGCACTATGCCTCTCATAAAAACGCCATCAGAAATGTACAGCGAAGATTTTTTAAATTCTTGTCATTAAAGATTGATGGTTTTAAACACAAAGAGGCTACCAACTACTCCTTATTCCTTGATAAATTTAATTTTACCTCTCGTTGGAATTGCGGCGTGCAATAAATAATTTGAAAATGTTGTATAACCTGTTTCATAACAAATTACACAGTTTACTGCTCTTAGGTATGTTTTCCAAGTTTCTCGAATAAGCTCAAGTTAAACTCATGCGTTTTACTGCAACACGCCTAGAACTCATGCTCTTCTTAGATCCCCGGTACATGTTTTGTGCAATAATTTCAATAAAATATCAAATGTATGTGATATTAATTGTAGCACATTTTCATAAATTATGAATGCTTTTAACATAACCTTCACTTCTGTCAATAGTTAAGTGGCACTACACTTATACATATGTATATGTATAGATTATGTATACTTATGAAAACATACTTTAAATTTTTTTTTGTAACTTAGACTGCTGCCATAGCCATATAATATACTATTAGTATGTATGTTTGTCCCGTAACTGGATTTTTTACCTGTTGGGCAATAAATTTATTATTGTTATTATTATTTGGAAACAACGACAGTGGGTATTAATTTTTCGTTGCAAGTACAGGAGTTAGCCATAAGATACATAATATTTCTGACATAAGTAATTGCAAAACGTTATTTTCCGAGGAACTTCTCATTAAAGTTCATAATGTTATTACAAAGCAAATTTAATTTTCCGTTTGAATTAAACCAGTTTATTTTTCTCCCATTGTTAAAATATATTTTAGTTTCACGGTTATTTCCGACATAAGTAAACCCTTAATTATTCTCTCTTTTCGTGGTTTATGCCTTTTAGAGCTACATTAACAAACACAGCTTTATCGCATCACGCTGGAAGTACATACATTATTAAAGTATTCTTAGTGTATGTGTTTATTTACATTTATGATTTACATATTACATACGTCAAAAACTAACCACATGCAGAGAGATCATTGTGCGACGTAATCCACTACTATATGAACAGAAAGCGTATTTAGCAGCTTGCCCCAGAAAAGCTGCTTGGAACCTTTCTGTCGTTTGGCAGAGCAAAAGCTAAAAGACAAAGACAACGATTAATGTAGCCAGCGGTCCTGAAAAGAAGGTATGATTAATTACGACATCAGGTAGGAGAAAGTGGCACTTGATGAACTGGAAGAGTATATAACAGTTTGCCACCGAAGAGCTAAGTGAATTTTAAGTTATCTGACAGTACAAAAACGGAAAATTGGAGACAAAACTTGATACTTGTATAAATAATTTTGAATGCGTCATAATTTAAGGTTAATAGTTTATTGTTATTTGATCCAGTTCTTTTGAAAACATAGTAGGTCACTGTTTAATTTGATCAATTTTGTATGGTGAGTTTATTTCCAAAGGAATCATTTGACAAAGAACACGCTTTTAAATAACAACTGAAACTGTAAAAAAATGCACTAAAGAGAAAAAATAATGTTAATAATAATATTAATTATTATTATTACTATTATTAATATATTAACAAACGTAAGTGAGTCGCCCAATGCATAAAATTTTCTGTTTTTCTAAGTACTTTGAGTCACACGCTTTTTCAATTGGCCTCAAAAAGTGTGTTCCTAATTTTTTTAAATTACTTATTCATTTTCTTATTTTCAGTGTTGTTCCAATTAGACTAGCGTGTTGATTGCTGAGTTGACTAACGCCGAGGGTAAACATTCCATAGGAAGAAAACGCAAAAAAGAACTACGTTAAA
Organism: Stenurella melanura; assembly: GCA_963583905.1. NCBI lineage: Eukaryota > Metazoa > Arthropoda > Insecta > Coleoptera > Cerambycidae > Stenurella > Stenurella melanura. The sequence continues at coordinate 218,793,667 of OY757309.1, read as the reverse complement.
CTCTATAAAGTTTACGTCATCGGTATATAAAAAAACTCGGCGTAAAGTGAAGTGTCATAATAGACGAACAAAGTATAACCCAATTATTAATTGAAAAGAGGTGATGTGCGGTGCCGGTTTCAGTGGCGGGATCTGGATCGGCGAAGTTGGCACGCCGGTCGAGTTCGTCACTTGAATGGGCGATCGCCGTCCTGGTTAAGGGGTAGAGTAGCATTAGCTAAACTTCGCCAGGGCGTTAAAATAAATAAGGCAATAAAAAAATACTGGTAAAGTGTCTTTTAATAGCACCAAAAATAAAGTAAACACGTGCAGTGTCCTAGTTTGGCCATCGACGGAAACAGGCCGATCTATTGCTGGGACCCTTTCAAGTGCTTATTGGTCAAGAAGGCTGAATGGTAAATGTTGTTTAGTGTGAAGTGAGCGACATATGTTTATAGAGCAATATAGACATATTTGCTGTGTTTGACTTAAGAGTAATAAAACTACAACTAGAACTGTTTTCGGAAAGTGGATGGGAACCCTACAAAACAACGAGGAAAGCTGCTAACATATACATACGGATGAAAAAGACAAGTTCTATTAGCAGTATTAGTTTAATAGTCCTTATTAATTATTAAATTTAATTGAATTTCTTAAATTTAAAAATGTATTAAACATAAGGCAGGTGCCACAACAGGTAGGTTTCGATTGACAGCTGTCACATGGTCCGTATATTGGGCTTACGAATGCAAAAATATTTCTCAGGTCAAAGCAGTTGGGGTCTGCTTGATATACTTTTAATAAGTAATTGTAAATCGTGTACATAATACACAAGACCATCCAGAGCAACGCCATTGTAAGACAACTTGTACTGGCGGAACGCCAATTAAATTTTATTTCCTTTGTCAGTTTGCCTGTACACCAAGCAAAAGTCGAATAACAAATAGTACGTTTTCTCTTCTTTACTAGACGGCCAAATTATTTCACGTTTAATGTATTTTTGTGGTAAAACATTGTCAACAACAGTTTGCCTTAACTGAAATAAACCTGCTACTTCCTTTGATAAAAATATAGGTCACCGTTTTGCTCTTCATTTCATTCTTTATGAACCTTATAATCGTGTCATTTTCAATTTTACTCAAATAGAACCACTCATTCGTCAGCTTAAATAAAACAAACTCTTTTATATTTGTGTAAATACTCAAAACCTACAAAAACAATAGACGTAGACATTATACTTTCATCAAATTATAGAATTTTCTTATATAATTGTTAAACAGTCTACACTCCTCAGTTTTTTAAAAATAAGTAAATTTTTTAAGTATAGCTGCTATACTTGTAATTTTTGTGATCTCCCGGTGATGCCATCTAGATTGACGAAAGATGGACACTGTACTAAGCACAATTTTTGTGCTTGTAGAATTTTATGAAATGTTTCCACACGCTTCCCATCCATATTTGTTCCCCTGAAATGTTGCACAACTTTTATATTTACCGGTTCTTTTTGATGAATATTTTGATGAATATTTTTTCTTTACGAGCGACATTTACAGTTTTAGAGATGAGCAAATGAAATGCAGTAGATATGCCCTTTTTATACGTTTCCGAATTTGCGAAGAGTATAAAAGTTATTATTTACATTCTTGAGGATAGGACTGATCCTACCCAATCTCTGTTTAATTTTGGTATACACTGATGATCAGTTAGATACAGTTTAGAATGGATTTAGCCAATATATTTTTTGCTTAAATAGGGGAAGCTAATGCTGGCAATTTCAGCAACAGACTTCCATTTAAAACCCAGCAATCCTTTTTATTCCCTAATAAAGGCATCGTAATGTGAAAAAGACGGGTGGCCACTTTTACCTACCCAACTGAAATGACGAATAGATTGTTTTTGCTTTTAATGCCGCTTTATATTATTATTTATGATGTATCTTGGTATCAAAATATTTAAATAATGAATAAAATCTGATGCTGATATTTCAATGATTGAGAAATTTATATAAAGTACTTATACTCCAGGAAAGTTGGACATAAAAAGACGGAATAAGCGAAATTTTACTCTGAGATTTATTAATGGAAAGGTGTAGGATTTGAGGTCAAAGAATGTATGTCACACACGCAACCACCAGCAACAAACAGCGTTTTGAGATATAAATATATAGTGGAGTAGATCTGGCATTTGAGAAACAAGTGCCTTTAATAAAAAAAAAATCCCATCTTATAGAGGACGACTTCCCCCACTTCTCTGACACTTTCACATCCGAGATCTAGGTGGGGGGGGGGTTAAGGAGGGGCTGTTAAACATATGGCAAATCGGTTTTTCTCAGTTTTCGCGCGATCGGGGAGACGGACAAAAAATATTTCGGATAAAAGGAAAAGGTTTCCCCGAGGCGCGTAAACTGATTTTTGGTATTTTAAAATCGGCCAATTAGGGCCGGAGATATGGCCGTTTGAAGGGATTGAGTTTCAGGGTAGGAAAATGGATCGGACAGGAGGGTGTTTAAGAGATAAGGGGTGGGGTTAGGACGGTAATTTTTTTTCTGTTGTGGGTGGTCATAGGAAGAGGTCGAGGCCGCGGGGGGAGCTCTCTAGGCAATAGGGGAAGGAGAGGGAGGGGAGAACGTGCGAAAAGGAAAAGCGGCCATATCTCCGGTTCTAATAGCGCGATTTTAAAAAATCATGGGATTTCTTCTTTTTTTGATCGGCTATAATTTTGGATAGGTATGAAATAATTTTCGCCAAAAATGTAAAAAGGGGAGGCAAAAGAAAAAACGTATTTTTTTTCATAACGATTTTTTTTTATTAAGGGAAAATGTAAGGCTACCTTTCTGACCTTCGATTTCTCTACCCCCACCCTCATCCCGTGTTGCTCTTCTTCTCTACTTTCCTCTCCCTCTATCAGATGAGAGGTTCGCAGGAATTTTTGACTTGCGGAGATGCAGCTAGCTGCCGCGACAGTCTCTCATGGGCATTGTCTCCTCGCTTAGGCCGCGGGTGAGATAATAATAGAAAGAGAGAGAAATGAATAGCAGGTGATGGAATAAAAATCGAGAACGAGAGGAAACAAATTGAGCGGTGCATTGAATTCTTGTACGCGGCCGGCGAGCGTTGATGAAGTCGGACGGGCGGAAGTTGACATGATCACGCGCGTGCAATATCTCCACAACCAGCCGGCATATTCCACTCTACAGAGCCTCTATGCAGTTGCCGACATGGGATATATATGACGAGGCCACGGACACCTGCGTGATAATTGAGAACCCGCACGGCCGACTTGACCGGTGTACGCCGTGTATAAGAAAATAAAATAAGAATCGGTAGGTTTCGTAATATACGGCCGCTATCTGCATCTTTCATTCTCTCATTCCGCGTTTTATTCGCCGCTTACCCTCACGATTTGCTGCGTAAATTCACGGGAAATAAAAAAAAACATTAAAAATGGTTGAGAATTGAGGGAGTTTAAATATTTGAAAACACCTCGCGCTACGGCTCACACGGACACAATGAATTTCTCTTTGTGTAAGTGAGAGCGGCGAGAGAGTAGAGGGGCTAGAGGCCACGCCTACTCTCCCGCCGCTGCAGGTGCAGATTGAAGAGAAATAAATTTATAAGTGTAACTCGCGCGTGTAGCGCAAATTACTGTCCGATCGAATTTATTTTTTTTAATAAAAAGAGAAATTTGTTCTCTTTAAAATTAGCCCTGGCAGAAGGGCATAGGACTTTCCCTTGCCCTTCTGCAGGCCTTAAACTTCAAGTTGTCGCCCTGCCTGTCGTAATGAAGGAATTCGAAAAATTATTTTTTCATTATAAAGGAGACTAAAATCCCCATATTTTGAGGAGCATTTAATCCCCCCACTCACCCGCTTCATAAAATAAAAACGTTTTGAAAAAAATGAGTTTTTTCTTTTGCCCCCCATTTTTACATTTTCGGCGAAAATTATTTCCTACCTATCCAACATTATAGCTGATCATAGGGGGAAAAATCCCATTTCGATTGTTTAAAATCGCCCTATTGGAACCGAAGATATGGCCGTTTTCCCTTTTGGCACATTTCTCCCTCCTTCTCCTTCCCCAATTGCCCTAGGGAGCTCCCCCCCGCGGCCACAACCTCTTCCTATAACCACCCATAACAGGAAAAGAAATTACCGTCCTAACCCCATCCCTTATCTCTTAAACACCCCTCTTATCTCCTGTCCGATCCCTTTTCCTACCCTGAAACTCAATCCCTTCAAACGGCCATATCTCCGGCCGTAATTGGGCAATTTAAAAAAAACAAAAACCAGTTTACGCCCTTCGGGGAGACCTTGCCTTTTTATCCGAAACATGTTTTGTTCGTCTCCCCGATCACGCGCAAACTAAGAGAAACCGATTTTACACATGTTTAACAGCCCCGTCTTCCCCCCCATCACCTATATCTCAGATGTGAAAGTGTCCGGGAAGTGGGAGAAGTCGTCCTCAATAAGATGGGAATTTTTTTTTTTTGAAAAATGGCACTTGTTTTTCACCCCCTTTTTTCTGCCAGATCTACTCCACGTTTTGATAGCAATTTAATTTTGAACAACTTTAATTTGAAACATTTTCTCGAGAAATGCATCTCCTTTTAGATATTGGCAGTTTTTGGTAAAAAAACGCGAGAAATCATGTATATGTATCTATATCTCAAAATGGTGTATGTTGTTGGTGGTTGAGTGTGACATATGTTTTCTAACCTGTATCCTACATTTTCTCATAAAATAATTTCAGAGAAAAAGTTCTCTCATTTTTTCCTTATTTTCCTGGACTATTAAAAGAAAGTGTACTTGAAGTTTTATGTTTAGTTATTGTACAATTTTTAAATTATTATGCTCCTCGCAAATATGAAAATGATGAGTATATTACATTTGATCGTCAATATCAGAAAAAAAATCATACTGTTGTGTTAATAATCGAATTTTAAACAAGTTTCAAAATGTTCGTCCGTCACGTTTCTTGAAAGCATGATAACGTAAGAAAGAAAAGTCCGATTGTATTGAAATTTGGACAGTAAATTAGTTATCTGGAGGAAGAGCCCTATTGTTTTTGAACAAAACCTATCGGTAAACAAAAAAGTTAAATATTTAGATTTAAAAAAAAATAAACGGGAAAAGAAGGCCCTTATCGGAAAACGACAAATTTCCTAAACTATGAAATTCAAAAATCTGCAAAAATTCACATATATAGTTTCCTATATTCTTCAAAATTTTGGTCTCTTGTCATTTTTTCGTAACGTGCCTATTTTTTGAGTACTGAAGTTTTTCACGATCAAAATGTACCTAAATTTTGCATAACACAAGGTGCATATAATCTTTGTCATTTTAATTGATTTATATATATTTTATTAGATAAATATCTAGTTTGTCAAAAAAAAAGTTTTCCGGCTTAAAAGCTATCTTTTAGTCGAAAAATATAAAATTTTCTCGAATTTTTATTTCCTTAATTTTTAACAAAGAATCAAAAAACTATTGAAATGGATAAAATAACGTCAAAATAGGACTTTCCTATCCTACAATATATTTTCATGGTTAACTTAAATAAATTAATTAGTTGCATTTTGTTTTATGAAAACCTTTAGGTACATTTTTGATCGTGAAAACTGTTGGAAACTACTACGGCCATGCAGAGTAAACTAGGAACTACATAACCCCTTACGGCCATGAAGATTCAGTTAAAAATGAAAACAAAAGCCTGTCTATTCAATGAAGAATTAAAATCTACTGAAAACAAAACTTTGTATTTAACTGAATCTTCATGGCCGTAAGGGGTTGGGTAGATACTAGTTTACTCTGCTTGGCCGTAAGGAACTATGTGGATACTAGTGTTACAATGAGAATTGTCGATTGTCGAATAAGAAACGGACAAATTCATTTTAGAATTTAAATTACTAGCATATCCAGAATTCAGGTTATCGAAATAATGCAAAGATTGGAAATTGATTTTACAGGCAGTTTTTAATTCTCATAGATAGTTTTTTCTGCTGTTTGTCAAATCCTATAAAGCATTTATTTTGTTACAACCATAAGCAAACAGAAAATAATTTACTTTTACATTTAAAATTTGTAGTTTTTAGCCACCCCCTCTAATTCAGATAGATATATCGTCAACTTTCCAGTTGAATAAAATTTGGTATATGATAATTTCTCTGTTTGGAATAGTGTTGAGTAAAGTTTTCGAATCTTGATAGAACGCTTCCAACTCCTCTTCTTCTACAGCAGCTGTAGGTGCATACCTTTGCACCAAATGCATTACTGTTGGTTTGGTGTTGTAACGTGCGGAATGCGCAAAAGCATCCTTCGTTACATTTTCCAATATTTACTAGAAAATTTCAATAATCAAATATTTTATTTTCCTGTGCTCTGGTATTATAACGAACTTTCGAAGACAGATGAGAAATTGCCAGTAGCTTATGCTTACGCATCAGTATATTAAACGGCGCACGCTCGATAATGTTAAAATTAAATTAAATAAATGAATCAAACTAACTGAAAAATGAAGTTGAGTCGAGTATTTATTATAAAGTTGGTTAGTCATATGAAATGTAGAACTATCAACACCAATTTAGATCCTTTTTTTAATTTAATATCTCCTTAATAAAAGAGAACTACTTTTTGGGCGGGGCAACATAACTGTCGGTCAGGAGGCCTATCTAACAATACGCCGCGCTAGATTAAATTCTTTCTCTTTCACTCGAACCGCCCTTCGAGATGGACGTAATTGAAATTTTGTTAGACCCTAAAGGGGATATTAAAATGGAGGAAACTGATAGACGTATAAGGTTTTTTTCTATAAAATAACAAATTTTCTTTTCAACGTCGAAGCATCTCAACGCAACATTTTTTCTATAAAATAACAAATTTCTCTTCAACGTTGAAGCAACTCAACGCAACACCTTTTCTTTCTATGAGATAACAAATTTTCTGTTAAACGTCAAAGTATCTCAACGCTACACTTTTACGTTTTCTTAAGAATAAGTTTTTCGATAAGAATACTGCGTTTGTCTTCATCATGACATGTTTTGTAATACAGTTTATTTTGTACATATTTCTGTTTGATATTTTTCTATACAGAATAGCTGATGCTGTGATAGCTCATTCTTTTGTTGTAACATAATATTTTGTAATATAGTACTATTGTATATATGTAACATTTGTCTTTTGTTTATCTTTATCTCTAATTTTCCTTGATTATACTAAGTAATCATGGCGCCAAAGCCTTGAACTCAATGCCCTTCTGCTCTCCGTAACATTACTGTGCTAGCCAGGTTAAACCAGTGACGCTAACCACGTCGCTCGTAGGGTGGCCCACACAAGAAACACTTGGGCAAACTAATACCTTATTTTCTTAGCCACAGTGTTTGGTGTATTATTTAATAATTATTAAAGGAAAAGTTTTTTTTTTCAAAACTCAACGTGATTTTTTTTTGGAGTTGGAGTTTGTGGGAGGGCAGTCACATTTAAGTGACCGCAGCACCTAGGCCCCATTGGGCCCCTTGTACATCCTCCCGAGGGATACAAGATTCCACCTAGGCCTCCAACCATCCTAATCTTGTGAAGAAGGTGGTGATGCTGCCTAGGGGAATATCCCTCAAGTCGGCCAAAGTAGGCCAACGTTCTCCCAAAATGGATTCTCTGCTAGAGGAGACTGCCGGGTGATTTTTTTTATTGTATCCATGGCGTAATTATGCACACTCTTGTATGAGTACTACCAATCATCAGTTATTAAATTAGAAAAAAATAATAGTAATATATTTAATTTTTTTTACCACGGTGTACCTCTTCAATCATTTTTTAAAGAAAAATATGTTATAGGAAGAGTCCGAAGGAATATACAGAAAAAGCTTCGTAGTTGTACTCGAAGCATGTATTTGTTAAAAAAAAATGTCGTGATAAGTAAATAATTTTTTAGGGGATCCCGTCGCTTCAAATAACTGAAACTTTGTTTTCTAAATCGTTCTTAAATAGAGTTAAGTCACACTTTCTTAACAAACCAATCGGTTCAGTCAGTTAAGAGAAAAGCATATTTTCTAATATTAGACAATATTTTTTTATCAAAAACTAATGAATGAAGAAATTTTCATAGAACTTGTATATTATACGTACAAGAAAGTTCCCAAGATTTCGGTGAATAAAACGCGGGGGCAGCTAAGACCACGCTTATCCTCCTACGTCCTTTAAAAATGGTAGTTGGTTTTACTAATGCAGTAATGTGTATTTTAAAGTATTTATTTAGTAAGAATTTAGTGGTATATTATATCATGACCGGCAATGAAAAGTATGCACAAATATTAGGTAATTAGTTGATATATCAAATATTAAAAGTATGGAAAGTATTTGCTCTGTAGCTATATAATCTCTTCAATATATTTTGTTCTGCGAAAATTCCTCAAACAGTTTTATACATCACTTCGCAAACATAAAAATAAAGTTAAAGCGTATATTTTTCCCCGGAGTAATTTTATAACTATATAAATAAAACACAACTCACTCCGAGCCCCTCGTGTACGTATATGTTCCATTGCAAGCAGTATAGATAACATCATTTTAGACCGTCTCTTTGAGTATTAAAGCTCTTAGGAAATCAAATAAACCCGAATTAAAAGTATATGCCCAGAGCTTTATAAGTTACAACTCGTAAATTTGATTCTGATTTTACTACCTTGCTTTAACCAAAATATCGTTATTCCTTTGTAGTTCGAAATAGTTATATAATTATGATAGAAATACAATTAATAAACAGTTTTACCATTGAAGGATAGGTAGCTTAGCGGGTAGCTTGTCTAACTTGTTTGTAGATATTGAGAGAGCTTTTGTAGATTTGTTGTTGAAAATACACAGCTACAATTTCCCAATGCACATAACAAAACTGGCAGACTCGTACCTGATCGGCGAATCACTGCAACGAGTCAACAATAACTTCTCAACACTGTTTGGGCAGTAAAAAAAGACCAAATAAATGATGAGATATGCATAGTCTTGTAACAGTAATATTATGAGTATATATCTGAGTTTTGAAGTCCAAAGCCTATTGCGTTTTTTTTTATGGACAATTTTGTTTTTTGAAAAGCGTTTATTTAGGTTAAACGGTGAATATCTCCGATTTTAGAGGTCCGATCGGGACAAACTAAAAACCAAAAATCTTCTCAATGAAAATTCCAGCAAGTCTGCATTGATTTTGGCTCGTTTTGTTTTGGGTCATACATAACGTACAAAATGGAATAAACTGCCTAGAAAACGACGTTTTTTCATTTTAACGCCCAGGGACGTCTAGAGGTCCGATCGGCTTCACACTTTCGGAAAATATAGCTCTTGTTAAAAACAAGACACCCTGGTACCCAAACACTGAAACTGTTGGGCACAAATGAATTTGTTATCTGAAATTTGAACTGCCCGCCATGTTGTGCCATTGAGTTCAAAATGGATCATTTTTTTCTGAAATGTAGTTCTGGGCGCCTTTCCGATGAAATCAAAAGAAAAATCCTTTAAAGTCATTCTGGCCACTTTCTTGGCACTTATTTATAGACCAAATGACAACAAATAGATTTTTGAAATATTCTTATCAGAAAAGAAAGAGAATTGCGAGAACTTTAATTTAAAAAAGAAAGTTAATTTTCGTCCATCTGAACTCGAGACTTTTAACTTTTAGCATTTTGGCCAATTATTAATTAACAAATGCCTATTCTTGGCTAATATTTGAACTGTATTATTTTGAAACATATTTACTTCACATGAAACGCCCAAAGCACATTTTTAACTTATAAAAACTAATTTTAAAGCAATTACATTTCATTGCTGTTAATTAGCTTGAATAACTCTTTTTTAAGTTTATTTTAAGTTTATATATCAAGATTACCTCTCGTTTTGTTGAACCGTACTCAATTGTTTCCGGCTTACTTAAGTTGGTCGTTAGCGTATTTATTTAGGGGAATTTGATATTCCGCTAACTTCTCTCTATAAAATTATAACCTTATTTTTCTTGACTAATGTCAAATATTAGTTCTGTTCAGGAACAACTTTGTTTCTTTGTGTGTGTATTTACTGCTATTTATCTTTTTACAAGATCTAAAAGTTAAATATCTCGACTTCAGATAGACGAAAATTCACCTTTCTTTTTCAAAATTAAAATTCTCGCAATTCTCTTTCCATTCTGATAAAAAAATTTCAAAAATGTTTTCAAAATGGTCGAGAAAATCTATTTATTGTCATTTGGTTTATAAATAAATGCCAAAAAAGTGGCCAAAATAACTATAAAAAAATTGTTTTAATGTCATCGGCAAGCTGGCGTCCAGAACTACATTTTGAAAAATTATACATCTATTTTGGATTCAATAGCACAAAATGGCAGGCAATTCAAATTTCAGATAACAAATTCATTTGTGTCAACAAGGTTTTGTTTTCAACAAAAGGTATATTTTCTGAAAGTTGTAATATTTTCCCTTTAACTCTGTGCCTACGAAACGGTATTTAGTTAAAAAAATCAAAGGATATTTCCGTATGGCACAACAAAACTGATTTGTCTGGCAGTTTCACAGGCTCAAATAAAACAAATGTGATAACCTACTACCAAACAGAATCAGATACGGCTAGCCAGTTTTATAGGAGGCAAGGGCCTGGGTAAGCGTCAACGACAACTTAAGTTATAAGGCCAAGAGCGACTTAAATATTAAAAATAACAATTTTTTTAAGTCTTGAAAAGGTTAATTTGGATGCAATATTTAGAATTTGGTATGCAAAATAATCTCAAAAGTGCCTTGAGAACCTAAAGGAGGAACAGAAAGGAAGATACGTCACAGACACACAAAAGAACGAGTAAAATTTGAAACCGATTTAATATCGACAAAAACATAAATCACAAGTAACAAATAATGAGGAGGTTAGTAATGACAATAACATTTAGTTAGTACAACCGAAACATGTAGGGTAGATGTACAATTCGAAATATACAAGATAAGTAAATAACAACATCGGTAATATAACACAAAGACGGTACCGATAATGTAAATTTACAATAAACGTAGGTAAAAATGTTATATTACTAAATCAGATACAATACGGCTCCAGCGATAAACATACGGGATAAAATTTAAAAATATTTAAAACTTGACAATTAGAATTTATTCACAAAAAAAATAATAATACCTTGTTGGTGGTTCGATAAGATAAATTTACACTTGAGGTAGAGTGATTACCACAAATTCCTCATGAACTAGATATACTCAAAACAGTAGGTAAAATTTTCACAGGTATAATGAATGTACGATAACGTGACGACAAATTTAGCAAGCACTAGTAACAAATCAGGTGTTAGGTATGATAATGCAATTTACCCAAACTACATATAATGGCAGTACCAAGGACTTCACGTCACTACTAATATAAAATTTAACAACAATTATATCTAGGTACATTCATTAAACAGTTGTAAGAATCTTGCCTCACTAAATCAGCTGAGACTAGCTATGTTTCGCTAGAGTAACAGAAATCTAACTCAAAATAAGCAGGCACAGCAATAAACACTGCAAAAATAATGACACTTAGTAGTTAAATATAACAAATCTTGTTTATTACTAGAGGTACGACACTTTACAGATAATTTCTAACACTTTAGAAGAAACCTAATACTAACGATACCCGATACTAACCTAAAAATTTACAAAATCTCCTACAGAGAAAACATTTGCCCGTGGCAATAACTCATGACCGAGGGCAAATAATATACGGTAAATGTATAACGACAAAACTGGTAAACCAGAAGATAAGAAAAATTGAAGCGTTATCCAGCTTAAGGCTGAAACTAGCGGTGATTTTATGGCACCACCAAAACATAAAATCGTCCTTGGGACTTGACAATTAATGAAACTTTCACTAATAGTGCTGTTGCCCTAGGTCTACTACCTAGCACATCCGGTATACTAATAATTTAAAAAATACAAAATCATACGAGTTTTCGTATGGATGGCTCTCTACTGCCACATCTATGTTGATAACACGTAAAATTTAGAAAAAAAATTTTAGTAATAAAATATCCCGCAATGCGGTAAATAAATTTCACGAAATTTACATATAAAATTTTGTTGGAAAGGTGAAAGCCAAAATATAATTACTTAGCTTGTAAAGATTTCCTCATGTCGGCATAGTTGCAGGCACTGATAATCCTTGAACACATCACAGCATGGACGCCATGTTGCCAAAATACTTGGACAGGACAGGCTTTACGGAAACCTCGAAATTTATCCCATAGCATCGATACTATCCTCCACGATTAAAATCTTTGAATATCTTTATCAACTCTAATAAACAGTCGGAATCGTAATAATATCTATAAAAAATCGGTAAAGGTATTTACACAGAACTTCCCTCGTTATTTGTGCATGGCGGCCACTAAAAAATTATTAAATATGAAATATAATAATGGAAATATAGTTATTGTAATTATTACAAAGAAGTCCTGATAACCTTTGGTAAAAAAATAGTGCTCATCCAACAGCAAAAGTTCAATACTAAATAACAGGTCTACCATGAATTATTTCTTGGGATGGCCACCCTGTATATTTTCCAATAAAAGTATAATAGCACATGCTAACTATTATTGCCATTAGACACATTTTCAGTTCCACTTTCACGCAGTGAAGTGGTAGTATAGTAGTGGTTAAAAATTTCAATTTTTTTTAAAATTTCTCAAAACTGTTGGTTAAAAATTTTCAGTCTTTTTTCTTCTGCAATAGGTTCAGAATGTCATGAAACATGGACGTTTTAAATTTGAGCAAAGAAAAATAATTTTCCATCTGTTTTAGTGGTAAATTTTTTTTTAAAAATCTGTGAAATTAATTTTCAAATTTTTTTTTTCTGAAATTGGTTTAGAATGTCATGAAAAGTGAAAGTTTTAAATTTCAGCAAAAACAAATTTTTCTGTCTATTCTAATGGTATTTTTTTTCCAAAATGGTAAAAAATGATGCAATTTTTCCGAAACACGTTTGAAATGTCATGAAACGTGGAAATTTTAAATTTAAACAAAAAATTTTTTCAACTATTCTATAGTAAGTAGTGAAATAGATTTTATCATTTTTTTAAAAATTTGTTTGAATAGGTTTTGAATGCCATGGAAACGCTGAAATTTTAAATTTTAACAAAGAAAAAAAATATTTTTTTGAAATTTTTCCAAAATGTTGGTTAAAAAATTTTCAAAATGTTTTCTTCTGAAATAGGTTTAGAATGCCATGAAACATGTATATTTGAAACTTGAGCAAAAAAAATTTTCCATCTATTCTAGTAGTAATTTATTTTCCAAAATGGTAAAATGTTACAATTTTTTTTCTTCCGAAATAGGTTTGGAATGTCATGAAGCGTGGAAATCATAAATTTGAACAAAAAAAATATTTTCTTCTATTCTATAGTAAGTACCTACTTAGTGATGAATGCATAAATTTTTTCAAGAAAATTTTTCAGAAAAATTTCTAAATTTGTTTTATACGTTTAGAATGCCATGGAAACGTGGAAACTTTAAATTTGAACAAAAAAAAATTCCACCTATTTTAGTGGTAAAAATTTTTTCAATGTTGGTAAAAAAATTTTCAAAAAAATATTTTTTTTTGAAATTCGTTTAGAATGCCATGAAATGTGAAAATTTTAAATTTGTAGAAAGAAAAAAAATTTTTTCCTATATTTTAGTGGTAAAATTTTTTTCAAAAATGTGAAAAAAATTTTCAAAATTTTTTTTTTCTGAAATAGGTTTAGCACGTCATGAAACGTGAAAATTTTAAATTTGAACAAAAAAAAATTTGTTTCACTATTTATTCCGTTTGGACGGTCCACCCTGTATATTTTTCAGTGAAAATTCTACCAGTTCTTCGCTGACAGTAGGGCTAACTACCTACCAAATTTGACTGCTCTCCGTCAACTAGCTTTTTAGTAAATGCACCAACAGACAGACAGACAGACAGACAGACAGACATACAGACAGACAGACAGACTGACGGAATTGAAAAACCTATATTTTCGGAATCTACGTGTTCTGAAACGTCAGAATCCGAAAAAATCTCGGAGGGTGATTTTTTCTCGAATACAATACTTCCCTTCGGTATGCGAGGGAAGTAAAAAGCAAACGTAGGTGCAGACAGTAAGGATGTTAAATTAGCAGACGGCAATTAGTTGCCTTTGTGTAGTGGTAAAAATAATGCACAAGCCACGTACAAAACTGCAATTACTGTAAACGGTGAGCACCTATGCATGGGACGGCAAATATATTCGACAACTATTACATCAGAGAGGCATTTAATCCAGCAACGATACATTTAAGCAACAATATACTTAGGTAACTATATACATATCGACATAGGTAACGATATAGGTAGATATAGGTATTCAATAGGTAGGTAAGTATAGGTAGTTATAAGTATGCATAGGTATAGGTATAAGTATGCATCGGTATAGGTAGTTATTCAATACATTATCTAAAATACCAATAGAAAACACATTAAAGTCTCCACATAGATTTAAACTGAAATAAGCTAACTTACATCCTAATCTTCCAGCTAAGTGATTGAAAAAATATTTTAAGACGAGCGTTGCTAAACACTTGTGTCTCGGTTAAAATACGCAATAGAGAGAAAGTATCGCGGTGCACCACGCGGGCACAAAGCAAAGTTTCAAGATCGCGGTAGCGAGATCTGGCTTCCAGGCATACAACCTACTTTGACTGAGTAGAGTTTACTGTACAGCAACACTTTGACATATCGATGATCATTATTTAATTCCGTAAGGTGTAATAGCAAAACAATGCTGTTACAAAGTCTGAAGCCGATCGGAAATTTTGACGTCCCTGGGCGTTAAAATGAAGAAAAAGCGCTTTTTAGGCAGTTTACTCTATTTTGTACGTTATGTACGTACTTAAATGACTCAAAACCAACGCAATTTGTTGGAATTTTTAATTGGGAAGGTTCTTTTGTTCTTACTTTGTCCCGATCGGACCTCTAGAGCCTGAGACATTCACCTTTTACCTAAAAAAACGCTTTTCAAGAAACATAATTGTTGATAGAAAAACGCAATATGCTTTGGAACTTCAAAACTCAAATATGGTGATACCTTCGAAGGCATGAAATCATAATTTTGCTGTTACAAAACTATACATATCAATGTCCTTTTTTTTTACTCCACTATGTGGTATATTCGCACGGGCGTTCGCGAGTGTCGGTTCCAATTTCACTAGAAACTGTAGGCCCCCGTCTCCTTTATTCAGATAAATCTAGATCCTCTAGATTTAAGAGTGCCATTGAGATGACCTGAAATGCGGTTAAAACATTTTCAAACAATTTCATTTTGAAACCGTATTAGGAATTAGATATTCTAGTTTCGTAACGAGCGTAATATTTCATGTAAAATTACAGTCAGCTAGCGAAATGTTAAAATTATTAAGTAGAGTTTAAAACAGTAAATGATATGTGAACGAATATGACAAATTTTGTAATTTGTCTGTAGTTTTAAATGTATCCATAGGGAATAATATTTTAGCCAGGCCCTGGATTTATGTCGGAGAATGTGATACAGGAAAACGGGAGATTTATTCTATTTCCCTTTACTGTCACGTATATCGACTCAAATTATCACAATGTATTGCTCCGCTGCTTTAATTTGCTGTGCCCTTATCTATTCGTTTTCTCTTTTCACCCAGAGTGGAGTGCACTCAGCCTGCGCTGCATGCGGTAATTGAATTATGAGTACGTTTGTTTCATACCGGACGAAGTTAAAAGACATCTACCAATTTGAGTAGCAAATTCTGAGGGACTTTCAGTTTAATGTACACTTCATAAGGAAATACTTGTATGACTTTTTTTTGAAAATTTTAATTATTTAATAAAATAAAGCGAGATAGGTTTATCAACACATGTGCGTGAACGAAAATTTACTGAATTTCCCTCTTTATTTCAACAAACAATGTAAAATATAGATAGGTCCACAGCACTACATTGCATCTACTTATCGCATTTAAAAAAAGTTATTTTGTGGACTTAAATAGACCTTGGTGACCTGTATCTTTCAAGCTCAGTTTGATTCATATAGGACAAATAACAAAAGAATAATTACGCTGTTACACTCTTAAGTGAGACACACTGTATGTACCATGACGAGATCTGGAACTAGATTATATTTTACACTAATTACTGTGAAGAGTTGGGGGTTAAACAGAGGTAATAAGGGAAAATGAATGGGTTCAGAATGTCATGAAACGTCGAGATATTAAATTTGTGCGAAAAAAATTTTCTGTCTGTCTGTATGTCTGTAAATTTTATTTCTCCGCACGTTTTCTCCGGAACGGTTTAAGATATTGACTTCAAATTTTGTACACGTATATATTATAACGAGATCTGGAACTGGGTTGTCTTTTGAAGATATCCGGTTAAGGGTTGGGGGGTAAATATGGGGAAATATGTAAAGCAAGCTGGTAAGAGTACAGAAACTTGAAATTCGGTGTATGCACTAGAAACCAAGGCTTCAGATTTTTTAATATTATTTTTCAACCCCCCACCACCCTTACTCCATTATTGAAGGGGTTGGTAAAATAAAATTGAGATATTCACTTGAAATTTGGTACACGTATGTATTATAACGACATCTGGAACTAGATTATATTTTGAGATGTTAAATAGGGGTAAATAGGGGAAAATAAGTAAAGCAAGTTGGTAGGAGTACAGTAACTTGAAATTCGGTGCATGTACTAGAAGCCAAAGCCTCAGATTTTATAATAATATTTTTCAACCCCCGACCATTATTAAAGGGGTTGATAAAATAAAATTGAGATATTAATTTGAAATTTGATACACATATGTATTATAGCGACATCTGGAACTAGATTATATTTTGGGATGATTCGGTTGAAGGGTTGGGGGTTAAATAGGGGTAAACGAGGCAAAATAAGTAAAGCAAGCCGGTAAGAGTACAGAAACTTGAAATACGGTGTATGTACTAGAAGCCAAGATATCAAATTATTTATAATATATTTCAACCCCCCACGACCCCTACGCCATTATTAAAGGGATTGATAAAATAAAATTGAGATGTTCACTTGAAATTTGGTACACGTATGTATTATAACGACATCTGGAACTAGATTATATTTTGGGATGATTCCGTTGAAGGGTTGGTGGTTAAATAGAGATAAATAGGGCAAAATAAGTAGAGCAAGCTGGTAAGAGTACAGAAATTTGATATTCGGTGTATGTCCTAGAAGCCAAGGTCTCAGATTTTTTAATAATATTTTTCAACCACCACCCTTACCCCATTATTAAAGGGGTTGATAAAATAAAATTGAGATATCAACTTGAAATATATTATAACGACATCTGGAACTAGATTATATTTTGAAATGATTGCGTTGAAGTGTTGGGGGTTAAATAGGAGTATGTAGGGGAAAATAAGTAAATCAAGCTGGTAAGAGTGCAGAAATTTGGGATTTGGTGTATATGCTAGAAACCAAGGCCTCAGATTTCTTTCTAGTATTTCTCAAACCCCGCCATCTCCGCTCCATTATTAATGGGATTGATAACACAGAATTGAGGTATTCACTTGAAAGTTAGGACAATTATTATGTACTATAATGACATCAGATTGAGATGATTCCATTGAAGGGGCGGGAGGTGGCAGGTTCTGAATAGGGGAAAATAAGTAGGGTAAACTTTTCTATAGCATCTGCCCCAAATATTATTAAAATTCTATGGCCAATAATTTTCACGTACTAGAGTGCAAATCTAGTCAAGATGTTTCCTTTAAAGTGACTTGAATGAAAAATCTGGATGTGGAAGTAGTGATTCCTTGGGCAGCGGTTTTTTAATAATTAGAGGGCTTGTACTTTAACTTAAAAAAAATATTGTTCATGTATTCCCATGACTTAAGAAAACACACACAAAAATACTTTAATCGAGGGTCTCAGGGTTGCGGGCAAATTAAGCCTGGTACCCCACTACAATCTTATTGTTTACCTCAAAACCTACATTTTGACGTAAGTTTTATTCATGTATTCAATGACACAAAAAAATCGCGACCGGAAGTGACGTCAGAATTCCATGACGGGCAAAATTTGCAAAAATGAAAAGTGGCTCCCTATATGTCTGTGGTAGTACTTACTCACATATTTTTACATTTTCATGTATCTTGTTCATAGAAAATCTATACCGGCTCTCCACCTATAAACTCCATTTGCTTGGCAACAAACACATAAAATTTATTTTTATAACGTTGTAGAATCTTGTTATAATGCCAATTATTATGCACAAGAAACAATCATAAAGTTCTTCGGCAAATCACTTAAGAAAGTGAGGAAACAAGAAAGTGATAAAATTATATTCCTTTGAAATTCTAAACCCAATCTGAATTCAAAAATAAATTAAGCAGCTCCCATTTATATTTCAAAGTTTTAAGGTGTTTGTATTATACTAATCCAGCGTAGCGCCAAAGGGCTTCATTAAACTCTTTATAGCAGGGAGACTTCCATAACACAACTTAATGTTAATATCTCTGGATTCAAACCATAAAAAATATTTTTACGACTCTTTTGTAATTCGGTCATTCGTATTCATTATTTCTTCTAGAGGAATCGAACCGCTTTTAAACTATGGCATGTCCTTTTGCCGTAAAATAGTTCATTTCTATTCTCTTTTTACGATCAAAAAACAACATCCACACCGATGCGCGGTGTATGAGTCTGAGAGGAATTTTATGCCCCCTAACACATCCCTCTACGAATCGACCATTTTCACTAGTTTTAATGCGCTTGGACATTGACGCGTACTACCAGATTATTTAACTGACATTTTGTGATGATATACTGGGTATTTCAAAATGATACATACTTTAGTTTCCCATTTCTGAGCGAAATGAAGGATTAAACCGAATATATTTTAGTAAAATATTACTAGTTGATAAGCTGAGATTGGGAGGTAACAATAAATAACGTCAAAATCAGGGTTGGCTCAAAGTAATGCGTCACTACGTAAATATGCTCATGCATATATGACACAATACCTTACCTTGTGTTTATTTTGAAGGGTTTTATAGTATCTAAAGTTAATGCGAAGAGAACTGAAAGTATTGATGAATGTAGCACTACCACACACATGTATTTTTAACTTACAATCATTAGTACAGGCAAATTAACAATTTAGGGTAACAAAAATTAATAAAAGGATCATCTTTGGGATTTAAGTAGGTAATAACCTGGAGAATGAGATGATTCATTCTTTGCACTCCCAAGTTCCGGGAAAATTTAAAAAAAATTGGAACAACTTTTTGATTTTCGGTGCTCTAGCGGCCAAAATAATGAAAATAGAGAAAGAAGTTCCCAACAAAATTTGTAGCTCGTCTTTTTCTCTACAAAAAAGGTCTTTACAAATGTTTGTCTTACTTAAGCCGTTTAGAAGATAAATCGAGTTTTCCACTTACAGTTTTAAGCCACTTCGAAATGCGCGAAAAATGAGAATTCTCCAGGAGTTTCGTACGACCGGGCTCATCGATCGATAATTCTTACTATTCAGAGCCCCTGAAAAAAATGAAAATAACATAAATTGTAGAGAAAGGTCTCAGCTTTAATGTGGAACTAATCAACAAATTCATAAAAAAATGTATCGAAGAGAGAAAGTGTCAGAAGATGGCTTAGTGAACTTTGTACAGTTGATCCACAGATTTATTCATATCTTTGCCTTGAGTAGTTAGAATGATAATTCATTTTGCTTATATATTCTTATATAATAATATATTAATCCCATTAACATTTTATTGCAATTACTTTCGTTGGAAAAATATGCCTTGCGATCAAAGTAGAGGGTATATTTCTCATCAATCAATCACCTCCTAATTTTGGAGTTCAGTTCGCTATATCTTAAGTAATAATAATAGCACAGTCTTAATTTTTGGATTATAAATACAACAAAACATATTCTTTCGAATGACTTTAAAGTTTTTTAAATGCGCGCAGTACTTTTTGAATTCGTCTACATTATTCATACACGTTCAGAAAATGCACAATTATACAGTAAAACATGTACAACTTATTTGTTTCTTAACATTCTTCAATGAAATTTTCACGAAATATAGATTAAAGTGCGTGGAATTGAATCCATGTAGTGAAAAAGCACCCATTGTTGCGGGAGAAATAGGCAGGATGCATAAAACTCAAAGATGTGAATAAATCAACTGTATAAAGTTTACTAAGCCATCTTAACATTTTTTTCTCTATGATAAAAATTTGTATGAATTTTGTGATTAGTTCCACATTAAATATGAGACTTTTCTCTACATTTTACGTTGCTTTAATTTTTTTAGCGGCTCTGAATAGTAATAATTATCGATCGATATGTCCGGTTGTACGAAACTCCCAGAGAATTCTCATTTTCCGCGCATTTCGGAGTGGTCCAAAACTATACGTGGAAAACTGGATTTATCTCCTAAGCGGCTTAAGACAAAAATTGGTAAAGACCCATTTTGTAGAGAAAGAGACGAGTTACAAATTTTGTTGAAAACTTTTTTCTGTATTTTCATTATTTTAGCCGTTAGAGCAAAAAAACCGAAAATCAAAAAGTTTTTCCAAATTATTTTAAATTTTCCCGGAACTTGGAAGTGCAAAGAATGCATCATTCCATTCTACAGGTTATTACCTACTTAAATCCCAAAGATGACTCTTTTATTAATTTTCGAGAGGTTTTTACAACATTTTGCCTTCATTGCCTGTACTGTAACTAAAGTCAAATTAAGGGAGCCAAGTCCGGCCCTGGTCTCATAGAACCACCGTATTTTCGTACTTCGGATTTCTGTAATATTTGAAGGGTCGAGACTTTAGTAAACTATCGTAAAATACCAGTCATAGATACATCTGTTTTATGTTATTTTAGAGTCCAGGAAACGTGCTTTGTTAACTTTACTCTTTATTAGGTAGGCGACGTTAGCCACTTGGAAACAATAAATAACCATCCAAATTATTTTATGTCCAATTCTCCTTTCTTAGTCGAGCTTGTTAAATAAGGCCTCGCCGGGTGGTCTAGTGAGATTTTCAGGACTAAAGCAGTTGATAGAGGCTTCCAGGAACCTATGTAATAGACCATAAGATAGATAGACCACTTAAGGCAGATTTTTTCCCCCCATACAAAAGCAAAGTAAGGAACAAAAGGGGTTTTTTTCATCTGTTTGAGTGGAAATAAAATGTTCAGATAGGCCATATGATAAATACCATGGTCCGTTAGGTAATTTCAAATGCGTACGGTTTAAAGTAAAGAAGACCCTAATTGGTCGAGAGTTTAAAGTTTACTGCCCACTTTGGAAACGTATTATTTCGAGGTAGAGATTATCTTCACTCTTGGTTTAACTTCGGTTCGGTCATCATCTATCTACGGGGTATAGTGAATTCTCATTTTGCGAACCTTTTTCAATTGTAAAGTTTAAGTACATTTGTTTCGTATTTTGCCGGTTTTAATAAGTAGAAAATTAATGGGTTGTAATCGAACTTAGGTTTAGCTAAATATTTGAAATTGCCGCGGACCATTTTATTTCTTGATATAGAGTAATTATCGTTTGTTAATTTATTTAATCGTCTTTAAGTGTTTGTGATTGTCAATTTCATTTGCTTTCATTTTCTTATGTAAATATAGTGGTTTAAGTGTTTTGAGAAATCACGTGTTTTATTTGCTTGTCATGAAATTAAGTTCATTTTACATTCAGTAAAGTTTGTTGGTGAAGTAACCTGGTTGATGGACACCAAAAAGGATAAAATCACCTAGAAAGCAAAGGGTAAGCACAGTTTTGTTTTCGATGGATATACTATAATATCGACGGAGTTTGCAAAGTGATTGGGCCACTCCGTACTCTGCCAATGGTAATGTCTAATCAAATCATGTAATTAGGGGAATAAAACCCCAGTTATTACAGTACTACATAAGAGCAAAAGAATATTAACAACAGAGACACACAAAACAAAAATGCTTGTGCTAATCTTTTGACCTGACCACTCTGCCCGTATGTATTTTGAGCATCTGAATCCAAATCTGGCATCAGATTTGTGCCTGCACCCACCAGTTTATTTATAGTTCAAAAATAGTCCAGAAGTGGGTCAAAAATGAAAGTTTCTAAGAATTTGTTAAAGTACAAAAAAAAATTGCCCGGCAATCGGGTAACTGTAAATAAGCTTTTTTACACTCAATATCCATATTACAGTAAAACAACCCCTTACAGTTTATAAAACCACCCTAAATGATAAAATTCCATGTGTCACATTAAAAAATCTGAAATAATTTTTATTTTTACTGGACTTTTTTTTACTTTTAATTTGGTCACAATCTACCCCTAGGGTGCTATAAAATTACCGCCAGAAAAAAATAAGTCATAAAGAAATAAGTGAAAAGAAAGTCCTGCGATTCTCAGCATATTCTGTATATTACTTAAATATATTTTAAGACAGTTGATTACAAAAAGACAAGAGTATTTTATTTTCACAGTCGACCCTTGTTCGAGTTTAAATATCCAAAAGTCAATTTGTTCAAACGTAACCCTCTGTATATTTTTACAGAATTTAATAGTCTTGAATTCTGCATTAATTGATAGTAGCAATCCCTATAACTGCCTCTCTCGGTTTCTTATATTATGGACGAATTTTTGTAAAATGTAAATATACAATCAGCACTGTATAGGGTGCCCCAAATTGCTTGATTTTGGCTGGTTTTCCTATTTTCAGACCAGGTAGAAAAAAACTGACGTATGAGTCTAGAGCTCGATTTTTGTGAAATGCCGATTGGTGAAAACCGCATTTCGATATCTCTAACCGTTTCCGAGATATCGGCAAAAATTGACATTTGGCAGATTCCGAAAAACTGTCATAACTTTTTTATTTGGCAATATTTTTTCGAAGGTAAAACTTTCTAGAGGCACTTTTTGACGTAGAATAAGATGCATTTATCAAAAAAAAATATATCGCTTTTCAATTGTTCGATATCAAAGCTAACTTTGTCATTTCAAATGGAAACCATAGTTGCCTTTGACTTTAGAAAATAGGAAAAAAAATTAGCTTTCCAAAAACATATATGTCAAGATATGTCTAGTCATCCTTGCTGCCAATATAACACATTTCTCTTTAAAAATGACATTTTAGCAGAGTTGGCCATGGAAACAAGAGTTTCAGTTATTCAAATGAAAACAATAGGTTTTCTATTAAATTAATTTTATTAATTATTTCATTAAGTAGGTAACAAATCTTTAACGATTGAAGTATCACAAATAGTGTTCAAATTGTCTACCATTTTGGTCGATGCACAATTGACATCTCTTCTTTACTGATTTCTCGGCATTTAAGAGTTGTAAAGGTGTTATCCCAGCGATTGTACTTCTCACTCGTTGCTCTAAATCTTGACGCGTTTCTGGTATGGTTTCAAATATCTGGTCTTTTACGAAACCCCAAATAAAAAAGTCCAAAGGACTTAGGTCCGAAGATCTTGCAGGCCATGGTAAGGGCCCCCTTGTTCCCATCCACCGATCCTCGAACATTTGATTTAGTTTGTTCCTTGTAACCGCCGCGTTATGGGCTGGTGTGCCATCCTGTTGATAAAACTTTCGTACCAAATCGGCAAGGGGCAAGTCTTCTAAATATGGTTCAACAATGTTTTCCAAAATATTAACGTACCGTTGGGCGTTAAGGTTTTCGTCATAAATAAAAGGTCCAATCATTCGTTGCCCACTATTCCAATCCAAATATTGAAAGCAAATCGTCCTTGCATATTTCTAGGTTGGAAAACATGCTCATTATGGTCCGACCAACGATGCCGATTATGTCGATTAAATATTCCGTTGCTGGTTACTCTTGCTTCGTCGGTCCAAATGACATTTCGGTGAAAATTTTCATTTTCATCCATAATTCATCAAAACATTTTCCAATCTAGGAAATATTTGTTCGCTTGGCTGCTGGCGTTCAGGGTAACGTTCGAAATATAGATTTAATGCATCTTCAGAATTTCGGCCTGATTAAATATAGCATATAAACATCTGGCATTTTTCAAAGTTTTCATACATTTTGGAACAATGCAGAGAGATTGTAACAGATATCAACTTTAACACTTATTTTATTTACTGTCAAACTAACTTTTAGATATGCAAAGCAACTGTTTTTGTGTGGCCAACTGGGTTAAAATGTTAAACGTTAAAAAAACGTCATTTTTAAAGAGAAATGTGTTATATTGGCAGCAAGGATGACTAGACATATCTTGACATATATATTTTTGGAAAGCTTATTTTTTTTCCTATTTTCTAAAGTCAAAGGCAACTATGGTTTCCATTTTAAATAACAAAGTTAGCTTTGATATCGAACAATTGAAAACCGATATATTTTTTTTGAAATGCATCTTATTCTACGTCAAAAAGTTCATGTAGAAAGTTTTTACCGTTTGAAAAAATATTCACAAATAAAAAAGTTATGACAGTTTTTCGGAATCTGCCAAATGTCAATTTTTGCCGATATCTCGGGAACGGTTAGAGATATCGAAATGCGGTTTTCACCAATCGGCGTTTCACAAGAATCAAGCTCTAGACTTATACGTCAGTTTTTCTCTACCTGGTCTGAAAATAGGAAAACCAGCCAAAATCAAGCAATTTGGGGCACCCTGTACAATGTACATACTGCCACACACATAGTAGGCAATTAAATATTTCAGAATGTTTTTGTCAATATAAAAACCGTGTTAGTGTTGCCGAGTCGTAACAATAGTACAGGAACGTAGTATTTGTTCACTTAGAGTAGATTTGTGTAAGCATGCGATAGTACGTCTTCAAGAGAATCATGATTTTTTAAAAGGGCCACTTGAATTAACGAAGCTAAATTTTCCAAGGAAAGAATTTTTAACATACGAAATATACATCACTGGGCGCAACAAAATTCTCATGCGGTGCGAGAATCTTTCCAAGACAGTTTTAACGTGTTCTGCTTATTAGTAGATAACAAGTTTAAGTATCATATCTACGAAAAGAATTCAAATATCAATAAATACGTGGAAATTTTGCGAACAGTAGTTGTTACTTTTATTGATAATTTATAATTCTATATATTATCAAATGGATGGTTGCGGTCCACATAGTGCATGGGAAGTGTATGACGAATTAGTAGCATCGTTCGAAAATAGGTGGTTTGGCTACCGAGGATCTTAGAGATGGCCAGCAGGGTCTTCTGATTTAACCCCCTTAGATTCTTACATTTGGGGTAATATCAAAAATATTATATATGCCACTCCTGCGGTAAGTGCCGTAAATTCCAGGAAATTGGTTTGTCTGGAGCAAAGTGAGGGCATTTTGAACAGTTGTTGCATTAACAATTTACGTTCAATGTGTTCATTAATTTTGTAAATTTTGTTCCAAAGTATTTGTTATAAATCTAATATAAAACGATCTCTTGTTTTTTATGTTGTTTTCTTAATAATAAACAAATAATGATATTACCTATATGATTATTTCTGTTTATGATGATAAAGGGAACCAGTTAGGTATGACTTGCATTGGCTACTAACAGACGGTGCTGACATTGTATATACATTTTACAAAAATCAGTCCATAATAGAAAGACCAAGAGGGATAGGTATAGGGAATATTAATATCAATTGATGCAAAATTTAATACTCCATTAAATTTTGTGAAAATATACAGGAGGGTTCCATTTGATTATTTGACGTTTGAACTAAAACAGTGTTCGACTGTGAAGATAAAATACCTTTTATAATATAGCAATATTATTTATCTCGAAAACCGGTAGGTTTAAGAGTATGTTATGGTACACAAACCCAACCTAAAATATTATAAGTAATCCTAATACACAATAAAATACAGGATGTTCGATTTAAAATAACAAAGTTAAGTGTTATAACTGGTGTAACCGGAAGTAACACATGCATGAAAATATTTTCATTAGATCCGCCACATCCAAAAACCCCCTTATACCAATTTGCGAATTTCTAAACTCAACAGATCCCAGCCCGCTTTCCGAGAATAACCCTGTATAAGTACATGATTATTATTTATATACTTTCATTTTAATGCTTTGTAACTTCGTAAATAAGTCCATTATATACAGAAGTAGATGAGCTGATATGTGTTATTATGACGTATTGCGTGTGCCATACCGAATACTTATTTTAATACATATTTCAAGTAATGGCGAAGGAGCCGGTAATAAATAATTAGTAAATTATTTTGATAACAAGATGGGCCGCTCAAATATGTCTACATATTAATATTTCGCCTAAAATATAAACAAAAGTAAACACATCTAAATGGTCCCAAGGATGCCAGTAAACCATGACGATACGTCAACCACTTAAAAAAGATATTTTCTTTGCGCCTGTCATTGGTATATCCGTCTACTTTTAAAATCAGAATTAGAACAGCCATTAAAAGTACAAAATTTGGTGTCGATTGAAATGTTATTTACAGCGCTGATATAACAATTACAAAGAGCGCGCAGGATTAACAAAAAAACAATAAGTACGATTATCCATACATTTTTGGGGAGACACTTAGGTATGTGAATTTAACAATATATTTTGAAAATTGAGAACAATTTTATTTACTATCGTTTATGATTCTCTGCAGAGACAGCGATAGGAACTTTGCTATTTGTGACGCAATAGTTTTTGAGAAACACCCACTCGGGAATATGAGAGAAAAATTGGGGGTATAGTATAGTTGCCTTCATTCGTTTAGTGCAGGTAAAAATAGCTGTAAAAACGGACCATAAATCTGGCTCGTTAAGATAATTGATGTCTCACAGAGCCGTACTTAAAATTTTTGTGCACACTGATAGAAATTTAAATCTGTTGAGCAATGACGAATTTTGAGTCGAAATTAGAATTATCAAATATCCTCTTATTGCTCAGTTTCGGCAATAATAATTTAATCTATTGAATTATTATTGTTGCCAAGCAAGGACCACGAGGAGATACGAGCAATTCCTTTCCAAAGAATGTGGGTTCAGAGTTAAGATTATTTATTTATGTCAATAATCCTAACTTGACCTAATTGACCAAGATTAAATAAATAAATTCAATTCTAGAAAACAAATAAACAAATATTAAATAAATAAATTCAATTCTAGAAAACAAATAAACATATATTAAATAAATAAATCCAATTTAGAAAACAAATAAACAATTGTTAAATAAATAATTAAATTCTAGAAAACAAACAAATAAGTATCAAACAAATAATTTCGATTCTAGAGAACTTCGAGCAACTCCGAAATTTTTTAATACGTTGCAAATATTCATTCATTACGCCACAGTACAATTCTGCAGCTTTCCATAATACTTGATCTTTTATGAACCAATTTAAAGTTAAATTCTATCTGTAATAGCCATCGCCTAAGTGTTTGTTCACTAAATGACACTACACCTGTTGTTCTCAGTTCCATATGTACTGATTGTACTGTTGGTATCCCATTTTTCTTATACTTACTGTACATTAAATCTCTTAACAACTTCACCACAGACGAATC
Organism: Stenurella melanura; assembly: GCA_963583905.1. Taxonomy (NCBI): domain Eukaryota; kingdom Metazoa; phylum Arthropoda; class Insecta; order Coleoptera; family Cerambycidae; genus Stenurella; species Stenurella melanura. The sequence goes on along the minus strand of OY757309.1, from coordinate 218,766,172 downwards.
TAATGCTCGTGATTTTCCTTTGTCCGATTTAGCTTTTAGATTATATGGTCCTTCCTTAATTAATGTATAAATAGTTTGTTCTTTAATCTCTGTTAAGTAGGCGATTTTTTCCACAGCTTCGGTTTCTCCTTCACTTTCCTTTATATTTTTATAAACATTTAAAACTACTATTTGGGTGTTCACATAAATGTTGTCTAGAAACTTTCTCTATAATTTGCGAGCTGCTGATAATCCCCATACTTTTCTGTCATTCTCTGCTAGTGCCAGGTAAAGAACCTTCCCTAAATATGATAATATCTGTGTGATCACCAACTATATTTATTTTATAGAGCACATACAAATATATTCTTAACTGATGCGGTTAATTTGAAATATCGTGACTCTGACTACATTAAAAGTTCGACTCTGTTGTCCCCGCTAGGTCGTAAAATATTTTCCGTAGAGACGAGTTGGTAAATATGAACAAAATAAATAAATTAAATAATAACAGGTGTGTTTTCGTCAATTTGTTACTTTAATCATTCCAGAACATACATTATATGTGAATAATGATGTTCTATGTATTAAGTAGTAAGTATAATATATTTAACATTTATTATGTTATAGAGGAGTTAGCTCGAAAATCGACATGCCATGATCTTCCTTCAATGCTGTAGTCAAATAAAAGCGGCACAGTTTTGAGGCTTTTTATGTACATTAAACGAATGAAGACAACTATATCCCAGAATTGGAATTTCTAAAAGATTATTTTTATAACCGTTTGCTATTTGTTGTTGTAGGAGTGATTACATGTGGCAAGATATTAAGAGTAAGATGAGTTTTAACGAAGTGATCTCATATGTATCAAACATAAAAGACTTTATGTTAGACACATATGAGAACACTTCCTTAAAACGTTCACGTTTGAAAATAGGGTTCATTACCTGAAATTCGATTCCGGCTCACAGCAATTATTAATTATAACACTGATATCCGTATATATCGTATAGATCCACCCCACTACTTATGAGGTAACCTAATATTCTTTTAAATTTTTAACGTTTCATATTATTCAAAACGAAGCTTTATTAAATGTTTCATATTTGTATAATTTTGCTTTTACATTTATACATTAGTGTTAATATTTTTCTCTCTTTTATTTTATACTTAATATTTTCCTTTATAATGAAAGCTTAATATTGTCTTTTATGAATAATGTACTATAATACAAAGCATTGTAAGTCCGATGACACTATGCTATCAAAGGCAATGACTAGTGAAGATTATGGAGAGCCCTGAATATTTTGTAATTTCACAGACACGACTTCTTTGTGGTTATTCAAAAGGGATGTGATTAAAGAAGGCAGACTATTGAAAGCAAGAAATTAAGCAATTAAGCAACATGTGTGCAATTGTTTTACTATCAAAGAGTTAATCGTGCGTACTAAAGTTTTATTAGTACTTCACGTTATTCTTTTTACAAACTATCATATTAAAGTAATAGTATAGTTAATGACTGAATTAAACTTTAAACGTACGTAGAAAAGTTCAAATCTAAAACTTTCAACTACCTTACAGTAGCTAGTAATTTCTCCGAATGTTGAAACGAAGTGGAGATTGTTAAATGCATTTTAGAACCGCAAAGCAGCTTTTGAAACTTTGTATAAGACATCATTATTCAACAAACTAATCGAGAAATGATTAGCTGCCGCAACATACTAATTTGATATACAATGTGACCCATTTAAAATGGAAACAAATTTATAACTGTTTTATTTTTTGTCCGACTTCAACCAAATTTTACCAAAATATAGAACAAATTAGGATCTACTTATGGTCAAAAAAACATTCGCCTCCTACAAATGCAAAGCCACCTACGGTACCAAAATAAATGGAAAAAATAAGGAAATCATATTAGGCATTTTTTTATTGGAAAACATTATTTATGAAATTTGTTCAGAATTGTCCAAAAACCTAGATCCAAAATTTCAGCAATATTAAAAAATATTGAATTTTGTTTTTGAAGTCCAAAATTTCGACAAAATTTAAAAAAATACAAATCACTTGACAACTACCTGACAGCTTATGTTTAATTTCAAACAAAATTGTCATAGCACAATTTTCTAAAGAAAAAAAAACAATTAAAATGTTATTTTCGGACTGGGACATTGTTTTAAACAAAATTTCAATAGTCTTTAATATTGCTGAAATTTTGCACTCTAGGTTCTTGGACAATTCTGAACAACTTTCATTAATAGAGTATTTCGATAAAAAAAATGCCTAATATGATTTCTTAATTTTTTCCATTTATATTGGTACCGCAGGTTGCTTTGCATTTGTAAGACGCGAATGTTTTTTGGCCAAAATTAGATCTTAATTTGTTACCAAAGTAAAATTTGATTCAAGTGGGATAAAAATTAAAAAAGTTATAAAGGTGTTTCCATTTTAAATGGGTCACACTATATATCAGGTACGGAGTGATTCACATAAACGGAAGTGATACTAATAATGAAATATGAAAATAACAATATAACGTAACCGCTGACCACTTGATGTCACTTCTGGTGACGTATTATGCCCAATGCCGTATACTGGTGGTTCTGTGATAGCAAGGGCTCTTTCTCTCTCCCTGATGACCTCGTTTCTGACTTGGTTCCTCAAGCTGATTCCCATTTCATAGGAGCCTTGTTTTATATTATGGATTCAGTCTCAAGGTCGTAGATCATTATGAGTGCATGTAGGTGTTGAAGACTTCCTTATATCACTATACAAGTTAATAGGAAGGTACAGTTCAAGTGTGTGGGTGTCAAGTGCAACCGAAACATTTTCAGGACTCATGAACCAAGTCTTCAGTGGATTTAATTTTCAGCACTCAGCATAACTTCAAGATTGTCAGCATCGATGTTCATCAAGAATAAGTCGTCAGCGAAGCGCAGGTAATTCAACACTTTCGATAAATGTTAACGCCATCTGCTCTACACGCAATGGAATGCATCGTATAATTTTTTTTTTTTTGTTGACATATGTGTAGATTGTTATGAAACGCGGAGATTTTAAATTTCAGCGAAAAACTTTTCTGTCCATCGCATCGGTGTACATGTTTTGTAATTTTTTTTGTGGGCACAATTACTCTAGAACGATTTAAGGATATTGACTTGAGATTTGGTGCACGCATGTATTATAACAAGATCTGGAACTGGAGTATATTTTGAGCTTGTTTCGACGAAGAGTTGAGGTTTTTTCTTTTTTTGTATATGGACCGGCTGTCATGCTGACTTCGAGAGCACTGTAGCCATGTAGGCTTATTTTGCCACTTCCCAGTCTTATCAAGTTCATGCCAGTCTTTCCTTATAGATCTGTTCCCACACATTCAGACCAGCAACAGTTTAGGCACACGGTGTATCTCGATGGTCCGGTTACCCATCGAAACGGAAACCGCTCCGGCCGTTGCTTAACTTTAGCGGGTCTGTTTAGGTCTGTAAATGGAAAATACGTACAGCAAGCTAGTAAGAGACCAGAAACTTGGAATTTGGTGTATATTAGAAGTTACAATCTTAAATTTATTTATGACATCTCCACCCCCCATTAAGGTATTGACTTTACATTTGGTACACGTATGGATTATAACGAGTTCTGCAACTAGATTATACTTTGAGCTTATTCCATGTAGGGTTGGGGGATAAATAGGGACAAATAAGTAAAGCAAAGCAGTAAGAATCCAAGAACTTGTGATTTGATGTATATATATTAGAAGCCATGGTCTCAATTTTTTTTAAATATTACTGATCATCTTTCGGGTTTGTACGAAAACAAGAAATTTTTTTTAAATTTGGCATCAGCCATTCTTCTTTTCACTTTGGAGACAATTTCGAATATTATACTATTATATTTCTATGAGCAATATTTTCACACACATATTTTCGTTTGTGAGACTTGGATGGGAAATATGGATGTGGAAGTAGTGATTCCTTAAGCAGTGGTTTTGCAAAATATCTTGCAACACCAGGGTGAACAGCTTAGACGATACAGTGTCTCCTTGTTTCACTTCTCTCTTGATGGGAATCCGCTCAGTGATTAAGTCTTCCCCTCAACATTGACGTGATATCTAAACTGAGATTTAAGTACCTCTTGTTAATCCTCGCAGAATTGCTCAGATCTCCACATAGTCGAAAGCCTATAAACATCAAACTGAGTGAGATGTTGTTCTCAGTACATTTTTCAATAAGTGTACGCACACATAAATGTGGTCAGTCGTGCTATGCCCCTTTCTAAATCCTACTTGCTCAACAAATCGGTAGAAGTTGAACTTGTTCGTGAGACGATTATTATTTTTGTAAGGAATTTATGTAAAGGATGAACGAAAATATGTATCATTTTGAATTTTTATGCTTCAACCTTAAACTCGCTACCAGAGAATCCTCATATTCCATGTACTAAATTTCATGTATATCTGCAAAAGTTTTGCAATTTTAATTCAATTCTGATGAAATTGAGTCGAATTCACCATATTCTCTAATAGAAAATTGTTGCTGGTTAAAAGAGGAGGTCGATGCCGAACCAAGAATTGATTCCACTACACGTAATTCTTGCCCAATACTACAAGTCTGATTTCATACAACAGAAACTCTGCTCCATATTTATTCATTGCAAAAACAAGCATATCGCTATTTAGCTTTACAATAGTGGGAAGAGATAATTTTTCTGTCTTCTTATCTTATCTGGTCAAATTAACAAAAAAAATATTAGAAAAATATCTTTGTATATAATGTGTTCAAAAATGTAATTCTTGTATAAAGGCAGAATGATAAGAATGGTATAATGTAGAAAATAGAATTGAGCTATTCAATTATTTACAATCATATTTCAAGCCGGTTAGAGGGTTATTGAGGAAAAAGTGACTTTCAGAAGTCTTGTATTGCTTTTATTATGTAATATCAGATTATTATGACTCACAAAACCGATTTCACAATTTTCTTTATAACAGCCACCTCTAAAATATTGTTCTGTAATAACAGATCACCTTGTTTGTAACCACAATACGAAGTTCTATATTTTACTTAGAAATATTAATTTCAAAATTAAATCCCTCCCCGTAAAAATCATTTCAAACTATCCAACGATTTGAATATTGGTAATACCTTTTTGAGTGTGTGTTTCGTTTTAAAAACAGATTACCTGTGTAGATACATATCCTATTTAGTATTTTAAATCGAGTATCCTGAAACAAAACTACGGAGAGTGGAAAGCATAAACGAAAATAAAATATTTTAGTGCATTAAAAGTAGAAACGTTTTTAATTACCAATTTTTAAAATGCTCTGTAGAACTATAGAAATTCCATTCCATATTCATTCATTGCAATAAACAAAAACGAGTGAGCTCGTATTTGTTTTTGCTCACACAATATGCATTTACAAGCATTGGATAAATTTGTAACTCTTTGCACAAATAGAAAAATTTTATACTAAATATTATATTCAAAATTAAATTGTTCAGATTCTTTGTCCTTAAAATAATTAATTGCATTATTTATATATGGAATATTTTTTCATGCAATCGGATAGCAGTTTGTAAACTTCGATATTCTATTCCATTTATCCATATTTTTATTTAAATTAGTTCGTTTATTTATATGTAACATCCAACAGTCCAAATTCAATTACTGGATGGGTAAATACGAAGTTTTGAACATAATGACACATTAAATGTTCTATATTTTAAATACATATTATAATACCTCCAATTACCTGTCACAATAGGGAACTTGCACATTGTTTTATTCCATAACAATGTTCATATATGTATGTAAGAAAATAAGATATGTAAAATATGAGGCGTCAAATGTAAGTAATTAATTTGCAATAAATAATTAAAGTTTTACGCGTCAGCGGATCATTTAAAACAATTCAGATGTGTGTGACGCTACATATAGAAGGATATAAAATTTGAATTTTACAATAATTTCAATAGCTTATAAGAAATGCGCTGACTTAGAAAATATTTTTTTTTGTGAAATATACGTTTAATTATACTGTTACCTTATGAATCTTAGTATTATTTCCCTATTTAAATTTTTATGCAAGTTCCCTATTCTACTAGTCCGGGAGGTAGCGTCAATATTTTATGGGTCATTTCTACAAGACTTCTTTGTTTAATTGACTATTTCTAGATATGAATATCAAAAACCATAACAATCAGTTGAAATTTAGCATCTACCGCAAACCTACTACTACAGATACAGTAATACATTATAATTCGCAGCAATCATGGCAAATTAAGATTTCACCCTTTCATAGTCTAATACATAGACTGACGAATTTTCCTTTAGATCAAAGTGATTTTGATAGAGAATTAAATATAATTAAACAAATTGCAAGAAATAACGGATACAACGAGTCACTAATAGATAACATGGTCAAAAACAAACAACGCAAAATGCTTCAAAAAGAATTTTTCACTGTGCCTAACAAACCTACAAAATATAGTTTTATTAATTATGTTCCGAAATATAGTAACAAAATTTATAAAAAATTGAATAATTTGGGTATCTCTACACAATAAGTGTGAACAAAACAAATATAGGAAACATTTTGGTTAATAACAAAGAAAAACTAAATAAAATTGATAAATCAGGTGTATATAAAAGTAATTGTAAGGATTGCGATGCTGTCTATATCGGTCAGAGTGGTAAAAGCGTTGTCAACCGGGTAAAAGAACACAAAAAATCAATCTTAAATAACAATAAAAATACAGGAATGTCAACACACTGTATTGAAAACAACCATTTCATAGATACTGATAACATAAATTTACTTCATTCAGAAAGAAAAGGTAAACGTTTAGATCTGCTAGAACAACTAGAAATCAAAAAATCTTTCAAGTACAACCCTTGTACCACAAATGACCAGCAGAATTTCCTAAACACCCCTATAATAAACCAATTGTTAAGAAATACCCTTTGATTTATATAATCAGCTTAGGTCCACTCCAAACATTCAAATAATTAAAGATGTTAAATTAAATCTGAAATAACTTAAGTCATAAATAGATTAAGACATAAATACTTTTAGATATAAATTGAATAAGCACATCGGAAACTTTAGTATTCACTATGTAATACTCTTGGTAAAGGCCTAATAAGCCGAAACATATGTAGAGTATTTATAATATATTGATTGATTCATCTAAAAGCAGTGATTAATTTATTAACAATTATTTTCAAGATGTTTCACAAGGTACCTACCACAAGTTCAGTTCAGTGTATTAAAAATGCTATTTAAACGATCTTATATTGCATATGACGAGAATAAAGCAATTTTTAATGATATCTGCTTTAAAAGTAATATCTCTACGAATTTACTTTTTACGCCTACTCAAAGTTATTTCAAAATTAAGAAACCTGCCGCGAACTAGAGAAATTCTGTGGTAAAACTATTTGCGATTCTCAAATGTCAAGGACAATGAGTTATGGGACATCCTATATATTATACAAACATTGTTTCATTTTTTATGCAAGAACACAATTATTTCTTAGTGGTCGTAAGGTCACATGCATTTGCAAATAAACTAGTTGTATCTATGTCAAATTCCACTGATATGATCATAAATAGCTTCAGATTTCTTAGAAAAACCGATCAGTAATTCATGGCTATTATATAAAATCGGATGCCCTAGATGAGAGTAATAGTTTTCCAAGAAGATACTTTATTATTTAATAAGTATTGAACTAATAAATATTGACATATTGCATTAAACAGTTGCATTGGTATGTGATCGCGTGAAGCAACCTTTACTTCGTCAATGCCTATTAACTTTATGTCGCTTGTACAATTTATTATTTAAATCAATGTATAACAAACAAAACTTTTAATTATGCGTTATAATATTACTGATATGAAAATAAGACATTTCTAGAACTAGGAATAGAAAAAATTTAATAAATACTATATCAGTAATTTGGAGTGAATGAATAAATGAATGAGTTTATTCAGCAAAAGGATTTAATACCACGTATTTGTCAATACATAAATGTTGTAATAAATAAAGAAGGCCCCCACATAGTATAGGACATACAGATATATGCAATAATCAAATATTCATACCATATAATTTATAACAGAATGAAACCTTAAACAATACTACACAAAGAATAATAAAATGGTATAATACATCCATTAACACATTATATAGAAAATCTTAATTTTCATTAAAAGTCGAAAGTTGACTAAATTTTACTTCTACGTAGTAATTTAGAAGTATAGTAATCGTAACAAAAATTTCAAATTTTTTTTTTCTTGAAATAGGTTTAGAATGTCATGAAACGTGGAGATTTTAAATTTGAGCGAAAAAAAAAATTCTGTTTGTTGGTCTGTCTGTAACTTTTTTTGTCCGCACGTTCTCTCCGGAACGGTTTAAAATATTGACTTTAAATTTTGTACACGTATATATTATAACGAGACCTGGAACTAGATTGTTTTTGAAAATATCCGGTGAAGGGTTGGGGGGTAAATAGGGGGAAAAACGTAAAGCAAGCGGGTAAGAGTACAGAAACTTGAAATATTGTGTATGTACTAGAAGTCAAAGCCTCAAATTTTTTTATAATATTTTCCATCCCCCGCCACCCCCACTCCATTATTAAAGGAGTTGATATAATAAAATAGAGATATTCACTTGAAATTTGGTACACATATATATTTTAATGACAACAGGAACTAGATTATGTTTTGGTATTATTCCGTTCAAGGGTTGGGGTAAATAAGGGAAAATAGGTAAAGCAAGTTGGGAAGAGTACAGAAACTTGAAATTCGGTATGTGTACTAGAAGCTAAGGCCTCAGATTTTTTTATAATATTTTTCAGCCCCCCACCACCCCTACTCCATTATTATAGGGGTTGATAAAATAAAATAGAGATACTCGCTTGAAATTTGGTACACATATGTATTATACCGACATCTGGAACTAGATTATATTTCAAGATGATTCCGTTGAAGGGTTGGGGGTTAAATAGGGGTAAGTAAGGAATAATAAGTAAAGCAGAGTGGTAGCAGTACATAAACTTGAAATTTGGTGTATGTAATAGAAGCCAGGGCCTCAAAATGTTTTAAAATATTTTCCATTCCATTTCATAATATTTTTTCAATATCCCCCCAACACCCCTACTTCGTTATTAAACGGGGTTGATAAAATGAAATTGAGATATTCACTTGAAATTTCGCATACATTTGTATTATAACGACATCTTGAACTAGATTATATTTTGAGATTATTCCGTCGAAGGGTTGGGGGTTAAATATGAATAAACAAGGGTAAATAAATAAATAAAAGATTTGTGTACATACTAGAAGCGAAGGCCTCAGGTTTTTTTATGATATTTTCCATGCAGCCACCACACCCCCACTACCTTATTAAAAGAATTGGTAAAATTAAATTGAGATTTTCACTTGAATTTTGGTAGAAGTATTGTAACGGCATCTGAAACTAGATTATATTTTGGCACGATTCCGTTGAAGGAGTGTGGGGTAAGTAGAGGTAAATGGGGAAAAAGAAATAAAGCATGCTGTAAGAGTACAGAAACTTGGGATTTACTAGATACTAAGTTCTCAGATTTCTTTCTAATATTTTTCTATGACATCTGCCCCAAATATTATTAAAATTCTATGACCAGTAATTTTCACATACTAGAGTGCAAATATAGTCAAAATGTTTTCTTTTATGTGACTGGGATGAAAAATCCTGATGTGGAAGTAGTGATTCCTTAGGCAGCGGTTTTTCAATTTTAATTCCACATTCATGTAGTTTCATAATGATGAATACCCAGTTTTGGTCACCGACGTTTTTAAATGAGCTATTTTATAGAAATAAACTGACGATAAAAGATACATTCATCATACTATGGATTTTATGAAGAAACAAAATTATCACTCTCATAATAAAATACATAGCCTTCACTTGAAGTACATAGCGGTAATTAATACCTTCTCTCTTCCCAGCTTACCATTAAAGGTATGTATAGCACACTTCTATTGAGGACCAGCCTGATATATTTTTTTTATAAATATTAGTTTTATCTTTCCCTAATAATTTTTGTAGGTTTTTTTGTGTTCCCCTTGGTTTTTTTATTAATTGGTTTATCCTGTATTTTTATACGACTTAATTCTAGTATTTTTCCTGTTCCATAAATCATTTTTATTGTGTGTGGTGTTTATGGTGTAAATAAATAAACAAATATAATAAATAAATAATATAGTACGTTTAGTTTAAAACAACAGCTTTAACATATTATTTTATTTCTCCTCTCAAACAATCGAGTTCTAAATCTCACTTAGATGAAGGTACATTTATTCTATAAATTATGTCGCATTTCAATTTGCTCATATTTCCAAGGATTAAACTCGTTTATAGTAAATTTATTGTTATAGTTATAGTTGTTATTTCCATGAGAGAAATATTTCAGCAAATGGATGAGAGCATAATAAATATATTCCCAGAAAGATAAGTGGATAATAGAATTGGAACATATACGCACACTTGCATAGAGAGAATGGCACTGGGTGGTTGAGTAATGATGATAGGATAAAGGACGGGGGACAATAGGGAAGGAAGTATAAGTTAGGTATAATCCTTCAGCGTAGTACATGGTAACGGTCCCTTGCCGGAAATTACAACATGTTGTGGTACAATATTCAACTTGTAAGGATAGCGATGAGTTCATTTTGAATGAATTCGCAAAAAATTATCACTCCATTCATTTTGTAATAGATATAGCCAATAAAAGTAGAAGAAAACAACACAATTCACTTCTACCTGGTGAAACTAAAAATAAGTACACAGTCAACAGGTTCGTTACAAATATACAAGTGTTCGCAGTCAGCAACTCCTACTGTAAATTTAATTTAATTCGTACTACTTTTTAGTTGTCGCATCCATTTTTTTCGTACATTTTATATACTCTTCGAACCCATAAAGACAAGAATTTGTTCGACACATTTCTAAAATCGCAAATATAGTTCGCAGAGTAGAACTTCATTGTATTTCTCATGCCTTTCCGAACCACTTCCAAAATGTTCATCATCTGACCGTAAGTTTGTGCATCCACCATGTTATTTGTAAGCACAATAACATGGCCGCCACAGCTGTTTGGTTGACAATAACCTAGTTTTGTATTTGTGACCATATAAAATAATTTGAGTTTTTAAAGAGTTTTTTGTGCTTTTATAAACGTTTTTCTAGTGTAAAATTTAATGTTAGTGTTCTTTATCTATTACACATTGCGTGATTTGCTGAACTGACTTTTATCTAATGCTTTATTTATACATTCGAATAGGCACGTCATCTTGTTCACATGTCAAAAGTTATTTCTTTTCCATATGGTAAGTAAATTTTAGTGAATTTATTATAATTTTATTTATATTCTATATTTTAGGAGTCCCCTCGTAACATTTCTAAGTTGAAATATATTAATGGAGTTAACCCATAGGATTTAAAAGTGGAAGATTCATACTTCTTCCAACATAGTGTTGAATTAATGAACCACTGTGACCGTTCTTGGAAATAAAAATGCTATCTACACTATAGGACTATTATTATTCATACTTACCTTTATTATTATCTATAATGTGTACGATCTTAAACATCCTATTATGGTTGTTATGTTTATAAGCATCGTTTTGAAGAACTTTATTTTACTCCCGTTAAAAGTGTGTTATTTTTTAAGTTCTGTCGCGTTTTAGCTCACTTACCTTCATTGATATTTTATTTGTAAACAATATCAATATTTTAAACATCTGTGATTACAATTGTAAGAATGAAAACAAATACCAAACTAGGTAAGTATACTTATACCTATAAAGTATTTCGAGCATATTACGTTGCATATTTGTTTATGATTTTAATCAAATGGAAACTGAGACGGTCTCACAGTCCTATTTTTGTATTAGATTTACTATTACTCTTGCATTTCACAATACAAACATCTGATTATTTTTATTAATGTGTTAAATAATTAAACTTATTAGAAACTTTTGAGCCAAATGAAAATCAGATATAATCAATAAAAAGTTGATGGGAAATGGTTTTAATTGTCTTAAAACGTAAATTTCACAACAGTTTTATAAAACCATTAATATATGATTGATATATACGAATCAATGAATGTTGTGACAAGTTTTAACTCATGCTCAGCTGTAACTGAGCCTGTATTAATTAAACATTTATTGAAATATGTCGTGATATTATATATGTACAAACAAAATCAAAAATCCAATATAGGGTTTATTTTCACTATATTATGGGTTCACAAAAATGTCAACGTATTTGACATCAAATTTTACTCTTGTAAAAACAGCACTAATAAAGTATATATAAAATTCTTTCTCACACTAGGCTTTTAAAAAAACATTAACAAACATCACTACACATAGCTGATCTTCAGAAATCCTCCACTTTAATTTTAATCAAGCGAAAACTGACACCTACTCTTCTGTCAAATTTCGGAGTTTGTCAACCAACCACGAGACAGCTGGCATAACTGTGACGTCACGGCTAGTGCTCTATTCTCGAACTCACTGGTAAATGTTCCAATGAGAAATACTTTTCCACTAGCAATTTCCCATGAAAAGAACAATTTGATATTCTCGAGCACTTTAGGAATGTAATTTCCATTAGAACTTAACGTATGTGTTTACTAATATATCACAATTTTCTGTCAATGTTATCAAATATCTGACCATACATGTTCCTATGCAACGCAAAGCCATTCAATTTTGAAGTTAGCGGTTTGTTTAGATGTGACGAAAATAATATACTACCCTGGGCTTTTACATATAATTGACAACATTTATCAATGTTAAAATTGCTTTCAAAACAAAATTGTGTATAGCCTCTGGTTTCTCTAATTGTATAAGATGGATATCCTAATGTAGGATAAATATGACCCATTTACTATAAACGAAAATTATTGTGTTGTTTTTACTCCATACAGTCCCAAAAATGTAAAATACATAATGCATGTTGCCAAAAAGTATTACCATATTTCTTATATCAATTATATACTCCCGAAAAGGAGGAAATAAAGGAATCTATTGGGTAGAATATGGAAAAAACAAATAGCTGCTTTCATTGCAAAACCAAAAAGATACATTACACACATTGATAAATAAGAGAGGTAAGAGAAAATGCATTCATTTCATGTTTAAATTTAAGATGCCCATAAAAATGGGAGGAATTTACACTTCACAAAATTTTGTAGTCAATCTAAAATTTCCCAAACATATTTGTATTGTTTAAGATTTGGAAAGGATGCTTTCTTACGCCGAACTATTGACAGATCAGGTCCCTAACCTGTTTCTCAATACTTATGTCTATTCCAAATTTTTTTTGAGCTACAATTTCAGTATCTCTGGTTGAATGATTCCATTTTATTAAAAATAACTACCACTATTAGGCCAGGTTAGATAAGTCTCAAAAATAAAAAAAAATAAAAATAAAAAAAATAAGTCGTTACAGCTAACCGATACTGGAATATTGTAGAACATATCGTATCTAAGGAAGGAAAAATAATTCGAACCACGGTCGATTTTCTGGAGTGAAATGGGGTGGATTTTTAGGGGTGAAAAGTGGTTTTTTGCGATTTCTGGCTAAACTACACATCCTATGGGGAAATGTTGAATGCAAAAGTTGTAGAGATCTGCAACTGTTGTAGAAATCAATTTTATCTTATTCTAGAATTTTTCGATAAATACGCAAAAAACCGCTTTTTCGGTTATTTATTTTTTTCTTCTGCAAAAATAATTCGATTTAGCTGAAACTTGTTGACAGTATACCTCTCTCACATAAGCTCTATTTTTTGTGGACCAAAATATTCAATGTATGTATGTTTTATAATACCGGCACACAAAAAAGAAAAAATGCTGTAATACAGAACAACCAACTATGTATCCCCATGTATGTTTGGCCTCTGCATCCAAATCCGAGGTCAGAATTGGGCACTCACCCCAGAATTCTTCTCAAGACCATAATTCGAAACCGCATCGAGATACAGAGCTGCGGTTTACGCTATTCGATTTGTCACACCTTCCTACGTAATCCTGAATTTTTTCAGATTTTTTCCGGGCACTTTAATTTTTTTGCCAATTTCAAAGGTATTTCAAAAATTTAAACGATTTCGATATCTCTTCACATACATCGCTGCAACTCTTTTTAGACAAAGTTGGCCTCCCTTCTTTTGTGTTTGATCATTGTAAATTAAGTTTCCAATCCGATGGTGTGGGGCACGAGATTTTCTGGTGATTTTTAAGTGAGATATCGTCTGCCAAAGTTAAAAGTCCGTGGATTTCGCTCCTCGAGCGAGACTGCCCAGCTTCGAGGGCCACTTCTCCCAAATTAAAGCTACAAAAAATTTGACAAAATTCAGGGGTATGGAAAACCGGACGAGAAATCGAATGGCGTAAACCGGAAGTCGCTGAGGTCCTCCGTTTCCGAATACGGCCGCTCAAAGTCACCAGATGGTGAAAATCGAAGATTTTCACCGCTTCCCGAGAACATAACTCGAAAACGCAAGGAGATACAGAGTTGCGGTTTACGTCATTTGATCTATCTCGCCTTCCTACGTACTCCTGATTTTTTTCAGGTTTTTACGGGCCAATTCTGACCTCGGATTCAGATTCAGGAGGGGGTGTCCTGTAACAGCATATTCTCACTTAAAAATCACCGCAAGATATCGTGCCCCACATCATCGGATTGAAAATTTAATTTATACTCGATCAAACACAAAAGAACGGGGGTCAATTTTGTCCAATAGAAGTTACAGCGATTTATGTGAAGAGATGTCGAAATCGTATAAATCTTTGAGATACTTTCTTTACCTCTGAAAATTTGCAAAAAAATGAAAGTACCCAGAAAAATAATAATAATAATAATAATAATAATAATAAATTGCCTTTATTCAGTATTAATACATACATAATACCAAGGGCGAAGTCTAGCCGAAGCTACTCTACTTAACCCTACCCGAAAAAATTCAAGGGTACGTAGGAAGGCGAGACAATTTAAATGGCGTAAACCGCAGCTCTGTATCTCAATGCGTTTTTGAGTTATGGTCTCGGGAAGCGGCTTTTGGCCGGTTTTCACGTGATTTCTTAGCTCTCACGAAAAATCCTGGGTAGGTGGGGGTGAGTTTTTTTTAATAAAAATTGAATTAAACAGCAACCATTGAATATTTTGGTCCGCAAAGAAGAAAGCTTATGTGGAATACCAAAAGGTATACTTTCCGCTTTAAGTTAAATCGAATTATTATTGTAGAAGAAAAAAAATTACCGAAAATGCGGTTTTTTGCGTATTTCTCGAAAAATTTTAGGATAGGATAAAATTGCTTTCTAAAAGAGTTGTAGATCTCCTACAACTTCCACATTCAACTTTTTTCTATAGGATGCGTAGTTTAGCCAGAAATCGCAAAAAAACATTTTTCGCCCCTAAATCCACCCCATTTCACCCCAGAAAGTCGGCTGTGGTTCGGATTATTTTTCCTTTCCTAGTTATGATATGTTCTAGAATATTCCACTATCAGTTTGCTATAACGACTTATTTTGTTGTCCAACCCTTATCTAGCTTGGTCTATATGATGAGCGATGGCACAAATAAATGACTATGATAGTTTACAGCTTGAAGGTTACGTTTTTTTTCCCGTTGGAAATTATAATTCTACTGGAAATGACCAAGTAAAGCAATTCCACTAATTTTAAACTGAAAATAATCTATAGGACCAGTCAAAAATACAAGGATAAGCCCGATTTTTTTTAAACTTGAACGGAACATCTGTGTTAGATAGAGAAAAAAACCGTTTCATTTTTGAAGGAATTCGATCGATAAATAAGGTTACGAATCATTTTCATTTGAAATATACACGTGAAATTTATAGTAATCGTTGTGTTAGTTACTTAATTTCTTTGAACAAATTAATATTTAACGTAATTGCTTGTCATCTCCAGATGACGCTATCCTGACTAGTGAAACATTCACTAGTATACTATGTAGTATGTTTGTGTTTACAGAATATTAACAACGAGTACAATACTTTTTACATGTATTCAAATATTTCGTAACCTTGTATCTTTAGATCGATTTTTTTTTAAATGAAATGGTTCTTTCTCTATGTAACACTTGATTTACCGTTCAAGTTCTAATAACATCGAGCTTCTCTTGTAACGTGCGGAATGCGCAATAGCATCCTTCGTTACATTTTCTAAGAATTATTAGAAAAATGTTAATAATCAAACATTTTATTCTCCTATGCTCTGGTACTATAACGAACATTTCTGGACAGATGGGAGGTTGGTAGTAGCTTATACTTACGCATCAGTATATTAAACAGCGCACGCTCGATAATATTCGAATTAAATTAAAGAAATAGATCAAACTGACAGAAAAATGAAGTTGAGTCGAGTATTTATAATAAAGTCGGATAGTCACATGAAACGTAAAACTATCAGTAACATTATAGATCATTTGGCTAATTAATATTTCACTAAAATAAAGAGAACTACTTTTTGGGGCGGAGCCGCATTACTGTCGGTCCGAAACATATGTCACAATACACCGCGTTAGACTAAATTCGCTCTCTTTCACTCGAGCCGTCCTTCGAGGTGGACGTAATAGAAATTTTGTAAGACCCTGACGGGGATATTGGTAGAGAGGAACCTTATAGACGTATAAGGTAATAGTTAAATAATTATATATTGTTAAATACCATCTAACATTTAAACATATTGTTTTAGGTTCTTTCTTTCTTTCTTTTGTTTTTCTATATAATTACAAATTTCATTTCAACGTCGAAGTGATCTTAATGTTACACCTTTGCTTTAAGCAAAATTATCTACGTTCTATGTTGATACTACGTTTTTTTATATAAGTTTTCTTGATAACTTTATGGGATAAGAATACTACGTTTACCTTTATTATGAAATTTTCGACACAACATCTATTTAAGATTTTCTATCAAGCATACGAAAACCTGGGCGAAGAAAGTATTTATGTTATTCGAGCATAGCACGCCTCTAATTTCATAACCTTCAAAGTGGAATGGTACGACATGTGACATCTCGCTAGAGCAAAATGGAGATCATGGACCATTTAACTGCCCAACGGTTATAATCTATTATCATCGGAGGACAGGGGCATACTTGGGAATTTCCCTCATCAGGATATTATAATAAAAGATAAGTACCTTTGATTATTACCTGTAAAAGGGATTATTTTCGCATATCTAGTGCTACACATTAATTCGTAGTCACTCATATCTTAAATCCGTTGTTACAAATATTTCGTCGTAGTTATTTATATCTTAAATTCGCTGTAACAAATATTTCTTTGTAGTATCGATTTCTTGTATTCAACGTTTAACGTAATCGTAGTTGTTTGATAACATGATATTTTTTTGAATTTTGCCAGTATCGCAAATTCGCTGTGTCAAAGTACTTTTGTTTTAGATGTGTCTCAATGGTTAGACACGTCAGTTATTTGCACATAATACGCGTCGTGTGATCTGATATTTCCTAGATTTGACTCGTCAAGTCGCATCACTTATGTGGATTATTTATTTAAAGGAATTCGGATGTTCGGGGCGCGGTGAAATGTGTATTATCTTTTGTGGTTATATAACTTGGGGTGTCCCGTATTTTATTTGCTAGAGATGAGTTCTAGTATTATTTTTTTTTATGGTTATATAACTTGGGGTGTCCCGGTTTTGAGTATTTGGCATTACGTAGCGGGGAGGCTATATACTGGTAGGCTCAAATAAATATCAGGTTCGAGTGAAATAGCATACCTTCTATTAGCTAAGTTTTATTATCTTATCTTTGTAAAATATTTTAGTATACCTAATGTGTAATATAGTTTGTTTGTCGGATCGTTTGCGAGATACTTTTGTATTATAGTTCGGTTTAAATCTCGTAAATGGTCATATCTTTTGTAATATATGATTTTTTTAGTATTGAGGTAAAGTTACGAGATGTATCTTTTGTAATATAGTTTTTTTTATCTCGTAAACACCTCAAGTTTATCTTGCTGTTGAGCAATATGTAATATAGTTTATCTTGTAATATAGTTTACCTTGTACATATTTTGGTGATATTTCGCTATACAGTATCGCTGATGCTGTGATAGCTCATTGTTTTTGTAATATAATATCTTGTAATATAGTTCTATTGTACATATGTAACTTTTGTCTTTGGTTTATCTTTATCTTCAATTTTCCTTGATTACACTCAGTAATCAATGGCGCCCAAGCCTTGAACTCGACGCCCTTTAGCTCTCCGTGTCTTTACTGTGCTAGCCAGGTTACACCAGTGACGCTAACCACGTCGCTCGTAGGGTGGCCCACACTTGAACACTTGGGCAATGATTTAAACATCGAGTGAAAACCTTCTTTTCTTAGCCACACTCTCTCTTAAGTTATTGTCCTTACAAGGAACGTGGTGGATGGAAAGACGAAGGGAGAAACTGACAGACGAGGGATAGTTGACGGACATTTTGAAAGTTATTCAGAATTGCATGAATAATACAAGGATATGTACATTTTTTCTCTGCCAGCGATATTTACGATTTAAATGTGTCGATCAAATGTTTGCTTTTGTATTTTCAAAGAGCATACAATGAAAATACCAAGAAAAAAAATTATAGGACATTTTTTGTAGAAAATTTTATAAGATTTATTTTTTATATGAAACATAATTCCGGTATCGCTAATGGTTATCCAGGAAAAAGCTGATTTGGTACACCAATTATCGAAAATGGCGGCTCTACAGATAAGAGATGGAATGAATATCTCTGCCATGTTTCAAAATTTCTCATTTTTCGTCCTATAATCTTTCCTATTTGACTGAAGTATAAATATTTTTTATAAATAACTAATTAATGAAGAAGTTTAAAATTTTCAGAGAATTTGCCTTATATGGATACAAAAAGTCCCAAAATTTAGTTGAAAACAGTACGGGGGCGAAAATGCCGTGCTTTCCTACTTCAGCCTTTTGTAAATTATAAAGTTTCCTTTAGGTGTCCTATATATAACGTATTCTGACTGTAAATCTGCATCATTAGTGCAGGTAGCATTTTATTCGCAGAAACATTCCCAAAAAGACACCGCTGCCTAAGGAATCACTACTTCCACATCTTGACTATATTTGCACTCTAGTATGTGGAAATAAATGGTCATAGAATTTTTAAAATATATGAGGCAGATGTCATAAAAAAAATTGAAGAGTTGGCTTCCAGTACATATATATTAACTTACGTATCTTCTCTAATTTACATACTCCCCCACTCCTTCAACGGAATGATCTCATTACAGATATATACGTGTACCAAATTTCAAGTTAATATCTCAATTTTATTTTATCAACCCATTTAATTATGGAGTGGATGTGGTGGGGGGGGGGGGTTGAAAAATATTTTATAGCAATCTGAGGCCTTGGTTCTGGTATCTACACGAAATCTCAACTTTCTGGACTCTTACCTGCTTGCTTTACTTATTTTCCCCTATTTACCTCTACTTACCCCCACCCCTTCAACGGAATCATCCCAAAATATAATCTAGTTCCAGATGTCGTTATAATACATACGTGTACCAAATTTCAAGTGTATATCCTAATTTCATTTTATCGACCCCATTAGTAATGGAGTGGGGGTGGTGGGGTGGTTGAAAAATGTTATAAAAAAATCTGAGGCCTTGGCTACTCGTACATACACCAAATCCCAAGTTTCTATACTCTTACCAGCTTGCTTTACTTATTTCCCTCTATTTAACCCCTAACCCTTCAACGGAATCATCTCAAAATATATTGCGATTACAGATGTCGTTATAATATGTGTGTACCAAATTCCAAGGAAACATTTCAATTTTATTTTATCAACCCCTTTAATAATGGAGTGGGGGTGGTGGAGGGATTGAAAAATCTGAGGCCTTGGCTTCTAATGTATAAATCAACTTCTAAATTTTTGTACTCTTACCAGCTTACTTCATTTATTTTCCCCTACTGTCCACTATTTACCCACCAATCCTTCACCGGATAAGTTGAGAAAACAATTCAATTCCAGATCTTGTCATAGTACATACGTGTGTGAAATTTCAAGTCAATGTCTTAAATCGTTTCGAAGAAAACGTACGGACAAGAAAAGTTACAGACAGACCGACAGACAGATTTTTTTTTTCGCTTAAATTTAAAATCTCGACGTCTCATGACATTCTAAACCTATTTCAACAAGAAAAATTTTAGATTTTTTTTACGATTACTATCCTTACTTCCACTCCACTACGTGGATGTGGAAGCAATTATATATACTTAAGACCGCCCCTGCATATCTGTTTGAATAAACCAACTTTCCATGAAATCACTAACAATAAATCATTTTGTTCATAATAGACAAGCTAATAAATGCAATAAAACTTCATATCATATACACATTGTTTTAATAAATGCTCCGTAAGAGTTTCGTACTGATGCATATAACATATCAGCGAATACTTGATAAAATGTTTCCTCGCCCCTACAAAGATAATTAAATGTTGGCGGAAAAGCCTTTCAATTGAAGTAGAAGAGTTGCGGAGAGGTAATTATCCCTCAGGCAGTAAACATTTAGGTAGGAGTGCGAGCGCTCCCTAGCGTATGACAATGGAAGAACGACTATCCTCCAATTCCCATACGTCCAGCCTGACAATGGGCCCTTTTCTCTTTTCCCATTTCTATTTACGCGCCTCCTGCTGGGCCGGGGACTATCTCAGAGGTTTCAGATACTGCTTTAGTTTTCCCAGGGCTTAAAACTCCTGTCTGATGATTACCCAACACAATTTTCCAAGTTTTATACTCGGTACGTCGAGAATGAAATATCTCCTTGCCACGTTTCCTGCGTAACTTTTAATTAATAATTTTAGTTTACAATAGGAAGTTAATGAAGTTATTAGTGGTTGATGTGGTAACAAATCATCCCACTTTCTAATAAACTGATAGCATTTTTTGTACTGATTGATAATGACTAATTATTTGTTATTACATATACGTGTGTTTCAACGAACAGATAAAAACATTACCATTACTGACAATACTATTTTAATAATACCAATAATATTAGTTGCAAGAGTAGAAAATAAATTCCAAAAAATTTATTTTTTCAGATTTAACATAAAACCCAAAAAAATGTCACATTGCGATCGTTACTGTCTTATATATTTTAAATTCAGATGACTTAGTCGGTGACGTACTTACTGCATACGCCTACATATTTTTTCATAAAAATTTTATTCCCCATAACCATTCCTTCCACAGAACAGAACGTTGGATACATCTACTAATGATATAAATGCTGTCACGTGTGTCAAAAATAATTAAACCATATTTTAAAAACCGCTGCCTAAGGAATCACTACTTCCATATCCACATTTCTCATCCAAGTCACTTTAAAGGAAACATCTTGACTATATTTGCACTCTAATATGTGGAAAATATTGGTTATAGAATTTTA
Organism: Stenurella melanura; assembly: GCA_963583905.1. Classification (NCBI taxonomy): domain Eukaryota; kingdom Metazoa; phylum Arthropoda; class Insecta; order Coleoptera; family Cerambycidae; genus Stenurella; species Stenurella melanura. The sequence goes on along the minus strand of OY757309.1, from coordinate 218,744,687 downwards.
ATAATATTAATAAGTTTTAACAATTAGTAGTAATAAGTTTGAGGCGTTGGATTCTACCATTTACATTAAAGATGAAGTTTCTAGCGTACTCTACTTATTTTTCCCTATTCACAACCTATCACCTCCCACCCCTTCAACGGAATCATCTCAATCAGATGTTACAATACATACGTGTAGTAACTTTCAAGTGAATATCTCAATTTTATGTTATCAATCCCATTAATAATGGAGCGGAGGGGTGGAGTGTATTATAAAGTATTATAAAAAATCTGAGGCTTTGGCTTCTAGTACATACATCGAATTTCAAGTTTCTGTACTCTTACTAGCTTGCTTTACTTATTTTTCCCTATTTAACCCCCAACTCTTCAACGGAATCACCTCAAAATATAGTCTAGTTTCAGATGTCATTATAATACAAATTTCAAGTGAACGTCTCAATTTTATTTTATCAACTCCTTTAATAATGGAGTACGGGTAGTAGGGAGTTGAAGAATATTATAAAATATCTGAGAGCTTGGCTTCAAGTACATACACCGAATTTCAAGTTTCTGTACTCTTACTTGCTTTACTTATTTTTCCCCATTTATCCCTATTTAACCCCCAACCCTTTAACGAAATCATCTCAAAATATAATCTAGTTCCAGATGTCGTTATACTACATACGTGTACCAAATTTCAAGTGAATATCTCAATTTTATTTTGTCAACTCCTTTAATAATGGAGTAGGGGTGGTGGGGGTTGAAGATATTATAAAAAAATCAACCCTTCGACGGAATAATCCCAACATATAATCTAGTTCCTGATGTCATTATAATATATACGTATACCAATTTTCAATCTTTCTATCAACCCCTTTAATAATGGAGGGGGGGGTGGTGGGTGAATGGTAAATATTATAAAAAAAATTGAGTGCATACACCAAGTTTCAAGTTTCTGTACTCTTACCAGCTTGCTTTACTTATTTAGCCCTATATACCCCTACTTACCCCCTAACCCTCCACCGGATATGTTCAAACAACAATCCGGTTCCAGATATCGTTACAACATAAACGTGTACATTTCAAGTCAATATCTTAAACCGTTTCAGAAAAAACATGCGAATAAAGAAAGTTACAGACAAACCGACAGAGAGAAAATTTTTCTTTCGCTCAAATTTAAAACCTCGACGTTTCATGACATTCTAAACCTATTTCAAGAAAAAAAATTGAATTTTTTTTCTTGCGATTACTATACTTCCAATCCACTACGTGGATGTGGAAGTAAAATTAAATATAAACCATCTATCTTGCCAACAAGATATTAAGTAATACAAACTTCTAGTAGAAGAAATGCACTTAAGGAAAGGAAAGAATACTTTTTTACCCCCACCAAAATCTAGTACCATCGTCAATTAGGTATACATTTTTCTAACGGATATTAATATAGAACCTATCGAGAAGTCTATTAAGGTATTTACAAGGTGAGTGAACTTGATGGGGGAAATAGAAAGTTTGATAGTTGCAGCACAGAATCAAGCGATAAATACCAGATACCACCAGAAGATGGTGCTGGAAATAGCCTATGGACAGCAAATACAGGTTGTGCGACCTGAAAGAAAAATATGTCAATCATGAGGTAGCGAAATGTGCTCCTTTGGCAATATTGGAGTACACTTTCTGGCACAATAAAGTGGTCACTTATTCCCACTTGGTGATGTGCTAGCACTTTTATATACTGGTACACCAAAAATATTATGGTTATAGTCCTGAAAAAGTTAACAAGAAGAAAAATGTCTTACTTATGTCGAGCGTGTCGATTATACCGATAGGGAAGTTCGTGTGACTCGGCCAGACATGGTCTACCACAATAAAAAGGAGAAATCCTGTTTGTTGAGCGATGCGCCCATCCCAAATGACACCAACGTCATATTTAAGGAGGCTTAGAAGTTGATCAAGTACAAATACCTGGATTACAAAGACCACAGTCGTGCCAGTAAATGTAACTCTCAAAATTGTTAGGAAGAATCATGTTCTGCAAGAACTGCCTGACCAACCAAGCTGCAGAAGATCACACTGTTTGGAACGGCGTACATTTTAAGGAAATCTTAGAGTATCAGTATCTACGATCCTTTGTTGAAATGTGGACTCTAAGTTGTTGGAGGAGACATCACCAAGGGGCCTACAAACCTGAATCCGGCTCCATCAGTGCTAAATTTCTTGATATAACAAGACATCAGTAAAAGTCATCCTAGAGAAGACTACATAACTTTGTAAACACATCTACTGGGATATGATAATGATTACTGACAGAATTCTGCTACCGAACAAACCAAATGTCATCTTGATTCATAAAATACAGAATGTTATGAATTACACCCCCTTGGAATTGGAGATGGTACGCCTATGCCTCTGATGGTGACTGGAAAGGCTCTAGAAAGAGCCAAGGACTTTTCTAGATTATGGTTGGAGAAGATTCTGGATTGATCTAGAGCTAATTTCGGAGTATATAAGGCGCGATTTCAAGCGCGGGAGAGGAAGTTCTATGAAGAAAGCAGTTTGTAAAAGTGAACAAGTAGAAAAGTGAAAAGTGAGGTTAGATAAATAGTAAATAAAGTGAAATTGAAGTATTGTAGTCAGTAAATTGTTAAATAAAGTGTTGGTAGTGTTTATCTCTTGTTGAAATTATTTAGAACCCACGGATTCATACAGGGTGTTTCCTAAAGGGTGGAAATCCGTAACATTTTGGTGTCGGAAGCGGAATTTTGACAAGAGGATTTTTCGGAAGTGTTCGAGAAGGTTTGGCAGTGTATTCTCGAAGTTGGTGCTAACACGGAGGACTAATTTACTGGACGTTATTCGATGGTTATTTTCGAACAGGAAAATAGTGTCAAGTGCATTTTTTGAGACATTTTTGGAACATTTTATTTGGACATTAGAGGTTAAGTGACGAAGACTCTAGATAAGACTTTTTCGTGCCGTTTTGAGGTTTTTCTGGACAGTCCCATTACCGATAGTGACGTAATTGTTACATTAATTTGATTTCAAAGTAGTCGTATGCCTATAACAACCAGAAGTATGGCAACTGAAAAGCAAATACAGGACTTATTTGCACAATTCCAGAAAGTGTTGGAACAGATAGAAAGAAGGCATCGGGAAGAAGTAAGTGAAATCAAAGAGGAAATAGACCTGCTTAAGCGACAGTTGAGGGATAAAGGAAGCCAGCAAGTGGTATTATCAGATCAGCTGTTCGAACCTCCCTCCTTTGACGGCCAAAGTTCATGGACCATTTACAAGATGCAGTTTGAGGCAGCAGCGAGTGCAAACAACTGGAATGACGAAGAGAAGGCTATGGCGTTAATCGTGGCATTAAGGGGCCAAGCATTGGAAATACTCCAGACAATCCCAGTAGACCAACAACGGGATTTTAAAGTTTTAGAAGCTGCCCTAGATCTACGATATGGCGATCAACACCTTGCCCGAGTGTACCAGACCCAGCTGAAATCACGTGTTCAAGGGGCTGGGGAAAGTTTGAAAGAGTTTGAAGCTGCCGTGTGGAGACTGGCTCACCTGGCTTACCCCGATGTACCGAAGGAATTCCAAGATCAACTGGCAGTAGAGGCTTTTCTGGATGGTATACAGGATGATGAGATCAGGCGAGTCCTCAGGTTATCTCGATACCAGAACAGCAGCGAAGCGTTGGTACGTGCACTCGAGGTGGAAGCTGTCTTTCAGGATGCCCCGAGTCCAAGAGTACAAGCTGTGAGTATCGAAGAATCTCAACCAGAAAAGAAGAAAGAGAACCCTATCTTGATCCAGATACAAGAGGTAAATAAAATGATTAGTCAGTTACTCGCTCAATGGGATACTGCGGGAAGACAAGGAAAGCCAAGCAGGAGTACTAAATGTTACAACTGTGGCATAGCAGGGCATATCAAACGAGACTGTCGATATCGGATCTCGAGGAATGTGAAGGCTGGAAACATGGAAGAGACACAGAGTAAACAAAGTAGTGGAAGGCCAAGTGGACGACGGCATATGAAATGTTACAGGTGCGGAGAACTAGGACATATCCAGCTTGAATGTCCACGAAGGAGATTAGAGAGAGTGAAAGCCGGAGATGCTGTGAAGTTGAGGGGAAAATCAGAGGAAGCTGGTACCAGAGAGACTGTGACAGATAGGGAACGTGGTACCCCGAGAGAAGTAAAGATTTCCCAGCTTCGAAGCGTTCCGAGAAGTTCACTGCTACCAGGATGTAAAAATAAATCAAAACCCCAGAAGAAGGATGCTGATATTTCATCCGGAAGAAGGTACAAGAAAGATTGCAAGTACTACCACCAGGACAAACTGCAGGTCACGGGAGCAGTCAACACTGTCAAGGTGGAGGTGCCGGATGACAGGACAGATGAAGTGCTCAGACAAGAGCAACTAAACGATGTGGAAATTGGGCCTATATTGAAAGCCAAAGAAAGAGGAACTCGTCCAAAATGGAAGGATGTTTCAGGCAAAAGAGTGGGACTGAAGGCACTGTGGGCGCAGTGGGACTCACTGAAGGTCGTGAACGGGCTGTTGCGGAGAGCATGGGAAAGCCCGGATGGAAAGCAGGTGGTTATGCGTTTAGTGATTCCCAGGTGTCGAGTAGCGAAGGTGCTTCAGGAAGTGCACAATGGAACATCCGATGGACACTTCGGTGTTAACAAGACCCTGAAGAAAATACGTGAACGATTTTATTGGATAAGAAGTCGTCAGGATGTGGAGACTTGGTGTCGCAAATGCAAGATTTGTGCAGCCAGTAAGGGACCACAGACTGGAAGTAAGGGTGAAAAGAAGCAGTTCAACGCCGGAGCTCCTTTCAAGAGGTTGGCTAACGATATAGCGGAGCCATCACCAGCCAGTAACCGAATGAAGGCTCGATACGACCGGAAGGGTAATTCAGAGGGGTTCAAGGCAGGAGACCTGGTTTGGCTGTACAACCCACAGCGGAAGAAAGGAAGGTCACCGAAACTTCAACCGCCTTGGGATGGACCGTATACTGTTATTACCCGAATTAATGACGTCGTCTATCGAATTCAACGAAGCAAAAAGTCCAAGATGAAGATCGTGCATTTGGACAGGCTGGCGAAATACATCGATGATTCTGAGTTGCCTGATCGGGACGATCAGGCCTAAGGAGGGGGCAGTGTTATGAATTACACCCCCTTGGAATTGGAGATGGTACGCCTATGCCTCTGATGGTGACTGGAAAGGCTCTAGAAAGAGCCAAGGACTTTTCTAGATTATGGTTGGAGAAGATTCTGGATTGATCTAGAGCTAATTTCGGAGTATATAAGGCGCGATTACAAGCGCGGGAGAGGAAGGTCTATGAAGAAAGCAGTTTATAAAAGTGAACAAGTAGAAAAGTGAAAAGTGAGGTTAGATAAATAGTAAATAAAGTGAAATTGAAGTATTGTAGTCAATAAATTGTTAAATAAAGTGTTAGTAGTGTTTATCTCTTGTTGAAATTATTTAGAACCCACGGATTCATACAGGCTGTTTCCTAAAGGGTGGAAATGAAAATCAAAGATTTCTGTGAGTGCTTGATAGCAGATAGCGATTTCGCTATTTTGGAAGCTGCTGTATAATTACTGAACTTCTTCCGGTGCGGACTGTTTATTTCGACAAACTTAAAGTGACCTTCACTGCATGCATTGAATTTGTCCAAGAAATCATGTAGTTTAATATTAAATTTATAAATGTGATTATTAGTCTGAGCGTCATTATTACAGTAGGGTACTGATGCAAACATCACGTTGGTATGCACACATAATTTAAGTTTATTGCAGATATACCGAAAAGAAGGTGTTTTTCCATTATCAATGTCATTTGATCCCCCTACTACAATGATATTATCTTGAAGTGTAAAATTATTCGCTAATAATTCAATATTCTCTAAAATTTGGTATAAATGGGCCCCGGGTTTCCTTAGTGAAGTAATATCAAATAGATCTGTGTCTAGCCATTTCCTCACTTGCCAAGTAATATTTATGTCATCTGTTAATAACAAAATTTGTCGTTTCCGAGGTTCAGTAATATTATTAGGAACTTGTTTACGTGTAATCGTGTTATTGTTGACACCCTGTATATTAGGTTTGGCGATATTCACAACTTTTTGCACTTTATTGATTTGTGTTTTAGCCTCATTCTTATCAGAGATTTTTTTTTCATTTAAATATGAATTGACGGTAAGAGTGGAGACGGTTTTTTTTATAATATCACTAGTTTGTGTACCAGTATTTGTTGTTTTTGTTTTTGGGTTCGTATTAATATCGGACTGTCTTTTTAGAACAGCAATGTGATTATTTAATTCTTCGATCATGTTATCTTGACGTTTCAGTAACTCACCCGTTTCCTCCTCTCTTATCATGGCCTCTTGAAAGAAAACTTCCCGATCAGCTTTGATTTTAGATATATAATTGTTTTTCATTGCACTTTCCTCGGCAAAAATTTAGTTTTAACCTATGCGCTTTTTATAAGGGGCTTTGGGCTCAGACTACGAACGAAGATAAAATGTCTTCAAGGGTCGTTTAACATTTGGAACATATCATATAGTCGTGCAGTCAAATCGAATTGCAGCGCTTATTCGATAATTAGAAGCCTCTCCCTTTCGATTAACTAGCGAACCAATTGCAACAGCAGTGGTTATTCGATAATTAGAAGCATCTCCTTTTCTATTAATTGGCGAACCAATTGCAACAGCCAATAAATATTCAAGATCTGAGTACAATGTTTAAAATTCAAAGCCACGCTAGAGGGAAGGAAGTTTAAGAAAAATAAATTCTTCGTTACCCTCTGTGTCTGCCGAGGCTGATTTTCTAAAATAAATATAGAGGGGGGCCGTTACCTTCGGTGTAGCTCTTCCTCTAGAAATGGAAACTAGTTTTAATAATCTCCTGATGATGCTAATGTGGTTAACGAAATGTTCAATTGTTTTGGTGTTTGTGGAAACTACATCTTCAGAGGCATATTTAGTAGTTAGATTTATTATGTAGAACGTGCATAGTCTACTTTGAAAATTTAATATAGAGGTTAACAAAGATTTCATTTCCCTGAACTTTCTTCTTTCTAGCTTGGATTGAAACTTTATTAATATTTGCTTATTCAAGGCTACCAAAAGTTCACAACAAATGTCGGTAGGGACCTACTTTACAAATCGCCCACTTATTGTGGCTCACCGTTAATAAGTTCAATGGCTTCTGCAGTTATGTTCAATCTATTCCGCGCCGATGAGAACTAACAAATTCGAAACATGTCTGTGGGTGCCAGGATTTACTTGCAGAGGTAAGTTTCCTCAAATAAATATAAATCCTTCACTGACATTCGTTGCAAATATATTTCCTAATTATTAAATTTTCTATTCTAATCCCAATACTTACTGATATTTTACAAACAATGATAATAATCTATGGATTAATAGGAAAATTTGAGTTCACTGTATGAGAATGCTTTTAATTTCCACTAAGCTGATTGATCCTCTTAGGAATGAACACATTGAATACATTTAGCAACATGACAATAATTATAACGATCAATGTCTGTTTCTAGTTGATAATCTGTAAGCCACTTATCCGGGATAAATATATGATTGACATGTATGTCGACTAATAGTAGTATTAGTACTGATATTAATAGTATTGATACAAAAATATAAGACGGAGTTGTTATATTCTATAAGAAATTCGGATATATAATTCATATAAGATATTTGTGAACTTACCAGAGGAAGAAACGGTCATTACACAGGACCATGTAATACATACATGTAAGCGTTACATACCTGTAAAATGAAAATAAAATTAACAGTTCGTCCTGGGATAGAAATATACTTCATAATTTCCTCAAAACAAAAAACTGATGCAATGTTATATACATTTTAATCCTCGACTGAAGAGAACCAGAAAGGTTAGGACTTGATTTTTCGATACTATATTTTATATATTGTGTATATTATATAAACTGTATATATTTTGTAGAATAGTACTAGTGACATTTAACCGTATACTTTCATTTTACCGATTACTCTGTTAGCATACAGCCAATAACTTGAGCCTGCTAACCTAGCCGTACAAAAATAAGTGAAACCTCAACAAATGGAAGCAAAATGAATATATAGATCAAAAACTACAGAGCGACACAAGAAAAATATATTGGCATATGCTAATGAGCGGAGCATCATATTTCGATGTATATTAAAGTGTTCGATAAGAATTCGTGGTCCAATTTGCTCTATACTATGAAAATTTTTAATAAATTCAGAAAACTCACCACTTTGGTAGCTGTGATTAGCGTACCAATGGTCATTTGGAATGATCTTACCTCAGGTTTGAATACAGCGATTTGAAACGCGGATTAAGGCATACTCACTTTACGATGTACGTAATTTATTCGACTTTTGATCTCTTTTTGAATCAGCAAAACAGTTTTCATTACATGGGGTACGTTGGATCACGATTTGGAATTCAGCGTGTTAAAATACATCGGAATTTGGTATTCTATTCATTAGTACATGACAAAAATACTTTTTCTCTAACACTATTTCGGAAACTACAAATTATACAAATAAAAATTTTGTCGGAACAAGTATCATTCCAACACACTGTTACGGTATAATACCGCACGGCTTTCGACAAATCAGAAGCTGTTAAGCCACACTTAGTGGTTCGGTTGCTATGGTTACGTCTAGCTTTGCATTTGACGTTTTACACTGTTTTAAAGTTTTTTTTGCATAATTTCTAAAATCTTGTTAGAGAAAGTATAGCCTACAACACGTTTGGAATCGCACAATATCTCACACTCGCGAACCGTAGTATTCGCCTTCGGCTCCAGCTACAAACTTTTCGCTCGTGTGGAATATGGGCTCTTCCATAACTTGTTGTAAAATATACTATTCTGTGGTTGTGTTAATAGAAATAAATGTGAGCATATAAATTTATAATAAACTGTTAGCACAGGTTAACAGTACATAATTCATTTAATCAAGTTATGGTTTTGTTAAACTCATCTAGGTAAATATTTGTAAAGCTACAAAGATTCTTATACAGATATCTGTAGTTGTAGTTATGAATTTTTCTAGTTTCTACCGATGATAAACGTTTTCAACAATCTTTTAATTTTGTAATAAAATAGTTATCTAAAATGATCTATTGTACTCTTCTATTTATAATAATGAGTGAAGTTTCCAATTTAATTTACTCTAATGTTAGGATTAACGCTACAAGAGCAAACATTTTTATTCACAATAATTTCTGATTATTTAGTACACAAACCCATGAGGAGTGTCGAAAATACTACAGTAAATTTATAAATAATGTCCACTTATCAATAAATTAAATACTTAATGGAGATAAATGCGTTGGGAATGGGTAATTTAACCTGAAGCTATTAATTATTAAAAGGGTTTCCAAGAGCTTCAATATCAGAAATATAGTATTAACATTTGATGTTTGATTTTCTGTGGTTGCAATCACACTGGACACATTACCAATCTATAATTTAGACTGTTTAATTCATACGTATAATATTGACTCAGAGGAAGTCAGTTATTTTGAAAACTATTTCAAAGTTTCTGGGTCTGAACTTTTTTTATGTGGCTGTGAAACATAAAACCTAAGATAAAAACCCAACGATAAAATGAAATTCTGATAGCGACATCGAATTCAGGACGTCAAAATACATAAAGATTGGTAGGTCTAGTTTCTAGGTCTGAACTTTTTTATGTGTGGCTGTGTCATCGGGCCTTGTTTGTCTGCAACCTGTCAATCCTCAGCACACGTTGCATCACATATACTATATTATTGCTAACAGAAAGAACTAGCCTTAAGCTTTAAATTGATTTTTTTCTATTACAATTATCAGAAATATTCTAGTACGCTTATAAAAACGAACCGAATTACATCAAATATCAGTTTGTCATTAATTATATTCATTTTTTGTCAATTTATAAGCAGGTTCTCTAAAGCCGAATATGAAAATGTTTATCCAGGATAGAATTCTAACAACGTACCAACGCAACGTTTTATTCGAACGGTAGATATGAAAGCCAACGATTTCATTAGCAAACATTATATTCGCGTTGGATCCGCCAAATAATTAGTGGAAAAAGCTCCTCGAATAAGCTGAGACGGTTATAACAAAAACAAACAGACAAAAATCCACAGCGTTGCAATTAATGCAAAGTGTGGATTTCACAAAACACTAACCATCATCCTTATCTAAAACACTGTTTGCAGAAATAATTTACTTTGTGGCTGAGCGTCTGAAAGGTATTTATTTGGGTAATAATGTAGTTTCTTCTTTAATAGTCAGACATTAATTCACTCAGTGGCGCAACGTGAACTTCGTAAAAGGTTTTACTGCATCACCAATGCGGTGGTGTATACCAAAATTATGTTTACTTAGGCACATTTACCGAGGCATGATTCATAATTGCTTAGCTGTGATTAATATCTTATAAGGGAAATTAAATCAACATGGAATAATATATGCCTTTCCGTTTCCATTTCGTAATTGTTTTCAACGGGCGACGACAGATTTCGGTTTAAGATTAGATACATGGTTTGATAAATTCTCTTTTTATTATAATGCATAGAATATTTGTGTGTTTCCAGTTTTAAGTTATTTGTATATAATAGTTATATATATATAAGACTCATAATGATACGAGGACATTACATTTAATCAATAAAAGGAATGAACAGATGAAGCAATATTGTAACTATCTAAGTCCACAGCATAACTAATTTGTTTACAAGATACGTTATACTCATTTCTTACCCGACTTTCATGCTAATTTAAGGTTTACATGCAACGTTTTGTACAAAATCAACAGTAGTTACTGCGCTATATTACACCTAAAATGCTGTTGTCAGAAAAGGATTGATAAATATTTATGTTGCATATAACCGTTTGTAGTTGTAACGGAATAATAATTATAGAAATAAGAATTATAAGGCTCATTATTGTTTGTACGAGAAAACCCCATATTGCAAGAACATTATATAATCGGTTGTCTGAAAGTATAAAATTAACAACCCCCTGCACCAGTTAAAAGAAACAAAAATCAATTAGTATTATTATTCAGTAAATGTTCACCTAGATGACGTATTGTTATGTAATTAACAAAGCTGTCAGTCTCCTGCAAATACTGTTGATTTCAATGAAGAATTTAATTATGTTTTTACTATTATTATCTAATAATGTGGTTCGGATTCCACTATAAACTGTAAGGCCTCCTTTCTCTTTACCTAACACAAAATCATTCTGGATTTTCAAGGAGTTACCTAGATGACTTGAGAAGCGGTTAAGAAAAACATTTAATTATTTATATATGTCTTTTTTTAAGTGAATTATTTATTATTTGTTTGCTTATAGTAATGAAACATATTCTTTATAGGATTTTGCAAACAGTGGAAAGAAAAGCTATCTATGAGAACTAAAGGAAAAACTATATATAAAAATATTAATGAAATCTTTGCATTCTTTCGATAACCTGACTTCTGGTTATGCTAACAAGTAAAAATTCTTATTTGCCATTCTTATTTTAACACTAGCGTCCAACCTAGTCCCCTACGGCTAAGCAGGCTAAACTAGTATCTAAATGATGGATGCTAGTGTTAAAATGAGAATGGCAAATAAGAATTTTTACTTGTTAGCATAACCAGAAGTCAGGTTATCGAAAGAATGGAAAGATTTCATTAATATCTTTATATATAGTTTTTCCTTTAGTTCTCATAGATAGCTTTTCTTTCCACTGTTTGCAAAATCCTATAAAGAATATGTTTCATTACTATAAGCAAACAAATAATAAATAATTCACTTTTAAACATGCATAGAGTATATAGGCTCCAATACTAGTTAGCTAATAGATAGGTGAAGATCTGTTGTCTTTTATCAGTCAATGTCAATTATAATTATTTTATACTTATTCATGGATATTGTCCTAGTTTTGCATGGAACATCGTTATGAGTGGCTTTAGGCTTTTCTGATGAGTCCACAATAAGGACGAAAAACGTTTCAAAGGCTAAGCGTTTCCAAGATACTGAATGAGATTTTATGAAAATGTAATTAATTAGAATGAAAAAATTTTTAAAGACAAGGTACGTAAATAAATTAATTTCAGGCCTTTGTTCTCATTTTTAACTGAATTTTCATATCGTAGGAGATCATGTAGATACTAGTTTAGCCTGCTTAGCCGTACGAGACTAGGTTGGATGCTAGTGTTAAAATGAGAATGGCAAATAAGAATTTTTACTTGTTAGCATAACCAGAAGTCAGGTTATCTAAAGAATGCAAAGATTTCATTAATATTTTTATATATAGTTTTTCCTTTAGTTCTCATAGATAGCTTTTATTTCTTTCCACTGTTTGCAAAATCCTATAAAGAATATGTTTCATTATATATGTCTTCTTTTAAAATAATTTAAGGATTACGTTAAGCCACGTCTCTAGGAAATAAAATCAAGTATTTTCTAGGATTTTATAAACTAAAATTTACAATCTAAGAAGATTATTTAAATGAGAGTTAAATTAATGACCATTAACAATCAAGATCAGTTTAGTAAACCTTTTCGAGAAAAAGTGGTGTAAATGAAAGATTACAATTTCTTTACCAGTACGTAAGTAATTTAAAAATAAAAAGCCTCTCGTTTAGAGAAGAATTAGAAGCTCTATTTGTAAAATATAAAATAGGATTCAATTTTCTTGTTAATTTTTATCATAAGTAATAAATGAAAATATTAAAGTCAGAATTTTCATCGACGGTATATTGTCACGCCCAGCCTCTGGAAATATATTTTTGTGAGGGTCGCAGCGAACGTGACAATTGTTGAACTTGCTTGGTCTTTATTGCTTTTTTCGACAAGGAATAGAAAGTAATCTGAAACACTACCACGTCTTTATAATTTTTAATAAAACTATTTGCTAATACAAGAAAATGTACTTACATCTCTTTGTGGTACAATTCTATTTTATTCTGAATCTCTTTTTGCGACTGCGAAGTATAAGGCGATTCTCCCTCTTTATTAACTCCATACTCTATTATTTTTTTGCCAGCACATTGATCCATTTGTATAGTCACCGAAACATCTTCTTTCATTACAAAGACTTGTTTATTAACGTAAAACAATTTATTGTTGATAATTTGAGTATTAAAGCAGACTGAATGAATTTAAAAAATGGTTTCTAGAAAATATGGAATAATTGGAAAAAAACGTAAGACTTCAATATGACTTACCACTTTCCAATGTGGCTCGATCTGTGCAGCATGGAGATTATTATTAGGATGGTTGCAATCAGTAGCAGATTTTCTCAATTGGATGCACAACGCATACCGGATTTTAATAAACTTATAGAAATTTAATTAGGTGTATGATACGAGTATAGCATGTTAGAAATTACTCAATCGGAATGGAATCTGCATTTAATATTAAAAACAAACAGAAAAGTAGATTTCATAGAAATTCGAGACACAGTATATAATCTATTCAAAAGTTATTTATCTGAAAAGAAAACAAAAATTCAAAACAGATCAAATACTAAGTGATAAATTGGAAATAGAATTTGGTGTACCACAGGGCACAGTGCTTGGTCCGATTCATGTATACTGAATTTAAATAATATGTTCAAGTACAGCACAAGCGCAATGATTATTTCTTACGTAGATGCCACTGTGAGTTCTTTCAAAGGAAGGACAGGTAAACAAATCAAAATATAGGTTGAAATGAAATCATGGCTGAACCAAAATTTACTTACATTTAATGCAAGTAATAGTAGTTTTATAACCTGCGCAATTAGTTTAGTCAACAGTGCCATTTTGGTGAATACCTCGTAGCCTGTACCGAAAATTGCTATTTAGGGATCATTCGATTCGGAAAGACATCTAGAAGCTTTTTAGGAAATTTGAAGTTGAATCGGTAAAAATTACAAAAGTTATAAACAATTTAGTAAAAAAAGAAAAGAGGAAGTTTGGTTTTTTCCAATTATCTCGGAAGTTATTAAAGATACCCGAAATAAAAAAAGATCCTTAAAGAGCAGGATATTTCGTAAAAAATGTCCTACCTCCCGAAATTCTACCACCGATATTTATAATTTTAATTTAGAGATGAAAATAGGGCTAAAAACGGGTGATGTGACTTCCGCGCGCGCCAATCGATTCAGACACTTTAACAATAATAATTATTTAAACTCATTAAATATGAATATTCAGAAATAAAAAAATTCAAATAGCTTTTGAATACTTGAATAAATGAGAATCCATAGGAAAAAAATTTTCCCGTAATTTTTTTATTAGATATGCTTTTGTTAATTAACTTATTTTTACAAGTTTTATATTAACATGAAAACCCTGATAAGTGTCAAATTAAAAGCCTCAGCTCTTTTTCACTTCTTGGAGCTATTCTTTAAAGGCGTTAGAAAAGATCCCCGTTGGAAAAATTCAAAAATTTTGATTTCCCACTTTGTTATTAACAATCTAAAGCACTAAAAAATGGAAAACGTAAACAAAGCAATGAAAAACATTTTTTTTCAAATACTCGGATTAGTTCGTTTTTTTATTATTGAAAGCTACATAATAATGATATTTTATAATTTCTTTTGTTGCTAAATATTAATATTAAGGAACCATTTTTTTTAAATCATCATTTCTATTGCTCTTCCATATTTTGAAAATTAAAATGTTTTGTTTATATTTTATTTGTTTATTTAATAAACATTTTGTTATAAACAAATTAATTTTCGCGTTATAATTTTTTTGATGCTACCAAAAAATAATGAAAACAACCATGTGTCGTATATTATGTGAAAAAATTTTTCTCCATTTTTTTATATAATTTTAAGCATTTTTGTGTTTTTATGATTGTCACTTTCTTTCAATTTTTCATCATTGTTATTAAAATAACTTATAAACTATTGGAGATTGGACAATAGACTTCGAGTCTTTTTTATCCTCCGTTAAACAATAAACAAACTGAGCTTTTAATCGAAGATCTAACTCAATTATTTATTAACTTTTTGAAATTATTTATAAAAATATCTAGGAAAAAACTTTTTTGAAAATTTATAAAAATACCACAAAAAAATTTTTTTTCTAGATATTTTTATAAATAATTTAAAAACGTTAATATTAATTGAGAGCTTCGGTTAAAAGCTCAATTTGTTTATTGTTTAACGGAGGATAAAAAAGACTTGAAGTTTCTTTGTCCTATCTCCATAAATTTATAAGTTATTCTAATAACAATGATGAAAAATTGAAAGAAAGTGACTAACATAAAAACACAAAATTATATAAGAAATAGAGCAAAGATTTTTCACATAACATACGACACATGGTTATTTCTATTATGTTTTGTAGCATTAAAAAAATTATAACGCAAAAACTTGTTTATAACAAATTGTTTATTAAATAAACAAATAGAATATAAACAAAACATTTTTATTTTTCAGAAAGAATATGGAAGAGCAATAGAAGTGATGATTAATAAAACAATGGTTCATTAATATTAATATTTTGCAACAAAAAAAAATTGTTAATTAACAAATGCGCTTTTAGGCAATAAAAATTTTTTTTTCGGAAAGGATTTTTTTGAAATGAAAAATCATTTTTATGTAGCTATCAATAATAAGAAAACGAACTAATCGGAGTATTTAAAAAAAAAATTCATTGCTTTACTTACGTTTTCCATTTTTTAATACCTTGGATTGTTAATAACAAAGTGGAAAATATAAATTATTGAATTTTTCCAACGGAGATATTTTCTAAATCATTTCAAGAATAGCTTCGAGAAGTAAAAAAAAATCTGAGGTTTTTAGTTTGACAATAATCAGGGTTTTTATGTTAATATAAAACTTGTAATAATAAGTTAATTAGAAGAATATCTAATAAAAAAATTACGGGTAAAAGTTTTTTCCAATGGATTTTCATACTACAATTAAATCGCTACTTAGAAACTCCTGTGTATGGTGTAAAAAACTTTGTCTAGAAGAAATTGCTTTATCCCATTTTTAAACGATGCCTCTGTGGGAAATTTAACATTTTGAGGTAAGGCATTATACATAACTTGATGCCGCAGCAGACAGTGCCGTCTTTCTTTTTCGTTAATCTTAAGTAGTTCCTGTCTCGGTTTCGTGTTGGGTATAAACGTATTATTTCATTACGAGTTGCAAGTATGTTTAAATTATTTTTAATGTACAGTAAATATTGTAGAATACACAAACACGAAACAGTTGAAATTTTAAAGTCTCTTAATTTGAATTTAAATAATCTCTAAATTTTAGATTCTTATTCTTATTGCATGTCTTCGAACAGTGAGTGTGATACACTAGAAGTAGAGCCAGCCTAGTTCCATGCTCGAGAAGCATAAAATATCACAGTGATTGTGTCTATGATAAGCTGTAAGTACGTACGTACTTAAGGAAAATTATAAACATGATCTGTTTTATTTTCCTATTTCAGTTTGTAATCCAAATAGCACCAACTTAACTAAATCTGGATTATCTACTTAGTACATATTCCTGCAGTCCTTGGAGATATCAAGATTCAGTTTCAATAGAAATTAATTTCAAGTAATGAATCTGTTTCTAATATTGCTTTCGATAAGGCATCTAATGACCCAGTCGTTAGAGACATTTACCTCTTAACATATCGGAGGAGGATGATTTTCTTAGTGAGTTCTTTGGGTGGTAAGCAATAATATCACGTATAGTTTGCATACCGGAAACATTCAAAAAAATATTCAAAAATTTTGTTTCTTTGGTATTTTCCCAAAACTTCAAAAATGAGTCGAGGTAGAAGAAAATAACACATAGATTTTCACAAAAAAAATGTAGCTACAAAAATTTCGTCTAAAGCCACGGATTCTCCAGAAAAAATTAGTGAAGTGGAAACAAAATTAACACAAATTAATAATAATAATTATTATTTATTCATGCTAGAAACCAGGTTTTACACAAGTCAAAATTACAGATATTGTAAATAATATAAGAACCGAAATACAAGATTGTATATTAAAACATACAGTGGTAAACAAACGTTGAAAATAATTTAACACATGATAACATCACATAAATACTCATCAAATGAATAGTATGCTCCCTTCAGCAGAATTTGCTTAATATTATAATGGAACTTATTTTCCGGCAACACCCTGATATTGAGTTGCAATTTGTTAAAGAATTTTGGACCATAGTAATTTGTTGCATTACGACTTTTTCCTAACCTAGTAAATTCTAAACGAACCTCATTTCTCTGCTTAGTATCATGATTATGAATTTCACCATGTGAAGCATAGTCATTAAATTTTTTTTTACATGCATAAGAGCTGCTAGAATGAAACAACTAGAAGCAGTCAAGATATTCAACTCACAAAATTTTTGTTTGACGTCCTCTCTAAATGGTAAACCCAACATGACTCTTACAACTCGTCTCTGAAGTGAAAATATTCTGCTCAGATGAGCTGAGTGTCCCCAAGTTATTATGGCATGCGAAAAAACACTTTGCAACAGCGAGAAATAAACTGTTTTTATCACACTCAGAGGCAACTCAGTTCTTAGACTCAAAGTCAGATAAATTACCTTCGATAATTTATTAGCCAGGTAGTCCACATGCTAATCCCAGCACAGCTTACCTTAAATTTTGGTTGATGTTTATCAAGGTCGTATCATCAGCAAATAGTACAACCGAAGTGTCTTTAACGTAGTTAGGTAAATCATTTACGTAAATTAAGAATAATAGTGGTCCTAGTACGGAACCTTGTGGAACTCCAAATTTTACTTTTACCGATGATGACGCCATTCCGCTAATTAAGATACTAATGAATCATTTTAAAGTTGAAACTTACCTATCCCGAGAAATGAGTCAGTTTGAACCGCATTAACTTACATTTGCTTAAGTTAATGTAGTTTAAATAAACACTATTTCTGAAATTATTAAAATTTCGTAATTCCAGAATTTGTGGAACCAATATACAGGGTGAACCATTAATAATAGGCCATAATGCATGGGTAGAATCTTTGGGCCAAAATATGAGGATATAAGTAAATATGCTTTAGTAGAATGTGGCTGTGGAAAAAGATACAGGGTGTCAAAATTCAAATTGTATTTTGGTTTTGGTTTTTTACAATAACTCAACAGCCATTTGACTGATCTAATCATTTTATTTTGTTTTTATGTTCCTCGAGCTAAGTTCTTTAACTTCTTTATTTAAAATGCCTCGACATAAAAAATTTTCAAATAGGAAAATGAGGATTATGATATGTGTTTACGTACAAAAAAAAATTAGCGAACGTGCTGCAGCGAGGAGATACTCATTTCAATATCCAAATAGAACACAGCCAGACCATAAGATTCGATTTTCAAAGATCTGTTTCGTCGTTTGGAACAAACGGGTTCATTTAGCCATAAAAATGATGTAGGACGACCGAAACGAATTACTCCAGATGAAGAACTAGAAACTTTAGTTCATGTGGATGAAGATCCTCAAGTCAGCTGAAGTCGTTTATCAGCGGCAACAGGGGTAAGTAAACAATCTGTTCTAAGAGTATTACGCAAAGAACGCCATATCACTTCACTCCTGTACAAAACTTACTTCGAAGGGCTACAATTTTGTCAATTTGTTCTAAATAAACACAACAGGGATCGAAATTTTGTTAAGAACATTTTATTTACCGACGAAGCAACTTTTACTCGCCGAGGCGTTTTTAACTGGAAAAGTACCCATTGCTGGGAAGTAGAAAATCATCATGCCGTTAAAGAGAGGCATTTTCAGCACGAATCTAAGATTAATGTTTGGTGTGGTATTATCGGTGATCAGTTATTGGGACCAGACCATTTGTCCTTCCTCTAAATTTAAATGGACAGTCTTATTTGTTTTTTCTTCAAAATACTCTTGCTGATATATTACATGCTTTCATGCTAGACATACGGAACATCAGAATGTAGTTTATGCAAGATGGAGCTCCCCCTCATTTCTCCACTGAAGTCAGGAATTATCTTGATGAGACTTTCCCACGTAGATGGATCGGTCCAGGAAGTGAGTTTGCTTGGCCACCAAGGAGTCCTGATTAGAATCCTTTGGATTATTATGTGTGGGGACATATAAAGTCCTTAGTCTATGCAAATACTATCAATTCAAGATAAGAACTGTAGGACAAAATATAAAATGCAGTCAATTTTATTAGAGGACAGGAAAATGTATTTTCCAATGTAAGAAACTCTTTTATGAAAATAATTAGAAAAGGCATAGAAGTAGGTGGAGACCATATCGAAAATTTACTCTAAGTTGCAGTAATGGAGTTTTTACATGAGATGAAAGTTTACATAATAAATACTAATGTCATTAAGTCAACTTTTATGTTATTTTTTGTTCTTCTAATAAGATTAGATCTTTATTTTACACAATCTTTTGATTTATGTATTTATCTCAGTACCATGAAAATACTTCATTAGTTCATATGAAAGTGAGAAAGAGTTTACGCTGTTATTACGATTTTGTTTTCCTTTACGCTTTGTACTTTTTTCAATAAATGTACTTTGTTTCATTAAATTTGAATTTGTCTTTCACAATATTATTCAAATGTTTAACGACAATTTCCTGGAAAACGGTTGGAGTTATCAAGTTCTACTAAGTGTACCTTTTATACGTGGAAATGGCGCATTCATCAGATTTTCTGGTCAGAAGTACCACAACGTTTCGTCCGAAAAAAAAACTCTTCATAGATACAGGTCCTGCGGCGCCCTCTATAATCTAACGTGATGTAATACATGTCGGAAACGTCCCCTTCACGTTCCTCGTGCGGATGCCTTCCGATACTTTCGTAGACGCCTTTCGACAGTCTTGTAGACGCCTGTTAACTCATAATTCATTGAAGTCAAGAGAACGTTATCAACAAGTACCGATTGCATTAAGAAATGTGAAGAGCAAACATCTCGAAATGTGGTCGTGTGAACCATCAGATGACGCCTGGAGTCCCTGGAAGCCCTCTTCCCGGCGAGCGGAACAACATGCCTGAAAGTCCCGTAGATAAGTACCTATTAATAATAATAATAATAACGTTTATTTACAATATTGCATTTAGCAATAGTAACATAGATTTCTTAACATTAACTTAAAACTTTGTAAATAAACTACACAACTCACGAAGGTAAAACCTTGTCCGTGAGTAACAATAACATATTTTATATTTCATACAGGCAAAGGCTGAATACAAAAAAATACTAAGTATTTAATTTGTATAAATATCTGTAATTTATAACGGAATTTACTATTCTAAAACTTAGCTTATGACGAACAGTGACAGTGAATATGAGACGAAATGAACAGACAACCGGCGCGGGGAGGCACCAGGCGTGTATATTAAGAATTGGCAAATTTAATGGTGAGTAATTCTGCGTATATGCATTAGTAATTTATCCTGGTTATAGCAGTAATAGTAAGATAAACTTAGTAGAGAGTAGTTGAAATCGCGGGACTGGCAGTGGTGGACTGCTAGCTCCAGTATTTTAGTGGTATTGTTTGTATTTTCAATCCTAAAACGTTTACCCCTTTAGATAAATCATAAATCGTATTACTTTGTTATTTATTCGACTATTACTTAAGTGATTTTATAGTGTTTATCAATGTGTGGCCTTAATCTAATAGATCCGCCCTAAAATGCCTCTCGCCCCTGGCCTATCCGACATACATAAATTATTGTTTGTTAGAATAAAAAAGTTCCTCTAGCTAATTTGGTGAATATCAGCCAAGAGGTTGATTTATTGCAAAAAAAAAAACTAAAAAATAATTTGAATTTTGACACTCTGTATCTTTTTCCACAGCAACATTTTACTAAATATATTTGGTTATATCCTTAAATTTTGGCAAAAAGAATCTAGCCCTGCACTATGACCTATTATTAATGGTCCACCCTATAAATTCATGCTATCGAAACTCAGAGAAAAAATTACTTAGATACATAAAACAAATTCAATTATAAAGTCAAAAATAAAAACTTCTATCTAAATCTGCAGCTGCTACTTCTTTTTATTCTTGTTTTTTTGTGACTCTTTGGCTGATATTTCTTATTCTAACATTATTCCTAGACAATTAGCGTTTAAAAACTATAAAAAATAGAAATAATCTATGTCTCATGGAAGTCTCTGTTAAAAATATATGCCTACATTATTTTTCTACGTGTAATATATTGCAGATTAACAGTTTCTGTCTCTGGAAAGACACCAACCGATATGTATGCAATCGTACTTTCGTAATTACCAGGTGGTATTTAATCAATAAAAAAATCAGCTTGTTACAAGTCTGTCATCCACAGTGAAATATCTCGCAGGTTAACAGTTTCTGCCTCTGGAAACCCACCAACCGATATGTATGCCATTCGTATTTTTGTACCCACTGTGTGATAAGTAATCGATGAAGGAAATATCAGCTTTATAGAAATACTTCCACCAACCATGAAAGAGTCATCTAATAAAGTTTCCACTACTAAAAAAATTTCTCATATCACTTTTTTTGTCTGTCAAGCTCTAAGGAACCGGATTAGTAATGTCTCCAGCTATTACAAATGTGTCAGGTGATTGCACGCAGGCTCTTGTACTATAATACATTATCTCAACTACAATATTTCTCTGATTTTTACTGGAATCATATATTATTTTTTATCCAAAATCCGCAGTTAATCCTTGAATAATGTCTCTTTTATGACCGGAACCTCCACCATTTTTTAGACTTTATTCATTAAATTCAGGCCCCTTTGAAAGTTTTAAACTTTGAAACTGATTAATCAATATCTAAAGTGGAAATAATAATTGACGTCAGACTTCGAAATCAATATAAGAGTAAGTGTCAATTGAAAGGTGTTACATTATTAAAATTTGTTCCAGGAATAACACACTATTCATTAATTTCAAACAAAATTCTCAGTAAAGTCGTTAATATAACTCTGTGTTTTTGTAAAAATAAAAAATAGTGGAAAACATTAAATATTCAACTATTCGAAATAATTTTGTTGGTGAATTAACTTCAATCATTTTATAAAATACAAGTGAGGGATACTGTTAACTGCATATAGTGAAATATTTAAACCTATTTTTGCAGCCCGTTCTATTTTAAAGTGCAGTTTCATGTATTCTTTGCAATTGTGAAACCGTAATATTAATATATATAGTACCTAAGGATATTACGTTATTACAGTAACGCCATTTTTCTCTTAACGCATTCAACGCAAGTGCTATTGTGCTTTTAAATTAAATTCGTTCCATATTCTAGTATCTATAAATGCAACATACTTTGGCAGGAAACTCCTAAATTAAAACATAATATTAATTTTACGTAATAAGTCTTACCGTAAAAGAATTATTAAATTATTACTGCTATCTACAACTTCAGTTCGTCAGTTGGAAAATAAAACAATAGTTTAATAAAAATTAGTCAACTTTTACTTAAAAACAATATTTACATATC
Source organism: Stenurella melanura (assembly GCA_963583905.1). NCBI lineage: Eukaryota > Metazoa > Arthropoda > Insecta > Coleoptera > Cerambycidae > Stenurella > Stenurella melanura. The sequence continues at coordinate 218,722,230 of OY757309.1, read as the reverse complement.
TTTAAAACGAGAGGATAGCTGGAATTATTTACTTTCGCATATTTTTAAAGTTAGTTACTATTTAAATATTGTCTAAATGTTATTTATCTTAATTTCCTTTTACCTTCTTCAATTCTTTGGGACTTCCTGCCACATGTATATTTTCTTTTTAAGCGGTGCTCGGGAAATCTACAAAATATCACAATTAACCAGTTTGTTACTGGTAAATAACCTCTACCCCTGTGACTTTTACGTAAATTTTAACAAAAGAGGCAGATAACAAAAAAAAAAAAAATTAAAGAATCCGTGATAATATTATTGAATGAGGATAGATGCATGTCGAATTATTCTGTAGATGTCTGTACCACTTGGTTGCCAATGTTAAAAGAAGAACTTCACAAACTTAACATAGTATAAAAACTAAAAAACTGTTAACTATATCAACAGTTCTATAAAAATAGTAAGTATCTATGGATATTGAATATAACAAATATTCTTAGAGCTGCGTATTTATCATACACAGCAAACAAGATTTTTCAAAAAAAGCCTTGAAGAAGGAAACAGATTATATTTCGGAAACGTCGGCGAAATATTTAATTTCAAGTTTTCATACTTATTTTTGTTATTTATTTTTAAAAAAAGCAACCTCTACTGTTCCTTTGACGTAAAAGTCACAGGCGTAGAGGTTATTTACCAGTAACATACTGGCTAATTGTGATATTTTGTAAATTCCCCGAGCACCGTTTAAAAATAAAATATACATGTGGCAGGAAGTCCCAAAGAATAGAAGAAGAAGAATAAAATTAATTACTATTTATCAGCTAGAGAATTTTACGTTGCTGTCAGGCATAATCCAGTTTTTTTTGCAAACTGTTTGAGTTTATTTCATACCAACAGTGGTTTAAATAAATTATTTTCTAGTCGACTTTTGCACTGGTAATTTGCTTAGAAACACGCTTCCGGTTCACAGTAATTATTAATCATAACTTCCGTATTTATTGTGTACATCAATCACTTAAGAGGTGATTTAATTATTTTTTTTGACGTATCATGTTATTCAATATCAACCCTTACTTAAAACGTTTTTCATTTTTTATATCGTTTTACATAGATTCACATTTATATATTAGTATTAATCATTTTCTCCCAGAACATGACACAAGTTAATACTGATTTAATTATGGTAGTATGTCTTATTAATGTTTTTAGTATAATTTTGACCTATTATCTAATTGCTAACCAAATCTTTATATCAGCTTTTTACATATTTTTTATATTAATTAGTTTTTTACTACCATATTGTTATAATTAAAGTAGATTTCTAGTAGCATTTTGATATGTTGAAAGCACTGTTTACTTCTATTGAAATTCTGCGTGGATCGTATTGAACTTATAACTGTGATACTTTGATAAGATGGACAAGAAACGTTGACAATTAAATATTACAGTTATAGGTTCAATACGATCCACGTAGAATTTCAACGGGTTATGGGCCTAAAGCCAAGTTGTGAATAAAATGTTTGATTCGTCACGTATTGTTATTTAAAAACATTACAAAGGTAAGATTTAGTAACCAGGGTAAACTACAACAGAGTGTCATTATCTGTTGTATTATCGATAAGGCGATGACATGATTTTCAACACTCCTCCTCGACATCTATTTGCTCGATTTGTCTCCTCCTGGATCGAACCTGTTGTTTCATATTTCGTACTTTTGATGTAATTATTATACTTTGAATGTTAAAATACAGTATATTTACTTTTGTGTGAAATTTCTGGATTGTGGTCCATATCACCACTTACATCTTCATCATTAATTCGGTTATAAGACCATCAAAAGATCTGAAACTGGAAAAACTCCTGGAGACTTCCAAGCTTCCCAACACGTAGTGTTTAGTACATTTTCCTAATAATAAAATTCATCAAAAGCTAAATTAATCATCTAATTGAATTTTTTTGGTTATGAAATTACGAATTTACTGTGAGTTCCAAATATCGTGAAAATTTATTGAATAACGATAGCCTTGTCGTTGACGAACTGCGCATAAATCTTGTTCTTACGATGGTACCCCATACAAAAAAGTCCATAGGATTGACGTCCGTTGAGCGCGCAAGCTAAGTGTAGGGGCAGTCTTGACCGCAACCGATCCATTTTCCCTGAAAATGGTTGTGCATCCATCGGTGGTGGACTAGTAGAATGTAATGGGCTGGACATCCATCTAACTGGAACCATCTGATTACTCCATAGAGTAAACAAAGGACATGTCTTTGCAATCTTTACATCATAATGAAGACATGTCATCTAAGCTTGGTTGAAAATCATTTTCCAAAAAATAAAGAAAAGCTAGACTATTTAGGCATGGAGGCAGAAAAATTGGATCGATGAGTGATCGATCCAAAAGTTGCACGAAAGTTGATATTGAAAATGGCTATCTTGTACGTCATGAGGATAGATAATAATAATAATACATTTGCTTTCCTTTAAGGCAATACAAATTTGTAAAGGAATCGCCACAACTCACTTCAATCTAATTTAACATATATTCATTAACAGAATATAAACATTTTTCCACAATGGCTCTGATTTAAAACGATGTTTGAGCTGCTTTAAATAGTCTGGTAAACAGTTAAAAACCTTACGTCACTATAATCTGGACTATCTCAAGATATCTAAAAGTCTTTTTTGTTCCGTGCATTAATAAAGTGAACCTATTCAGTTGTATTAAAATAATTTCTGTTAACAAACATAAATACACATAATTCAAATACATACAAACCAAAGAGTATTAATATTTTGTATTTTTTTAAATATTTCCTGGATGAGTGAGTGTTAGGAACTACCTCTATACATATTTTAATTATTTTTGAGTGACCAATACATTCGATGAGAGAGAGAGAGGAATTACACCAAAAACAAATACCATATCTCAACCTAGATTTAACTTGAGCGTGGTACAAATTTATCAGTTGCCTTTTACAACGAACAGTTTTTAAATTTTTAAATAAACAGAAAATTTTATTTAATTTGGCTAACACGTAATTGCAATGTTCCTTCCTGTTTGGACATTCATCGATGTTAATACCCAAAAAACGTACGCGTCCAATTTGTTCGAGATAAGTCTCGTTGACATTCAAATTTAAACTTGTACATGGTTTCTGCCTATTGTGAAATCTCATAAAATGTATTCTATCGATATTTAAATACAATGTATTAGACGAATACCAATTGCTTAACGATTTTAACACATTATTGCTAAAAGATTCCAACATTGCGTCAGATTTATCTGACAAAATGTGACTTATCATCTACGTACATGATATAAGATGTCTTTGAGGTTAAGACATCAAGATCATTTGTGTATAATAAAAATAGCACAGGGCCTAAAACTGAACCCTGTGGAACCCCGGTTTTAACTTCATGACACTCTGAAATGAATTTATTTACTGTTCCTTCTGTCAGACTAACGCATTGGCTGCTGTCATTCAGAAATGAACAGATCCAATCGAGAGCAACACCCCTGATACCATACCTTGACAATTTATTCATAAATTTATTATGGTTTACACAATAAAACGTCCTGCTAAGGTCGCAAAAAATGCCCACAGGGAATCCACCTGCCTCAATATAGTCAATATCGTTTTTATGTAAAGAATATAGTGCAGTGCTTGTTGATTTAGAGGACGAAATCCATGTTAATTTTCCGTGAAAATTTTAAATTTTTCAAGAAAATATAACAAACGATTTAAATAGCAGCACTTTCTTTTGGAAAACCAGAAGGTACTGTAACAGGTCTTTAATTGGTCATATCCTCTGCATCATGCTGTATAGGAACTACTTCTACTACTATTTCTTCAATTTTAAGCATTTTGGGAATGTTCCCTTTTGATATGATAAATTTACCAGAAACGCCAAGGGCTCTACGATTGTATATTATACTTTTTTGATTAAAAACATGGGAATTTCATCTTAACCAGATGATTGTGTATTTTTTAGTTTGTTACTTAATAGATTCATTAATCCTTCACATAGAAGAGGTTCGAGAAATAAACCAAACTGATTAAATTTAATATCTGTATGTTTATTATTAAGAAAGTTCTGTGCAGTAATTTGTTTAATAACTTCATTAGGTGGATTTATAAAAAAAATATTGTTTGAGGCGACAAAAATAGAATCTTCTATCACAACCTCCATATAATTTATACATAAATTTTCCAAATTCTTATGCTTGTTTGATATTTCTGTAATAAACTGGGTAAATATTTGGCATGTTTCTGATTAAAAATACGCACAAAATGCACTACAACTCCAATTAATCAATTCGGTGAATATTTTCTGCTGAACTTTTGTCGTAAGGTAAATGTTAGATAGTCTAAGTTTAAATAAAGCTCAGTTAAAGTCAGGTAATAAACACGATTTTTACAGAGTTGTTTGCAAAGTTGGTCGCACTGTATATGTTGAACTTTGCCTCGGAAAAAAATATAAAACAAGCATATTTCCAGGAAAAGATGTAGCATCTTGACTACTCTAAATGTAACTAATGATAACATTTTATAGCATTTTATTCGCATTACTTCTAAGAAATAGCTATGCAATTGTCTCTCCAAAGATACATTGTATTCCATTTATCCTTTCATCCAGGAGACTAACTAAGAATTTAAGCAGTACGTGGTTTTGTCCTGTTTTAAAAACTTTCGAAATCATTGTGAAACTTTAATAATAAATCTAACTTTAATTTTTTACGAGCGAAATCTCACCGGTTGTACAGCAAATGTATACATTGTCTGAAAACTTGAATTTGAAATTCCAACGAGATTTAAAGTTAATATATAAGTACATACATAAACAACGTTCGGTTTAGAGGATTAGAACTTTCCAAGTTGGCAGTGAAGAAATAAAAATGCTAACACATACAATGGGATTTCTGTTTCGGTAGGATTTTGAAATCCAGTCTCTCAGTCTCTATCTGAATTTATTTCGACAGGCTTGGTATATGTATTCAGAAAGTAAATTTCGTGGTTTTACTACTGTCTGCGATGGAAAATTCGAGCACCACAACAATATATTATGTAATGTATCTAAATAGTGCCGTATTTACTATCAATAGTTCTGTATATTATTATTATCTCTAAATTTATGTTGCTGGTAGTGTCAAAATATAACTGCTCGTCACGCCGATAAGAAATGTGATGAGATTGTTATCCTTATTTTTGTTAAAAGTATAATGGAAAATATACGATTCATACTGAATGCTTAAGATCAGATTACCCATATATTTTATTTATCTGATATTTTAGTTTAGATATATTTGATCCCCACTTTTTTCTCGTAGATAAGCACACAAGTTTGGAATGTTTTTCTTTCAGATAGTAGCCTTCTTAAAAAATAAACCATGAAAATGAAAAGTGATATATGGATTTCCATTTGTCCCAAGATCATAACTTAAGAGAAGAGTTATTACGAGAAAATGTTGGTTTGTTTATACTAAATATTTATAGCACTTTTACGTATATAATAATTACAATTTTTGGTGGCAATTATTTTGGGAGTTACTTTGGATTAATACGTTACTTTATAGCTTACAATGCATTGTATTAAAATCAGTTCAAAGTAGTTAACATTGTAAAAATCAAAAATCTTGTCATTACTTAGTTCCATAAGCATAGTAAAATCAAATTAGATATGCAAAAATATTACATCAACAAACTTCTGTAATAATATATAGTAGGTATTTTCGAAATGAGTATTCAAAACTAAGGAGCCAGTAGAACAAATTATATTATGCTTTTCAAGTGAAATGTAGTAAGAGAATAAAATGAGAGACTTAGCCACAGCAAGTCTAATTTGAAATAGTAAACAACGAACGATTTTCGATTAAAGAAAACATTTTCCCCTTCCCTCTTCCCCCATCGCTCCAGTGTTTTTCCCATTGCTCTCTCTTTCTCATTTTTCCTCGCCCTCTTCCCCTTTCTCTCCCTCTCCCTTTCTCTCCTTCACTCTTTCCTCCCTCTCTTCTCCTACCTCTCAGTATGGAAAATATTGAAAACATTTTCGACTGCGAAATCCATCTTACTATAACACCTTCATTATTATGTTTCATATTTTTTAGATTCTTTATAATATTTGCGATGGCTTTATCAACTATTATAATCTTGTTCATTTTTTATATATTTAACAGGCCATGTATAAGAGATAAATGGAAGTGGAAGTGAAATCTTATTTATTTATTATTTATTTTACAATATCCAAATAGGCCTGACCGGCCTAATTACAGGGATGGTAACATTTCAACATAATAACTATACGAGTAAGTAAAACATTAAAAAATATATATAAAAATATATTGTACAGTATAACAATTTTACATAAATATTACTGAAATGTGTGATGATCATATTATTGCATTTTTAGGAGGCAAGGATCAATCTAAATCTACCAAAGTATTGATGTTATTAGCCAGTCGAATCATGAGGAAGAGATCGGTACATTAAACATCAAAGTATTGCGAGTCCATCGGCTATTAATTATACCATTTACAACTTTATATAAAAACATAAGCATTGCTATTTTACGTCTCATGTCAAGAGACTACATATTAAATTCAGTTTTTAAAAGTGCAGATCTAACATAATGATAGTTTGGTGTGGTATGGTATTCTTTGTAATATAGGTGTCTAAGAAATTTGTATTGTATTTTTTCAAGTGTGTTCATATAAACAAATTGTGAGTGCCAAATTATCGATGTAAACTCCAGGTTGCTTCTTACAAATGTATAGCATAGAGTAGTAATGGTTGTGACGTTGATGAAAGTGGATCCTAACATCGATTTGCAGATGCAGAGATGTTTTCAATACTTCCAGAAAACGAAAGATGATAGTTATAGATAACACCCAAGTCTTTAACACTCTACGTCCTTCTTAAGCATAAGTATATGATTCATTTTGTAGTCGAGCACAATAGGCTCTCTCCTTCGAGTAATTGTTATTATAAAACACTTTTTTATATTAAATTGTAGCTTAAAATCGCAACTTCACTAATATTAAATATTTCTCTGTAAAAATAAGCATTTAGAGAATTTTACAACTCGTAGATCGTTAATAAATAATACAAATAATAATGGATCAAGTTTTGATCCTTGTAGCACTCTAGAATTAGCATAATATTTACCAGAAGTGTTTCCATTGTGTTTTACTATAAAACGTCTATGCTGTAAATAACTTTTTAAAAGCAGCATCATTTTCAAAGATAAACCAAATCTATATAGCTTTCCTATTAGCAAATTATGATATAAATTAATCAAAAAAATTATGATCGCATGTTATCGTATCTACAAAGTTTCAGAATTTTAAAACTAAGTAATTATTGTTTTCAATATTTTTTCGCTTTTCTAACGAATATTTTCTATACATCTGCTGTAGAATTTTGTCTGTCTACAAGTTGAAAACTGACCACTGTGCATCGCGTCGCTACACTAATAATGCTAATCAAGGTCATGTACTAATTTCCAAGTGTCTCAAAGCCTAATCTAATTCTACAGGTTGTTCGTCAGGGTGATCCAAACTTTTACATATTTAAACTGCTATAGCTCAATTATTTCAAAAGGAATACAGTGTATATCTTTACTTAAAATTTTCATTAATCAATTAGGTACTTAGACGCTGATACATAATGACAATTTTTTTCGACGATTTTTGAAAAATTCAAATCCATCAAAAGTATTCACTACACTCAGCGTCAGAGCTGAGTAGTATCCGAATACTTTTGTATTCGGATACAGTACTGAAATACTTTTGATGTATCCGAAGCCTGTATTCGTTCGTGACGCATCAAGAACAGACGTGAAGTTGACCATTTGTTGTTCATTCTTGTGCATTATTGGTAGTGGGAATCTGGGGTAAATCGCATATCAAGAATAGCATGTTTTAGATTTAGACTGTTTATAGTCTTCACAAGTAAGTCGCAAATGACCACCTATTTCCTACACGTCTTAAAAATTTTCGTTGTTGCCATTTCGATATTTTTTACGCATTTAAAGATAGACAAACAAATCTACATGCTTAATGATTACCCACCACTGTTGAAGAAACTGTCTATCAAGTACTACACAAGGTTGCCGTCCTCGGCACCTGTTGAGAGGTTATTTTCTTTTGCCTCCATGATTGATGCACGCCGACGCAACGCCCGTACCGATGAAGATTTTAAGGTTCTGGTTTTGAGGAAGGCAAAGCCCAATAAACAAGGTTTAAAATAATGTTACCTAAGAATTGCATATGCCTTGCAAGTAACAGTAAACGGTTTTTCCTAATAACGTATGTATTTTTACACTGTTCCTCATTATATCTGTAACTTAGAGTTAAAGAAGCTTATCTCAAGATTAGTGATAAATGAGGTTGACCATTCCAAGAACATTAAAGTACCTCGGGATAAGATCGGTGAAGTGCCTCTTGACACGGATATTTGAATAAATCTGATAGGATCGTTTCTCGGGCCTAAAAAATAAGATCAACAGGGTCCGTATATCAGAATTGCCCCCCCCCCCCCCCGCTAAAAAATAGGCCCACTTCAGTTTTGATTTTTGTCTCAAATTGGAATCAATTTAAAATTCTGAACACATTTATTTATTTTTATTTAATTTTAACTGTAAATTAAATTTTATTGTTTATTTTCTATTATTATTTTTTTTCAATTAAGTATTTTTTAATATTAAAATTTAATAATACCAAAAAAATTAACTTTAACAAATATAAAACTACGCATGTAGTAATTCCAAATACCTATAGCCTTAATTTTTTGAGGCTCTATTGGGTCCCCTAAAAATATTTTGTTAGTCGAATATTTTTGTTATGATAAAGGGGTACGGAAAATTTTATTTCACCACATTATTTGTGACCAAATAATGCCATTTTTAAGATAGTTTAGAAATTTCCAAACACCGTGCGTCAAGTCAAAAATTCAATTTTTCATTTTTTAACGAAAAGACACGTTAATTAGATAGGAGGAATGGCTTCTAAAGCTTGGGTAATGAATCAACCCCTAGGGCAAGGGGCACTCCCCCGGGATCAATAATCACCCCGTTGGGTTGACCCCCTGGGGACCAAAGACCACCTTCTTTCGTAAAAAGTTTCCTCTAGGCATCAAAAGTAATCGCATGTGCGAATAGCCTCCTAAAGAGCAAGAAGAGACGCACTGGGGTCAAAAGACATCAAGATAACCCCTCCCCCCGTGGTAAATATTCATTATGATAAACAAGAAGAATATTTAAAAATTTAAATATTTCAACATTAAAAATAATACATATCTAAATATTCAAAGATATATTTAATCCTCCTCGCTGCCCTCTTCAATCACAAGATAGATTCTTCTGATCGAAGAGACTCGTTTTGGCTGGGCAGATTATTTTTGACAGATATTTTCCTTAGAATAAATAGTAGATAATTGCTGCCACGTGGAAGCAACATCCTATGATGCGTAGGCCATTCGCACAGTTGCAGCAATATTCAGTAATTGCAGCAATACCAGCCTCCTCCGAGTCATGGTGGACGTAGCACTTACTTAAGTAGTGTTTTTGTATATGTGTTTGGATTTTACTTTGAATCTAAATATACCCGATGAAACATTTAAATAAAATAAAATCCAACTGTTGCCTCTTTTTTCGCCGCATAAGCTTCAAAAATACATATATTAGTAGTTCCGGATTCCACCACGCTAATGGCGCTGCAGTTTCTTCGCACGGAGACTATTACGTTTCACATCCTGTGAGTGTAACACGAACGATCGACGCGCCACCTCACGGCCTCTTAAACTTACTTCTCTTTAAAGATAGCGATTTCTTCTAGGGCTATCTCACCCCTTCATAAAGAACTATCGAAAAAGAAAAAACAATACAAAGCAACATTAGAATATAAGTAATTAAATAAATATCATCTATTTAAATATCAATTTCACACTGATGCATTCTTTGGGTGACCCTTGACACCAGGAGACGTCTTTTGACTTCTGCGTACCTGTTTGCTCTCTGGAAGACTATTCAAACCGTGCCCGGTGACTTTAGACCCCAACAGGATAATATTTTACGAGAGAAGGTGGTCTTTCGGACACAGGGGGTATCTTTTTACCCCTTGGGGGTGACTTTTGGTCCCTGCAGAGTGTCCTTTGTCCCAGGGGTTGATTCATGTTCGTATCTGTGAGATTAGTGTGTAATATACTGTATATGTATACTCAGTCATTGTAAATCTAACGTGCATCCTTTTGTAATGGATTTTTTGTCCGTAAATAAAGTATTATTATTATTATTATCCAAGCTTTCAAAGCTACTCCTATAGAATTAATGTGAGAATACGTTTTTACGTAAAAAAGTAAAATAATGTGGCAATACAAGTTCAAAAATGATATGTGCTTGGAAAGAGTCGAATACACATATTTTAAAGAATGTTGAGTATTTTATTTAAAAAAATCTAAGTAATTGCTTGCCACCAAAGTGTGGAACATCTTCTAGAATTTCCGCTTTAAAAGTATTTTAAAAGCCCCTCTTGATCTCTTACAATTTTTATCTAAGACATTTTCTCAAATTCCAAACAGTTGAGCAGATATTGACCGTTCAGATACTAGTGACTCACCCTGAACATATACTCCAGGTGATACCGCCGGCAAACAGAAAGCAGGATTCTATGATTTTAAAGGTTAATACTAGTAAATTAACTTTTACTTTAAAAACAATCTATGTAATATGAAAAATTCCAACGCTCTTTAGGTTTCTTTACATTTTCAACGATTTGGTAGGCTTTTCATCGGAAATTATTCTTCAACAATTTTCCCTCTCTAGTATTTGTTTCTGCATCTCAATAAGAATAATGTGGCAATACAAGTTCAAAAATGATATTTGCTTGGAAAGAGTCGAATACACATATTTTAAAGAATGTTGAGTATTATATTTTAAAAAATCTAAGTAATTGCTTGCCACCAATGTGTGGAACGTCTTCTAGAATTTCCGATTTAAAACTGTTTTAAAGGCCACTATTGATCTCTTACAATTTTTATCTAAGACATTTTCTCAAATTCCAAACAGTTGAGCAGATATTGACCGCTAAGGTACTAGTGACTCACCCTATATACTCTAGGGGATAGCGCCGGCAAACAGAAAGCAGGATTCTATGATTTTAAAGGTTAATACTAATAAATTAACTTTTATTTTAAAAACAATCTATGTAATGTAAAAAATTCCAACGCTCTTTAGGTTTCTTTACATTTTCAACGATTTTGTAGGCTTTTCATCGGAAATTATTCTTTAACAATTTTCCCTCTCTAGTATTTGTTTCTGCATCTCAATGAGAATAATGTGGCAATACAAGTTCAAAAATGATATGTGCTTGGAAAGAGTCGAATACACATATTTTAAAAAATGTTGAGTATTTTATTTAAAAACTCTAAGTAATTGCTTGCCACCAATATGTGGAAAACTATTTTAAAATCAGCCACTCTTGATCTACAATTCTTATCTAAGACATTTTTTCAAATTTCAAACTTCCAAAATTTAGCAGATATTGACTGTTGAGGTACTAGTGACTCACCCTGAATATATACTCCAGATGATTAGCACTGGCAAAGCTAATGCAGGGTTCTATGATTTTAAAGGTTAATACTAATAAATTAACTTTTACTTTAAAAACAATCTATGCAATATAAAAAATTCCAACGCTCTGTAGATTTTTTTACATTTTCAAACGATTTTGTAGGCTTTTCATCGGAAATTATTCTTCAACAATTTTCCCTCTCTAGTATTTGCTTCTGCATTTCAATAGATTTAAAACTTGTTTCCATTTTATTTAAACATATTTTTTTATTGGAATATTTTCAATTACCATAATAAATATTATCTTTAAATATTTTAGCACAAATTCTGTTCAATTCTATAATAGATATGTAATTCCAGGAAGTCTTAAATGAGCCCCAAATTAACAGTCGCAATGGTACTGGTTTTGGAGGTTTATTTACGTCATTATGCTTCAATATATTCCGTTTCAGGCATGAATATTGATGTGCGTTCCTATTGTCACAACTAGTATATTGTAGAATTAATTTACGTCAACAGTATACACATATGTCACTTATAACGGTAATACATCTAATTGATATGCTCTAGTTCTGAACTGCATGCATTATCAGATTGGCATTGAAACAAAATACAGTTAGTTGTTTGATTAAGAGATTATGGAGTAGTAAGTTTGGGTTTTTATTTCAGAGGCATAGGCTTGAATTAATCATTGTTTTGCTTTCTGCTGTGAATTATGAAATCCCAACAGTGCTAACTGAATAACAAATGTATTTGAATGCATTGTTTCAACAGTTTATAACTGGCTTTGTCTAGATGAAGTCACTATTTGAAAGGGTGAACCATTTGTTGTAGGCATGCTGCTCTTCATTATTTTTTTCACAGAACCGGCAGCTTGGTAACTTATTTTGTAGTAAAGATTGTGGAAATTATACTACGGAATAATACTTTGGATTAACATTACCTAAAATAAATTAATAAGATGTCGTCTGCAACATGCGCCCTCTCGGGTGAAAGTCCGTCGATTACCAACAAAAAATACCAACTTTTTAGATGGTAATTGTCTTGGTTTTTGCATGGAACATCGTATGAGTGGATTTGTGCCTTTCTGATTAGCTCAGAATAAGGGCGAAAAACGTTTCAAAGGCTAAGCATTTCCAAAAAACAGAATGATAGATTTCATGAAAATGTAATTCTTCATTTGAATGAAAGATTTTCCAATAGACGAGGTATGTAAATAAATTCATTTTAGGCCTTTGTTCTCATTTTAACTGAATCTTCATAGCCGTAGAAGGTTGTGTATACTGGTTTATTCTGCATAGCCGTAGGGGACTGTGTAGAAACTAGTGTTAGAATGAGAATTGTACAATAAGAAAGACAAATTGATTTTAGGATTTTAATTGCTAGCATACCCAGAATTCAGGTTATCGAAAGAATACAAAGATTGTAAATCAATAATTTTACAAACAGTTTTATTTTAGTCGCCATAGATAGTTTTTTTTCTGCTGTTTACAAAATCCTATAAAGGATATGTTTCATTAATGAAGAAATGTCTCTCTCTTCCTTGGCATACCAAGAAATGGAGATGTCTGTCATACTGGGGCGTCGGGATCGCGTATGTATGAAATCTTAAGCGCCAGACCCTCTTAGGAGAAGCTACCTTGAATGCAAATACATTCTGACCTCGACTCGAAGATTAAAAAAGTTACAATAAGGAGCATGCGAAGCCGTTAGAATTGTTGAAGAAATAATAAAGAGTAGTTAAATATGGACCGTTTGCTGCAGCCCAATTAGTCTACATGACTTCAAGTTAATATTATCTGAAACTTTTTTTTTTTAAGTTGGCTTTGAAATTCTCTATGAATCTGTCGAGGTAGATTTTTCATTTTTAGCTACATTTTTTTCAAATTTTAATCTAATATTGAATTTTTACTAAAATATATCGTTGTTTTCAATTGAGATCAGTCTACAGGTCACAAATACATAAAAATTCGTACAATTTTAATTTTTTATCTTTACTTTGCAAATTCATAATCGATCTGTCAAAGTACATTTTTCTTTTCTTTCTTTTCATTCTTGACAGCTGTCAAAAGTGAAAACTTTATTTTAATATCAATCTTCTGAGTGAATAATGGTCATAATCGTGAATGTAATACTTACTATGCTTTTTCTACACCTATTAAAGAAATATATTAGACTGAAATTTGATAGCATTAATCGGTACCTACTCATAAGAAATGAAAAATGTAAACAAACAATATACCCTGAGAGAAATTTGTACTATTTACAAATGGACAAAATATAACTTAATAGGTTGTCAATGGTCCAGTGAATACTCGCTCATCAGTCTGCCAGGGTGGGAGCGGTGCATTTGGCGGCGAGCGGCGGTTTAGTCAATGACCTGACAGCAGTACTGTCACAAATGTCAAAAAAGCCGTTTTTGATTCTCTCGTACCGAATCGAATTTCCGATTTTTCCGTCGCAATTTGCGACACCGACAAACTACCAATCTTTCTTTTTCCATAGAGACATCGCACGATCCTCCACTCGACGTATTTATTTAGTTCTAAACATTTGAAAAATTGATGTTTTTGAAGTTTTGCCTTCTCCGACGAGATTATAGTCAATTTTAAGCTTAGGATCCGCCGTAGCCCATCGTGCTAAACTTTGCAGTACTTCGAATCCCGCATAGGGTTACATATTTATTTTTATTTTTATTTTTTTTTTTTTTTGCTTTTTGCCAGATATTTTTGATCATTGCTTATTTCTATGCGAGTAACGTGTTAAAATTATAAATTTTGATTTTTTGGCGATACACAAGGAAATAATCTTTCTAGTTTATTTTCTATTCTTAGGTAGATATGGTGGGATAGCGGCTAGAAGTTCGGATTTTCAAACAGGAAATAGAAACTTTATATTTTTACTTGGAACACGTATTTTTTTCTATTTTTTATTGCTTATAAATAACAAAATAACTACAAAAATACCCTTTCATTGAATGAATAGTTCAGCAACCCTCTCTTGCGGTAAACTTACGCCATTTCTATAATGATTGTATACACGACAACTGTGTAGCATAATTATAGAAAACTGCGTACTTCTTAACGTGTACTAGAAATGGAAAAACTTTAATGAATTAATGGGACTATGTCGAGTTGAACCAGAGTTCTAAACAGCATTGCTACTAAAATCTATTTTTCAAAAACGTAAATATCGCCATCACCGATATTATTAATCTGTCAACGTTAGACTCTGTATATCCTTTGTATATAATAATGCAACACCATTAAAGAAATAAATTATTATTATCAATTTGAATTCAGAAATCGTAAAATAAACAGCTGTCCGCAATTTTCCAATGCACGAAAATCTAAATAATATAATAGTATTGGTCAATATTTAATGTACACAACAAGTGCTACACATTCTGCAAATTCGGCTGAATATGTAAAATACTTGCTTATGTTTAAATTCTGTCGCGACTATAAAGATGCACATTTACAGATTTAACGATCTCTACGCGTGTTCCTGAAATATCTATAAAAATGCCGAAACAACAGACTGTTCATTTTTTACGGCTTACAGCTTTTATTGGTAAACACACCAGCTTTTAGATAGAGTGCTAAAAGAT
This sequence comes from Stenurella melanura, assembly GCA_963583905.1. NCBI lineage: Eukaryota > Metazoa > Arthropoda > Insecta > Coleoptera > Cerambycidae > Stenurella > Stenurella melanura. Next base: position 218,707,075 of record OY757309.1, on the reverse strand, counting down.
ACCAGTAATTTCAAAAGTTAAGAGGTTTAATTTTCAATTGATATTTAATTATAATTTCAATTTAATTAAAAAAACGTTAGCCGCTAAGTAATCTTTCTAGTACTACCTAGCTCAAAACGCAATCAATTTTTTTCAGTAATATGATTCGTTATACTGTTCTCATATTTTTTCGACTTGCGTCTTCATTTTTCTTGTACCTTAAACCGTGTTTTCTAGTTTTCTCACAAGATAACGTAAAAAATTGGTGGTACGCTAAAAATAAATGTTTACCAGCTTACTTCACTTTTTGGAACAAATTAATTTTCCTTTTCAACCCCGACAGAAATGGAGGGGTTTTATAAGTTTGACGGGTACGTTTATACGTGTGTCTGTTTGTAGCTTCATATCTCTTCGACGGGTAATCCGATTTTGACGATTATTTTTATTTGAACGTGGACTTTATACAGTAGGAGATTATTGTACATAATTTGAATATGCTTTGGTTCCATTTAGCCAGTCCAATATAATTACTTTTAATTCCATATGCGCACTTTTACGATTTAAACCCACCTTGCATTTTTTGCCCTCGAAATATACCTACTTATATGCGCGAAAATATCGGGGACGGCTGTGAAATTTCAACAAACAAAAACCAAATAGAGTCAAGTAGCTCGAAACTACTCCGTACCATACTTGGTGGTGTAGGACTTTCTAAGTTATTATAAAACACTCTTCGCCATTTACTTGATCACTAGGCAGGGACAAAAAAGTATTAAATAGTGCATTTTTGAGCCGGGAATAATGTTTTGATTCATTCCTATGTATTTTTGCCGTTAAACACGATTATGCGTACTTCGTAAACCGTTAAATTAACAATTTTTAAATAAGAAACGACTTTTTTTTACGATTTGCTTTATATCTCCTCTCTTGCGCATTTTTCGCCGTATGTACCTTATTAGTTTTTTGTTCTTCATTGAATTATCTAAAAAAAATTTATTTGAAAGCGCTTCTTAACACAAAATTTTTGAAAAAAAGCGGATAATATACATAGAAAATAAAAAAGCTATACTGTTCTATACGTCGCGTCGCATAGGAAAAGATCGCTCTAAAGAAATCGTTATAAAATCGGCCAAATCGGTCAAAATGCCAACAGCATATTAAATTTAAATATTTTTCCGAATTTTATAGCTTGACTGGATAGTTTAAATTATTTACAAAAGAAATAGCGCGATTTGTAATTAAGATTTGAAAGAAAAACGATCGTTTATTACTTAAAAAGCTAAAAACCGATCTTGCTGAAATTTGGAACACTTTTTTAAATAATTGTAAGCAACAATTTCTAAAAGTTTCAAGCTTCTAGGTGTTTCCGTTTCCGAGTTACTTAATGTCAAAAAAGGCACTTTTTCAACTTTGAACACTATTTGCAACTAAAAAAACACTTAGCGGCTTCAAATCAGTCTCATTTTACTTAAGCATCCACATAGTGGAGTGGGACTATAGTAATCGTAAAAAAAGTCCTTTTTTTTGTTGAAATAGATTTAGAATGTGATACATCGAGATTTTAATTTTCTGCGAAAAAAGAAATTCTGTCTGTCAGTATGTCGGTCTGTCTGTCGGTTTATAACTTATTTTTTGAGCACACGATATCTCTAGAACTGTTTAAAATATTGACTTGAAATTTTATACACTTATATACTATTATGAGATCTGGAGCTGGGTTGTTTTTTGAACTTATCCGATGAAGGGTTGGGGGGTAACTAAAAGTCAATACGGGAAAATAAATAAGGCAAGCTGATAAGAGTACAAAAAAAATTGAGATTTAGTGTGCATACCAGAAGTGGAGGCCTCAGATTTTTTAATAATATTTCTATCCCCCCGTACCACCCCTGCTCCATTATTAAAGGGATTGATAAAATAAAATTGAGATGTTCACTTGAAGTTTGGTACACGTATATATTATAACGACAACTGGATCTGATTATAATTTGAGATGATGCCGCTGAAGGGTTGGGGGTTAAATAGGGGTAAATATTGGAAAATAAGTAAAGCAAGCTGGTAAGAGTACAGAAACTTGGAATTTGACATGCATACTAGAACACAAGTGCTCAGATTTTTTTACAACATTTTCCAACTCCCCTACCACCCTCACTCCATTTTAAAGAGGTTGATAAAATAAAATTGAGATAATCACTTGAAATTTGGTACACGTATATATTACAACGACACCTGGAATCAGATTACATTTAGAGGTAATTCCGCTGAAGCGTTGGGGGTTTAATAGGGGTGAATATAGGAAAATATTTAAAGCAAGCTGGTAAGAGTACAGAAACTTGGGACTTGCTATATATATATTGGAAATTAAGGCCTCAGATTATTTTATAATATTTTTTAATTCCTCCCACCATTCCGACTTCATTATTAATAGGGTTGGTAAAACAAAATTGAGGTAAATAAAATAAAATGAGTAATGGTACAGGTATGTGTTGTAATTGACATCTTATTGAGATGATTCGGTTAAAGGGTGGGGGTTGTAAATTGAGAAAATTAGGCAAAAACTTCAATTTTGGCGTATATGCTAGAATCCAACACCTCAATTTTTTTTATGGCATCTGTCTCAAATATTATTAAAATTCTATTATCAATAATTTTCACATACTAGAATGCAAATACAGTCAAGATGTTTTACTTTCAAGAGACTTGGATGAGAAACCTGGATGTTGGAGTAGCGATTCCTTAGGCAGCGGTTTTTAAATAATTCAATGAGGAACAAGAAACTAATAAGGTACATATCACGAGGAGACTAATTATTAATTTAACAAAAAAGCACACGGTTTACGAAGTACGCATAGTGATAATCGTGTTTAGCGGCAAGAATACAAAAGAATCGATAAAAACATTGCTCCCGGCTCGAAAATGCACCTAAAAATCTCTGCCTATTGGTCTATTACTACCAGATACTTTGGAAGCCTGATTCTATTAAATACATACAGCATATGCCAAGACGCTCAAGTTTATATAGTAAATGCTTCTGACTTGTAATGTAAAAGGATTTTGCCTAATAAACAAAGACACCCAAACACGGTTACGGTTTTTATTATCCACCACGCTGTATACTATAGATGTTAATTTAACTACTGCATCTTGTGTTGATGTATTTTTTCGAAAACCAAATTACATTTCAGATACACTCAAATTCTTTTCTAGATACCTACATACACATTTTTTAATCATTTTTAGAAATACTTTGCTTTTGATATATTTATCTCTCTCTTTAAGCAGTGGCCTTACTATTGCTATTTAAAATAATATAATAAAAAAATATTACGGATCAGTAACGTAATCGATCGTTTTACGTTTTCGTTGGTTATATCATCAGGCCCAGTAGCCATATTTGTATTAATTTCTAGCGCAATATTCATTTCAGTGGTATCCACCTATTCTAAAAATATACTTCTAGTTGGTTAAAGAAGTTCTTCACTGATTTTTCGAGGCGTGCTTTTTTCTTACTTGGCAAAAGTAGAAATAGAGAATAACAATTAATTGAACAAGAGTATAAACATTGCGTAAAAAGCAGAACAAGATGTACAGGGTGGGCAACTAAGAATGGAGGTCGGCCATATCTCAGAAACCAAGCATCGCACAAATTTAGGAAAAAAATTACCTTAAGTAAAGTGGCCACGAAAAATCGCTGGAAAATATTTTCGAGTTTCTAAAATGGCCGCTAGGGGGCGTAACAGCCACAGCAGAATAGAAAATCAGGTTTTTCTCAGTATTTTGCTCAATTAAGTGGTATTGAAAATACATGCATCGTAATCCTAGGACAATTTTGAATCTTTTTAGTTTTCCATTTTTTTTGTATCTTCAAGAATAAAGTGGTGGGGAGATGCCAAAAATACATTTTTTCAAATGTCGATTACTCCGATTAGCCTTAACGGAATTTAACAAACTTAGTCTCATTGGAAAGTGCTTTTCTTGGTCTATCGAGTGCATGTTGTGCTATTTCTATTTGATTATTACTGTCGCCGCTAGAGGCCGTTATTTGACATGACAACAAATATCGCGGTTTTTCTTAAAAAAATTAAATGGAATGGTATATTTATTTTTACATGGTAAAATAGAGAATTAAAAGCCTCAGATATCAGTGGAAACCGCAACTAGATAGCTTTTCTCTAACGGAAGATATTAGCAAACAAAGTTGAAATTATGAATTATTATCAGATCTTGCCGACGGGATTTGCAAAGTAGCTGTTGAAAACAAGTAAGCTGTGAAAATGACACAATGAAGAAACAACATATTATGTCAAAATATTTAACTTGTCATTATTGTTATTTTGTGCAGTATTTAGTTTTTTATTTGAATTTGTTTTCGTTTTGGAATTAATTTTTCAAATTATAATGATTCTTACAAATGAAGCATTTGACATGTTAGCGATTTAGTTCGAATGCATGAGACATGCAACTCTTGCTGCCAGAGTCTATGCAGTGCAATATCCTGAAAGACGTCATCCAAGTGAAAAAGTTTTTATTCGACGGGCACATGGTTTTCGTACGAAGGAAGTGTACCGTGTATCGAAGACATCGTTACGAAATTTTAAATGTATTTTTGAAGTTACGATACGTCTCAATTTTCATAACTGTCAGTTTCATTACATAACTAGTGATGTAATGAATTTTAATTAAACTGTTATTATTAAACCCATCATTTAGAGAAAAGACATTAAGGCACAAAAAACACTTTATTAATAAAATGCAAATAGAAACATTCCGTCATCTGCATTTTTAACAAAACATTTAAAGTTTTCTTCTGTTAAAATAATAAATTTCTTAGCGTGGCAACCTGAAGATCTTCGCTTTAAAAATGGTATTAATATGGTATATTTTTTGTCAATGTTTCTTTTGGCATTTAATTCTTTAATATTGATTCTTACTCAATATTCATATCGTGACGCTTTATAATTTTTCATCGTTTCGAAATACGCTAAGAGAATCTTTTCACATACATCTTTTTATTCACTTTTGTTGACACCAGTTTTCAAATTTCGTATATTATACTTCCTCATATATGCTTTTTGATTTACCAGGTAAGTATTATTGAATTTACTGCTACTCTTTTATATCAGATGGAATATCAACATCTAAATCAACAATTTCTGACTTAATTTGCTTAAAAAAATTCAGCAGATTGACAACTGAACTTTGTTAATACAAATGTCAACCTATACCTACTAATGCTCAGGTACAGCGATAAACACAAAATTCATTTGTACCACTATAGGTGTAACAATGTTTGAAACCGCAAAATAAAATTCAATATAAATTGCAATTTCTTTTCTATTTTAGAGCAGGATTAGATAAAAACGTTATGAAACAGTAATTTTACTTGACTCGCGTAATTTGCAAATATTGCATTCGTCAAGTAAAATTAGTCTTTTTATAACTGTCTACATAAATATATTGTTATTATTATTATTAGAATTGTTGTCTGTTATTAATTACTAATTTTTATATTATGTAATATATTCTACTCGATATGTTTGATATATGTTGTTTCTTCATTGTGTCATTTTCACAGCTTACTTGTTTTCAACAGCTACTTTGCAAATCCCGTCGGCAAGATCTGATAATAATTCATAATTTCAACTTTGTTTGCTAATATCTTCCGTTAGAGAAAAGTTATCTAGTTGCGGTTTTCACTGATATCTGAGGCTTTTAATTCTCTATTTTACCGTGTAAAAATAAATATACCATTCCATTTAAATTTTTTAAGAAAAAGCGCGATATTTGTTGTCATGTCAAATAACGGCCTCTAGCGGCGACAGTAATAATCAAATGGAAATAGCACAACATGCACTCGATAGACCAAGAAAAGCACTTTCCAATGAGACCAAGTTTGTTAAATTCCGTTAAGGCTAATCGGAGTAATCGACATTTGAAAAAATGTGTTTTTGGCATCTCCCCACCACTTTATTCTTGAAGATACAAAAAAAATGGAAAATTAAAAAGATTCAAAATTGTCCTAGGATTACGATGCATGTATTTTCAATACCACTTAATTGAGCAAAATACTGAGAAAAACCTGATTTTCTATTCTGCTGTGGCTGTTACGCCCCCTAGCGGCCATTTTAGAAACTCGAAAATATTTTCCAGCGATTTTTCATGACCACTTTACTTAAGGTAATTTTTTCCCTAAACTTGTGCGATGCTTGGTTTCTAAAATATGGCCGACCTCCATTCTTAGTTGCCCACCCTGTACAACAATAAGATTCTTTAACTCCTTATCTATATTATGATCCTGGCCGGATTTCGCCATTCGGCCAGGACATGTCCACACAGACAACAATAGAACAACCATTCCCTGTGACATTGTCATCTGCCGCAGCTGTGACTCGAACTCAGAAGAGATAACCAGCAACTAGCTCAACCGCGGTCTAGCCTGCAGCTACCATCTCAGTAATATAATGAAACTTCACTATACATCTATACCCTAGCCAGGATTCGAACTCGGAAGTCAATGATTCCAAGCACTGAGCTGGAAAATTCAAATTAAGTAATAAATTGTTGAGATCTAACGCCAGTTAATAATGTATTACTATACAACAGCTTCCTTGAAACAAATGTACACATTTGTTCCACAAATGAAGTAGGCATACTGTATTTTTGTTTTGAATCGTAATCCAAATTTGCAAAGAATTCACATAAAATTCTCTAAGATTGTAACAAAAATTAAAATAATGTTAATGCATAAAATGTACAAGATTATTACTGCAACAATATATGACTTATTTACACAAATTTATCTTTTTGTTTTTTAAGACCAACTTGGGCTGTAAATTGTTTACAATTGGAACAAAATTGTACACATATTTTGCTCTGAGCAATAGTTTTTCTTATTTTTTTTAATTTTAATTGCCTTATTTATTTTAACGTCCTGCATAATGCTGCCAATGAATAAAATCACTATAAAATTAGTCCTTAACCTAATATAATGAAGAATCTCCAGTTAATTTGCTATAAAAAAGGTGGAACACCCTCAAGAGAATGAAATTTTAAAGAATACACACATTAAGGGTCTATATAAATCTTGAAACGGCACTCGACTCTAATCGCTTTCGCATCGAACGAAGCGATTAAGGGTACGCGTAATCACATTCCATGACCGACGAAACGAATTATTGTGAGCGGAAATGTCGTAATTACAAGAACAATAGGGCTGATAGATTTTGTTTTAAAGAGGAACAAAACGGGGCAAAGTTGTACACAGTCAAATGTTCTTATTAAATTTGGCTGAATCTGCAGATGGAAGGCGTGATCGTTTTTGCTTTGCTAAGAGGAGTCCCGACGTCGTCCTTTGAGGATTCGGATGATATAATTAATATTCCGAGCTGATTTACTGTTTACATGTTCAGTATTATTGTATTATAGTTGAGCCTAACGGGGATCTAATAGTAGCCTCCACATAATTTGTCAGTATGCAGATATTTTAATTTCGGATCTAATAGTAGAGTAACCATAGACATCAATAATACGAATGCTTGAGAGGAGAAGTATTTTTTGTGGAAATGCAATCTGTATAATACCAGGAAGTTTAGTAAAGATTTGCGTTTTTTGGAAATTAGGTTTTAATTTTGAACATGATTTTGTTTCGTCCTTTTTAATACCTGTAAAGTTTATAAAAAATTTAGATAAAACAGTCCTATTCTGAGCACCACTAACGCAACTGTCGTTGAAAGTATTGCTCCTAAGTTTAATAACGTTTGTGTTTCTTGGCACTGTCCTTAAAAATATAATAATATATTACGCAACATACACTAAATGAGTGTACGGGTACGAAAATAAGTGCTGCAATTCCTACGAGTGCAATTTTGTGCGAGTTGTATACTATACATTTTCTGCAATAACATATTAATTAATGGTATATAGATTTACAGATAATAAGTACGAAATTATCCGTTATCTAGAAACCTGTTGACAGACAGAAACTGATGACATTTCTCGTCGAAAAAAGAGGCGAAATATTCAAACTTCTTAGTTGTTTAAAGTTAGTCGAATAGAAATAATCGTGAAGCAAAAAGCTGAAAAGAGACTTTAAAATTTTTTCCCGTATTTGTCGCCGAAGAACGAGGCAGAGCGAAGTTTTTTTATAATTTTCAAACGTTACTCACGTAGAAGTAAATGTGGGATAATTTTGGAATCAGAAATATATGCTAAAAGTTCAAAAACATTGTCAAGTGAAACGTTATTTCCTTAAGGGAAAATAAAACGAATCATTGAATTTAACTTACTTTAATGATTTGCAAAAAATACACAAACAAAGCAGAGCCATTGACATCAGGGTTGTGAGTAAAGTTTACAAAAACTTTCGTCAGAATAATCATATAAACAAATCATTAGTCCATCTGACATATTACAAAATACAAAGCAAACTGTACACAATAAGAATCCGTATACGGTAAATAATTAAACTAAACACGATCTGGCCAGAGCGGTAAAACAAAGATTTTTTACGATAACATAATTAAGACACACAAAAGTAAAATATTACTAACAGTACGTAAAGTTAATAACAAAAAATGGCCCGACAATTAATATTTTCGATATAAACTGGTTCGGCAGTCGTACACTAGGTTTTTATGCCCAAAGCACACGGGAGATGTCTAAAAACAGGGCGATATAGTTACGCAAAGATAACGTTCACACGAAATTATTCACGCACTATTATAGCCTTCTCAATGGGGTAAGAGAAGTCTTCACCGGACGGTAACACTGGATACAACAAAGAACGTGGAATGAGGTATTGAAGCCATCAATAATTCTGCATTGTCACAAGTGGCTTCAAACAGCATTATTTGCATCACGAGAAGCATACATAATATAAAAGGCTGTACTTACAGCTAATTCGTCGAAAACATTGCCTTGCTGTAGCTATGGGCAATAGAATACAATAACATAGAACATATAAACTATAATAACTACTTAGTCCAGTCAATGAACTGGTTGTAGAGGACATGGTCGGGAACAGAATTTTTGACTTCAGGGCTGTGTTTGGAATACTTAGGAGATAAACATACTAAAAGTCCCCGAATCTACGAGGTGAGCGGAGTACAGGGGGGGCCATTGAAGGTCACTTTTTTTGGATTTTCGCTGATATCTCGAAAACAGTGCATTATAGCTAAAATATTGATCTATTCAAAATTAAAGGTGATAAAATTTCCTACAAGATTGTTATTATTCATTATTCTTCTATTCCTAATGGCTTTCGAGATATCCGCTGGCGAAAATCACCAATTTTCGAAATACGCATTTTTGCCTCACGCTTCTTGACAAACTTTACCTTCTTGCTCCTCAGCCTTTAGTTTCACGGTAATATCTTCACAGTAGAGCATTAGTTGTAGAGCATTCATTTTTTTTTTATAGTGAGTTGTTATTAATACTCCTCCATTACCTTGACCTGTAACATTCTAAGCAAATCTTACAACTCACTTTTCATACACTTCCAGATGCAGGATTGACTTGAAATTTGGGACGTGTATGTGGTTCACGTAACAATACAATTTGGCAACTTTTATAAAAAATCCAAGATGGCGTTTCGAAGATGGAGGGTAGTCTATTGTCATTTAATATCCGATTCTACTGAAAATTGGTATCCGGGGTTTCTTGAGATCGCAGATTACAGACATCTGATCAAGACACAAAAATTCAAAATGGCGGACAGGTTTTATCATTTATCGTCTGATTCGACTGAAAATCGATATCTGAGCATTATCGAGGTTGCAGAGTACAATTATCTCATCTAAATTTAATAATTCAATATGGTGGCGTCAAAATGGCGGATGAGTTTTGTAATTTACAGTATGATTCGTCGGAATCTGCGAATTTTCAAGGTCGCAGATTATAAATATTTAGTCGAAATTTTAAAATTCAAAATGGCGGCTTTAAAATGACGAATAGGTTTTGTCATTTATAGAGAAAGAATTATATCGAATAGATACACTATTCCAATTGGAACAGAACTAAAAAAAAAGATAATAAATAAGTAATTTAAAAAAAATCAAAAACACGTTTTTAAACAGAAACTGTTAAAAAATGCACCAAAAAGAAGAAACTAATGCCAATGATAATAATAATTATGTTAATAAAAAGCATCTGGGTGAACAAAGAATTTTAGCCAACAGGCGTCCTACGCATTTGCATTTATTAACATAGTTATTTTTATTATTAACATTATTTTCTTCCTTTTATGGCATTTTTTAACAGTTTCAATAGGTTTATATACGTGTTTTTGAAATTATTAATTAATTTTTTTCCTTCCTCAATTCTTTGGGACTTCCTGCCACATGTATGTTTTCTTTTTAAGCGGTGCTCGGGGAATCTACAAAATACACAATTAACCAGTATGTTACTGGTAAACAACCTCTACGTCTCTGACTTTTACATCAAAGGATCAGTTAAAGGTTGTTTTTTTTTAATTTTTTTTTGCTGTGTATGATAAATACACAGCTCTAAGAATGTTTGTTATATTCAATATCCATAGATATTTACTATTTACATAGAACTGTTGATATAGTTAAAAGTTTTTTTTAGTTTTTATACAATGTTAAGTTTGTGAAGTTCTTCTTTTAACATTGGCAACCAAGTTGTACAGGCATCCACGGAACAATTCGACAATTTAATGCTCTACAACTAATGCTCTACTGTGAGGACATTGATGTAAAACTAAAGGCTGAGCCGCTAGTAGGCAAAGCTGGTCGAGAAGCGTGAGGCAAAAAAAAACGTTTTTCGAAGACTTGCGATTTTCGCCAGCTGGTATCTCGAAAGCTATTGGGAATAGACGAATATTGAATATTTTAGGAAATTTTGTCACCTTTAATTTTGAATAGAATAACCTGTTCACGACGATGCGCTGTTTTCGAGATATAAATGACAGAACCTATTCGTTATCCTGAAGCCGCCATTTTGAATTTTTAAATTTCGACTAAATATTTATAATCTATGACCTTGAAAATCCGCAGATATCGATTTTCATGCGAATCAAACTATAAATTATAATACTTAACCGCCACCTTGACTCCGCCATTTTGAATTATTAAATTCAGAATATATAATTGTCCTCTGCAACCTCGATAATGCTCAGATATCGATGTTTAATCGAATCAGATAATAAATGACAAAACCCATCCGCCATATTGACGCCGCCATTTTGAATTTTTGAGTTTTGATCATATGTCTGTAATCTCTAGAAACCCCAGATACCAATTTTCAGTACAATCGGATATTAAATGACAATAGACTGCCCGCCATCTTAGAAACGCCATCTTGGATTTTTATAAAAGTTGCCAACTTGTATTGTTACGTGAACCATATACACGCCCCAAATTTCAAGTCAATCCTACATCTGGAAGTGTGTGAAAAGTGAGTTGTAAGATTTGCTTAAAATGTTACAGGTCAAGCTAATAGAAGAGTGTTAATATCAACTCACTTTAAAAAAAATTGAATGCTCTACAACTAATGCTCTACTGTGAAGATATTATCATGAAACTAAAGGCTGGGGCGCTAAAAGGCAAAGTTTGTCAAGAAGCGTGAGGCATAAATGCATATTTTGAAAATTGGTAATTTTTGCCAGCGGATATCTCGAAAGCCATTGGGAATAGAAGAATAATGAATAATAACAATATTGTAGGAAATTTTGTCAGCTTTAATTTTGAATAGATTAATATTTTAGCTACGATGCACTGTTTTCGAGATATCAGCGTACAGCCAAATAAAGTGACCTTCAATGCCCCCCCCTGCACCCCGCTCACCTCGTAGATTCGGGGACTTTTAGTATGTTTACCTCCTAACTACTCCAAACACAACCCCGAAGTCAAAAATTCTGTTCCCGACCATGTCCTCTACACCCCACTTTTGAGAGTTCATTGACTGGACTAACTTTACTGATTCTATTCGCAGTTATTAATCCTATGTACAGATATTTACAAATATATGGCGGCTTTTAATTTTTACGGCCCTACACGGCCACCCGCCTCTACGCCATCTTTCCAGCGTCTCTTCTCCAGAGTCGGCGCGCATCTCGTCTACTATTTTCTAAACTTGGTGGTACAAGCTACTACGCTATTATTGGTCAAGCATTTGTCATGACTAGCCTATAAAATTTACACGCGTATAATGCTCAGACCAGTATCTTATAATTTAAATTTAAAATAATGAATAGAATAGTCGCGCGCTTTATCTAATTTAAGGTACTGAGTGTTCTTACAAAACGTGACCGTTACAGAAATTACTACTAAAGTAGGGGGATTCGAAGCAAGAAATCCGCTTTGAATCTGAAACTAAAGCTGACTGTTAACTGCCAAAGTATCAAATATTTAAACTCTTATAACTAAATAAATACATTGGCTGGAAGGCTACATACTGTATCTATGGAAACACCGATTTTGGCATTTTGTCGACATCGTATATTGCAATCATCCCAAACGAGAGAGATAGCTGACTTGTACGTTTATAACTGGAGAGCTCGGACAAATACCTTGACGGAATATATATCTAGCAACGCGGAATTTCCGCGAAGAGTACAGACCCTTCACATTACAGTAACGCGAACACGAAATAGCTCTTATCACATTTGTTGTCTAGCAACTTGTCTAGCAATCGATGCGAAATGAAATTCTGTTCAAAATGTAGTTGTTTATAATTGACTTTACGTTCGATAAATGAATGTCTTTCGAAATTGTCGCAGAAAAAGTATCTCTTTCTTTAAAGTGGTTAGAATGTACAATTCTTGAGTTAATTGACATTAGAGAGGCAACTCTCATTCGATGATTTGATTTTTAATTTTCCATTAATAATACAATTAAATTTTTAAATATAAAAGTAGAGACTTCTTGAATGTCATAACTTTCGAATAAGTCATTATGGTTAGATTAGTTAGTTTGTATGCCACTGCTTTTATCGATATTTATTTAAATTATGGTGGTATCAGATATGGATGGATAGCAATAGATAGATTAGGGTCAAATCTGATCATTGTGTGTTTCTTTGCTTTCTGTAGTATGATATCAATGTAAAGTAAGTAATAAATTTCTTTCTATCGTGTTTTGTCGGCAATTTATTATAAGTCTGCATACAAGTCAATATAATAAGATTCATTGGGATCAGGTTAAACAAATGGCAAGGTCGAAGATTAAACCATACGGGTCCAATAAGGTTCGACTTCAGAGAATTATTTGACGGTACATTTTATAATTAACATATTGTTTACTTGAAAGTGTGCATGTATAAATATACATTTACACAGAATAGGATAGAATTCTTTGGTTGTCTTATACATTTCTTGTATTACTTTTTATTATTTTATAATTTTTATCAACAAGAATTGTTACTGTTCTATTCAAATGAGTACCTACATTTTGATTAATTGATTCATTATGTATCGTTGTTACTTCTTGATATTTATTAAATGATATGCCAAATCGTAAAAAGTATAAACATCATATTTAAATTGTTTAAATTTTAATTTAGGTTTTATTGTTTTATTGTTAAAATATTTTTATAAGATTGTGATGATTGGTTCCTTTTACATTACCTTACAGTAGACACAGATAATACATCAATATTTAATATTTAATTGATTTCCGTTTCAAGCACATATCAAGCGCGCGGATTCTATATTATGGCGGAGGTGCCCGGAATTAAGCCAATTAAACCAGTAGCTATTGTAACACAATGTGAGCATCATTTGAGACGAGCTTAAAGATTAAAATATGGCAGGTACTAGATTGAAATCATTGGGTCAAATCTGTCAAGTCTACAGAAATGTATTGGCATCGCAGTTAAAAGCATTCACAGTTATTGTTTCTTCAACTTAATCATTATAAAAGTAGTAGGACGGAACATTTTATGTAAAAATATGATTCAAATTTGATCATCATTAGGTTTCAGAAGAAATATAATTCTTAGGAATAATTTATAATTTTTTGTCTAATTATTTGAGAACATTTAGTTGAAACATATCCTTTATTGGATTTTATAAACAGTGAAAAAAAAATCTGTTTTCACTGTTTGCAAAATCCTATAAAGAATATGTTTTATTACTATAAGCAAACAAATAATAAACATTAATTAAACATTTAGATGAATTGCAAAAGCCTAAATTATTTGAAATTAAATGATAAATTAACAGAGAAAAAATACATATGTATTTTACTGAAAATAACACAAGTCAACAAATTGTTCCGTTCCAAAGACTAAGCCGGATTATGTCTTAAATATTTTTGTGTGCTGAAAACGAATTTTCAATTTAAAATATGTTCTAACAAGGTAGGTTTCGAATAAATCCCGGTTTTTACTGTCAAAAACTGTATGTATTTTGTCAAAACAGAAACGGGATTTACTCGATATCTGCGCACAGGTAATCCAGTAAAATTAGATCGAAAATGGCCATAATAAAGAAAAAATTAGTACAGTTTTAAAATTGGCAGAAATGCTGTTCAAGGTATGTAGTTTTAATTTTCGAAAAGTCCTAACCCCTACCGTGGTAGCGTCTTCCCTTAAAATGCAAGAACTACCCCCGTATGTGGTTTAGCAAATATATCTGCTAAACCGTCCATTTTTTCGCGAAAGTACTTCTATACAAAAATATTCCTAATTAAATTCTTCATAAAAAATATTCTAATAATTTTTTCCGTAGGATGAATTTAACAACCCTCTAGCGAGCAATGAAGAAATTGCAAAGGCAGGAGAGCAATTTGTTCACGCCTTGTACAAAAGTCCGACCTACCGAGCAAAACCTAAACAACTATAGGTTCGTCGCATTTTATATACTTTTTGGTAAGTCAGATAATACTGTGCTATTGCCAAAACTGCCGCCGACCTCTGCTACTGCACGTCAGCACTCTTGTCGCGTGTTTCATCAAATGCAAGCATGGAGAAACAATATATTGGATGCCACAAAATGGGTCTGGAAAAAAGTTGGTAACATTATGGTGCCTGGTACAACCATGATAGCACCACCGCAAGCTTCTGTTCTAACACTTATTTCATGCAGCTGCAAACTGGGATGTGGAAATAGATGCAGTTGCGTTAAAGCTGGCCTACGGTGAAACATATTCTTTATAGGATTTTGCAAACAGCGGAAAGAAAAACTATCTATGAGAACCTAAAGAAAAACTATATGTAAAAATATTAATGAAATCTTTGCATTCTTTCGATAACCTGACTTCTGGTTATGCTAGCAAGTTAAAATTCTGAAATAAATTTGTCCAATTTCTTATTTGATATTCTCATTATAACACTAGCGTTCAACATAGTCCCCTACGGCTAAGCAGATTAAACTACGGCCCCCCTACGGTATGTAAATTCAGTCAAAAATGAGAACAAAGACCTGAAATTAATTTATTTACCTACCTTGTCTTTAATTTTTCTTTCATTCTAATGGATTACATTTTCGTAAACTAATTTACATCACTCCTATCGCGTATTTCGTCAAATGCAAGCATGGAAAAACAATATATTGGATCCCACAAAAGTGGCTGGAAAAAAGTTGGTAACATCTTGGCGCCAGTTACAACCACGAAAGCACCAGCGCAAGCATCTATTCTAATACTTAGTTCATGCAGCTGTAAATTGGGATGTGGAAATAGATAGTTGCGTGAAAGCTGGAGTATGGTGAAACATATTCTTGATAGAATTTTGCAAACAGAAAAACTATCTATGAGAACTAAAAGAAAAACTATACGTAAGTTAAAATTCTGAAATAAATTTGTCCAATTTCTTATTCGACATTCTCATTATAACACTAGCGTTCAACATAGTCCCCTACGGCGAAGCAGATTAAACTACGGCCCCCCTACGGTATGTAAATTCAGTCAAAAATGAGAACAAAGGCCTGAAATTTATTTATTTACCTACTTGGTCTTTAAATTTTTTCTCATTCTAATGGATTACATTTTCATAAAACCTCTCAGTCAGTTTCTTAGAAATTCTTAGCCTTTGAAACGTTTTTCGCACTTATTCTAAGACCATCAGAAAGGCACAAAGCCACTCATAACGATGTTCCATGCAAAACCAAGGATTTCATACTTATTCATAGATATTGCCTTGGTTTTGCATGGAACATCGTTATGAGTATCTTTGTGCCTTTCTAATGAGCTTAGAATAAGGAAGAAAAACGTTTCAAAGGCTAAGCATTTCGAAGAAACTGAATGAAACATTTTTTGAAAATGTATTCCATTAGAATGAAAAAATTTTAAAGACTAAATTTACATACCGTAGGGGGTCATGTCGATACAAGTTTAATCTGTTTGGCTGTAGGGGACTATGTTGAATGGTAGTGTTATAATGAGAACGTCTTGGCAAAATTTATTTCAGAATTTTAACTTGCTAGCATAATCAGAAGTCAGGTTATCGAGAGAAATGCAAATATTTCATTAATATTTTTATATATAGTTTTTCTCTTAGTTCTCACAAATAGTTTTTCTTTCTGCTGTTTGCAAAATCCTATAACGAATATGTTTCATTACTATAAGCGAACAAATAATAAATAATTCACTTTTAAACTGGCCTACGGTGTTCAACAATGTGCTCATACTGTTATGGACAGGAGTGCTTGAATGCTGAAACTCCAGAACCTACCGAAGATGACAATGATGATGATGATGATGATGATGATGATGATGTTGACGATACCGACGTATGCTAGAGTTTTCGTTTATTTACGACTTCAGTAGATTAGGACTACTGGGGAAACCATTTAAAGAAACGCCATTAACCCTACCTCCAGGGTGGTGTGGAAATGAGTAAAGAATGCGAAAAAAATATCGGCGCTAGGAGTAGTTGATAGCCCGATTTCCGCTCTACAGATCGAGTTCTTATGGATTTTGTCGTACGATTAATAGTTTCTATATAAATAGCGCGGCGCCTAAATATCGCAGAAAGCAGATCGCTCCGACTTACCCTCGTCTTGATGATGCATTTGCGCGAACGGCATTCATCCCACGGAAAAAATGATTAGAACATTTTTTAAGTAGTATTTAATTAGGAATACTTTTGTATAGAGGTATTTTCGCCAAAAAATGGACGGTTTAGTAGATATACTCGCTAAACCGCATTCCGCCGGTAGTTCTTACAATTTTAAGCAATGACGCTACCACAGTAGGGGTGGGAACTTTTCGTCAATTAAAACTACATACCTTGAACAACTTTTCTGCCATGTTTCAAAACTTAACTATTTTTTTCTTAATAGAAACCTAATTTTACTGGATTAAGGCGCCTGTGCACAGATTACTAAAAAAAAGTGTTTACACAGAGCTTCCCTCGTTATTTATATAGGGCGTCACTCTAAAAAATTATTAATTACCAGACGACATATGAGAATAATAATCGGAATGTAGTTATCACTATTATTACAAAGAGAACGTAATAACTTTTGGTCAAACAGATATACAGGGTGGCCATCCGACAGCAAAAATTTAGTACTAAATAAAAGGTGCCACATATGGAAGGCGTGCGTAAATACCTTCACAAATTTTCATTATGATTGAAATATTTCTTAGAATTACCACCCTGTATATTCTCCCACGTAGTTGAGTGGTCAAAAAATTATTTTTTTTTAATACTTAAGCGTGGAAATTTTAAATTTGAGCAAACAAATTTTTTTTTTCCATCCATTTTATAAATAGTAATTAAAAAAATTCACAAATTTTGCAATTCTTGCAGCTATGGGGACGTTGGAAATGATAACACCATACATAAAACATAAACAGCTACGATTCACTCTCGATTGCGACACCGCTGTATTTCGACCTTAAATGAAAACTGGTAACTTGGCCCCCTGTGATATATGCAACCCATATTACATTTGCATATATCAGCCGTTGCATATATGACAGTCTCATGACAGTCTACCAGAAAACTGGTAACTCAACCCCCATATACGAATACAAACATTTCCAATGTTAAAAATTCAAAAAACTTCTTTTAAATTGTCAAAATAAATTTTTTTGAAATAGGTCTAAAAATTTTTAATTTGCAAAAAAAAATAGTTCCATCTAATCCAGTAGTGGCGAAAAATGTTCAAAAAAATTTTGAAGAAAGTAAAAAGAATTTGAAAAATATACTTATTTCTTTCAAAAAAATTTGATAGAATTTGTTTTTCTATCTATTCTAGTGGTATTTTTTTTTGAAATAGGTTTAGAATGCCACGAAACGTAGAAATTTTAAATTTGAGCAAAACAAATTTTTTTCCGTCTATTCTGGTGGTAAAAAATTTTTCAAAAATGTTAGTAAAAAAAATTCTCAATTTTTTCTGTTCGGAAATAGGTTTAGAATGTCATAGGTCGTGGAAATTTTAAATTTGAGCGATTTTTTTTTTTATTATTATTATTATTTATTCCCTTTAGGCGGTCCACCCTGAATATTCTCCAGTGAAAGTTTAACCATTTCTTCGCTGACAGTAGCGTCAGCTACCTACCAAATTTGACTATTCTCCGTCAAGTAGTTTTTTTAGTTAATGCACCAACAGGCAGACAGGCAGACAGACTGACGGAATTGAAAAATCTGTATTTTGGTAATCTACGAAAAAATTTCGGAGGGTGATTTTATCTCGAATACTTACAATACTTCCTTCGGTATGCGAGGGAAGTAAAAAAAGATGTCGGTTCAATGGACTAAATGTATCACGCCTTAAGTATTTTTGTGTGCATAAACAGAATTTTCAAAAAAATATCGTAAATCTTCTACCGCGTAGATTTCGAGTTTTTATTGCAAAAATACGGTCTTTGACAGTAAAATGTCGGGATTTACTCGAAATCTTCGAGGTAGAAAATTATTTAAATTGAAAATTCGATTTCTGCACCCAAGAATACTTAAGGCATAATAGGTTTAGTCTTTGAAAGGGAACATTTTTTGTTCACCTGTGTAATGGTTAAGAACAAAAAGAATATTTTACTACAGCCGAAAATGAAACGATTTCAGGACCGTCTCGAAGGCTGAACTCAAAAAGTGAGAGAAAAAGATTTTATGCATATGTCTGTTTATTTTAAGCGTACGAATCTCACCATTTGTGCTATTCATATTTTTGTATAATTTGTTCCGGGGCGGAAACAAAGAGTACACATTGGCCTAGAACCAACCCTGAGCAACCAAGAGAGTATAAACTAATTAATTCTTTTATAGAGTCGAAATAAAAAGGTAAAAGGTAAAAGCCGACTTTATATAAAACGAATCTGGAAATAAAAGAGTTATAAAGATGATAAAAGTCTTAATTTAAACGAAAAATGAGTCACAATTCACCGACTAATGAGGAAAGTTAAGTCGAAAAACGTGAGAATTACTTCATCTCGTCTTATGCAGATTTGAGGCATGAACTTTAATTATACCAGGATTGTCTGGCAAACCCTGACCCCCTCAAACGCTGGTGGAGCTCACACGGTCCTAACTCACGTAGCTGAAATTTAAAAGTGGCCGCCCTCGGTTCAGGCAATTAGTCCACTCGCTTTAAAGGCCCCCGTACTCAGAGCTCCGACTTCTGCTAGATTTACACCCACGAATAATTTCATTTCAAAAGTAAAAGGAATTCATTTCAAAGTAGAGATGTCCTTTATATATTAGAGGCGGTAACTGGATATAACCAGTAACTTACTCTTCGCCAGATTTTATGTAATTGTTGAATATTTTCTAAGATACACTTCACTGCTTTTCGAGTATTTTTTTTTAATTATAATCAATTTGTTTTTTAATTTAATCATCTTCCGATAATCTCGGGAAGACACAGTATATCAGTATACTTCTTATTCACGACGCCTTACTAGACGTTTTGTGATCCACGTATTATTTTAGTTGGCTTCCGCTTGCTGTATAGCACGTCTAACAGAATTATGTCATCTGTCGTGGTTGCCTGTTGTGGACATCAGCGGAACGTTTTTTTTTTTGAGAGCGCTGTCTTCGTATCTTGAGATGTGATTTTCTCTGAACCATCAACCATTCGGTATTGTCCTCTCTCCAGTTGATATGCCCAAGAAATGAGAAGATCCGGTACGATATGATGCTGGAGAGACACTTCTCGGGGAATATTTTTGAAGGATCGAGCTGTTAATGCGATGGGACGTTAGTGTATTATGCAGTATTTTTGTCTGTTAAAGGTGAAACCTTCAGGTAGATACGCTTTCTTATTAAAATATTTAATCACGATATTCAGGAAAAAGACTTTACAAAACTGGTAAATGTTGTTCTGCTACCCACTTAATTCTTACTAAAACCAAAACTGATGAAATGAATAAGTCAACATTAGAGGGAAGTACAGCTATAAAGGAAATTAAAGATCGCGCTGTAAAGGTGTCCAAGTCAATGCATTGCACTCATCTATCTCGGTAATTATTTAAATAAACATATGCTTGAAACGCCATTCTAACGTAGTTACTTCCTAGAAATCCAACGCTGCTAAAATGCAGACAATTTAGTGTTAGGGAATGAAGTTGGGCATGGCTGAAGAAATAATTTTCTTGAAAAATTCAAAATATTTTATTTTTGTATTTTCTTAATTTACTATTAAGGAGAAGTGAAAACTACATATAAATTCCGCTTTTTATCCAGATATGGTGCATTTTTTGGTAAAATACAATCATAACTTTGTAAATATAATAGAAACACAGGGCATGAAATTCTCTTCAAGAAATTAGATATTCTTGAAGAGAATCTATCTAACAGTTTTCGAGTTGCCTACGAATTGTTTCAACCTCTTCATACATAAAAGTTAATGTAAATTTAAGGGCACAGAAATGCGAAAAAATGGGTTTAAAAAATTTCTATATGTGCATACAAAGCGTACATACAAAGTGTCTCATTTAAAACTCCCAGCTCAGTTTCTCGATAAATGAAAGAAATTTTAATTTTGAAGAAAGTATTTAGTAGCCTGTATGAAAGACTTTAGTTCATAGTAAAAATAATAAGTCTGCATACACGTCAATATAATAAGATTCATTGGGATCAGGTTAAACAAATGGCAAGGTCGAAGATCAACCCATACAGGCCCAATAGGGTTCGACTTAAAAGAATTATTTGACGGTACATTTTATTGTTAATATATTGTTTATAGAATGTTTCCTTGAAAATGTGCATGTATAAATATGCATTTATAGAATATACACAGAATAGAATAGAATTCTATGGTTGTCTGTTACATTTCTTGTATTACCTTTTATTATTTTATAATATTTATCAGCAAGAATTGTTGTTGTTCTATTCAAATGAGTACATTTTGAATAATTGATTGATTATGTATCGCTGTTACTTTTGATATTTATTAAATGATATGTCCGATAGTAAAAAGTATAAACATAATATTCAGATTGTTTAAATTGTATTTTTATATTTTATTGTTTTATTATTAAAATATTTTCATAAGATTGTAATGATGTTTTTTTTTTCTTTTACATCGCCTTACAGTAGACCCAGATAATACATCAATATTTAATATTTAATTGATTTACGTTTCAAGCACATATCAGGCGCGCGGATTCAAAATTATGGCGGAGGTGCCCGGAATTAAGCCAATTAAACCCGTAGCTATTATACACAATGTGAGCATCGTTTGAGACGAGCTTTAAGATTAAAATATGGCAGGTACTAGATTGAAATCATCGGGTCAAGTTTAAGGACAAAATGGGTTTAAAAAATTTCTATATTTACATACAAAGCATACTTACAAAGTGTCTCATTTAAAACTCCCGGCTCATTTTCTGGATAAATGAAAGAGATATTTTAATTTTAAAGAAAGTATTTAGTAGTCTGTACGAAAGACTTTAGTTCAGAGTAAAAATAATCTAAAAATCGAGGTATAGATGGCGTTGGGATTTAAAGACATTTTTCGATCCCGGTCACCTGAAAAAGAGGCACATGTGATGGAAAACTGTATTTTAATCAACTTTCGTGGTACGAACAAATTTCGAAAAATCGGTGGCTTTCGAGATACTTGAACTTCAACATAATTTTTTTAAGTCAACCAATATGACTTTTATTCAATACACTTTAATAATAAGTCCTTTGGGGCATGTCTCGTATTAAGAAAGACTGGTTTAGATGGTATTGAAATAGATTTATTTCACCTTTTGATTTGATCGAAAATTGTATTATTTATTTCTGCGTGGGGTATCTTATGCATTTTCGTAAGAAATTTGAGAAAATATATTATTTCGAGTATTCTTTCAAGTGTCATCAATTGATAAAAATAAAGTTAATAAGACATTAAGAACATTATGTAGAAATTTAATTTCACTAAATTTAAAAAAGTTTTGTCGATCTCTGTTACTTTTATTCTATTTAAGTTCAAATATTGCGAAATCCGGTGAGTGTTAGAATATTATTCATTTTACAAAATTTGTAGAAGGTAGTATTTCATCGCATGCTTACAGCAGTTTTCAAGGTTCCTGCGAACGAAAAATTGCTTCGTATCACACGCCACACAGTGTGGCTTTTAACTCGTCTAGGTCTAAATTCTACTCCTCCTTTATAATTCAAACCAAATCAATCTATTTGGGCTCAATCTTTTCATAATACTGAGCACCTTAATGGAGAACTGCGAAAATTGCAATCTGGCTTATTTTGACACATGACGACTGTCAAAAGCCTGTAAAAAATGTGAAAATCCTATAAAGGCAGAGCAAACTAAATAAGTACCGATATATGTCACATTCTGTAATTTTTTGACATATCAAACAATTTTAGATATGGTCATTTCTTTACCAGGTCCTATTTTATGTGTAACAAAATCTAAAGTACCAAAACCCATGTGCTTTAAGTTATTCTATCCGCAGAATTTGAATACAACTGTCACAAAACGAAAAGGTCAAATGGCTATGGACTACTATTTTTTGGTCATTTTTGGTGAGTTAGTTATACAAGGTGGACCATTAACAATAAGACATAGTACAGGGGTAGATTCTCTGGGCTAAAATATGAGAATATAACCGAATATGCTTTGGTAAAATGTTGCTGTAGAAAAAGATACAGGGTGTCAAAATTCAAAATATTTTTTCGTTTCTGTTTGCAATAACTCAACAGCCTCTTGTCTGATCTTTGCCAAATTGGCTAAAGGAACTTTGTCTATTCTAAGAAACAATAATGTATGTATTACATCACATTAGATCATAGAGGGCGCCGCAAAACCTGTATCAGATGATGAATTTTTTTCATATTTTCTTTGGGCAAAACGTTGGTACTTCTGTCCAGAAAATTTGGTGAGAGCGTCATTTCCACGTATAAAAGGTACACTTGGTAGGACTTGATAACTCCAACTGTTTTCGAGGAAATTGCCGTTAAACATTTAAATTATTTTTTGAAAGACAAATTCAAATTTAATGAAACAAAGTGTATTTATTGAAAAAAGTATAAAACGTAGGAGAAAACAAAATCGTAATAACAGCGTAAACTCTTTCTCACTTTCTTATGAACTAATGGAGTATTTTCATGGTATTGAGGTAAAAAAAAAAATGTAAAATGTTTTCTTGTAAAATGTTTTCTTAACCGCTTCTCAAGTCACCGAGGTAACTCCTTGAAAATCCAGAATGATTTTGTGTAAGGTAAAGAGAAACGAGGCCCTACAGTTTATAGTGGAGTCCGAACCACATCTTGGGGATAATTTTATAATTAAAATTATTTCGCGGTGAGCAGGGATTGAACCTGCTTCGCTAGGTATACCAGTATGCAAGCTAGACGCGCTAAACCACTGGGCTACCGTCCCCTGTAAATACATAAATCAAAAGATTATGTAAATTAAAGATCTAATCTTATTAGAAGACCAAAAAATAACATAACAGCTGACTTAATGACAGTATTTATTGTATAAACTTCTATGACTTTTCTAATTCTTTTCATAACAAATTTTCCAAGCATTGAAAAATACTTTCCTGTCCTCTAATAACGTTGGCTGCGTTTTGTATTTTGTCCAACAGTTCTTCTCTTGAATTGATAGTATTTGCATAGACTAAGGACTTCATATGTCCCCACACATAATAATCCAAAGAATTATAATCAGGACTCCTTGGTGGCCAAGCAAACTCACTTCCTCGACCGATCCATCTGCGTGGGGAAATCTCATCAAGGTAATTCCTGACTTCAATGGAGAAATGAGGGGGAACTCCATCTTGCATAAACCACATTCTGTTCCATATGTCTAGCATGAAAGCATGTAACATATCAGCAGGAATATTTTGAAGAAAAATAGATAGCACTGTCCATTTCAATTTGGAGCAAGGACAAATGGTTCCAATAACTGATCGCCGATAATATCACACAAAACGTTAATCTTAGATTCGTGCTGAAAATGCTTCTCTTTAACGGCATGAGGATTTTCCACTTCCTAGTAATGGGTATTTCCCCAGTTATAAAAGCCTCATCAAGTAAAAGTTGCTTCGTCGTTAAATAAAATGTTCTTAACAACATTTCGATCCCTGTTGTGTTTATTTAGAACGAATTGACAAAATTGTAGCCTTTGTAGAAGATCCCTTCGAAGAAAGTTTTGTACATTAGTGAAGTGATATGGGTAGAAGCCTTCTTTGAATAAGACTCTTAGAACATATTGTTTACTCACCCCTGTTGCCGCTGATAAACGGCTTGAGCTGAATTTTCATCCACAGGAAATAAAATTTTTATTTCTTGATCTGGAGTAATTCGTTTCGGTCGTCCTACATCATTGTTATGGCGAAATGAACCCATTTCTCCCAAACGACGAAACAGATCTTTGAAAATAGTATAGTCTGGCTGTATTCTACTTGAATATTGAAATGAGTATGTCCTCGCTGCAGCACGTCCGCTAAATTTTTTTGTACGTATACACATATCATATCCATCATGTCTCTATTTGACAATGTATTATGCCGAGGTAATTTAAATAAAGAAGTTAAAGAAATTAGCTCGAGGAGCACAAGAACAAAATAAAATGAGTAAATGACGTACATGACAGAACTAAAACGTAACCAAAGCACACTTTTCAATAAATACACTTTGTTTCATTAAATTTGAATTTGTCATTCAAAAAATTATTCAAATGTTTAACTGCAATTTCCTCGAAAACGGTTGGAGTTTTCAAGTTCGACCAAGTATACCTTTTATATGTGGAAATGACGTCCTCATCAAATTTTCTGGTCAGAAGTACCACAACGTTTCGTCCAAAAATGTATATACTATGTACCTTATACGGTCGGCGAATGTGTTCGCCTCGTGTACCGATTTTCGATTATAACTGGAGAATTTGATTTTTATAAAAAAAAAAAAAGTCGTTCGCATGCGAACCAGACTGCACGAGTTGGTTCGTGCACGATCAATTCGTTCGGGATTCCAGAATTGGGCCCCTGATAGGTGGTTAGTACGTGGAAGTCTATTTCATTGGCCAGTCAGGTTCCCAGACTTGACCACCCAGATTTTTATTTGTATGGGCTAATCAAAGATCTCGTTTTTGCCACCAGATCCACTACAAGAGACGACATTGTAGCATTTGAAAAATCTACATTAATAATTTCGGTTTGAATACAGTAAATTAACCCATTAGTTCATTTGTTTGATAGGCAACCACTCGTACTTCAAAGGGCATAGCAGGTTGCATATCTGAAATTCTCAACAAGGAAAGAAAGCGTGTTTACTTTTATGTATTATTTTTGAGTCGGAGGTGTTACTCACGTATTCTGTTGTTGGGATATTACACAATGGGGTAATACAGTCTTTAAATTACAAGCCCTTTTTGTTGGCGCATTTTTATTGGCTAGAGAAAGAGCTCTCTAGATGCTCAAGTTGGCAACACTGAGAACAAGGAGACTGTCAAGCGGATTTCCGTCGAGGATTCATCTTTGGGACAGCGACGAGATTAGCGGAATGGCGGCGGTCCCGGTTTTGTAGTGAAGAATTCGGGTTTTACATCGCTGACACTGAAAAGGGATTTGATTTGATGTACCCAGTGTTTCTTTACCGTCCTGCCAGAAGCATTTTGTAAGTTCCAGGAAGGAATTTTGTTGCTTGTCGTAATCTGATCGCCACGTGCTCGTAAGGTTATACAATACTCTCTATATGAGAGTGTTTTGGAGGGGCATATGTTTTGGAGAGGCTTATGTTTGGTATAAGCACATGTTTGGAGAGGCTTGTACTTGGTATAGGCATATGTTTGGTGCTGACATTTTGGTCATGTAAGGGGGCCCAGTATTTAGAGGAGTGATAGGAGGAAGTCCATTACTCGGATATTTGGTTTTATGTGGGTCTGGCTGACATTTTGGGAAGTTTTGGTTGGAGAGTTGTCCGCAGCAGTCTCCAAGAGATTTTGGCAGAGTTTTGGGAGTGACACGGAGTCGTAGTCGTAAGCAACGTCGAGAACATCTTAAGAAGTGGTGACAGGTCACGCTGCAGTTGTCAGAGAAAACGCCAAGGCTCTAACCAGGTTTTACTGTTTCATTTTAGTCATATAATTTTAGAGAAATTTTTATAGTTTCATTCAGTGATTTTTTGTCAAGATATTAAAGTAAATTACACAACGATTTTGCAACTACACACCTAGTATATGAAGTATCTTAAGGTTTTTTACTGTAAGTAGAGCATGGTACCACGTGATACTAGTTTACTTTCTACTATGTCATATATGAAGTATTTTTAATAGAACATATTCTTTTAGATCAGTCTGTAACATTCTAGTGCACACAGCGAGCATTGCGAAAATTAGCTCACAGGACCTTGTTTGTTACGTAATATTTTATTGATGAGCTGTAATTTTAATCCATTGTGAATCTTTAACTCGCTGTTGTGAATCTAAAACTCATTGTTGGTATCATTTAAGCGTAGTTGCATTTCTATAAAAAGAGGTCAAATCACTGAAATAACTTTAGAAAGGGTCATTACATATGTTGCATTTCTTTTGCACATGTAGATTAAGTTTAGGGAAGAATTGGGGAACTATTTGTTTTTTATTGTGGTACATCTCATGTCTGTGTTTTAATAAATGTCTAATGTCTACACGTTCTTATTATTTGCACTGATACTCCTGATATTTCTTTAAATTTTGAGATCATAGAGATATTTTGAGAATTCCATCGCATGGTTGCTAGTAACTTAATTTTGTTCCGTGCTGGCAAAATTATTTAGGTCACATTACGTAACATACAGCCGGTGGCGCCCTTTTGAGTGTCCACACACAATCCTAACCCATCGCCCTATGCTCTCCACCAAAAATCGGCTGCCGTTCGCAACGGAATAACATGTTTTAATATTTAGGTATCAAAATATGTTACAACATTATCGAAAGAATAAGAAATGCCATTCAAAGTATTTTGATGGCAAAAGTTCTGTTCAATAAACTTGTCACACAATGAATTCTCGCATCGAAAATGATGGACGATATTTTGAACGTCTAAGACGTCACTAGTTACATTCTAAATTTTTTAATTTGTTGTAATATGTTCTTGCGTTTACAGTACAGTAAAAACAGGGTTTGAACTACATAAAAATGAGTCCGTTCATAAAATCCAAAGAGCCTCCAAAATTTGGGGGGGTGGAAATGAAGTTTCTGGGGGGGGGGGGGGAGAAATTTTTGAAAACGTACTTTTTTGATTTTTTTTAAAGTAGAGATAGTAGAGATTACTATGTTATTTTGCATTCTGAATCGAATGAGACCAACATGTGACGTCATCGAAGTCTGAATCTTCATTAAGGGCCTCTGTTCATACGCCTAAACGCCTAACACGCCTAACGAAACTGAAATTTCGGTGTAACTGTTCATGCAGGCTCCTCCCTCACAAATTTTCAGAAAATTGAGCATTCCACACCGGAGCACCGAGACGTGGAGCAATTTCCCTTGCAGACACAGGATATCAACTTAAGAATGGCCTCTGGAGCAGCGTCAAGGGTTGTCCTTATTGGGTGCAAAACATTGCTACGACGAACCTAACCCCACTGTTGTGGATCCAGTATATTCCCGAGCCACAACTGTACTTAATACAAGGTACGATATGAATGTTGTGCAGCACTTACTTATGTAGGGGAAGTGATTCT
Source organism: Stenurella melanura (assembly GCA_963583905.1). Classification (NCBI taxonomy): domain Eukaryota; kingdom Metazoa; phylum Arthropoda; class Insecta; order Coleoptera; family Cerambycidae; genus Stenurella; species Stenurella melanura. Next base: position 218,679,082 of record OY757309.1, on the reverse strand, counting down.
AGCTTTGCTACATTTTTAGTGAGTGATCTCTGGAACATTACGTATAGCAGTTCTTCTGACGTACTAGCAATACTAAAATATCAGTATCCTGACAAACAATGGCAGAGCCGTGCTTTCCTATGGCTGTCTGGACTATTAGTACGTCAGCATCTCCACTGGACTATCTTACCTCAGTGTTGCTGTCCTCAAATTTTTTTAAGCAGCTCGATCAATTGCTTTTTATTTTCCACATTGGAAAGAAATGGTTCTTGGTTGGAATAGATGGGGATGTTCTCTGATATGTGGAATTGAGGAGTACAATGTTTGTATCTGCGTAGATTTTCGGATCTCTTGATACTGTCATGATCATTATATCCATCGGAAACAACAATAGCGGATTCATAATGGTTTTTCATGTAATTGAAACATATTTCACAGACATCACAGAATACGTTTGATTTTTTTTTCTTCATATCCCATATATTAACTGCATGCAGCAAGTGGCCACCATCAATGACGTAATTTATGACGCTGTCCATCCTGCTGTCGTCGACACATTCAAACTCTTCATACAATGCAGACTTGATGTTCTTCGGCATCCCACTGCTTGTAAACAATGACAATGGGAATGGCGCTATTTCGATTTTATGATAATGCTTTAGTTGCCTACCTATCTTTATTTCATTTATCCACTATTAGAACCATTTTTATTCGTTAAGGATTGATCCTCTCGACTTGATTTTGGTCTCATACGATTCAGCATGTAAGAAACATTGAAAATGACTCCTCACACCTCTACTTTCAAAAAAGTACATTTTCAAACATTTCTCCACCTCCCTCCCGCCCGAAAACCGCATTTCTACCCCTCCAATTTTTGGGGACTCTTTGAATTCTTAAACTACATGTCCATTAGCACTAACAACCAAAGTTTCAAGGACGGACTAATTTCTATGTTGTTTAGGTGCTTTTGGCTGCAATTTTCACTGTAGTATTATCTTTTTGGACGTTTGGTTTATTACATTGTTTATTGTTATTACTATTAGATTTGTTGTCATTGTTATTAATTATCAATTTTTATATTGTGTAATATATATTCTACTGAATATGTTTGATATATATTGTTTCTTCATTGTGTCATTTTCACAGCTTACTTGTTTTCAACGGCTACTTTGCAAGTTCCGTCGGCAATATCGATAATAATTCATAATTTCAACTTTGCTAATATCTACTGTTAGAAAAAAGTTATTGAGTTGCGGTTTTCACTGACATCTAAAGCTTTCAACACTCCATTCTACTGTGTAAAAATAAACATGCCATTCCATCTAAATTTTTTAAGAAAAAGTGCGATATTTGCTGACATGTCAAATAGCGCCCTCTAGCAGCGACGGTAATGATCAAATGAAAACAGCGTAAAGCACCCTCGATAGACTAAGAAAAGCACTTTGTAAAGAGACACGTTTGTTAAATTCCGTTAAGGCTAATCGGAGTAATCGACATTTAAAAAATGTTTTCGGCATCTCTCCCCCACTTTATTCTTGAAGTTACGAAAAAAATGGAAAACTAAAAAGATTCGAAATTATCTTAAGATTGCGATTCACATATTTTCAATGCCCACATAAGTTTTTATTCGGTCATGGCTGTTACGCCCCCCAGCGGCCATTTTATAAGCTCGAAAATATTTTCCAAGGATTTATCAGAGTCACTTTAAGGTGTGAGATGATTGGTTTCTGAGATATGGCCGGCCTCCATTCTTAGTTGCCCACCTTGTACATATATTTAGCTAAAATTTCTTAACATTCAGTTATCAAATAAGCGAGATTTGAGAGTGAGTCCCTGAAAAGTGAAACACAGTGTGTATTCACCATATACAAGCATGTATTTAAGATGTCACTAACTCTTTCAAAAAATACTTCTTTTAAAAAATTTAATTTAATCAATACGTTCTGTTCTTAGGAAAGTTCTTATCAGCGTACTACGGCATTTTTCATTGCAGCATTACATATACTATTTTAAACTAGGTCAGTCACCTCACAGCGCAAAAATTTTTAGACTGCAAAGAAAGCGTGTTATAGTCCTTGTAGGTGTAAAATGCAGAGACGATTGTCGTGAATATTTTAAAGACTTCGTTAGTATGCCATTTACGAATATACAGGCCTGTTCACCGTACATTAAATGTAACATCAATAGCCCACTCATCCCACTCATTTTAAAAGTAATATAAAGTATAGGTTTATACAACTTACGAAAATATATAGATATATTACCACCAGAAAAAATACAAATTGTAGAATTAAATAAATTTAAACAATAGCTTAAAAGAAAGCTTTTTTGATGTTGTCTATGAATTATTTTAGGGAATCATTTTTGGATATCCAAGATTACCCTAATATAAACATATTTGTGACAATATCAAGTTCGAAATGTTTACCTTTTTTATCATATATTTTTAAGTATGTATGTTATATCTCATTTTAATAAATATTGATACCTATTAACCTTGACTTAATTGCGTTGCATCAATTGAGATAAGAATTTCATTATGCAGTAAATACTTTTCCATTCATTCAAACTAGAACGCTGACAAAGCCATATCAGCATAAATTACACAAAGAGCTTAACAATTGCTAACCTTCAATTTATGCAACCCTAACATTAGAAAAGTTATAAGTAAGACTAGATTTGTATAGAGCCATCAGAAATTAGACATATATCAGATATCATAAGCTAGACATAAGAATCAATTCCATTCCATTATATTATAATTCAATAAGAAACATTTCAAGCTACGTTAAAACAATTCAACTAATATTAAGAAAGTGTAACCCAAGTGTTGTAAAAATCTTCGAAAAAAAAAAATCTTTTTTTAAAAACCAACCGTTCTTGTTACGACGATAACAAGTGGCGCAGTCGTCCGGATTTTTTCTACGAAGCAGGCGAGAACAAGCGACCCTTCTTTGGTGGATTCCAATCCTTTGAGAAAAAGAACCAAAATCCCGAAGAAAATCAACCAAATCAAATTCAAAGAAGAAAATCAATCACAACTCAAATTCAAAGACGAAAATCAAATCAAACAAACAACTAGGCAACTCCAAGGCAAGAAACGGTACGAGTGGAAGGAAGATCTAATCACACCCCTGGCTCGCACATTCTTGAAGAACTTTGTGGAAGGAAGATCTGATCACACCCCTGGCAAAGTGCTCCTGGATTCCTGTTGTCATCAAACAACATCAGCTTCATCATCAGCAACTGGAACAACCCAGCAACTGACGAAACTTCCCAGCAGCAGACTGGTACACATCTCAGCAATCATCCAGAACGTCCCAACAACCGGAACATCCCAATCAACAGAGAAACAACCCGTACACATGCAACTTTACCTCAAGACAACACTCTTGTAAGTACAAAGTTTTACCATTGAAAAAGTAGCATTGTATTTTGTATTTTCAAAAAGCCAATTTAAAAATCTATTGAAAGAAAAATGGATAGAGAAAATGAAATTGAAAATGAAATTGAAAACGAAGTCGACGATTTACCCTCATTCAAATTAACAGAATTATTTTCACTAATACCAGAGTACGATGGAGACCAAATTCTCCTTGAATCATTTTTAAGTTCATGTCAAGCCGCCTTACATATTTCAAATGTTGAACAAAAAGTGTTAGTAATAATTCACATTAAAAAACAAACTCAGAGGCAAAGCTTCACAATTAGTAAATTCGAAATTCACAAACGATTGGTCAGAAATAAAAAATTTACTAATATCAAATTTTGGTGAAACAAGAAATCTTCCCAGTTTAATACATGATTTACAGTACATGAAACAAGGCAAAGATTCTGCTCTCAATTTTGTCCACAAAATTCAAACCCACAATGCGAAATTGCACTCAGCAATAAACAGACAATCAAATCTAACTGAAAATGAAAAGAAATCTCAAGCCGCGTTAATCGACAACATGTGTCTCGACACATTATTGACAGGTTTAGATTCAAAATTAGGTGCAATAATAAGGGCTTCAAACCCTGAAACAATTTTAGATGCAGCACAAAGAATACGCCGAGAAAATCAATTAGGTTACTTAGAAAACCAAAGACAAAACTTAAGACCAAATTTTACAAACAAACCACCACACTTTCAAACAAACCAACCACAAAACAGAAATCAAAAAATGTGTAATTACTGTAAAAAACCAGGTCATTTAATAAACGAATGCAGGAAAAGAAATTTCAACAACAATCAATCACAATTCAACACAAATCAAACTTTTTCAAATCAACAAAATTTTCAAAGATTTCCTCAACAAAATAGTTCATTTCAAAGATTTTCAAATCAACAACCGAGCACATCTTTTCAAAATTCAAACTTTCAACAAAATCAGAGACCTTCGGTAATTCAAAGAAACCCAAATTTCCAAAGACCTAACACAAACAGTGCAAACACACATTCAAATCAAAATCAAACACAAAATTTTCAAAGACAAGCACATCATTTAAACGAACAAATGAGCGAAGAAATGACTGGAACTTTTGCTCATTTTCCTCAAACCAGTCAACACCAACAACAACAATACCAACCACAATACCAACAAACATCGAATTTACAACAGCAAATAGACCAAATTTCACACCGTGTACAAGATTTATAAATATAAATGCGACACGATCCGAAAACCTCTATTATATTACTTCACGAAGCAAAACTTGCAAATTTTTAATTGATACAGGCGCAGGTATATCAATTATAAAACCACAAATTGTTCCCCCAAATTTAATTCAACCCACAGAAAAAATAAATGTACAAGGTATAACGAATGAATTAATTCCAATTTCAACTTGTGTACACTACACCTTTTTTACTGAAAACAGTAATGATCCATTAAAATGTTATGTAGCGGACATTAACATCGATTTTGACGGATTATTAGGTGCAGACTTTCTTGATCATTATGAAAGCGTAATTGATTTAAAAAATCGCAAATTAATCACCAAGTACAAAACACTTGACCTTCACAAAAGCGGAGAAGAAAAAATTCAACAAGGCTTACACGAAGAAAACACTCAACAAGAATTTTACGAAGACAAAAATCAACAAATCACTCAAGAAAAACTTCAACAAGAAAGAAAAATTGAAAACAAAATCAAGATTGAACCAAGAACAGAACAAGTCTACAAACTCAAATGCAACAAACCAAACAAGGAACTGATTTTATTATCAGAAGAAAAAGAAGAAGTAATCATCCCAAATGCACTAGTCAAAACCAACGAAAATGGAGAATTTTTCACAACAATTTTAAACAAGTCAGAAAAAGAAAAGGAAATAAACTTGAACAATCTACAATTTGAAGAAATTCCAACAATGCAATCAAACGAGCAGTGTAACAGAAAATTGAACTACACCCAAGTCAACAACACAGACAGACAGGCAGAAATTGAAAAACAACTTCGACTGGAACATCTAAACGAAGAAGAAAAAGAAAAAATCATAAGCACATGTTTAGACTTTTCAGAAATTTTCTATTTAGAAGGAGACCAATTAACTTTCACAAATGAAATCAAACATTCGATCAATACCAACGATGCAAAACCAACTTTCACAAAATCTTACAGGTACCCTCACATACACAAGCAAGAAGTGAAAACGCAAATTACAAAAATGCTGGACCAAGGAATCATTCAACCCTCAATATCACCATGGTCATCACCAGTATGGGTAGTCCCCAAAAAGTTAGACGCAAGCGGAAAACAAAAATGGCGTGTGGTAATAGACTATAGGAAACTGAATGAAGTTACCGTAGATGACAAATACCCACTACCAAACATAACAGACTTACTTGATCAGCTAGGAAAATGTCAATACTTTACAACTCTCGATCTAGCATCTGGCTTTCACCAGATTGAGTTAAATCCAAAAGATGTAGAAAAGACAGCATTTTCAGTGGAGAACGGACACTATGAGTACAAAAGGATGCCATTTGGATTGAAGAACGCCCCTTCAACATTCCAACGTGTCATGGACAATATACTAGTAGGAATTCAAAACGAAAGATGCTTAGTATACATGGATGACATCATCATTTACTCGACAACCCTTGAAGAACACATCAACAGACTAAAAGAAATTTTTACCAGACTATCAGAAGCAAATTTAAAAATTCAACCAGACAAATGTGAATTTTTAAGAAAAGAAGTAGCATACTTAGGGCACATAATAACGAAAGACGGAGTAAAACCGAACCCAGAAAAAATTTCAGCAGTTCAAAACTTTCCAATACCAAAAAACCCAAAGGACATTAAATCATTTCTAGGATTAGCAGGTTACTATAGAAGATTCATACCCAACTTTGCGAAAATTGTCAAACCTTTAACCTCTTTACTACGCAAAGATGCAGAATTCAACTTCAACGAACAATGTCACGAAGCTTTCAACAAATTAAAACATGCTTTAACAAATTATCCCATTCTTCAATACCCAGACTTTGACAAGGAATTCATTTTAACCACAGACGCATCAAATTTTGCTATTGGCGCAGTCCTATCACAGAAAATAGACAACAAAGATCTACCAATTGCATACACCAGCAGAACACTCAGCCAAACAGAGTCAAAATACAGCACGATACAGAAAGAATGCCTCAGCATCATCGTAGCCACCAAGACCTTCAGACCATACCTTTACGGAAGAAAATTCAAACTTGTAACAGACCATCGACCTTTGACATGGTTATTTTCAATAAAAGACCCAGGATCAAAACTTGCGAGATGGAGACTAAAACTAGAAGAGTATGATTATGAGATAACATACAAACCTGGAAAACAAAACACCAACGCAGACGCACTATCCCGAATAAAATTACAAGCACTCAGAATACTTCACAACGGATTACAAGAAGATACATTACAAGAAGATAGTAACGATGGAAGCGAAACCACAGAAATAGCCCCCGAAACAATAATCGAAGAATATTCAAGATACAAGAAACTAAAAGAACAAAAATCGTTAATCGACTTTTCAAAATGCAAAAATTCAAACGAAAATTTTCTTAACAAATCTCACAAAAACATATTAACACCAATCATGCAAGGAAAAATAACTGAAAACCAATTCAAAATAATTGAAGACTTTTTCGAAGAGAATCGCCAATATCGAGATGACAAAATAAACGTCCAAAACAGCAAAACAATAAAGAACAGGAAGTATTACATAATACCAACATCTTACGAAAACACAGAACAACTTTTATTTCACGTAATTTACGAAAACAAAAATGATCTATTAGAAAATTCAACTTACTATTTAGAAGAGATGAAAGAAATACCTTTACTTGAAATCTTATCATACATATTTTCAGACGATGAAATTGAATTCATCACATGCAACAAAGAAATAACAACCCCAACAGAAGATCAAAGACCAATTATAATTGATCAATATCACTCAGGCAAAGCAAATCTACACAGAGGCATAAACGAAACAATCAATCGTATAAAACAAAAATACAACTGGCCAAATCTCAACAAACAAGTCGAACATTTCATCAAAAATTGCGAAACTTGCAACAAAGCTAAAATATGTCGAAAAAATTTAAGCAATCCCCTCGTAATAACCGAAACACCGAATACCCCATTTGAAAGAATAAATTTAGACATTTTAAAAATCCCAGAAAACAATCTCATTTTAACAATACGAGACGAATTAACAAAATTCACTCAAGCTTACCCTTTACAAGACAAATCAGCGAAAAATGTAGTAAACACTTTACTTTTATATTTTCAACATTACGGAACCCCATTACGTATACATTGCGACAGAGGAGGCGAATTTGATAATCACCTTTTAAAAGACCTTTGCACATTGTATGACATAAAATTAACCTATTCTTCAGTAAATCACCCCCAATCAAACGGATCACTCGAAAGATTCCACGCAACCCTTTTAGAAATGATACGAGCGACAGTAACAGACAATCCCAGAGATCACCCACTAACATGTTTACCGTACGCGATAATATGTTACAACAACTCAAAAAATCAAACACATGGATTCACCCCGTATGAGCTAATATTCGGGCATACAAACTCGAGACCCCCTGAAAAAACGTACAATCAAGAAGAACTAATTTCAAAATACGTACGCGATTTAAATAACAAAATTTCTTATTTTTATCAATTAGCACGAGAAAGAACATTCGAGAAAAAAGCAAAAGCAAAAGCAAGATATGACTGGAATTTTCAACCGAAAGAAAAACAATTTAACATTAAAGACCAAGTTTTTATCAAAGAATCACAAAGAAAATCAAAATTAGCAAATAAATCAAACGGACCTTTTGAAATAATTAAAGTTTTAGAAAAGAATGCATTAATTGTAAAAGACCCTGTAACAGACAGAGAATTTACTATAAACTCAGACATGATAAGTTCGAAACTAGAATAAAATACTTTCTTTATTTTCAGGTTATCATTCGCGATAATAAGAGTAAGTACACACACAATGGACTATGACTTAAAATTATTAAACAATACCATTGGAATTTATTATCATCCTGAAACTGAAATGAAAATTGCAAATGACAAATGGACAATAATGACTTACAAAAACATATCTTTATTAAAACAAGTTTACAATCAAAACGTTGATTTAATAAATAACATAAACTCAAGATTATTTTATGAAAACTCTCCGAGATTAAAATTCTTTTACACAGAAGTACAACCACACATAAGTTTAATTAACAAACAATTAAAATCCATTGAAACTAAGTTAACGGAAATTAAATATGATACCCCAAATTATCGTTATAAAAGAGGATTATTAAACGGTATAGGATCGATTTGGAAAGCAATAACAGGAAACTTAGACGCATCAGACGGTGAATATTACGCTGATTGTATTAACAAATTAAAAGACGATGAACATCAAATTGAGAATCTTTTAAAAAATCAAATCTCAGTAACTACATCAACAATCAAAAATTTCAATTACACAATACGAAAACTACAAATAGACGAACAAACATTTAACGAAGATATTATAAAAATTCAAAACACTTTGTTAGATATCTCAGATAACGAAAATTATTATGAAGCGAGATTTAAATTTATTGAAATTTGCGAACAAATCACCGAATCGAACATAATTATTGAAAATGAATTAGATGACATAATTGAAAGCATAACTTTTGCAAGATTAAATACTTTACACCCCTCAATCATTCAACCAAGTGAATTAGTAAATGAATTACGAAAAATTTCACAAAAATTACAAAGAAGTCATTTACCCCTTTTACCAGATTTATCAAATGTAGCATCTTATTTTGACATTATAAGTCTCAAAGCATTTCAAACACAAAGAGAACTCGTATTTGTATTAGACATCCCAATTGTCGAACCGTACAATTTTAAACTATTTCATTTATACTCTATTCCGATTAAAGATAATCGTACGCAAATGTTTCATTTAATTTTACCAACTTCAAAATACATAGCACTTTCAGATGATAAGACATTGTACATACATATGGATAATTTTGAAAATTGTAAACAAATTGAATTCAAATTATGTAAATATTTATTACCAAACCCCGTAGATTTAAATGCAAATTGCGAAGCACAACTTCTATTACATCCATTGAAATTACCAGAAAATTGTGTAACAACATTACTTTATTCAGAAGACTACAAAGTACAATTAATTTCACAAAATACTTGGCTTGTAGCAATCACAAATTCAGTACCTTTTGTAATAAATTGTCTAGGACAATCTGAAACAAAAATAGTTGAACAAAATGCAATTTTAAATTTATACCCACATTGTACAGCATATATAGGATCAACCAGAGTATATGCAATTTACGAAAAAAAGACGTCAATTCAAGAAACAATTCAAATTCCTGAAATTAAATTTAACTGTTGTTCTCATTTACCTAGAGAAATACCAAACTTAAAACCATTAAAAATTTCAAAACTAAATCTTGATGAATTAAATATTGCCGAACATAAATTAAATCAATATAGCAAAGATCTTGACAAATTAATAAATGAACCATTCGTTCAGAAACATATTTCATGGTTTACGTACTTTATAATAGTATTGGTAATATTACTTATTATTTTAATTATATTGTGTAAATGTAAAAGAAGGTATCCAAAAATAGGAATAGCCTTAGGAAACAGCCCAAGTCCAGATCACCCTGACGATAGCTCGAGAAATTTATTAACGAGGTTCAGAAGACAAGTAACCCCTTTAAGAAGACAACCAATCCGAAGAAATTTCAGCGACCCAACTATCGAAGAAGAAATTGAATTAAATCCTAATTCACAAAAATTAGTTTCAAGACAAACTTGACCCCTAATTTTTAATCTTCGTAGGGAGGAATTGTTATATCTCATTTTAATAAATATTGATACCTATTAACCTTGACTTAATTGCGTTGCATCAATTGAGATAAGAATTTCATTATGCAGTAAATACTTTTCCATTCATTCAAACTAGAACGCTGACAAAGCCATATCAGCATAAATTACACAAAGAGCTTAACAATTGCTAACCTTCAATTTATGCAACCCTAACATTAGAAAAGTTATAAGTAAGACTAGATTTGTATAGAGCCATCAGAAATTAGACATATATCAGATATCATAAGCTAGACATAAGAATCAATTCCATTCCATTATATTATAATTCAATAAGAAACATTTCAAGCTACGTTAAAACAATTCAACTAATATTAAGAAAGTGTAACCCAAGTGTTGTAAAAATCTTCGAAAAAAAAAAATCTTTTTTTAAAAACCAACCGTTCTTGTTACGACGATAACATGTATGTGTTTGTTTATTTTCTTGTGCTATATTTTAATATTTCTATATGCATATTATTAAATTATTTAATACTATCATATTTCTATTTATTCATTACTAAGTATATTCTTTTGTTTAGACTTGCATTACCATTTCTTTAAAATACTGACATTACTATAATATTGTCATTAACTTTTATTAGCACTTTATTTCTTCAGAAAAATATTTAAACCACCTAACATAAAATCATGTTATTACTCACAGTTTACTACCGAAACAAACTGTATTAGCAAACACAAGTTATGTAAAAATGCAGACTATTTATCATGACGTTAATGTTAATAGAAAAGATAAATACATTTTTGCAGAGACATAATGGACAAAAGTAGCTGAAATAAACCTCATGTGGGTGCAGATATATTTAAAATAAATGTAGGAGCGCAATATAGGCCCTTGTGATAAATGAGTTTCATTTGCAGTAACAGTGTAGTTTTAAATCCTATACACTAGTATACAAATGATTTTATTTTCTGCAGCAAAAATTTCAACATAATTATCATATTGCTGCATCGGTAGTCAGCAACTCTACATAAACCTTATAACAACGCGGAAAATCCAAGTGCAACATGATAATTTGTTTTTTGTAATGTTCCATTCTGGTTTTTTGATTTATTGATACCATCTACTTCAATTAATAATTGTGTTTGTATTTTATTTATTTGAAACTACACCAACAATGGCGTATGATATAATACATAAGTACATTTAATACATGATATTAACAAACCATAGTTAAAGCTATTGTTAATATAATTATTTGAACTATTGTTATATCCTCGTTAAATATATTTTATACCTGAATTTTAACCGCTGAGCTAAATCACAATTGTTTTATATTACATTGGCATTATAAATGCTGCATATTCTATTAAGAGGGAATTTGCTTGGTAGTTTGTAATAGCATGTTCCAAATTTTTGCAAGGCGAGTGAAAAAATTTGAGCAAGTCGATATTTAAATACATTTCTCCATGTTGAAAAATATTTTTTCAAACGTCTTTGGAAAAGTTATGACGTAAACGACATATTTTAAAATAGGAACCTGTATCTCTGATAGTACTATTTGAAAGAGCATATTTTTTTACATATGAAGCTGTAGTTTTATATGTTATACAGGATCCGTAAGTCCGTAAGTAATGGTCCATAGAGCAACAGCGAATATCTAATATTAAAATATTGCGATGTAGCTAAACTTATCTTAGTACAAAAGCTGATATTAATAGAGATACCGGGTGTTAAAGTCAATATTGTATTTTTAAATGAATGAGATAACTTTTGTAGTTTTCCAAATATTGTTATAAAAATTGGTGAATAGGGATTTTCTTAAGATGAAACGTTCAAATCAGCTCCCATATTTTGTATAGATCCTAGGGGGCGCCACATGGGCAATGTTTAAGTTTTAAATGTACTCTTAACTTTCTTCCTCGTAACGCTATGGGTTTTTTTTTATTAAATAATCCTAAACCTATCTTATTTTAGCCAAACCACTCGACATTAGTCTTAGAAATTGACCGTTTTCGAGAAAATCGTATTTTAACAATCGGCCTCATAATTCGTTATAAGGAATATTGATGTAGTAGGCGCCGATGCCAACAATACTATTGACATTTAAACATTTTCCTCGTGACAGTTATTTATATTTACAATTTTATTTATTGGTCTAATGCATTTCCTGAGGTGAAAACCATAGGGTTCCAAGCGCCAGTTTGCTCAAAAAATAGTTTTTTACATACATGTATCCGTGAGATAAATCTGTACAGGTCAATGCAAAGTATCGCTATTGACTCAACGATGACAACATAATTCACTGTACACATAGTTCTAAATTCACGTTCTGTTACAATTTTTGAAACCATACGATTCCCAGTGACTAAAAAATAAACAATAGCATTTTTTAAGTAAAACCAATGAATGTCAACTCCGAGGAATCTTTTGAGGATTTTGAAAGCCCCAGATCGAAATATGTGCCCGAAGAAAAGGGTTATTATAGTAAACGGAACTTTTTGTTCTCTTTTACAAACAAAAAATGACTGTATATAATCTTACTGCACATTGTTCTACTGATAAAACATGCTACTGCCCTGTCTGGCCTGAAACCAGGTGTGGGCGATCTGGTAATGATTTTACCAATGCATTTATACAGATTTTAGAACTAAAATTGAGGAGTGATAGTTGCATCCCCCAAAACAGAAATTCCCTAATATTCATTGCTGTGGCACCCTAGTCTGAAAACGAGCACAATGAAATATTCTCTTCCTGGTCATTCCTGTATTCAGGTGGTTGAGAACCTTCATTCTAGATTAAGAAATGCCTGTGTGTGTGTGCAAGATGTCTGGTCACCTATCTCCTTATTAAGACTTTTAAAAAAAAGTTGACAGAAAAAGTCCATTTCGTATGCAAATCAAAACATTTTATAGATTATAAAAGAAGCGCTGCAGCGTATAATTACAGCAACATTCTATATTTTAAAGTGTGCCAATTAAAATTTCTCCAGGGTCAATTTTTTTCTTTGGAATACAAGGCAAACGCACCCAATTCGCCATTTTTAAAGTGCACAATTACTAAAAAAAAATATAAGACGAAAAACTAATGAGGAAGCAATGGAAACTATAGTTCCTTTAATTTATCCTGCAGAAATGTGTAACACCAAATCGTTTAGCCAGAAAAAGATCGAATACATTTAGTTTTCTTATAAGTATATGTCACTGGAGGACAGAAAACATGGCATTAATAATTGTGGACTTTGTTAGAAAATAAGCAGTAGATTTTGTAGTTTTTTTTGTTAGTTAGTTATTTTAAAGTGATAATAAATAAACTCATAAGCACAATCTTTGTTTCTAATTAATTTACCACGTTTAATTTGTCAATATGGCCAAATGATTATATCTACAATTTACTTACTTAAAAAAAAATTAAATTCCACATTTTACACATTTTAGCAAGCCTACCTTGATACAGTTTCTGAAATATTGCAACCAGGGAAACTCTTCAATTTGGTGAACACGGAATACAAAATTAGACAAATTTAAAACCTAGCTTTATTTGTAAAGTTCCACAAAGTTCCAAATAGAGTGCCACACGGTTCTAAGTAAATTGCAGTTCTTTTTTAAAATCATGTTTCATTCAATAAAAGAAAATTAATTCAAGTGTACATTACTGTAGGTGCTGGAGTTAAATCACTAAATTATATTTTAGCACATTTATTTAAACTAGATTCTATACACAAAACATTTTGTGTTACTCCCAACTTTATATTATTTACTCTCCAGAAAAATGTTGTATATGACGTTTCGAATTTAGTTTTGAAAAAATGCGCGAATCGAGACTTTTGTCCAAAGTGGAAGGGGGGGGCATGGGTAGAGTCTAAAGTCAAAAAGTCGGGACTGTACCTGCCGGTTTCCGGTGGCCATCTTGGAAAAAGCGAATGGAATAGTATCTTCGTTCCCGTTCATTTTTTCAGAAAATTTATGAGAGCTAAAGTTGTAGAAACTCATTCTATCTTTCATTTGTAATTTAACTTTTTCTTATGGGATTGATATTGTTAAAGTTACAGCTGTTTGAAAGAAATCATTTTTTTCTTGACAATTTTTCAACTACTAAATGAAACTTCCAGGTGTAAAACCCTAAATAGAAATTATAGAAGATGTAATTACCTTTGGTTTAAATGCTCAACAAAGTTGATGAGGGTAGGTTAAGGACTACTAAAACTCCAACGTGTGCAAATTTCAGCCTTTAATATGTATTTGAACCGGAGTTCTGAATTTAAAAAAAAAAACGTGTAGATTTAGTATTTTTTTGCCATTTGCGAGGGAACCACTGCACTGCGCCAATTGAGTTACACCGGGCTCATTTTGTTCGGTATCTTATTTCGCACATTTGAACGCGTTTTTGCGTATAAATTCAATTTTTCCTTTAAAATTCGAAAAACCGTTGTTCGCGACTTTTCGCAATTCTTTTTGCAAATTCCACCAAAAATTCTTTTTCCAAAATAGTACCTTCTGCCAGGCATCGCAAGCTAAATGTGAGCATTTTTTGCTGAGGTTGCAGCTAGTCTGAATGAACTCAAATTTTTGTTCAAATTGAGCATAATATTCCATATTATCTCCTTCTTTTGAAGAATTTGTTTATTTATTTTACTTCCACATTCATGTAGTGAAGTGGAAGTATAGTAAGTAACCATAAGAAAAAAATTGTTGAAATAAATACAGAATGTGATGAAATGTCGAGATTTTAATTGGAACGAAAAACAATTTCTATATGTCAGTCGGTCTGTAACTTTCTTCGTGCACACGTTTTCTCTAGAACGGTTTAAGATGTTAACTTGAAATTTGGTACGTGTATTATAACCAGACCTGGAAACATTATATTTGGAGCTCACTTCAGTGGAGGTAAATAGAGGAAAATAAATAAAGAAAGCTCAGGCCTCAAACTTTTTTATAACATTTACCGCCTCCCACTATCCATTATTAAAGGGGTTAATAAAATAAAATGGAAATTTAGTACGCGTATGTATTATAACGACATGTGGAGGTAGATTATATTTTGAGATGATTCCGTTGAAGGACTGGGAGGTAAATAGGAGAAAATACGGATAAATTGGGGAAAATAAGTAAAGAATGCTAATAAGAGCCCAGAAACTTGGGATTTGCTATATATTCTAGAATCCAAGATCTCCATTTATTTATAACATTTGCCAGCCCACCACCAACGCCACCCCATTATTAACGGAGTTAACAAAATAGAATTAAGATAGGTGGCATTATCGCTTAAGAGTCAGACGGAACCTTCATAAGCAAATACATGGGATTTTGATAGTATATTTAATACTACTTTCTTACTTATGATGATGTGCAGCTCCCTCAAAGTCTGCTGAGATAAAACCATGATAACACGCTTTTTGCGAAATACTCTTTTAAATAAAAAAGAAATTGCATCCACAGCGAATCACCAATTAAAGATATATAAAGCCAGACACACATACATATACATAAACTAACGTGTCAAACTGATAAGAGCACTCTATTTGTGTCGGGGTTATAAACGACACTTCACACACTAGTTGCATACACAATTTTTTGTACTATCGAAATGATTACCAAAAAATATATTGTTGCGTGTTTTCCACCTTTTAGGAAACACCCTGTGTGAATCCGTGGATTCTAAATAATTTTAACAAGGGGTAAGCTACTAACACTTTATTTAATAATTTACTGATTACAAAATACTTCTTAATTAACCAAAATAACCTTTACACTTTGTTTACTTTATATTTAACCTCACTTTTGCGCTGCCAAATTTCACTTTAATAAAACTTCCCTTTAGTAAAACTTCTCTATCTGCGCCGGTGATCGCGTCTTATATACTCTGAAATTGCCTCTAGATCCATCCAGAACCAATCAAGAATCTTCTACCACAGTCTAGAAAACTCTATCTCTATCTACAAGTCTCCAGTCACTAATGGGCATAGGCGTATCAATCTCCAGTTTCAAGGGGGTGTAATACATAACAATATGTACAAGTTAAAATACAAACAGTCTACGTAGTAACAGCAGTGCCATATACGATAAAATACACCGGCACACGAAATTTGAAAAAATGCTCTCTTGCAAAAGACCCACCTATGTACCCCCATGTATTTTTGGCCGCTGTATCCGAATCCTAGGTTAGAATTGGCCCATTGTCCCAGAATATTTCGTGAGAGCCAAAAAACCACATGAAAACTGGCCAAAATATGAAAAAACGAAAGTGCCCTCAAAAATCTGAAAAAATTCAGAGGTACGTAAGACGGCGGGCCAAATCCAATGGCACAAACGGCTCCATGTCTCATTTCGTTTTCGAGTTATGGTCTCGGGAAGCTGTGGAAAACGTCGATTTTTATCATCCGATGACTGTGAGCGCCCGTTTCTCGGATGCGGAGGACCTTTACCGACTTCCGATTACGTCATTCGATTGTCCATACTCCCGAATTTTTTCTAATTTTTGGTAGCTTAGGTTTGAGAGAAATAGCCCTCGAAGCTGGGCAGCGCCTTTGAAAATTAGCAAAAAGATGAAATTTCCCGTAAAAATTTGGAAAAATTCAGATGTACGTAGAAAGGCGAGACAAATCAAATAGCACAGCTTTGTATCTCGTTGCATTTTTAAGTTTTGGTCTCGGGAAGCGGTTGTTGGCCGGTTTTCAGGTGGTTTTTCTGCTCCCACGAAAAATCCTGGGCCAATTCTGACCCCGAATTTGGATTCAGCGGCCAAAATACATGGCGGTGGATAGGTGGGTGTTCTGTAAAAAAGCATTTTTTTAATTTTGTGTGCCGTAAATAATTATTAGTAATTTACCTCGGTAAATTATCAAGAAAATTAATTGCCATAGTTTAATATTACTGCAAGGCGTAACTCCAGTGTCTAATGCGACATCCCGCCACTGTAGAGATTTAAAAGACTCGACAGGATATTTCTGATACCAATACATTATATCAAGTTCGCAAGGAATTTCAAAAGCAGCTATTCAACTGGGAGAATTTGTAGGGAGCCTTCCCTAAATTATTAATTTGATAGGAATTTGAAACATGTCATTAAATGTTTTTTTATTTAAGTAATTTTTGAATATACTTGTAAAATTTGATAATTAATGAATTCTTTAAGAGAGTTCGTAAATGTTTAAGTTTACGAGTTGGCAGGGATGGATTTATTATATAGTCTCTCTGAGTTAGATACGCAGTGGTTGTAGTCAGATTAAGTTCGTGTAAGGAAAAAGTACTAAATCAGAATCAGTTGCTTTTCAGGTCTGCAAGATACGTTATAAGTAATAAAAAGTTAAATAGTACACTATGCCTGTGTTGTATATGAAGCAGCAAGTCTAGATTAAAACCACTATACAGTACACATTGCACCGGATTAAAGCTGGTGCGTTTCGTACTAGCCCACTTTCTTCATTCTTTCTTACTTGTGCTATGAGTCAGGAGCGCCTCCTCTAAAATTTCGTCGACAGCAATTTCTGGCTCCATATCAAGCAACGATTTGGGCACAACCTACACACCCTAATTTCAAGATCATTTTCAATAAAGACTCACAACTTCACACACTTCCTTTTGGGAACTAAACCAACAATGGCAAAATCGGTTGGGATAGACTAAAAGAGATGATGGAAGAATCTGAAGAAAATTTCTCAACTGTGCAGGAAATAAATCGATGCGAAATTAATCCGTGGAAATTGATAGCTCCAAATATTATTTTAATCAACCTGTTGAGGTATTTATTTTCACAGAACTTCCCTCTTTATTTATGAAGGGTGGTCACTCTAAAATTAATTAAGAAACGACATAGGTGAATAATAATCTGAAAAGAAATATTACTATTGCTATAAAGAAAACCCGATAACTTTTGGTTAAGAAGATATACAGTGTGGTCATCATAGAGAAAAAGTAAATAATAAATAAGATGTCAAAAATATAAACTTTACGTAAATACCTTTAAAAATTTGCACCATAATTGAACTATTTCTTAGGATGACCATTCAATAAAAGTATGTGTCTTCCTTATCAATTGTGTTACCTATACCGGGTGAGTCACGAATTGCGCTCGCCCCGATATTTCCTAAAATATTTGGAATAGAAAATTGAAATTTGGAGGCCTTATTACACGACTAAAATGCCATCTTTTCAATAAAAAATCAAGTTTGGTGCACATCCGGTTTGACCGGAAATGCCCACAACTTTCGTTTTTTAAATGGAAAAATCTATTTCTGAATCCAGAGTGCTGTGGTGCCCAAAATATATTTTAGTTTGTGTGCCACGTTACTATAAAAATAAAAAGAGCAATATGATTGCATTACTTAATTCTCTAGAGGCGTTTAAAATTTTTAAATGTGATTTTTACCCACTAACTCGGTTTTTTAAATGGGAATTTAATCGTTCACCAACATTTTTAAATACCTCATTTTCATACGAATCTAATGATACCAAAATTTTGAAAATCCGCTCGGAAATATTTGAGATTTCAGCCAAAATACAATGCAACCAAGCTTTTAGAAACATGCGGCTAATAGATAATAGATTAGTGGGCTTTGGAAACTAAAATGGCACATTTCTGTGTAAATCTGGTAACCTAATAACATTGGAAAAATCATAGTAGCCATTGAATGTAATAAAACAATATCAGCTGTCCGACAGATACAAAATAAAGCGTTGCGGAAATCTCCTTGAGTAAAAATTAAAGAAAATGAATAATTTTAGAAATGAAAAGGTCGATATGTTACTGATATATGGAGAGCGTCTCAAAAATTCAACTGCAGCTGCAGAACTGTATCAGCAACGATATCCCAACAGACGTCATACAAGCAGACACTTGTTTGCCAGAGTTGAACAAGAATTAAGAAACGAACCCAATCAACAAGATGACCATCAAACATTTATTGTAAGTGACTACAAAGAAATTGGTGTATTAGGATTTGTGATGGTACACCCAACAACATCAACAAGGGAATTGTCAATGGAATGCGACATTAGTCAGTCTTCGGTTTGCAGAATTTTAAAGAAACATAAGTTTCGCTCTTATAAATACCAAATACACCAACATCTTTATGGAGATGATAACGACAGGAGACTAGTATATTGCAACCGGTTCTTAAATGCAGTACAACAAAACCCAGGTTTTCCTTTTCATATTTTATATTCAGATGAAAGTATATTTACGAACCAAGGTATGTTTAACAGAAATAATACTAGGTACTGGGCTCAAGAAAATCCGAGGTTGGTAGGGCGGGGAAATATTCAGGAAAGATTTGGGTTTAACTGTTGGCTTGGAGTACTTGGAGATCGAATAATTGGACCCATATTTTTTTATGGAACACTTACTGGCGAACGATATTTATTCTTTCTACAAAACCAGACAGCAGAATTTCTTGACTTACTTCCTCTTGCCTATTTACAAAATCTGTTTTTCCAACACATAATTCCAGAAGAGTGATGGAATATTTAAACAACTTGCATGGTGAACGCCTTATCGCAAATCAAGGTCATATCAGGTGGCCTCCTAGGTCACCTGACTTAACACCCCTCCACTATTATGTATGGGGCACTCTCAAAAATAAAGTTTATAAAACTTCTTCAAATACCCGTGAAGAGCTGCAAAATAAAGTTGTATGGGCTCTTAATGAAATAACGCCGGCTGAATTGCGTAGAGCCATTCAAGCAACTGTACGCAGAGCCGAATTGTGTATAGAAAAAAATGGTGGACATTTTGAACAATATCTATAAATGTCAATTTATGGTTTAATTATATTAATTATTTTAAAGATACCTACTGTTACCTAGTTTAAGTTTAATTGTTCAAACGGAATTGATTTTTATTTATTTATAGGCCCGATATTTATGTTCATTTAAATAAAACTCTGAAAACCGAACTAATGTCGCATTCTATTGCAAATGCCCTTGTGGATGTAATTGTGTTTACCTCCACATACCTATGCTAAACTTAATTGTAACGTTCTCTGTGCTCTTAATTATTAAATGTTTGAAAGCTCAAGATTGCCTATAACTACACGAGTCTGTCTGGCAGCTGATATTGTTTAATTACATTCAATGGCTACTATGATTTTTCCAATGTCATTAGGTTACCAGATTTACACAGAAATGTGCCATTTTAGCTTCCAAAGCCCACTAATCTATTATCTATTAGCCGCATGTTTCTAAAAGCTTGGTTGCATTGTATTTTGGCTGAAATCTCAAATATTTCTGAGCGGATTTTCAAAATTTTGGTATCATTAGATTCGTATGAAAATGAGGTATTTAAAATTGTTGGTGAACGATTAAATTCCTATTTAAAAAAACCGAGTTAGTAGGTAAAAATCACATTTAAAAATTTTAAACGCCTCTAGAGAATTAAGTAATGCAATTGCATATTGCTCTTTTTATTTTTATAGTAACGTAGCACACAAACTAAAATATATTTTGGGCACCACAGCACTCTGGATTCAGAAATAGATTTTTTAATAAAATTTTTAATGTTTATCAAAAAGTGACCAAAATGGATGTATTGTATTCAAAATTTCCTCTAGATTCCAAAAATGTAAAAATATATAGGGTGTTCCATTTAAAAATTGAAAGTTGTGGGCATTTCCGGTCAAACCGGATGTGCACCAAACTTGATTTTTTATTGAAAAGATGAAATTTTAGTCGTGTAATAAGGCCTCCAAATTTCAATTTTCTATTCCGAATATTTTAGGAAATATCGGGGCGAGCGCAATTCGTGACTCACCCGGTATACCAAATATTAATGCCATATGTCACACTCTACTTTTATTTATTCTCTTTAGATGATCCACCGTTCATATTTTTCAGTGAAAGTCTACCCATTTCTTCAATGGCAGTGTTAACTACCTACCATATTTTACTGTTCTCCGTCAAATAGTTTTTCAGACATAGCACCAGCAGGCAGACAACAGATCGGCAAACAGACATACAGACAGACAGACTCACGGAATTAAAAGACCTTCACTTTCGTAATTAATATGATCTGAAACGTGAAACACTGAAGAAATCTCGGAGGGCGATTTTTTTTTAGTTGTGAGAAATTTCTGGGCAGTCTTCATTACGCAATATGGAAAGCTTTGAGATATACATAGACGATTTCCTGGAAAGATATACTTATTTGCAGTGACACTCTTATTACTTTGCAAGGACTGTCAGATAGAATTACTACCGATCCGCTAATACAAAATATTCTTGCACTAGTTCACTGATTGGGAAGTCTCGGTAAAAGAATTACTTTTATTTAGACTCCTAGTCACGTAGGTCACATAGAGTGAAAAAAGCATTAGAGAATACCCAGAGCAATATTACGATCCGTCATATGGACTTAAATATTTACGTGAAAGAAGAAATTATTAATCGATGGCAAAACGAATGGAGTAATGGAACCGCTAGATTAAAAAAAAATAAACTCAATGTGTCCTTACAAGACTTCGAGTCTGTTGATAAGGAGCCCTTTGGTGAAGTTATCAGCCCTTCGTTTCTATTTTCTCGCCAAGCCGTCTCAGTCCAGTCAAGGCTATTACAGCTCATGACATGGACTGACGTACCTGAACGAGAACTCACCCATCCACATAGTGGTTTACTATAAAGCAGATGGATCGGAATGATTATTCAAATATGTTTTATGAGAATCATTAGCGCTGGTCTGACCATACGCCCCTCGTGGCAAATTTTGTAATTATTGTCAATATTTCAGATAGCCCTCTCACGGCCTGGTTTATTACATTTTCTACATAAAGTAGAATACTGTTTCACGGTTTAAGTTAGCTAAATTAGGAGAAGTCTATAATAATGATTTAAAATACCTAGTTTTCGACCGTAAGTGGAACAAGTAACGAGGCATAATTATTTATATAAATTGCATTTTTGGCATCGGAAAAAACACTTCGTTACAGTTTATTATTATTTACATTGATTTCCGTAGATAAGAAAGATAACTATTTTCTGTTATCGTATTCCAGATGTCCAACTATTTGTTTTTCAATTTCGTGTAATAATTACTCATTCTTTAAGCTTTTAACACACGACACTTATTTTATTTTAAAATATTAACAAATCACATTTGAATTTTATAAACTAAAAGCCCCTATAATTTGGTTCCAAATTAAAAAACACACATGTAAACAGATCATCTGATTAAACCCCTGCGACTATCATGTGCTTGCGTTGTGCAGAAAGAGATAAAGAATTTTGACATTTGCATAATTGGCATAAAAAGTTCGGTTCGAGCGGTCCCATCAAAGGGACACAAGTCGGTAGGTATCCTTTACATTATTTTGTGACATCTATATGATTCAGAACTATACGTACATTGACCCAAAAAAACAGTGGGTCTCAAATGTCTCCTACCTTAACATTGAAGTGTTCGACCTAGGTCACTGTTTTTCAAAGGGCCGCTAGGGGGAAAAGTCATATAGGTTTTTGTTTGTCTACTCAATTCACATTACGAATATTTTTGATGGCATGAAACTAATTACACCCCGTATATCTCACAGTTTAGTATGTATTGCGGGTACAGGACATTGACGTAAGTTCAAGTAGTCAAGTTTTATTTGTTTCGATCTGTCAATAATATTTTATTATAATTTTCGGTTAAATCATTTTAAACATTTTCCAAAATTCCTTTGAAAGAAATGAAACAATATAGTCCCAGCCATGCGTTTACGTTTAAAATAGAAGATCGCTGACTATATCAGACAGCGGTGACTTTCATGTTTCGATGTAACGTAGATTGATTAGTTCGTTAGCTCTAATCCTTTGCATAGAAAGTAAAATATCCAATTTATTGCAAACGAAAAAAAAATTGTTTTACTTTTCTGTAGATAAGTGAACCTACGACAAATAGGAAAACATAGAACCACTTAAGTTCGCTTTATTTTAATTGTATTTGTTTTGTCATGATTAAATAGAGTATCTCCAAGCTTGCTGGTTTGTAACCCATTTATGCGAGAGCTGGAAGAATTTTAAACATATAGCTTCCAGATCTTTTAAAAGCAGCGTTCGATTTTCTCGAATTTTTATGTATTCCTAAACAGTGTTTATTTGTAAATCTAAAATAAAACCACTAACGTTACGTCGCCACATAGCTCTGCATAGGGGTATTTGCACTTAAAAGTTGGCCAAAATTATTCCTTGAATTAATATCATTTAAAACTACTCTGTGTACTGAAATAACATAAATGAAAATTACGATGAGAATTTCATAAATAAAATACATGACATGGTTTGCATCTGTATTGTTATGTATTTAATATTACCGATTTACGAAAAGGAAAAAAAATAACATAATTAAACAAGTGATGACGTCCATATTTTACCATCTGATGATTATTCAACATTATGTGCAGCAAATTCTTCATCCGAAGAATCTTCCTTAAATGTGCTTGTTTCAGGTTCAATAGGAAGAACCATAGCTTTTTACTTCCCTCGCATACCGAAGGGAAGTATTGTATTCGAGAAAAAATCACCCTCCGAGATTTTTTCGGATTCTGACGTTTCAGAACACGTAGATTACGAAAATATAGGTTTTTCAATTCCGTCAGTCTGTCTGTCTGTCTGTCTGTCTGTCTGTCTGTTGGTGCATTTACTAAAAAACTACTTGACGGAGAGCAGTCAAATTTGGCAGATAGTTGACGCTACTGTCAGCGCAGAACTGGTAGAATTTTCACTGGAAAATATACAGGGTGGACCGTCTAAACGGAATAAATAGTGAAAAAAAATTTTTTTCGCTCAAATTTCAAATTTCCACGTTTCATGACGCGCTAATCCTATTTCGGGAAGAAAAATTTTTGAAAATTTTTTTCATCAACATTTTTGAAAAAATTTTTACGAAGACAAAAAAAATTTTTTTTTGTTCAAATTTAAAATTTCC
The DNA here is from genome assembly GCA_963583905.1 of Stenurella melanura. Classification (NCBI taxonomy): domain Eukaryota; kingdom Metazoa; phylum Arthropoda; class Insecta; order Coleoptera; family Cerambycidae; genus Stenurella; species Stenurella melanura. The sequence goes on along the minus strand of OY757309.1, from coordinate 218,654,862 downwards.
ACGTTTCATGACACGCTAAACCTATTTCTGAAAAAAAAAAATTTTGAAAATTTTTTTCACCAATATTTTTGAAAAATTTTTTACCAAGATGTAAAATATTTTTTTTGCTCAAATTTAAAATTTCTACGTTTCATGGCATTCTAAAACTATTAAAAAAAAAATTTATTTTTTTTTACCATTTTTGAAAAAAAATTTTCTACTATAATGATAATTTTTTTTCTTCAAATTTAAAATTTCCACGTTTCATGGCATTCTAAGCCTGATTCAGAAAAAAAAATTTTGAAAATTTTTTGAAATTTTTTTTTACCAACATTTTTGATTTTTCTTTTACCACTAAAATAGATGGATTTTTTTTTATTTCTTCAAATTTAAAATTTCCACGTTTGATAGCGTTCTAAATCTATTTAAAAGAAAAATTAGAAATTTTGTTTACTATTTTTAAAAAATTTTACCACTAAGATAGAATTTTTTTCTTTGTTCAGATTTATACTATCCACGTTTCCATGGCATTCTAAAAGTACCTATTCAAACAAATTTAAAAATGTGTTTGAAAAATTTTTATATTTATCACTACTATAGAATAGACGAAAAATTTGGTTTGCTCAAATTTAAAATTTTCACGGTTCATGACATTCCAAACCAATTTCGGAAAAAAAAATTTTGCAACATTTTGTTACCAGTTTGGAAAAAAAATTAACAGTAGAATAGATGGAAACTTTTTTTACTCAAATTTAAAAGTTTCACGTTTCATGACATTCTAAACCTAATTAAAAAAAATGTGTAATTTTTAAATCTTAAAGTTCTTTTACCACTATTATAGAATAGACGGAAACTTTCCTTTTTGCTCAAATTTTAAATTTCTACGTTTGACATTTTAAACCTATTTCAGAAGAAAAAATTAAAAATTTTTTTTTTAACATTTTTGAAAAATTAAAATAAAAATGAAATTTTTAAACCACCACTATACTTCCACTCCATTACGCGAATGTTGGATTGATGTGATGGCAATAATATCTGACATATACACCTATTATACTTTTATTGAAAAATGTACAGGGTGGTCATCCCAAGAAATAATTCAGTCATGGTGGACATTTGTAAAGGTATTTCCGCAAGCCTGCCATATGTGGCACCTGTTTATTAGTATTGAGCTTTTGCTGTTGGATGAGCAAACTGTATATTTTTTTGACCAAAACTTATCAAGTTTTCTTTGTAATAATAGCAATAACTATATTCCGATTATTATTCTCAATGCTATTTCGTAATTATTAATTTTTTAGAGTGACCGCCATGCACAAATAACGAGGGAAGTTCTGTGTAAAGACCTTTACCGATTTTTTTAGAAATGGACGTGTCCTCTAACTTAGAATAGACCGCAAGCCTGTTAACAACGAAGCAGAACTTAGTAACAACCTGTTAATAATATCCACATTGCATGACTCTCTGCTAAATTTTCTTCCAGCTTCCACAAACACAGATAAAGCTTCTTAAAAAGACGTTAATTCTACCATATTTTTGTGTTCTTTCAAGAAGTGTGAGAATGCTTTTCTATATTTACCAGCTCGTGCAGGACTCCCTATGATATTTTTTATAACATCGAAAGCATCGGTTTTACCCTTGTTTCTTTTAGAAATTGACTTGGAATGTGCTGCAAGTATGTTCACAACAGATCCGAACTTAGTAACAACTTGTTAATAATATCAAGATGCATGACACTCTGCTAAATTTTCTTCCCGCTTCCACAATCATAGATAAAGCTTAAAAAGGTGTTAATTATTCTATATTTCTGTGTTCTTTCAAGGAGTGTGAGAATACTTTTCTATATTTATCAGCTCGTGCAGAACTCTCTATGATATTATTGATAACATCGGAAGCATCGGTTTTACCCTCAGCTCGCAATTTGATTTGAGTAGCAAAAGCTAATTCTTCTGAGCCTACTACGAATGCTTTCAGTCTTTCTTCTCTTACTTCGTTCGCTGGAATTACTAGGTGACTTCACTGAACAACCTGGCGTGACCGAGATTTGCTTGAGAGTACGGGACAACTATTCCTTGAAGCCTTTTCTTGGCTTGCGCAAATACCTTTACAAATGCCTACCATGGCTGAATTATTTCTTGGGATGACCACCCTGTACATTTTTCAATAACTATAATAGGTGCACTCGTAGGTGCATATATGCCAAATATTAGTGCCATCTGTCACATTTTCAGTTCCACATTCACGGAGCGGAGTGGAAATATAGCAGTGGTTAAAATTCTTCATTTTTTTTTATAGGTTTAGAATGTTATGAAACGTGGAAATTTTAAATTTGAGCAAACTAAATATGTTTTCATGTATTCTAGTAGTAAAAAAATTTGCATAATCTATTCTATAGTAGTGGTAGAAATATTTCCTTGAAATCGATTTAGAATGTCATGAAACGTGGAAATTTTAAATTTCACCAAAAACGATTTTTTTCCGTCATCTAGTTTATATTTTATAGTGGACAAAAATTTGCAAATGTTTTATTTTTCTTCATTTTCAAAAGTTTTTGGAATAGGCTTAGAATATAATGAAGCGTGGAAATTTTAAATTTGAGCAAAAAGATGTTTTTCCATCTATTCTAGTGGTAAAAAAATTTCCAAAAATGTTAGTAAAAAAATGTCTAAATTTTTTTTCTGAAATGTTTTCTTAGCCGCTTCTCAAGTCAACGAGGTAACTCCTTGAAAATCCAGAATGATTTTGTTTTAGGTAAAGAGAAACGAGGCTTCCAGATCTCGTTATAATACATACATGTACAAAATTTCAAGTCCATATCTTAAGCTGTTGTACAAACGTGCGCACAAGGAAAAGTTACAAACCGACAGACAGACAGAAAGTCCTTCTTCCCATAAATTTAAAATCTCGACGTTTCGTGACATTTTAAACCTATTTCAACACAACAAATTTTTTTAATTTATTTTACAATTAGGTACCACTCCATTGTGTGGATATGGAAGTAAAGCTATTTTGCATTTTGAAAACAACTAATTGTTATATTAGTTTTAAAATCTAGTTTATAGCTGAATTACATTCGTACAAGCCCTTATCCGCTTACTTATTGTTTTAAAATATCTCACAGTTAAATTATTATCATTAATGTCCAACGCTATAAACCTTAAAAAATTGAAATGGGCTAATTAGAAAACTTTAGACCCTAAATTCTAAACTTTTCACATTGCTTCCCTCATTGTCTGCCTACATCAAATAATGAATTTACATAAAAGTCATATATATTTTAATTCCCGCTAAAAGTAAAGGCAAATAAAACATAGAACGCAGAAAAGGAAAATTAAATGTTCGAAATTCTCGTATTAGGGTGTGCATATAAGTTAATCCCAGAGAACAATAATAAACTCTAATATTATTCCGCGTTCAAGTTCGTTGATCCACTCTGTACTATTATAAATAGCCCAGATATAGCACATGTGGAGGCCTTTCCCATCCGGCTGCCGTGATCATGAACTTCCAGAATAGATGAGCATGCCGTCTGGTGCAACGTTTACTTGGTTTTGTAGGTCTGCAAATCCCAAGTCTATCTTTAGCCAGGAAACTATTTGTCTCTTTGTTCTGCTGATACGTTTACTGCACAGGCACCTTTATTATAATTCGTACAATGTTACATACACGAGTGTGGACTATTCAAACGTACCAAATAAACACTGTTCTCTGTATTCGACAACTGCATTCACCAGATTTTACCTATAAATGAATATTTCTTCAAAAATTGAGGGAAAAAATGTAATCGCTTTACAAAAATACATACAACATAGCCGATAGGAACAGTCACAGAACAAAATAGTAAAAGGAAGGACTAGGAGAATTAAACTATAGAATTATAAAGACTATTATTTGGTAAATGACTATACATACCAAATAATGGTCTTTACAATTCTACATTTTTATTCTCGGTATTCACTTCTTAATGAATTATTTCTGTCAAATTAATTATACTTTGTTTTCTTTCGGAAGTGCACGAAGAGCCTGGAAAAATTCAAAGATAAGAAAAGTTCAAAGTGCACGAGTATTATAAAGCGAAATTCAACAGATAACTTTTATAATTTGACCAAAACACAACTTTATGATATAGTTCAGTCATATGAGGAAAGTTAAACAACATAATGCAAAAAAAATTGAAAATTTAGAGCGATGTTCAATTTAGGGTGGGACGATGTTATATAGGATTTTTTTTATTTTTTGTTTGTAACGGCTGGTGTGTCAAAAGTTGCTACGTGCCTAAAAACTTCTATAATTTTTTTTTAACTACAAATAAAAATGGCGTCATGTTGCACACGTCATGCGGCTCTCGCTGCTGACAACAAGTATGTCCAATGTCCAATCCAGCGTATGCAACTGGTCCGGCGGTATATAAAAGCACTGGGGGTTTGTTCTGGCACACGGTGGGATGATCGGTGGGCGATCGGGCTGCGTAGTGGAACAAATCTCCCTGCACCGGAATTGGCAGCAATGCCCACCTTACGCTGGCAAATCAATGAATCAATCAAAAATGGCGTCATGTTGCACACGTCAAATAACCACTTAAAACGAAAATATGTTTTGTGCACAGTGATGTAAAAAACCGTGTCTTTTGTAACTAGAAAAAAAACTAGAAAAAAGACTTGTTTTTTGTAATGAAAAAAAACATTTACAGGTTTTTTTTTCACACTACGCGCTCACGCAAACCGAATAGGCAACACAGCCGCTGTTTGGAAATAAACAAGTCAGTTCCTGCATATGCATCATAGTGTAAAGTTATAGTGGTGGCGTGGAGACAACAGATTTTTAGTTTTAATTTGATTTGTTGGCGTTGTTGCAGTTTGTCTGTAGTGTTTGCACATTAAAATATTTAATTACAATTATGCTTAAACGTGAGGGGTCAGGGAGGAAGAGAGCCTCTGTTGTGTTTATTTAAAGACGTTAAAACAATAGGAAAAACTGCACGTGTAATGTGTACGTTTTGTTCAAATGAGCTGTCTAAAAGTGGGGCCAGAATGATAAAACACATAGCTCAGTGCTTAAAATGTCCGCTGACAGTCAAAACTAAGTACCTAAAAAATGAGAAGTATGAAAACTCAAACAGCGACGTCGATGCTCCCTTTACTACTTCATCTTTTAGTGTTCAATCCTATTCCTTTGTAACACCACCACGGTATATGTTAAGCAAGAGCAACACTAATACTAAGCAACAAATTTTATCATTTGCTGATAAACTAAGTGCAGTAGATCAATTGAGAGCTAATGCGCTCCTGGCTCGCGCAATTTATAGTAGTGGTGCATCTCTAGCTATTGTAGAAAATTATTATTGGCTACAATATTTTAATTTCATACGACCGATATTAAAAGTACCATCTCGATATGAAATCTCTGGCCCTTTACTTCAGCGAGAAAATGATAAAGTTCATGCTTTTGTGGATGAACAAATTGCGGCTGCTGATTCCGTTGGAATAATGTGCGTGGTTGGAGCAATATACGCAACGAATCCATCATAAACTTTGTGGTGACGACACCGAATGCTATACTATAAAAGAGTCTACCAACAGGAAAGGAGTCGCACACTGCCGAATACATAGCTAAAGAAATTAATATGGTGATTCAAGAAATTGGCATGCAAAAGGTTTTTTGGACTAGTAACTGACAAAGCCGCAAATATGAAAGCTGCTTGGGCCATTTTAAAAAAGATATGAAAGACGGAAATTCAATTCTTTTTACATACGATTGTTTTGCACACTCGGTAAATTTGATATTCAATGATATAAAAAAGCAAGCAATATTTCGCAAGTTTCTGGCTATCAGTATTTAAAGAAAAACAAAATAAAGTTATAGCTATAGCTAATCCGCTTAAAGTAAAGTCATTAAAATTACCTGTTGAAACAAGATGGGGATCTATAATTTATTGTCTTGAAAGTGTGCAGGCAAATAAGCAAGCTATCATGTCTCTTGCAATCGAAGATGAAGATACTGTACAAACGTTAATCAAGAAGCATCCGGGCTTAAAGAAAAATGCACTAGACGATACATTCTGGGACAAGGTAGAAGGTTTCATTCGGTTACTAAAACCTATTGACAGTGCAGTTAAATTCATTGAAAGTGATAAACCACGAATTTCGATGGTGGTGAAAATTATTCAGCAACTTGAAGAACATTTCAAGAAAGCCTTGCCAACTTACCCTTTGAGTAAACAAGAAGCAAAAGTAACACAGATAATTGCAAACAGAAAGTAATTGCTGTGTATGATGTTCATAAGATCTGTAATTTGCTAGATCATTCTATTAGAGGTGCTGATCTTAGTCCAACTGAACAGGTAAGATAAATATAATATTCATAAAACCAGAATTTATTGGAAGTAATTCCTTTCCAGACCGATGCCATTGAACAAATTTTTCGAACGGCAAAAACAATACCTAATTTGAATGAAATAAACGTTCTATCTGAACTTGCTAGTTTCCAAGCAAAGGAAGGATTCTTCAGCAAACAATGTCTGTAGTTGGCAGCATCTATAATCTCACCGACTGCTTGGTGGAATGGTTTATGCAAAAGTACGGAATTGTCGATATTAGAAGTAAGATTTCTTCAACTACCAGCTACCTCAGCTGCTTGCGAAAAAACTTTCAGTACATATGCAGCAATACATACCTCTAAAAGGAATAGATTTAGAACCAACAGGGCGGCCAAGCTTGTGTATATTGGGCATAATTTAAAATTACAAAGTAAATGTCTTAAAAACACGAAGACTCGGAAGACTGCCACTTTAAAGCTATCTGAATTTGTTGAAGAACAAAACAATAAGGCATCACTAGTGACATTGACACACCGAATATCAATATTATCAGTATTACCAATATCAAGCATTTGCCTACTACATCCACAAGTGGAGTGGCATCAACGTCAAAGTCAAAAACAAACGAAAGTCTTATGGCATGGAACAGTGACGATACTGTTCTTACTGACGACGAATCGTCTAATTCTGGCTCCCATTTTTCTGTGCACGACACAGATTCTTCTGGAGATTTAGAAGAATTGGAGGAAGAAGAAGAATTATAAGTTTGCGATACTGGCAATGTCAGTATCCCTCTTAGTTATCTTTTTATTTTAATTTATTTATTGAATCTAAATTTTAAATACAATTGAGTTTATTTGTTTCATTTTAATCTTTAATATTATTTTATGGACGTTTTTATTGTAAAAATTGCAATACATGCATAATATATATATAAATAAAATTTTTATTTTAATTATGAAAAAATACCAATTCCTGAAAAGAAAACAAAGGTTATGTGTATTTTTTCACAAAAAAAAAAACATACAAACTGAAAAAAAACATTATTGTTTTTTTTTTTCATTTACATCACTGCTTGTGCAACATAAAGTCATTTATATTTTCAGTTAATATTTTTTTTGTAGGGGTTTCTAATTATTTAGCATTTGCCATCCCAACCCAGTACAACAAAAAAAAAAATTTTTAATGTTTAAATTTTTAAACATAAAATACTGTATTGTGAATAAAAACTTAACTAAACATTAGAACATTTTTTATTGCATTCTATACTCTAATTTTGTATTCAAGGTTGGCATCATGGCTCGATACTTAAGAGTTGGGCGAATAAAACCGTTTCTGAAGTACTGTCCACACACTGCAGCTTCTGCTCCTGCAATCAATTTTACTGTTCATCTGTGTGTGACATGGAAAGCGAGAAAAGATTTGGAGCGGTGGTACTTCTTTTACGATGATTTATGTCTTTTATTTGAAATGTCAACGCAAGCCAGTTATCTCCACCGTTTGCTATGCAATGAGGTCAATATAAGCTTCAAAATTCAGGAATAACAAAGGATTTTATCTCATTTTTTATCTTGCTTTAAGAACCGTCTATACGCCAATGATCGAATTGTTGGGTGATCATCAGAAAGCATTGTCAACAAAATATTTTCAGCATAGTCAAAAAATCAAATTCTTTGGATGATAGTATCTGTCAGTACAATAAATTATAATGGCAAAAAGAACACGGAACTAGCAAAAAAACTACATGATACTGACGAACAAAGCTGCACCCTATAATATACCGTATACTCTTTCTCTAAGGATGAGAATATCATATTATTCACCCGAACAGTTAAATTATATTCGTGTCAGTCTATACGCGGAGAGGTAATAACGAGACCCCCTCCATCTGTTAAGTCAAACCTATTTTCCAAAAATGAAATATTTGTGCAACGTTTTTAATAATCAATAAACAATAATGTAGATATTATTACACTTAAAACAAATGATCAGGAACAATTTCGTACTTGCTTGTAAAAACCGATAAATTTTGACTTTTTCAAATTTCTTTTTTATTAATTCTCCATCGGCTGGCATAGCAAAATATGGTCTTGTGTTTAAATGTAACGTAAAAAAAAATTGGGTAAAAAAACTTACGATTTCATGTTTTTTTTTTCCCAGGGCTCGTCTGTTAGTAGAAAACTCCGAGGGCACTGCAGCCTCCTGGGCTTATTGTGCTCTCCCTGCCATGCTTCACTCCGCCCACTCCAGTACCCCTATACCTCTAATCAGATGATACAGGTCTATGGTCGGACGGGTGCTGATAAGTTCCGGGTCTGTTCGTGTTTGCCCGTAGATGCCATATCTTCTGCGAGCCAATGCCTCGCAGTAAAAAAAGATGTGGTCGACCGTTTCCGGCTCCTTGCTGCATAGCCTGCAGTCTAGGTTGCCGTCGAATTTGCCGATTGTATTCAGGTACTTCTTTACAGGAAAGTGTCCCGTCAGAAGTCCTGTTATTAGTCTTAACTGCGTCCTGTTCATTGTGAGCAGTTCTTCAGTTTGTTTTGCACATGGACCTTTAATGAGTGTTTTTCCATGTCGATTTCCTGGAATGTTCCTCCAGTGGTTCTTGTGTTTACTCTTGACCCAGTCTTTAATCGCCCCTCTGGCTGAGCTTTTAGAAATGCCCAGCACGGGTTCTGGGCCATAGAATATGTTAGCTGCCCCTTGTTTAGCAAGTTCATCAGCTTTTTCATTGCCGTCAATTCTGGAGTGTCCTGGCACCCAGAGTAGTTTGACTCTGTTCTGCTCGCCCAGAGTTTTCAGCTCTTCATGGCAGTCCCATACCAGTCGGGATGACACTTTGTTAGAGGCTAGTGCTCTAAGTGCTGCCTGACTGTCTGATGCAATGGAGATCTGCTGATTCACATGTTGTCGGTTTGCATTCTCGCGTACACATTCAAGTATAGCCAGAATTTCTGACTGGAATACAGTGGCGCGTTGCCCAAGGGAAAGACTTATACTTGCCCTGGGTCTTTCACCATGTATTCCAGCTCCAGCTCCTGTGTTTGTCCTAGACCCGTCAGTATACCAGGTTAGGCCCTTTCGTAGTATGGCAGAAGCTTCTGTTGACCAGTCCTTCCTATCTCCAATGGTGATATTGAAGGGCTTGTTAAAGGTGATTTTTGGTACCATGTAGTCTGACCTCATGTTCAATAGAGGGTCTTCTACAGTGTTTATTATCCTCAAATGTCCTCCCGATCTTAGATTCGGGGTATTTGAGTATTGCAGCCTATATGCAATCCATTCTGGCCTCTCCCTGGATCACTATGCTAAGTGGGGGGAGGTTTAATAGGGTCCCCAAGGCTGCCGTGGGGGTGCTCTTCATAGCACCTGTGATTCCTAAGCAGGCCAGTCTTTGTACCCGGCTCAGCTTATTCGCCGCAGTAGTCTGAGTTGTCTTTGACCACCAGACTAGAGCAGAGTACGTAATGGTGGGTCTTACAACACTAGTGTAAAGCCAGTGCAATACACTAGGCCTGAGCCCCCATGTTTTACCATATGATCGCCTGCAGGTTGCCAATGTGGCTACCGACCTATGTATTATCCTGTCTAGGTGTTGGTTCCAGATAAGCTTGGAGTCTATAGTGACTCCAAGGTATTTAACCTCTCCCGACATCTGCAGTTGTGTGTTTTGAAGAACTAAAGGACCTAGGCCCTCCAGACTTCTCCTTCTGGTAAATGGGACGATGTGGGTTTTTGAAGGGCTGACTTTCAGCCCTTCATCATCGGTCCATTTTTTAACCATATTCAGTGCCATCTGTAATCGATCCCTGACTGTGGTGTTAAACTTTCCCCTAACTATGATGACTATGTCGTCAGCATATCCTTGAGCTTCGAATCCCTCAACTGACGATTTCATGTTGCACAACAGCTATTTTAAAGTGTGACGTCATTCGTCTTGTGCAACATGATGCCATTAATATTTTTGGCTAAAATTTTTTTTACGCGATTCTTATCCCAAAAGGCAACTTTTGGCACCCCAGCCGATTTCATAAAGAAAAGAAAGTCAGATCGTTCCACCTTTTGATGTCTCGAATATAGCCTTAGATTTTCCGGAAGTGGTATCGATGCTTCCCTGGAGAAAGCTATAACTCAAGAACGTTAAAGATATTAAGTTAAGTAGTTCTTAAAATTTTATTCAAACTAGAACTTATACTAAGTCTTCAAAAAACTTACATTTTTCCCTCAAATCAGCTTATTTTATTTTCTGGAAGAATTCGTATAGTCAACAGAATTCACACTAAAGAAGAATGAAATATTCGAAGATGCCATATGTAATTTATGATGTGTATTATTTTTAAAGCAGTAGATGAAACGTTACTACGTTTCAAGGATACTAATCAAAACAAGCGATGCGTTATACTCTTCGTCGATTTACTGCACTTTTTACATAATTGTAGCTCATTCTATAGGATACTCTTCGCAATTTTTTTGTAAATAATATCAGTTTTAGACATTTTTAGTTTAATTACAAAACATGAAGAAAATGATGTAAACATTTTTTCTTTTTAATTTATAACTTTTTTATTTATCCATCGATTTTGCACAAAATAGGGTTCTTCCTGTATCTAACACTAATTTACTGTCTAAATTTCAATACAATCGGATTTTTCGTTCTTAAGTTATCGTGCTTAAAAAAACGTGACGGACAGACAGATGGACAGACGGACGTACAGACGGACGGACGAACATTTTGAAAATTGTTCAGAATTCGATCACCAACACAGTGATATGAACATTTTTTCTCTAAGAGCAATATTACCGGTTTTAGAAATATGCCGATCGAATGCAATATACTCTTCGTTTTGTATTTGCGAAAAATATTGTTATGAATTACACCCCCTTGGAACTGGAAATTGATACGCCTATGCCTACTAGTGACTGGAAGCTAGTAGAAAGAAATGGACTTTTCTGGAGTGTGGTAAGAGAAGATTCTTGATTGTTTCTCGATGGATCTAGAGAGTCAAATTCGGAGTACATAAGGCGCGATTACCGGCGCAGAAAGAGAAGTTTATTAAGAAGGCAGTTTATAAAAGTGAACAAGTTGAAAAGTGAAAAGTGAGGTTAAATATTAAGTAAACAACGTGTAAAGGTTATTTTGAATTTGAAGTATTGTATAGTCAGTAAATTATTAAATAAAATGTTAGTAGTGTTTATCTCTTGTTGAAATTATTTTAGAACCCACGGATTCATACAGGGTGTTTCCTAAAAGGTGGAAAATGCGCAACAATGTAATAACCAATAATAGCTAGACAGAGCATAATTCGAGATGACTGGATTCGCTAACAAAATATTCGATCGTTAAATTTATTTTATTTTTAACCATCTTTCAAGTTAGAAAAAAATTTAAATAGTAGAATCCTTTTTGTTTGAATTACTTACGTGACTTAATATAGAAATTATCTCAGGTAACCTCTATGCATTACAACAATGCTATATTATATTTGATTTAAATTCAGGGCTGCCCCTTGAAGCGGTTTGCAACTCTGCGCTCTGTATACTCAACTATCACGTCCCGTAATTGTGAAACAAACAGGGAAACTTTTGCGTTTGTTTCAGTTTTTGCTCAATATCTTCCAAAGGACGCGTCCTCCACAAACGATTATTGTCAATTTTTTAAAGTAGATTAAATTTGCTACAATTTAAGCCCAAACCGACTTCCATATATCTGGTACTTTCAGAGATACAGCTCTTAAAACATTGGCAATTGTCCCTAAAAAGTGAAAAAAATTCGTTTTGGTCATGTACCTCTCCAAATATCGGGAAAAGTACTCATCCCACCAGGAAAGTCATAGATAATGAATTTATAGTAAATTTATTTAGATTCATTTTGAGCTAAGAAAGACGCCCGTGGGCCCAATTGTTCACTCGAAAATAACATAGGACCAATATTTCGGACAAAATAAATTTTGGAGGGAAAAAAGGTGTAATTACGAAGTGAATATTCACATATGAAAAAAAGTAATCTGCTACATTATGTTTCACTTGTTTCGACGGCGCCGACTTTGAGAAATTTTTGAGGACTACCTGAGCTGGTAGAGAGAGGTTCTCAACTCATTAGGCAATGATAGGGGAGGGAGGTCTTCGAAATCCTTAAGTTGAACAGATGGAACGTTCTAGAATGATTTGCAACAGCAAAGTTTGCATAGTGCTGAGCATTCTAATCTGGATGTACGGCAGCTGCATGTCCCACTACATCTCTTTCTGCATATACAAGATATCAAGCACTATAGATTCTGCGAAGTGGGATCCATGGTGGCACTGATTGGGATGAGGTCCTGATCATCGATCTTCCACCTACAATCTGTAGAGTTTTTATTATGGCATGCTGCGTCTTACGTTGGAGGTAAAGACCAAGGTTAACCTTTGTGTTGGCTGCTAACTTTATGAATAGCTGGTAGCGGAGGCAATTCAAAGTGCCCTTCTGTGTATCACCCCGTAAGGAGCCCCGAAGCATTTCTCCCCAGTTTTGGCTATGGCCTCATGACTGGAATCTGCCTACAGGAAATCTGTAGCCAGTTCCATGAGGTGGGGATTTTTCTAAACGGCGATGGCCAATTTTGTTCTTCTCTGCCAGGAAGAGGCAGAAGTGATACCCGCTGAAGGCATGCGGAAGAAACAATCTCTTGCGAGTATTGTGTGGCTCCGTGGATGTAAGATGAGCTTGAAGAATTGGTATACCCAGATTGGCGTTTGCCACGATTCTGGAGATAGACGTTGATTGCAGTTGAGCCCAAACAATTGAGATGAATGAAGAGGTGTACGTCTTCTCTTCGTTAGACCAAAACGAAATTTTATTCACTTTTTGGAGACAATTGCTAATAATTGAAGAGCTATATCTCGGAAACTTCTGGACTTACGGAACCCGATTTGGACTTATATTGTAGCAAATTTAATCTACTTTAAGAAAGGATTAATAACATTTTATGTACAATGTATACTTTAGAAGATATTGAGTAAAAACCGGAACAAGTGCAATTATTTGGGCATTACACAGCTCGCACAGGTCTTTTAAAATTGCAAACTTGTTTTATTGCTATTGACATAGTTCCTAATAGCATGCTGAAAAAATAGAACTACATGATCTTTTGCAAGGTCGAACCCTTTTTTGTGGCGTAATATGTATTTAGCTTAAATTAACCAGCACAAATAAAATAAAATCAATTTTACCTTTAATGTATTAACGACTAAGTCCTAAATTTAATTTGTCAATTACGATTAATTGCTTTATGTAATTAAAAAAGTAAATTTCAATTAAGATCAGCATGACACGGACGTTACACTTTTTATGACAACACAAAGGAAACGAAACATTAAACTTTTTCTAAAGAATGTCGCAAGTACGATTAGTGTGATTAAAAAGGCAAAATTATCCATGGACAGGATAAAACAGGAAATACCGTGACTTACAGCACAACAACATAGCGAGCTGCTGCTCAATTACCGTCAAATTACCAGCTCGAGACAGACTTATTGTTCTTTATAAACTTTACCATTTACAATCATTCGCCGTCCTCCATTTTATTCGCAATGGTCTTGTTAACTTTACCAGTACAATGTATTTCTAATCGAATAAAATTTTACTTGAAGTCCCGTGTACATTGTCAAATCTTAAAATTGAGACATTTGTAGGTACTCTCTTTATTTTAAGTCTTTGTTTATATTATATTTGTGATTAGCAGAGGTCGGAATTACCTGTCGAATATGTGGTAAAACCAGGGTTGGCTTTAGGTGGTTATGTGGCAGCGTATAAATATTTGCATGCATGTGTGAAACAATATCTTAATACCTTAAAATTTTTTTTAGTGAATTCCGTATTATCGAAAGCTGATAAAGTCAATTTATTATAAACACTCACTCGAAGAGAACTGAAGGTATAAGGGGTTAATACTGAATTAACATACACAAGTATTTTTCAATGCCTATTACAAGAATAAAAATATATTACTAATATCGGTTCTAAATGTTTTGGAGTTAAACTTCGGCGTATTTCATTGAAAATCCATTTATATTGCGAGAAGGACCGCTCGACGTTGACAGATACAACTGGGGCATACTTAAAATATCTAAATTTTCGCAGTCACCACATTCATGCCCGGTGTAGCAAAGTCTACTTCTTTGCTGTTTAAAAGGCCTGTTACACCTGTCATTGAAACAAATCCGGGATTTTTTTTAAACAGTATGGACTTGTCTTTTTACCCCTGCAGCAATATCTCCCTGTAATTGATGAATATATTGACAAAGATCGAACACAACATTTATTGCATCCACTGTAGTAAATTCTGATGTTGGCTGATATTGAAGGTCCCGTATGGCTAGTGGAATTCGTGAAAACATCCGTGTATGAACAGTTGGATCCATAAATGCATGTTGCGCCTAGGAAATAGCAACTGCGTCACTTGGGAGTAACTGCTGTATTACGGATTTCACATTTTTAAAATGACAGTATAGAATGATGCTGCCCAAGTTCGTGAACACAATTTCGTGAAACAACCGTATACGACTCGGTGCTTTAAGAGAAACTTTCTTTATACTAACGATTAATTTATCAACATTAGGATAGCACATCCTAATAGTTTCAGCAATCCTATGAAGCCAATGTGCTAAACATATTATATGCAGCATATTCCGATATGTTTCCTTCAAAATTCTTCCAGCAGCTCTCATATAATGCACACCATCGGTAAGAAATGATAAGAACTTGTCCTTATTTTCTGCATATTTGTCACCTCAAACGTCTCCGCTCATTGCGCAGTTTTCGTCGTACCTTCAACACGCAAGCATTGATTGCTTCGTCCACGCTAAGCCAGACGTACTTCCCATTAAACTCAGACGAAATTTTCACTAGTAATCTCCCAAGTCCTTGAATTATTGCCGGAAATTTTTCGAGTAGGTACCTACATGGATTTTTTGAAAATTATCCCGAGTTACACAGCGACGAAGTTCATTTTCCTAAAAAATTCATATTTGAGAAAAATTTCCTGCAACTAATTTAAGTACGCGGGGGATTCGGTAAGAAAATTTCACACGAAAATAAACTAAATAAACACTAATTTCAACTGACATTAAGATTATTCTAAGACATAACAAGGTATAAGATTAGTAGGCCATGAATGGGTCTTGTTTACAAAGTGACAGAAACGCATCGGAATTAGCAAGTATTGTTGTTGTGTTAAAAGTTAAAAGTATAAGAATTATTATTTGAAAATGGAATACGTGTAATTGATGAATATTATCTTTTCCACCCATTTTAGTTTCAAAAAATTACCGAAAATAATTTAGGACAACTCTATGTGTGTGTTATGAAATAAGCTTTATTCACTAAAATAAGCGGAACGTTGTTTTCTTACTTTTCTTACTTCTTATTCATATTTCATGCACATGGCATAGCTAAGTTTCAGCACATTTAACTTGACAGATGGCTTTGAAACTAAACTTCATTAGTTATTTATCATTATTTCGTTTACAGTTTAACCAGATTAAGCTCAATATTTCTATTGCTGAAGTTGTTTTGGAGATTTTTAAAGAAAATAAGATTATAGAGTATGGAAAAAGAACATAATATACAACATGCGCATATTGCGAAGAACTTTGTGAAGTTAAAAAAGCCATCCTAAATTAAAATACTCATCATACCTGATTGAGAAGTGTAATATGGAGGGAGGAAAACCAAAATGAGAAGTTATTTATGATCATAATTAAACATGAAGTAATATGTTTTTTCGCAAAGCTCGATGATTTTTTTAATAATTATCTCGTTTAATATGAAAAATAAAATTCCATTTTTAAGTAAAAGCAAATGTCAGATATGATCATATGTCAATAATTTGACAGAAAATTTTTCGCTTATTAATTTCTTTCAGGGTATCCTGGAGGATGAAAATTTCCAGAAATTTTTTGGGTTGCCATGGTGACGACACAAAAACGAAGTTCTGTTTGGCTAAAAACGAGACGTGTGAAATTTTCTGTGTAATATTTTCGCACTCCGTAAAGACATATTTTTTCTTGGTGTAGACTCCAAAGGCATCATAACATTGTTGTATTTGCCACTAATACATTTTTCCAAAAATTATCTGAAAAGTGGAGTGTCTAGTTTCGACCACAGTAAGAGAGTCACTGGGTAATCCTGTTAACTGTTAAATTACTCCCATCGTCGCCTGAGACTGAGTTTCAGGTAAACAGCCAGTAGGTATACCTGCTATAATTTAAAATAATCTATTATGCATTTCGTTTTTATTTAATATAGTGCATTTCTCGATAAAACTAAGTTATGCATTAAGATTGTAAAATTAACTAAAATTAATTTAGTATGTTGCATGACTTTCTGTTTTTATACCTTGGGAATATTTCAGTACATGTTTACAATAAATAATATCTGTAAAAGCCGTCCCTGGAATCCGATAGGTAATTCCGAGCTCTGGTGATTAGTTAGAACTACTTACGAGAATTTACATGTAAGAAGATTTCTCGCAATCTTTTTATTTTGTGGGCGATCATTTTCGAGAATTATAAAATTTTCTTCTCTTTAGATAAACTAGATTCTATAGATGAAAAAATACAGACTTATATAAAAGAAAAATGATATATAGAGTGCCTCCCAGTATGGAGAAAGTTTTAACATTTTCTTTGAGTATTTCAGTGGTGATTCTAGGTTTGATCTGATTTTCTTTTAAATATTTGGGAAGACCCTCAATCGTGCATGTTGAAAATCCTCTGGTATTTTTTAAATTGAAACTGTTACGTCATTTTAACTTGAGGAGATGCGAAGAGTAGAAAATTTTAACTGCAACATTCGTTTTTTATGGATATATTCGATTTTTTATTCGATTTTCCTTTAATCGCCTAGGTGGAGTTTAGCCATGGCTATTCTACCTCTCAAATAGGACACATACACACAAGGGCCGCTCTAGCTTTTTGCCACCCTGGGCGAAATAACATTTTGTCGCCCCCTCCCTGCTCCAGGGACGGTATAAGGAATTTGCCCCTTTAAGCAATAATGCTAGAGAAACCGCAGGGCCGTCGATAAAAATCGGGGACCGGAGGTGGTAACATACGCCAACTTCGAAAAGCGGGGAGTAGCATTCTTTACAATACAATATTTATCTCGATTAAAATTTCGAAAAGCGAGGAGTGGTATTCCTTACGATAGAAATAGATTACTGCAGAAAATACAAATTACGATTTCACTACTTTAATTTTGCCTGCTGCCCCTAAATAATTACCGCTTTACGCACGTTGCTAATTAGGGTAAAGAATAATACAGCACTACCCTGCCCTAATATTCGTATGGCTACGCAGAAAATGCCGTCCTTGCAATTCTGACGCCCTGGGCAACCGCCCACTCTGCCCACCGTCTAGAATGGCCCCTGCGTACACATATATATCAGCACAACAACCCTTTCTGTGATATACTTGGGGCAAAGAGCTCAAAGCTCGACCCCTAATCATCTGAGACCGTCACCAAAGTCAAGAATATTGGCGCATCCTGTGATATTGCCTTTTACCGTAGCTGAGACTCAAACTCAGGAGTGATAACAAGCGACCAGACTCTACAGCGGTATTGCCCACTGCTACCGAGTCGGTAACGCATTAAAAATGCCACTAAACTTCCATACCCTGACCAGTATTCGAACTGACAAATATCATTACTGAATATTGGTATTGGTAGTATTTGTTATTATATTCTTCGCAACTACGAAAACTAAGAGTATATGGCATTTGATCGGCATATTTCTAAAACCGGTAATATCGCTCGTAGAGAAAAAAAAATTATATTGCTGTGTTGGTGATCTAATTCTGAACAACTGTATGTCTGTCTGTCCGTCTGCCTGTCCGTCTGTCTGCCTGTCTGTCTGCCCGTCACGTTTCTTATAAATATGTTAACTTAAGAATGAAAAGTCCGACTGTATTGAAAAAACTGATCAACGAAAGGAATGTGTTAATTTTTTTTTATCTATTTTTTCATGTTTCGTAATTATAAAAAATGTTTAAAAGTAATATTATTTACAAATAATCTGCGAAGAATATTCTATAGAATGTGCAACAATTAAAAAAACAAGTTCAGTAAATCAGCGAGGAGTATAGGTTAGCTTGTTTATTTAATACATCCAGCACCACATAACAATACACAATATCGAGTGTAGTATTCTGCTTGCATGGCTTATTAATTTTGCGAAGAATTACATATTTTCCTCACCTAAATTTCGTCAAGCAAATGGAATGACCGAAAAGGGTATTTAATTTTTAAAAAGAATAAGCATACAAATCTAAACATGGGATAGCTAACATACCGATGCCCTCCTTTGGAAACTGTATTTTCATAAGCCGAACTATTTTTTGATCTAAGATCAAATTGCCCCAAATAGCTAAATTATTAAATGCGCAGTGGAGCAGTGTAGAAACATTTCAAAAATACAATACAAAATTTTAAAAAACAGAAATGAAAGAAACTTTAATCAGAGAAGAGCAGTAAAAATATTGAAAGAATTGAATATAAATTATAAATTGTGCATCCCAGATGTGAAAAGATTCGGAACTATTGCAGAAAAAGCTAAGTATTCAAGATCATATAGTGTATCAACATAAAAACGTGAAATTCGAAGAAATCGTGAGCAGTTGATATTACAATAATCGGAAATTTGCAAGGGGAAAATGGAGTATAAGAAAAATGGTTACCGCCAGCTATCATTAGTCAACTACTGAGTAAAAGAAATAATTGTCAAGCCAACATCGATCAGAAACGACAGATCTTTCTGTTTCAAAGGGAAGAATGAGTTTATACACAACCAGAAATGGTGGAGTTATTAAGCCACCAAAAAGCTTAATTTATAAGATATAGGGAGTTTATTGTAAGATTTATTGTAATTGCCGAAGTATTAAAACGAATGATAAATTATTATGAATATGTTGTTTTTACGAAATATAAAAAAATGAACCATACAACAATGCACATAATAGCCTATAAACTACATCGAATATAAACTGATTTGTGTAATTGCTCAGACTAACGAAAAATATTAAATATTCCGAATTGTGAACAGTGGTAAATGCAAAAATATTTATGAGTATTCTATATACGATACAGCTTTTTTAAAGCAAATTCCCACGATAAGCAGTATAAGCATCAAACGTTTTAATTTACCGGAAATTGCCTTTGTTTCGTCGTTTTAAATGAAGTCAAACAAAACACCCACCTGACTAAAAGCACAGAAGGGGTAATATAAAGAAAATAGTTGACAGTGATGCATTAAAACATTTTAAAACGTTATTTTTAGCATTGTTCAATGTTTAATGGGTACCAGCTTTTACCTTTCTCTCTTTAATTTTATGATGATGAAGTAGTTTCCACTAACACCAAAATACCTGAAACTATTACTAATTACTTCCACATCCACGTGGTGGAATGGAAGTATAGTAATCGTAAAAAAAATATTTTTTTCACCGAAATAAGTTTAGATTGTCATGAGACGTCGATATTTTAAATTTGAGCGGAAAAAATCTGTCTGTCTGTCGGTCAGTCTATCTGTCTGTTGGTCTGTCTATTGGTTTGTCTATCTGTCTGTCTGTCTGTCTGCAACTTTTCTTCTATGCTCACGTGTTCTCTGGAATGGTTTAAATATTTACTTGAAATATATTACACGTATATTGAAACATTCTTTATAGGATTTTGCAAACAGCAGAAAAAATAACTATCTATAACTAAAAGAAAAACTTTGTGTAGAAATATTAATGAAATCTTTGCGTTCTTTCGATAACCTGAATTCTGGTTATGCTAGCAAATTAAAATCCTAAAATGAATTTGTCTAATTTCTTATTTGACAATTCTCATTCTAACACTAGCATCCACACAGTCCCCTACGGCAATGCAGATTAAACTAGTATCCACATAACCCCCTACGATTCTGAAGATTCAGTTAAAAATGAGAACAAAGACCTAAAATGAATTTATTTATCTACCTTGTCTTAAAAAATTGTTCATTCCAATGGATTACATTTTCATGAAATCTATCATTCTGTTTCCTGGAAATGCTTAGCCTTTGAAACGTTTTTCGCCCTTATTCTGGAGCTCATCAGAAAGACATAATAAGGGCGAAAAACGTTTCAAAGGCTAAGCATTTCCAGGAAACAGAATGATAGATTTCATGAAAATGTAATCCATTGGAATGAACAATTTTTTAAGACAAGGTAGATAAATAAATTCATTTTAGGTCTTTGTTCTCATTTTTAACTGAATCTTCATAATCGTAGGGGGTTATGTGGATACTAGTTTAATCTGCATTGCCGTAGGGGACTGTGTGGATGCTAGTGTTAGAATGAGAATTGTCAAATAAGAAATTAGACAAATTCATTTTAGGATTTTAATTTGCTAGCATAACCAGAATTCAGGTTATCGAAAGAATGCAAAGATTTCATTAATATTTCTACACAAAGTTTTTCTTTTAGTTATAGATAGTTATTTTTTCTGCTGTTTGCAAAATCCTATAAAGAATGTTTCAATACAATTATAAGCAAACAAATAATAATTCATTTTTAAATATTACACGTATGTATTATAACGTGGTCTGGAACTAGGTTATATTTTGAGCTTCCTCCGGTGCCAAATTGGGGTAAATAGAGGGAAAAAAGTAACGCAAGCCTATACGGCTCCAAAAACTTGGGATTTGGTGTAAGCATATACTAGAAGTCAAGGACTCAAATGCTTTTATAACATCTTCTACCCCCCGTTCCAATTATTAAAAGGGTTCATAAAATTATAACGACATATGGAACTAAATTATATTCTGCGATGATTCTGTTAAAGGGTTGGGAGTAAGTAGGCGTAAATAAAGGAAAATAAGTAAATCAAGCTATCACACCAACAGCTCGATTCTCCAAGAAATTCATTTCCCATACTGATGCTCTAGGATCGTAATTGCTCGAATTTTCTCATTTCAACACAAGTATACAATAGATATCAACGTTCGTTGACCAGTTACAGATTTAAGTAGAGAGGACAAGGTTGATTGAATTCGTTCGACCATGACATTATTTTAGTACAAATATGGACATACTTTTAGATGTATTTAAGTTTTAACAACACAAGACCACAAAATAAAATCGGAATATGCCTTTGACCAGACTAAGCGCATTATATCTTTTTGAGTCGCCGAAACTGAATCCGAAACCCATTTTGCCCCATCACCTCTAGATTTTCTCATAACCTCAAAAATTAGTCAAGAAAACAATCAACAATATTAACCCAAAAGATACAGCTCTCAAACCACGTACCGCAGAGGCTGGGAAATGCCACACATCATGTAAAATTGAACGAGAAATCGAATGGCGTAAAGCGCAGATTCGTAGCTACGACCGTTTTCCAGCTGGGACTTCTTAAAGTCGCCGAAAGGTAAAAATGTGACTTTTTTCGTACTTCCGAAGGCCCTGTCTCGAGAAAGGACGCAGTTAGAAAGCTACGAATTACGCCATTCGATTTCTCTCGCCTTCTTACGTTTTTTCAGATTTTTACAAGAACATCGACTTTTTTGCAAATTTTCTTAAAAATTTTACCTGATTTTGACACTACTTCGCTTCAAACTTATTCCGGACAAAATTGATCCCATTTGTGCTAGATCGATTTGAAATTAAATTTTCAATGCAGAGACTCGCCGCATGAATTTTTATACGGCGCACAGTGGGACCAAATTAATTTCTAGCCAGACAAAAGTGCAAAAAGCAATTGACGCCGAAAAGTCAAAAATTGTCTTAACGTGCTCGTTAGAGGTAGCTTGGTTTATTGTATACACGACGCGTGGCTGGTAATTAGATTCAGAGTGTAAGCTGCAGTATAAGATGCATGTTATTTATGTACGAAATTCTCGTAATAAGTATCACCTCTGAACGTTTGATATTATCAACAAAGCATAGTTCACTATCGGTTAGTGGGTTGTTTTTTTTTAACAGTAAGGTAAGTGTATGTAGCCTACATTCACATTTCCCAAATTAGGATTGTGTATTGAATAATAAAGTATCATCAGTTGTCAACTTAAAAATTTAGTTATAGTTATGTTAAATAGGACCACAAAAAAGGGGGGGCGAGGGGATATTTCTCTATTTTATTTTTCTTTCTGTACAGTGCTTACTTATGATTGCTTAATAGCTGATGTGTCAAGTTGCGCCATAACTAATTAAAATTTAATTATTAATTAATAATAATACCTATATTAATCCAATAGATCATACAAGACGATATAGGATAACTCAATAATTGCATAATTATAAATAAAGAGTTTACATATTTGTGAGCTTAGAACACAAAACAATAATTTTTCTACAATCTGTTATGTCATTAAGTATTCATCAACAGAATAAAAAGCCTTTGAAATAAGATAAGTTTTAACAGTTGTCACAAATCTTTTTACACTTACAATATTTTTTACTTCACTGCCTAATTTATTGAAGAGAACAGAGCCCACGTAATATGGGTTAGCTTTGTAGAGTTCCAGTCTGTGAATTTCATGCTGCAAATTCAAGCCATGACGTGTCGAATAATGATGATGCTCATTCAGCACGTTAAATTTAGATGGATTCTTTTTTACCAGTTTTAAGATGTCTAGTATATATAAGCAAGGCAGAGTCAAAATGTTTTGTTCAATGAATGTTCTTTTACATGATTCTCTAAACTGTAAACCAAACATGCAGCGTATGGCTCTTTTTTGCAACACAAAAATCCTATTTGAGGATGTAGAATTACCCCAAAAAATAATGCCGTAACGGAGCCTTGATTCCATGTTGGAGTAATAGATTACTTTCACTGTTGTAGTACTATTTATTTGGCGAAGTCTTTTTAATGCAAAGCAATTGCTGGCACATTCATTAAAAATAAAATTTATATGTGATTTCCAGTTTAGAGAAAGGTCAATATGAATTCCAAGAAGTTTAAAAGTAGTTACCTGTTGTATTGATTTACCGTTAAGTTTTAATAGAGGACTGGATAGATAATTTGCTCCTATGGAATGGAACTGCAATGAATAGGTTTTGTCTAGATTCATTAGTAAATTGTTTTCATTAAAATAATGGTTGAGTGAAAGTAAATTTGAGCTTAGCTTGGAAATTAACACTTCCAAATTAGTTTCACCTGCAACAATTGTGGCGTCATCTGCAAAGGTACTGGAAAAAATTGATAAAATTGAGTCTAAATCATTTATGTGTAATAAAAATAGTAGCGGCCCGAGTACACTTCCTTGCGGCACCCCACTATCAACAGGCAATTCCTCAGAGCATTCTCCGAGATAACTAACAAATTGTTTCCTATTATTTAAATACGACGAAAATTATTACCCTACGAAATTAATTTTAATTATTCATACTTTTAGATATATGGAAGGTACCATGGCCAAAGTAACTTTTATAAATAACAATTTATTTGAGATATTATGAAATTTCTGAACGGTGGGATAATTCTTCTCAAAAACTGAAAGTTTTTCTAAATAAATATAAAGACTGGCTAGATGGTAGCGACACAGATTTTGTGGCAATTACCCATAACATATAGCCAGCAACCTCTGCTGGGATACCAGCTACCCCTGCTGGGATACCAGCTACCTCTGCTGGGACACCAGCTGGGCGACCTAGGTAAAAGTTTGAAGAGTATAGCGAAAGATCCAAGAGGGGAAAAGTTCAGCATCTGTTGGAATCAAGTACTGTCGAGTTAACTTATGCAGTTATGCAGCTGAAGATTCTCTACGTTTAGAAGGTAAAAGAGATGCTGCCAATTTTGTAAAGGAATTGTCTTCAGCTTCTCCTAAAAGAGCAACTACAATTAAAAAGCCTGGACGACATTAAAATTTGTTAAAACTGTCTTACATATAGTTTTAAAGTATATTTATTTTTCAGTCCTCTCAAATGCAACCCATTATTGCTCAGATCTTTTTTTTTACAATTTTTAGTTACGGGCATAATATTATCATGCCCTCAGAATTTTAAAATAATATGTATATTTCAACCCCCTCAAAAACAACCCCTCTACTATTTATAATTTTTTAATTATGTTTGATATATTCACAGATGTCATATTATCATATTCACAGAGTTTCGGTACTTTAGAAGCAAATTTATTTTTCAACCCTCAAAAGCCACCCCTTAATGCCTAGAATTTTTTCACTATTTTTCCGGTCTTCTAAGAACTATTTTAAGCTCACTGTGCGGAGCTCTGAACGGAAGATATGAGCCGTCAAAGTGAGAGGTGCGAAGATTCGGCTCCGCGAGCTACACGGCCTCACCTCGAAGGATTTTGAGGTTATGGAGTTTTTGAGTAATGGGTGTTAAGGTAAAAGGGTTATACGAATATGAAGTTATGTAATGTAATTAGGTTGTCGGGTCAATATTGTTGAGTTTTACTGTTTTTTCCCTAGTTTTGAGGTTATGAGAAAAACCAGAGATGATGGGGCAAAACGAGGTTGGGATTCAGTTTCAGCGAGTCCAAAAACATATAATGCACCTGGTCTGGTCAAAGGTATATTTCGATTTTATTTTTTGGTTCTGTGTAGTCTCTCGATAATGTAAACGTGTTTGACGAAGCTTACATCAAGTATCAGTTTTTAAGTATAGTATTCAGGTACTCGTGGAAACTACTTCTGAGGCTGTGTCACGCCGAGGATTCCAGTTCTCTCTAGGACACATTAATAATAGCAGTCACTCTTAGTATTAAATCATATTATATGGACATATTGTAATAATACGATTAAGGATCTAATTCCGACTTTTCCTTAAATATCATAGTTTCAATTTAAATAGGTGATAAACGTAAAACGATTTTAACATCTATATAAATATTCATAAATCAACCGTTGTAATTATTTCAATTTATGAACGGAAATATTATGGTAATGATAAAATAAATTAAGCCAAAGCAGTAGTTTTGCTTTCATGCATTTAACGAAATAAAGTACAATTTCGTGCTTAAAGCGAATTAACGTATAAGATTTGTCATCAGATCAACGTACCAAGAAAGCCATAACCGTCAAAAATATTGAACAAATGAAATACGAAGTAAAATCCGAAATACTACTTGAACTTAGTAAATTAGCATTAAAATTCACTTAAATATGTCTATACGATTCAAATCTATTGACCCCTCACTTTAACCGCGACTATCTCAAAAACGTAGTAGTGGAAAAAATTGAAAACAGTATGTGTTCATTATGCGTCTATTGTAAATCATTCACTAAAATTTGAATAATGAACATTGGATAGTTTTGAAGTTCTGCTAAGTTATATTGAAAAATGTCCTACTTTTGAAGGAAATTCTGAGCATACTAGTTTTAAATCCATTATATCTTGGAGAATGCGCCTACTATGTAAATAAAATTTTAGATACCGATCAAGCACGGAATTTTTTATACGAGGACATTTTTTATAATTTTTTATTCTAAAATTTTGCAATTATTCTCAAAAACGTTACCTCAAGTTTATTCGGTTATTTATCAAGGTATCTAAAAAAAATTTGATAAAATGGTGCATTACATAAATTATAGACATTTTCAGAAAAAATAATTCGGATGTATCAAGTATTAATTGAGTTATACGGCCCAATAGATAATATTAATGCTAAAGGAAGATGCAGATAAGACAGCGAGGTCGACAGAACGTCTAAGCAGTAAGCAAGCAAGCCCACGCTGCACGGTACCTCACCTCTTGGGATCGAATAATTTCTTTATCTATTTACTTACTTCAAATGATATAATTAATTAACAATTGATATTTTTTAATTCTTTTTTGGAATAACTGTTTATTTGATTAGAAGTGAACATACGAAAAATAATTTTCGTCTCGTCTCCTAAGATAACTGAACAAGCATGGTAGCACATTTTTGTAAATAATAACGAGGAGTTTGGACAAACATGTTTTAAAAAATTACCAAAAAATAATAAGTGGTTTTCCACTTAAAATTTAATGTGACGGGAATCTCATTAAAAATGGGTACATTTTATGGTGTAAATTAAATAATTTTCATAACGTTTTGACCTGAATTTAATATTTCGCATGTAATGAACATATAATTTCATCATTTTTTTCCGCTCCTTTGTTTTTGAGATATTCGCGGTTAAAGGGAGTTGTCAATATATTTGAATCGTATTAGTCTTTAGGAATAACTTGATACTATGTTATGGACCAGTAGAATAGTTTTAAAAAGTGCATTTTTGAGCCGGGAGCAATGTTTTCATTGATTCTTATGTATTTTTTTACCGCTAAACACGATTATCCCTACGCGTACTTCGTAAACCGTGGGCTTATTTTTTAAACAATTTACAATTAACTCTTTTTTCCCGTTTTGCTTTATATCGCCTCTCCTGCACATTTTCCCCCATATGTACCTTATTTAGTTTTTTGTTTGTCGTTGAATTATCTAAAAAATGGGACTGATTTAAAAGTCGCTAAGTGGTTTTTTTATTTGCAAATAGTGTTCAAGCTGAATAAGTGCCTTTTTTCGATATTAAATAACTGGAAAACAGAATCACTTAGAAGCCTGAAACTTTCAGAAATGTTTGCTTACACTTATACAAAGAGTGTTCCAAATTTCAGCTAGATCGATTTTTAACTTTTTAAGTAATAAACAAATCGTTCTCTTTCAAGCCTTAATTGCAAATCGCACCATTTCTTTTGTAAATAATTTAAACCATCCAAACCAGCCTAGAAAATTCAAGAAACTATTCGAATTTAATACGCCTTTGGAATTTTCAGAAAATATTGATTTTGACCGATTTTATAATAAATTCTTAAGAGTGACCTTTTTTTACGCGACGTATAGAACAATATAACTTTTTTATTTTTCAATGTAGATTATCCGCTTTGTTTTTGGAAAATCTTTGTCTTAAAAGGCGCTTTCAAGTTATGAAAAAGGGGATAATCTACTTTGAAAAATAAAATATATTGTTCTATACGTCGCGCGTGACGTAAAAAAGGGTCACTCCAAAAAAATCGTTATAAAATCGGTCAAAATCAATATTTTCTGAAAATTCCAACAGCATATTAAATCTGAATAGCTTTTTTAATTTTGTAACCTGGTTTGGATAGTTTAAATTATTTATAAAAGCTTGAAGAAAAAATCGATAGTATTTCTTAAAAAGTTAAAAACCCATCTTGCTGAAATTTGAATTTGGTACATATGGCGAGAAATACGCAGGGGGGGAGATATAAAGCAAGACGTGAAAACAGATGTTTTTTTTTAATTGTTAATTTAAAAAATAGGCACACGGTTTACGAAGTACGCATAGTGATAATCGTGTTTAGCGGCCAAAAATACATAAGAATCGACTAAAACATTGTTCCCGGCTCAAAAATGCACCTAATAATCTCTGCCTACTGGTCTATATTTTAACCGAAGATAACTTATTAAACGTAGGATGGTATATCTACTTTTATCCCACAATAAAAAACAAGATATCCTGCTTTGTTTAATATACACAGCACATACAAGATCTAATAAAGTTTTGAGAATTGTTTTCATTATTTTTGTATTTTTGTCTTTATTCATCAAATTGATCACTTATCAAAGAACAAACTCAAGTTTTGACGTAAAACTTACAGATGTAGAGATTATTTTCCGGTAATACATGGGATAATTGTTTTAATGCACAGATATATCTTTAAAATATAATACAAATGTGGTGGAGAATACCAGAAAGAAAAACAGAAATATTAAGATAATCCTATAACTAACATTTAGTCAATGTCGAATCCATAATTCGATAATTTAATATTGGAAAAATGTCTACTTTATCAGTAATGACCTTGTGAATCTAGATATAGAAGTTGTACTGGTTGCGATAGCAAAAAAAGTGGTGAAAGAGATACTTCCGAAAACAAGCTCTTTTTGTTTACATTGCATCCTAGTTTTATTTCTAATGCTATTTTTAATACTATTTTTATTACTCGGTAGCTCATTCTCTCTAGATTTATAAAGTTCCACAGAAGACTCAAAAGGATTTTTAACAAATTCCACGGAATTGTTTAAAATAATATATGCGCAGAGAACAGCGAAAATATATTTCAAGAACTATTTTTATTGGGCTTTCAGCGCTATATTGTTTAAAAAATAGTGTGGCATATTTGATGAACATTTTTATTGTTTCCTGAGACTATTTAAATGTAGAGTGAGATTGAGCTTTCGAATGGTACTTAGAAGAATATTGAAATACG
Source organism: Stenurella melanura (assembly GCA_963583905.1). Taxonomy (NCBI): domain Eukaryota; kingdom Metazoa; phylum Arthropoda; class Insecta; order Coleoptera; family Cerambycidae; genus Stenurella; species Stenurella melanura. Next base: position 218,626,349 of record OY757309.1, on the reverse strand, counting down.
TTCAAGAATAAGTTTAGGATGGCAATTTTAAAGTAAATAAAAAAGAGCTATTTTCCCAGACTATAAAATTTTTGGAATTTTTATTTACATTTTATTGCAATCCTGGATGCCATTACGTCGTCCTGATTTAAGTTCAAATACTGATTTCCTATATTGTAGGTACTATTTTAAAACTTACCAATTCATCGAGATGCTTAATCTTGGTACAATTTTCTTACCTGAAAAAAAATATATTTTTTTTAGTGATTAGCCGTGCATAAATACGTAAGGAGTTTTCTATCACCCTCAGAAATATGTATATAAGTCTACATGATGTTTTACTAAATTACTTTTCCAGATATCTAAACAACATACACCAGAAACTTCAAATAAATGACAAAGAGAAATGAATTAGTACTGAGGAGTGTTATACCTCAAGGTACCATAATTGGTCCAATTTTATTTTTCATATTCATTCTTGATATTCCAAGTAGACACGAAGTAACTAGATTTTCGTATGTACTTTGTGATAAAATATTGCGTTTGTTTTTCTATAAACGTGTACCACAAAGAGCAAGAACACTTATTTCCAATTCTTCAGCATAATGCAGGGATTTGGGAGAAGAGGTTAGGTTTAACAGTCACGCAAGCAATATAATGTTTATGACACAATGAAGCACTACATCTGAAATTAGAGAAAATATACAAATTGTGTACCACTCCTAAAAATCATTAAAAACACTTAATTTGTTTGTGCATTTCATTCTTCAACGTTGATTACTTTCCGTAAATCCAATTTCATTAAAATGGTCGAACTATTGTAAAATTATTTTAAAAACAAGGTAGTTCACCCGATAATCTATCAGGGAGAATATGTGGCCCAATCAAATGATTGTCGAAAACACCACACTAAATACATACATATTAACAGCAAAACAGCCTTATCTGTCTGTTTAAAGATGAGGCACAATTTACAAGAGATGGTGTTTATAATTTAAGAAATTCACATGTTTGGACAGAAGAGAATTCACATGCTGTACGACAAAATAAATCCCAATATCGATTTGCTGTTAATACTTGGTGCGGTGTTTTCAACAATCGTTTGATTGGGCCACATATCCTCCCTGGTAGGTTAACAGGTGAACTTTATATAGACTTTTTGCAACATTTTTTACCCATGTTATTGGAAAATGAAAATATTACGGGAATGTATTACCAGCATGATGGCGCTCCATCCCAGCTTAGGAATATTGGGAGAAATTTCCTAAATGACAATTTTCCAAATATGTGGATAGGTTGAAATAGATCTCATCATTGGCCTTCAAGATCACCGGATTTCAATCCTGTTGATTACTATCTCTGAGGACATTTAAAAGCAAAAGTATATGACCTAGCCATTAATAGTAGAGAGGAACTTTTGGAATGCGTTAATAACGCTTGCGTCGAAGTTAGAAATAATCCAGATATGATTAGACGTGCAATGAGAAATATTACTAGCAGAGCAGGGAAATGTATTCAACGAAATGGAGGCCACTTTGAACAGTTATTGCAGTTATGTATTTATTACTTTCACTTATTTATTATTATTGTACATACATACAGTAAAAAAAACCGCTGTCTAAGGAATCACTACTTCCACATCCAGATTTTTCATCAAAGTCACTTTAAAGGAAACATCTTGAGTAGATTTTCACACTAGTATGTGAAAATTATTGGTCAGAGAATTTTAATAATATTTGGAGCAGATGTCATAGAAAAGTTTGAGGCGTTGGTTTCTACCATATACGTTAAAAATGAAGTTTTTAATTTCCCCGCCATATTTTCCCCTATTCACAACCTACCACGACCAACTCCTTCAATGGGATCATCTCAATCAGATGTCGTTACAATACATCCGTGTACTAACTTTCAAGGAAATATCTCAATTTTAGGTTGTCAAACCCATTAATAATGAAGCGGAGATGGTGATGTTTGAAAAATATTGGAAAGAAATCTGGAGCCTTGATTTCTAGTATATACACCAAATCCCATATTCATGTACTCTTACCAGCTTGATTTACTTACTTTCCCCTATTTACTGTTATTCAACCGTCAACCCTTCAAAGGAATCATCTTAAAATATAATCTAGTTCCAGATGTCGTTATAATACATACGTGTCCCAAATTTCAAGTGAATATTTCGATTTCACTTTATCAACCCCTTTAATAATGGATTAAGGGTGGTGGTGGTTGAAAAATATTACTAAATATATGAGGCCTTGGCTTCTAGGACATACTACACCCAATTTCAAGTTTCTGTACCCTTACCAGCTTGCTTTACTTATTTTTCCCTATTTACCACCAATTACCCCCACTCGTTCAACGCAATCATGTCAAAATATAATCTAGTTTAACGTGTACGTGTAACAAATTTCAAGTGAAAATCTAAATTTAATTTTATCAACTATTTTAATAAGGGAGTGATGGGGGGATGGAAAATATTATAGAATAATCTGAGACCATCGCCTCTAGTATATACACCAAATCCCAAATTTCTATACTCTTAACACCTTGATTTACTTAGTTTCCCCTATCTACCACTATTTATCCCCCAACCCTTCAACGGAATCATTTTAAAATATAATCTAGTTCCAGATGTCGTTATAATACATACGCATACCAAATTTCAAGTGAATATTTCAATTTCATTTTTTCAACCCCTTTGATAATGGAGTAGGGGTGGTGGGGGTTGAAAACTAATATTAATAATGAGACCTTGGCTTCTAGTACATACACCGAAGTTCAAGTTTTTGTACTCTTACCAGCTTGCTTTACTTATTTTTCCCTATTTAGTCCTATTTAACCCCCAACCCTTCAACGGAATCATCTCAAAATATAATCTAGGTCCAGATGTCGTTATAATACATACGTGTACCAAATTTCAAATGAATATCTCACTTTTATTTTATCAACCCCCTTTAAAATGGAGTACCTAGGGATGGTGGGGGGTTGAAAATATTTTTAAAAAAATTGATTCTAGCTTCTAGTTTATACACTGAATTTCAAGTTTCTGTACTCATACCAGCTTGCTTTACTTATTTTCCCCTGTTTAACCCTATTTAACCCCCAACCCTTCAATGGAAGCTTCTCAAAATATAATCTAGTTCCAGATGTCGTTATAATAGATACGTGTACCAAATTTCAAGTGAATATTTCAATTTTATTTTATCAACCCCTTTAATAATGGAGTAGGGGTGGTGAGGGTTGAAAAATAATGTAAATAATCTGAGACCTGGGCTTCTAGTACATATACCGAATTTCAAGTTTCCGTACTCTTACTAGCTTACTTTACTTATTTTCCCCTATTTACCCCTATTTAACCCCCAACCCTTCAACGGAATCATCTCAAAATATAATCTAGTTCCAGATGTCGTTATAATACATACGTGTACCAAATTTCAAATGAATATCTCCATTTTATTTTATCAACCCCTTTAATAATGGAGAAGGGGTGGTGGGGGGTTGAAAAATATTATGAAAAAATCTGATGCCTTGGCTTGTAGTACATACATCATATTTCAAGTTTCTCTACTCTTACCAGCTTGCTTTACATATTTCCCCATATTGCCCCCCAACCCTTCACCGGATATCTTCAAAAAACAATCCAGTTCCAGATCTCATTGTAATATATACGTGTACAAAATTTCAAGTCAATATCTTAAACCGTTACGGAGAAAGCGTGCGGACAAAAAAGTTACAGAGAGACAGGCAGAAAATTTTTTTTGGCTCAAATTTAAAATCTCGACATTTCGTAACATTCTAAACCGATTTCAAGAACAAAAAATGATTTTTTTTACGATTACTATACTTCCAATCCACTACGTGGATGTGGAAGTAATTATATTATTTTTAAATGTAGACTAACAAAATCAGGTAGTGTTTTGAATTATATGTGCAAATCTACATTATTTTTAAAATTATTTTACAATAGTTCACTTACCTAGTCCAGAAGTGTAAGAATTGTCACTGCTGCAAGTTATTTTTTTTTTTTTTTTGTTAATTAAACCCTGAAATAAACATTCAAGTTCGAACTGTCTCGACCATTTTAATGAAATTGGATTTTTCGGTAAGTAATCAAGGTTGATGAATGAAATGCGCAAACAAATTAAGTGAGCAAGTCTATTCCATTTTTTCCTTCATTTTCGGATACCGAAACAGATCTACAAAATTTTGTCATACAGGATGTTGATTTTGACATACAACTTATTGTCAGTTTTTTATTAAGCCGGACCTGGATTTCTATTTTGGCTTAGTATCAAGTTCTATCAAGTAAAAGAAGTGAAATCTAGGTACGAACCGATTGTACAGGGTGGTTCAATAGTTATGACCAAAGAAAGATTTGGTTAAAATCTATAAGACATCCTGTATTTCAGTAAGGAAAGACGATGGTTGCATTAATGCCGGGTAATTTGGAATCACCAAAGTGCCCTCTATCCACCAGTACTTTTAACTTTGAAAACCTCTGTATAATAAACCTTTATTGCGAGTCTGCATCATCACAATCGTTATTACCGTCATTATATGAATCAACATTACTATTCTTGTTACACATTTGGGATTCATTGTTCGTCACGTGTGAGTGCACGATAGATCATCCCGACGACACAAGCACCCTTTAGAATTAATACACTTTATTGGTGCTTAATTGTAAGTGGACGAAATAATACTGTAGCTACTGTTTATGGTGGCGTGGAAAAGTGACTAATAATTGTATACATTTTCAATCATAACTGCATCATATTATTTTTCTTATTATTTCTTTGGAAAAGTAACACATCTTGTTTATTTGAAGTCCCACTTTCAACATTATATTCTCATGTAGGAGAGTCACCGTTATCAGTGCATAAACATAACAACTTTCTTAAATAGGTTAATGCTATAAAAGGAAACCATTTCAAACAGTAAGAGGCTATAATAATGTCGGTATACTACTGATACGTGTATAATTTGCATGCATTCACGGTCGAGGGAGAAAGGTTAAAAACCTTAAAGCCAGAGCTTTGTTTATTTGGGCGACTGGCGGGTTGTTTCATACCGTGAAATCTACTCTACCATACATCCTATTTCTTCTATATTAGCTCAGCAGAGCTCGATTTTCACAATACCCCATTTCGCGGCATTTACTTATCTATCAGAATAAGCTACTTTCAGAAGTTCAGCACTTTCTACGTCTTTGTTATCAAGAGCAGAAATGGGCATAGTCCTTAAAGCAGCATGAATAATTGTAACGTTTAGAGATGCGGTAGAGGAAAAGATTGCCGTGCCGAACCGCCCTAGTGGCCAATTGTATGTAATAAACAGTAATTGTTTCACGGTTAGGTAACTTTATATTTATTTTTAATGAATTCCAGTGGCACAAGCATCTGTATTAATAATGCATTAGAAAACAGAATGCACTGTTAACACAATGTGGAATTCTTTAATACGTTATTAACAAATTACCTACAAGATTAGAAATTAAATAGCCCCTTTCACGAGGCTTTCAATCTTTAAAACTGCTTTGAAACATGCAAAAACTTTAATTATGCTATGAATAATGTGCACAAGATACCAAGCTTCACAAAGATTTCATCTGAACGTCGATGATTTATTCATTTTACGCCACTTCAATGCCAATATTAGGTGATATTAATGGAAACCGATTACAACTCAAACTAAACTATTCCAAGAAGTAACGTGAGCGAATACAAGGATGTTTCAAATATTCCGTCAGATTTGGCAATTCTATAAAAAAAGATATCTCTCTTAATTCTCAAATCATATCGAAACGTATGATGTCCTTGGCTCTTTGATGTTCTTACTCTATTCAAAAAGTACCTTGGAAATACAAGATACAATGTGTAGACTAGTGCAATTAGACTGTCTCCTATGTAATCACTTAATTGCAGAGCCCCACAAAAAAAAGTTTTTGATCTAGATCCAGGTATTTCTATGTATTTCTTGACGCTGAATTCGAATCCGAGGTCAAATAATTCCTATACCCTTCAATTTTTGTGAAGGGGCAAAAATATCCCTTCGATAAGGTACATTTATGAATACAGGGTGTCCCAGATTTAAAGTGACATAGACCGATGAGAGATAGAGCACACTTTTGTGAGCTCAAAACACCCCCATACTTACCCTTGAAAGTGAATGGTTTTCGAGATACAGGGTGTTTTATGATTCTTGAGTGAAACTAAAATTCACCATATATTTGGAATGGGTAGACGTATTTGGATTAAAGTTGGTACACATATAGTGCACTCCTAGTCCAATTAATAGCATAATGTAGTTTGTAAAAATTCCAGGACAGGACTCAATTTTTATTATTTTGCATTTAGGGTCAATTACATCACCCTGTATATCAGTTTTTTGTAAATGGCGTATAACTATTGAAACGTCTATGGATTATTGTACAAAACACTGTCATAATATTCGATGGCACGTTTATGGTTACTTCCTAGCAAATTTTCGAAAATGGTGGTGAATGATATTTAAATTCTACAAAATACGCAAACAACCAGTTAACGCCGCTATTTTATTAATTTTACTTAAACACTTGTTAAATAATTATTTAATGTATTATTGTTACTTAAATTTGATTCTAATTGCACTTAAAATTTGTTTAATACATAGTAATGTAAGTCACCTTTAGAAATTAAGTCTAAGTATTCAAATAAGTCGTTTGAGTCATTAAAATAAGGTTTTATATTAACAAATCTACTATAATAATTTTAAGATGCCATTCCAATTTACAAATGAAGGATATGCAGATATGATTTATGTGTATGGTTTTTGCGACGAAAATGGAAGAGCTGAACAGAGAGAATATGAAAGACGTTTTAGAAATCGTCGTACACCAAATCGTACAACATTTTCAGAGGTGTATCAATTTAGTAAGGAACATGGGCAATTACCCTCACAGGCAAAACATGAACATGTTCTCGGAGATTTTCAACAGCGAGAGGAAGTATTGCAGATTGTTCATATGTAAGCGTTAGGAAAATGAGTCATCCATTAGAAATTACCAGAACAAGAGTATGGCGAACTTTAAAAAAAGAAAATTTATATCCTTTTCATGTTCAAGTAGTTCAACAACTTGAAGACACAGCGTTCCGCATTTAACATTTTGTAGGTGGGTAGTTGCGCACAGACGAACAGTTTCTAGAATTCTGTTCACGGACGAAGCTCAATTCACGCGTGATGGAATAAGCAACACCAGAAATCAACATCGTTGGGCAACTGAAAATCCACATGCTACGCTTCAGAAAAATTCCCAACACAGATTCAATATAAATGTCTGGTGTGGAATATACAATAGTCATCTAATAGGGCCACACATTTTTGAAGGGAGACTAACGGGTGAAATTTATTTAAATTTCTTAATAGATGTGTTACCAAATTTATTAGAAAACATTAATGTCAGAGGCATGTGATTTCAACACGATGGTGCTGGACCCCATTTTTCTGTACCGGTGAGGGAGCATCTTAATCAACGTTACACCAACAGATCGATTGGTAGAGGGGGTGCAGTTAACTGGCCACCGAGATCCCCTGATCTCACCCCCATGAATTATTTTTTATGGGGCCACCTAAAGTCACAGGTGTACAGTGAAAATATTAATACCCGTGAACAATTACAACAAGAAATGTTAATGTATGTGACAATATTAGACACAATCCGGCTATGATCGATAAATCGGTGAAAACGCTTTTTAAACGTTCACAAAAATGTATTGACGCTGGTGTTGTTTATTTCGAAAATTTATTATAGTTTTAATTATCTGTACCAGTGTATAAAATAATTAGTGTCTTTTTAAAATTTGTGCTGTAAATTATGATTAAGCAAACTGTTTTTCTTTATTTTTTCCTTTTTTCTGTTTTTCCTTTTTCTTTTTAAGTAACAATAATACATTAAATAATTATTAAACGAGTGTTTAAGTAAAATTAATAAAATAGCGACGTTAACTGGTTGTTTGCGTATTTTGTAGAATTTAAATATCATTCACCACCATTTTCGAAAATTTGCTAGGAAGTAACCATAAACGTGCCATCGAATATTATGACAGTGTTTTGTACAATAATCCATAGACGTTTCAATAGCTATCCGCCATTTACAATAAACTGATATACAGGGTGATGTAATTGACCTTAAATGCAAAATAATAAAAATTGAGTCCTGTCCTGGAATTTTTACAAACTACATTATGCTATTAATTGGACTAGGAGTGCACCATATGTGTACCAACTTTAATCCAAATACGTCTACCCATTCCAAATATATGGTGAATTTTAGTTTCAGTCAATAATCATAAAACACCCTGTATCTCGAAAACCATCCACTTTCAAGGGTAAGTATGGGGGTGTTTTGAGCTCAGAAAAGTGTGCTCTATCTCTCATCGGTCTATGTCACTTTAAATCTGGGACACCCTGTATATAGGTACCTATCATTAAGGAATGAATGTGGACTTTTTATCTCTCGTACTCTTCTTTTTTTAATGCCCAGAGCTTCAGCGAGCGGCTAACAATTCTCGCGAAGGGGTTGATACACCCTCTACAGTCCTTCTATGCCCTTCTGGACATAAAACTGCGTCATAAAAGCTTCTGGCTTACAAGCTCTTGAGAATGTATAGGAAATATGGTAGAAGGTGAATGTCGCTCCGGAATTAAGCCTCTTTCAATTGCCTTGACCTCATCCTGCATGGGGCGAAAACTACCCACAAACCCCCCAAGAAGGTCTCGGAAAACTTTTAGGACAGGAAAGGTGCGCTTTGGGATTTTTAGTTCTGAAAAAAAAAGATAAGCGGGAATTCAACTCGATTTGTTTCACTCCATCATTTAATGCATTTCTATATCCCTCATAGTATCACCTGTATTTCATGTCCTTTTTACTCACAAACCCCATTTTATCTTCAATCATACTTGTTTCTCTAAAATTCTTCCATTCAATACATATAGTGAGTGCTGGCGGGAAAGAAATCTACAGAGATGGATTCCCATTTGTCTTCCCTTTCAGAATTAAAAACCCCAAAGTGCATCTTTCCAGCACTAAATGTTTTCCAAGCTCTTTTGGGAATTTACGGGGTAGTTTTCGCAATTGAAGGAGATACTCGGTAATATACCGCGACCATTCTGCGGTAAACACAAGAAACCCTTGCTCTCCCGGGGCTCCCTCCACCCATGTATTTCTCATCCAGCAGAGGTTAGTTTATACCATTCTGGAGGCTTGGTTCTAGAGCGGTATTCACCATCTACCATATTTCCTTTTGTATTCTCAAAAGCTTGTAAGCTAGAAGCGCTTATGATGCAGTCCTATGTCCAAAAGGATATAGAAGGAGTGTAGAGGGTGTATCAACCACTTCGGGAGAATTGTTACCCCCTTGCTGCACCCTTGGCATTAAAAAAGAAGAGTACGTGTTATAAAAAGTCGTCATTCATTGCTTAATGATAGGTACTTATATTCATAAATGTTCCTTATTGAAGGGATATTTTTGCATCTACGCAAAAAAATGAAGGCTATTTATAAGAATGTTTTTGACTTCGGATTCGGATTCAGCGTTTAAAAGTACATAGAAATACGATGGTCAGTCATTCAGATCAAAAACTTTTTATTTTTTTGTGGGGCTGTGTTATTCGTAATATTAATTTCCCGCCGCACGAAAAAAATATGGTGCAAGTAAAAAAAAATTAAATTCCAAGAATTCTGTCTCTTTTTACTTCCTTATAATAGATATGACAAAAATGTACCAGACTTTTCTTATAGTGCATCGAATTAGACGCCGGTAAAGTATTTATTATACTTCATCCAAAGTCAGTCTGGAACTCATAAAGAAAGACCGACAAAGGAATACTTCTTAACGATAAACACACTCCTAACCTAAACTTTCTAAAATTAAAATAATGATTGTGACGTCATCGAAATCGGTGTTTAAAATCGGTTTCTTTCTGTAAATTAAAGCAATAAATTGAAAAAAAATGGTGGTAATATTTCAATAAGTTGTTGAAAATGTAATGTAAAGATTCCTACTAAAGTAGCCCATTGGTTTCGTCAAAAACGATACATTGGTTTTAGACGTTCTACGATTTTTTTCTTCCTTAGGGACTTCCTTCATGTTGTTTTCTATTATAGCGGGAAAAAAGTTATTTTTACGCTTGCTGACGGGCATATGTAACTTGTAAACTATAATTCATAATAATTATGCTGTTCGAGACTTCTTTGTATGAAATTTCATTATCTATAAAGAAGGTCGAGTGAAATGAGTGAAAGGACAAAAACAGCATATAGTCTGTCTCCGCGTTAATGGCGTGTGTGTCACGAAAAGCGTACGGTTTAAGATGATTTAAAGCGAGGGCTGACGTGTCAAAACGTGTCGCACGGTTATGCTTATTGACTGGGCACAAACGTTGGCTTATTACCGAGTTTAATAGCATGAAAGAATGAAAGAGATGAACAAAATTGTAGAAGATTTATAAGTAGAAAATCGTAGGTTTAGAATAGCTTACGGCTTGATATGCGTATGAGTGAGAACAAATCTTAAAGCAAGGCATAGTTCAAGTGGTACTCACGCCATAAACGCTGAGACAGACTGTACCTAAAATTTCCACAATATCTTTCTAATGGTTTAAACAAATTGAAGGGCCTTAAAAACAATCACAAATACCGTTCCCATCGAGGTCAATCAAATGGTACCAAGAAAAAAAATCCGAGGACTAGGCAATTAATGTAAGTCACCAATTGCATTGCAATTGAGGTTTGGGGCGTTAATTGCCTTTCTAAAAAGCAAATCCGTTATAAGAGTAAAACGAAATGAATTTCAACATGAGAGATCAGAGCAAAACTTAATGTAAAAAAATGTGGTTTACGGCCTATACAGGGTGCGCCAAAGTTCTGATTTTGGTCGATTACGGCTGTATTTGAAATGGTGGAAATATATTGTCTATAGATTATTTTCTTGATTTTCAATTCTGAATAACCAGAAAATATGTACAATTATACAGGGTACTCCGTTTTCGTTGTCCGAGCAACAACTTCGTTATTTTAAATGGAACACCCTATATTTTTTTCATTTATCGAGTTACCCATCTAATTATATTCATAATTCTATTAAGGTGGTAGGTACTTAAAATGAACCGTTTACGATATAAAAAAGATTTTTTGACAAAAAGTGAGGTTTGCGGATAAGTTTTTGAGTACCTCTGATTTCATAGACAAGAGAGTTTTCAAAATTCTGCTTATACTGTTATGTTGAGCATATTAAGGGCTAGTAGGGCAGAAACATTATTAATATTAATCTTATACAGAGTGCTGAAAAAATTGAGTTTAATGTTTCGCTAATAAAAAAGGCCGTAATTCAATTTTTTCAAATGGGACGTACTATTTTCAGTTCTGTCATCTAATGAAGTGTTAAATTATCTTTCCATTGATATATCATAGTAGGTATTTATCTTTAGGAGTTGCATAGATATTAAGGTTAATTGTCTGGATCAGTCATTTTTCTTGCTGGAACTTCATGAGGTTTGTACTGCACTTCACCAGTTTCGATAAATCTGTCTCTAAGATTACTAAATGCAGGTTCTAAAGGGTGTCTCCTTTCAGGATATCTGGTTTTATAGACTCGGGATGCTAAGAGGCTGTTCCTTGAGCACTCCCCCAGAATAAAAATCATGTCAACCATTTCTTCCCGCGAATAATTCATATTTAATATAATTATATGCAAATGCAACTTCCTGGAACTGTAAAAGCTACTAGTATTTTATTAAAGACAATCAAAACAAAAGCACTTACCGATATAGCAGTAACACAAAACTTTAGAACATCCACAGACACGTGTTTTGACATCTATGTCTCTTCGGTGCGGCTTTTTCTAAAGTTCACAATCAACTGAAATATGTAAGCAAATACTCGTGTTATAACTATCAAAGGATTACCAGAACAGGATATTAAAAATTAAAATTAGATTATAGGAAATTCCCCGTAAAGGGATAATTATCAATATAATTATATGCAAATGCAACTTCCTGGAACTGTAAAAGCTACTAGTATTTTATTAATTATTTTTATATTTTATTATCAATATAATTATATGCAAATGCAACTTCCTGGAACTGTAAAAGCTACTAGTATTTTATTAGCTAATAAAATACTAGTAGCTTTTACAGTTCCAGGAAGTTGCATTTGCATATAATTATATTGATAATTATCCCTTTACGGGGAATTTCCTATAATCTAATTTTAATTTTTAATATCCTGTTCTGGTAATCCTTTGATAGTTATAACACGAGTATTTGCTTACATATTTCAGTTGATTGTGAACTTTAGAAAAAGCCGCACCGAAGAGACATAGATGTCAAAACACGTGTCTGTGGATGTTCTAAAGTTTTGTGTTACTGCTATATCGGTAAGTGCTTTTGTTTTGATTGTCTTTAATAAAATACTAGTAGCTTTTACAGTTCCAGGAAGTTGCATTTGCATATAATTATATTAAATATGAATTATTCGCGGGAAGAAATGGTTGACATGATTTTTATTCTGGGGGAGTGCTCAAGGAACAGCCTCTTAGCATTCCGAGTCTATAAAACCAGATATCCTGAAAGGAGACACCCTTTAGAACCTGCATTTAGTAATCTTAGAGACAGATTTATCGAAACTGGTGAAGTGCAGTACAAACCTCATGAAGTTCCAGCAAGAAAAATGACTGATCCAGACAATTAACCTTAATATCTATGCAACTCCTAAAGATAAATACCTACTATGATATATCAATGGAAAGATAATTTAACACTTCATTAGATGACAGAACTGAAAATAGTACGTCCCATTTGAAAAAATTGAATTACGGCCTTTTTTATTAGCGAAACATTAAACTCAATTTTTTCAGCACTCTGTATAAGATTAATATTAATAATGTTTCTGCCCTACTAGCCCTTAATATGCTCAACATAACAGTATAAGCAGAATTTTGAAAACTCTCTTGTCTATGAAATCAGAGGTACTCAAAAACTTATCCGCAAACCTCACTTTTTGTCAAAAAATCTTTTTTATATCGTAAACGGTTCATTTTAAGTACCTACCACCTTAATAGAATTATGAATATAATTAGATGGGTAACTCGATAAAGGAAAAAAATATAGGGTGTTCCATTTAAAATAACGAAGTTGTTGCTCGGACAACGAAAACGGAGTACCCTGTATAATTGTACATATTTTCTGGTTATTCAGAATTGAAAATCAAGAAAATAATCTATAGACAATATATTTCCACCATTTCAAATACAGCCGTAATCGACCAAAATCAGAACTTTGGCGCACCCTGTATATCATAAATATGCTTTAATTAAGTAGAGATAAGCTCATGAAAATAATAGTTAATAATATTCAAAGCGGAACTATAACATTATTAACTTTCCAGCATACAGGGAATTATTGTAATAAGCCCGAAAATCGAAATCAAAATTTTCAACTTATCCTTAGGGTTCAAGGTCAGTACAGTGTTTTTCAACTATTTTTTAAAAGAAGTATGAGTGCGTGTGTGTATGTATGTATGTCCAACGTACGTATGTGGACACATCTTTCCTCAGAATTTTGCGAATAAAAAATTATATCGACTTCGTTATGATTGCAATCGAAGCATATTAATGTCAATATGGTCTGAAAGAAATTTCATCGAATTCGATCCAGCCGTTTCGTTTTTTTAAACAAAAAGACTGCAAAAAACTGGATTTTAGGATTTCTTAAAAAATATTTAACTGATCTAATTTGTTCTGATGGCAATCAATAGTTTGAAATATCAAATATTTCTATACGGCCTTTAAAAAATTATTTGGTCCATTACACCCAGAATATTTATATCATATCCATATCATGCTCTGAAGATGCTCGTGTGGGCCTCAAGAGCCTCACTTAGTTACAAGTGTCACCTTCTTTTTTCGCTTTCGAGTACACGCTGACGCTTGCCGATCCCTTGACCGTCGAGCAAGCGCGCGTAGCGCCCTTCCCACGCTCGGGAACTTCACCCCTATGATTTCAAAGTCTTGTTTCTTAAATGTATAATATTTCTCGGCACGGTAATGCAGCGAGTCAAAGCGTCCTAGTAGCGAACGCGATTAGTCACAATGTCTACCGTGTACTGGGTTCGATCTCCAGCTTCGACACTAGCAATGTCGGTATTTAATGGATGTTGTTTGCGTTTTTCAAATGTGTGACTCCACTCTGGATAGCCTAAGCTTTGGATTTGGGGATAGTCTACTATGTATGATGTGTTTATCTAAATCTTTTTTTAAATTTCAACAAATGCATATCTTGCGTCATAGCTCAACTCTCAGTTGGCGTAGAATTTTTTTTCCAAATTGTTTATTACTTCCCTCGCATACCGAAGGGAAGTATTGTATTCGAGAAAAAATCACCCTCCGAGATTTTTTCGGATTCTGACGTTTCAGATCACGGAGATTACGAAAATATAGGTTTTTCAATTCCGTCAGTCTGTCTGTCTGTCTGTCTGTCTGTCTGTCTGTCGGTCGGTCGGTCGGTCGGTCGGTCGGTCGGTCTGTCTGTCTGTCTGTCTTGTCTGTCTGTTGGTGTATTTACTAAAAAACTACTTGACGGAGAGCAGTCAAATTCGGTAGGTAGTTGACGCTACTGTCAGCGCAGAAATGGTAGAAATTTCACTGGAAAATATACAGGGTGGACCGCCTAAACGGAATAAATAGTGAAAACATTTTTTTTTCGCTCAAATTTAAAATTTCCACATTTCATGACGCGCTAATCCTATTTCGGGAAAAAAAATTTGAAATTTTTTTCACCAATATTTTTGAAAAATTTTTTTACTAAGACGAAAAAATTTTTTTTGCTCAAATTTAAAATTTCTACGTTTCATGACACGCTAATCCTATTTCGGGAAAAAAAATTTTTTGAAAATGTTTTTGAAAAATAAAAAAAAATTAAAAACATTTTTAATCTATTTAACACTACTATAGAATAGAAGAAAATTTTTTTTTGCTCAAATTAAAAATTTCCACGTTTCATGAAATTCCGAAAGAATTTCGGAAAAAAAAATTGCAACATTTTGTTACCAGTTTGGAAAAAAAATTAAGACTAGAATAGATGGAAACTTTTTTTGCTCAGATTTAAAAGTTTCACGTTTAATGATATTCTAAACCTATTTCAGAAACAAAAATTTTGAAAATTTTTTTCATCAACATTTTTCAAAAGGTTTTTACCACTAAAATAGATCGAATTTTTTTTATCAGCTCAAATTTAAAATTTTCATGTTTCATAGCATTCTAAACCTACAACTACTATAGAATAGAAGGAAATTTTCCTCTTTGCTCAAATTTAAAATTTCTACGTTTGACATTTTAAACCTATCTTTTCTTTACCAACATTTTTGAAAATACCAAAAAAAATGAAATTTTTTAACCACCACTATACTTCCACTCCATTACGTGAATGTTGGATTGAAAATGTGGTCATCCCAAGAAATAATTCAGTCATGGTGGACATTTGTAAAGGTATTTGCGCAAGCCTGCCATATGTGGCACCTCCTATTTAGTATTGAACTTTTGCTGTTGGATGAGCAATCTGTATATTTTTTTTACCAAAACTTATCAAGTTTTCTTTGTAATAATAGCAATAACTATATTCCGATTATTATTCTCAATGTCATTTCGTAATTATTAATTTTTTAGAGCAACCGCCATGCACAAATAACGAGGGAAGTTCTGTGTAAATACCTTTACCGATTTTTTTTTGTGAAGTTTTGATGCATACTGATCATCTTCACTTCGAACAGAATTTTGTTTAAAAAAATGCATTTGTTTAAAGGAGGATTGAAATAAATGCCAAAAAATTGAGTTAAATGATTTAGAAAATTGATTGCCCAATCCACTGAAAGAATACTTGAAAAACCTACATTATTTACTTTATTATATTACGTGCAAATTCAGTGTTTTTTTTGCAATTTGCGAGGGAATCACTGGGCCAATTGAGTTCCGCCATGGTTCTGTTTATTCGTTATTTCATTGCGCACATTTTTTACCTGAACACTTTTTTTTGCAGAAATTCAACTTTTCCTTTAAAACGCGAAAAACCGCTTTTCGCGACCTCTCGCAATTTTTTTTGTAAATTCCACCAAAGATTCTTTTTCCAAAATAATATCATCTTCCAGACATCGCAAGCTACATGCATTTTTTTTCTGAAGTTGCAGTTAGTCTGAGGATAAAACCTAACTCGTCTACACCATATAGAGAATTAAAGAAAAAAAACTTTTTTTCTTTTTAAAATTCCCTCTACGGCGCACCGTTTGCCAGGGCAATTGGGGTATGTAAAGAAGTACATATACAGACTACCCATGTGGACAGATATCGATAACCATTCGTTTAAAAAAAATTCCCCCTTCCATATTCTCCCACAGTACCTACCAACAATTTTCAGAGAGAAAAAAGTTTCGTAGTTATATATTCTCTTCATTTACTTAGTGGCAGACAGTAACTTTTCGTCATCGATTTTGCACGCCTTTCCTAGACTAATACTCCACGATCGATCCTACTAAAGTATTATACAATTTTAATATCGTGGTGATATTTTTAAACTTACTGGACTGTCTGATTATAGAACCTAATACACGCAACGGTTTTAATGATGTGTTAGATATATGCTCGTTAAAACACATTTTATATCATAATAAACACCCAGATCCTTAATCTGCATTATCCTCGGCAGACTTGTCATTCATTGTATAATTTTAATTTATCTGACGATGTTTACGAATACATAACAATTGCACATTTGGATACATTAAGGTGTAAGTTATTATCGATGCTTCATTGATAAATTTGATCAATATCTTGATGCAATGACTGGCAGTTAATTAATGTCTCTACTTTTTTGTAAAGTTCCATATCATCAGCAAATAACAGGCAATTGGAACTTTTTAACACTTTAGGTATATCGTTAATGAATATAAGGTACAACAAAGGTCCTAAGTTCGAACCCTGTGGCACCCCGAAATTTGCAGTGAATTTTCCATAAGTTTTGCCAGCAAATTTGACCGAAAAGACACAATTTTCAAAGTATGTAGAAAAAAATTCTACTGTGCCTGGAGTTGCACCAAAGTCACAAAGCTTTCTCAACATGACATCATGACCGATTTGATCAAATGCTTTCTTAAAATCTGTGCAAATAATATCAACTTGGTTTTTATGTTCTAAATGTTCCATAACGTCAGTTGTTGATGCATTGCTGATATTGCATTTTCGACTTATTGTTATTGTTTTTTAGGCACTGTTATAAACCTTTTGAACACATGTCCATAAACGGGTAAATAGACAATTATTTTCTATTGAAATTCAGTAATTTTTCAGATCTAAGTTCCTAAAACATTTTCCGACTTGTTCCGTTCGGTAAGAACACTGCAAGTAATGATCGCGGAACAATAAATCTTAAGGAAGCGAACGAACACCTACTTTTAAATTGAAAACATTCTTTGATACCCTGGTAATATAAATAAAAATGCCTTTCCAAATACCCACCCCCTAGGATATAAAAGACACAATTAGTAAAACTCTTTCTGGAACTCTGGTCTCGATTAAATAAGAAAGTAACTGAATTTAAAATCTGTTTACCTAAGCTTAGTTGGCAATTATTTATTAACCAAGCGCCGCCGCTACCGCAATATCCTCTTACCTGCGACACCATATTCCGTTAAACCAACGTTCCACAAGCTGAATTATTAATGATTAGTATTTCTAGAAAATAAATACCGCATCACTGGAATTCATATAGAGAACGGCACGAAGTAGAAGGTGATTAATATTTATCGTCCATTCCCTTCTACGAAAATATCAAGGGTCGAGGAGAAAATAAAAATTGGAGCTAAGAAATTAATCGTAGAATTTTAAAAAATCTTATACTATGTCTTTCATTCATAGTTTCCAACAATTAAGGTAAGAAGGTACTAATACTAGTAACTCGAGAGATATTCCGTTCAAATAGGTCGTTAAATTGTTAAGAAATATTTTTTTCTAATTTTCCTTTACGACTATTTACACCATTTGAAGATTTTCTCCTTGCATGGAAAATTATTGTCTGGTCATTTTCGTCGGAGTACTTTTTTGGAACATGTTGTATATAATTGTCCGTTCTTATTTTATCATATTTTTGTAGTTTAAATAATTTATAATCGTATTTTTTTACGTTCATTAACCCATAATTGAGACCTTGGGTCTGTTGGATATTGCAAAGAAAAGTAAAAAAACAATATATAAAACAGTCAGTTAGTCATTTTGGTTCGCGGAGTTTGAATAACTCTGAGGTTCTTTTTTGTGCGCAACTAATAAATTCCTTTCTTGTATGTATGGAGTTGAACATCAGTAGGGGGAATTGTTCATCTCATTTTCGGACCTTCCTTGTTGTGTTACACTTCTTTACAGCAGCAGCATAAACATCGACGATTATATAATAGACTGATCCGTAGCTAAATCAATTTTACCGAAAATTATTTTTTGAGCATTTAGGATTTCAAGGTAAGTAAGAACTTCAGACAAAACAATTATATCTCTCTTGTAGAACTGAAAAAAACTAGAATAATACATGACCACAAAATGTCTGCCAAGGTGTTGTGAATAAGAAGAATAGCACACGGTGGTTTCTAATTCTTAAAACATCGTCAATTAAGTTTACCTCTGAATGAACAGAAAGCAGAGACAGGAGCTTTAATTAAGGATATAACTAAAACCAATGGAGATATTATTATATAGATATATAATAGATAATATTATAGCAAGCTTGCAATAATATTATCTATTGTGCTTGATAACTAAATTAATATTTGATATATACCAGTTCTTTTTTCTGAAAATGCTCACATTTTACATAATTAACTATTTCATCTTAATTTCTTTAAATACATTGATAAATAACCGTATAAACATGAGGTCACGTTTTGGAGAATAACTGCAAAATTTTAGAATAAATAATTCACAGATTTCGCAATCCAAACCGTCTGGACATTGGAAATGATAACACCATACATAAAACATAAACTTATTACGATGATTACGAAACAGCTACGATCCGTCCCATAAAACATGATTTTAGGTACTTGTTACAAAAACAACTATTCGCTATTTGCCAAACATTGTGAATCCATGGCGACTACGATTGGCGCGGACCCATTGAGATACAAGGTAGGGAGACGACATCCTATACAAATTTCCTATACAGAAACAGCATCAGTAGGCGTGGCTAAATGTAGTAATAATATGGTGGCTTTGCCAGACTCAGAGTAATTAAAATAATAAGAACTTTGTACAACGACGAGACGGTCTATCTGGATAACGTAAATAAATGTTCATTTCAATAAATGCAAGAGTTTTAATAGTTTTTATTTACCTCTATATATAAAATGTGCAATGATATCCTAAAATAAACCATGTGTGTCTATTCTACGAAATATATAACCTGAGTATATTAAAAATCATTTAATTTGCTGTTTTTTTTAATACGGCTCTGTTTGTTGTTTACACCACCTATGAAATGTTATTCCCGTTAATTTCTTCTTGTCAACACCATCTATAGAAGAGCAACTTCTTTTAGCACATGACACCATAGTCCTTTTAATGTTTATTGTTTAAAATTTAACAAACTGTCAGTAAAAATCACAATAAATCACATGGAAAACAAACTGTCACTAGTTGGCGGAAAAGTAGTAACAAGATGGCGAAATGATGCCGTTTTTGATCACGTGACTGCTTCTCCCTACCTTCAAACTCAATGCGCTGACCACAATCGCATTACAACTTCATGTTCTCTGCGCATACTCATACTGTAAACACTTGCTCAGTATTACGTCATCTGATCTCGACTCTTTCATGTTAGCGGCCTTTGAAAAAACTCGAAACTTTGATCCTATATACGAACATTAACATTTCCAATGTTAAAAAGCGGTGGGACAACTCCCGCACCCCCTTTCTTTGTCTGCGACGCTAATACTGCCTGCAACGCTGATAGTAATTAACAATTAGATACCAAAATAAAAATGAACCTTACTAACCTAACCACCTAATAACCATCCCATGAAAGATTGAAATCATTATAGGAAAAAGCAGGAAAACATTATTTCTGCCGTCAAATCAAACCCAAATTTGTGAAAAAATTCATTAATCGTTAAAATAAAAATAAAAATAAAAATTCGGCGTGACAAGTAGGTGACAAACAGCGCTATAGCACGGAAGAAGTAGTTGAACTGGCAATGTTGATCGGCGCTGACCGACTACACCACTTCGCTTCCCACAGAGTAACAGGCTCTCGCTCAGTATTACATCATTTGACCTTGATACTTTCATGTCGACGGCCTTGGAGAAAACTCGTAACTTTTGTCCTATACGCGAACATTAACATTTCCAATGTTAAAATGATGAAGAAATGTCCTCGTACAAAAATGCCTCGCTTTACCGGTACCTAAAATATTATTTACATAGTAGGCATATTTTCGAAGCCGCTGTAAAATTATCTCTGCCACGATCAACAGTTCAATTTGTTAATTATCATAAATTTTTCGACCTTTTTTACGAAGCCGTCGGCATCGGTGGTTCACCCGAGCCATAAAATATAAATATGTCTGAACTGATTGCTGCATGCGGCCATTGGGCTTACTTTGCAATGATGCATCACTCGTAATTTCTCTTGGGACAATTCTCATTAAAAATACTGCTCACTTATTCAGAGCTCGATCCCTTCAATATAACTTGGGCTATGTCGATTTGAATCTTCATACTTATAGTTTATAGCAGCCATTTCTAATACAATGAAATAATTGAAAGAGAGGGTAATGTAAGAAGAGTAAAGGCCGAATGTTCGCAAAATAAAATATTTTAAAGCATAAAAGTGTATCCAAAGAAACTTTTTTTGGAAATTCCGGATTCCAAGTTGATAAAAAGTTGTCTCTATGAACCCATATACACCACAAAAAAACTTAGCCCAATTGAAAAAAATTAAGTCGCTCACAAGAGACCTGAAGTTTATACTTTTTTTAAAAAAACTGCATTTTTCCATACTTTTTTTGGAATGAAGGATTAAGTGATTTTATTTTTCAAGTTGAAAAATTTTAAGAATAAGGTGTGAAATGAAAATATTTAAAAAAATCTCTCTCTAATGAAACGTTTAGGTCTTCCGCATTTTATTTAAACTTAAATTTCCTAATTTAAAAGATTTTTTTAATGTCGATCAAAGTTTTTTTAGGCTTTAGGGTTTTTTTATTCTTCATCATTATCATCATAAGCATTTTCTGTGTGGTGTATGTGGGTTCACAGAAACAAGTTTTTATCAACTTGAAATTTTAAATTTCCAAAAAAAGTTTTTTTCGATACACCCCACAAAAACAGATTCTCTGAAAAAAATAGCGCCAAGTACATTCTGTCCAAAAAAATATATTTCCTCTCTACACAAACATAAAATGAGAAAATGTGGTCTCTCCACAAATATTTGAAATCAATTAAAAAGTCCGGTATCTATTTACAAAACAAAAAATATGAAAAAAAAATATTTTTAAATACAAAAAACTTTCTCGTTCCACTTTCCATGTTTCCGCAGAACCTGCCCATATAATAATAATAATAATAATAGTTTATTGCTGTTATAATACACGTAGTATTTACACAGGTCAAGACATGGAATACAGAAAGTTTAAAATGGTAATAATAATAATTGTATCATAAATAAGATAAAAAACAATAAAATACAAAAGCGTACATAAGGCAAGAACTAACACAGATTTAAATGATTAAAATCTGTACATATAAATTCCTCAAATAAATAAAACGCCTTTCCAAGCAGAAAACGTTTCACTATTTCTTTAAATTTTCCAGCGTTTAACTGTTTGATATGATTGGGTAATACATTAAAGAATTTTATTCCGTAGTAATTTATACTGTTTCTACTTTTAGTTAACCTAAGGTAGTCTGGTAAAATTAAGTTACACTTTTTTTGTGGAGTAGCCATGTAATTTGCTGTAGGTTGCATATTTACTTTCATTTACTTTTATGTGCATTAGGCAATGAAGGATGTACGTACAAGGCAGTATAAGAATTTTAAGTTGAATGAATGCGTTTTTGCAATCATCTCTATAGTTCAGACCAGCAATCACCCTAACTGATTTTCTTTGCAATGAAAAAACAGTACTGGCAGATGGAGCATGACCCCAGGCCAGAATTGCGTAAGTAATAGTGGTATGTATTAATCCATGGTAAGCAGTTACGAGGGTTTTTTGTGAAACTTTGTAAGACAGACACCATAGTAGGTATACACTTTTCGAGACTTTTTTACATACGTACGTTGTTTGCAGTTCCTATGATAGCTTTGAAGCTATCATAGGAAATTTGATATCACTACTAAAGGTAGAAATATCTACGTCATTTAGATTTCTTAGGCTAAATATTACTTTTTCCGTTTTAGACTGATTTAAACGTAAGTGGTTGGCCAGGAACCATTTCTCAGCTCTTGACTGCGATCTATTTGCATTTTCTCTTAGATCATTGAGGTCAGAAGAAGGGATTGAGATAGTAGTGTCGTCAGCATATGGCGTAAAATGGCTGTCGGTGATTGAAATGGACAATTCGTTAATATGTATAGGAAATAATATGGGGCCGATTATAGACCCTTGTGGTACTCCATACTTTATAGGTGACAAGGCCCAGCTTATGCTTTTGTTGGTAACGAATTGATGACGGTTGCTGAGGTAGGAGGCGTTTAAGTTTTCACTGTTTTTGTCAAATCTGTAAAACTTTAGCTTATCTAGCAAAATATCGTAGGATACGCAGTCAAACGCTTTGGTAAGGTCTAACAATTGAGAGTAAATGTATATAAACCTTTTTCAAAACTATTGCTTATAAAATCAATTAAGAAGAAGATAGCTAATGTAGTGGATTTGTTCCTAAAACCGAATTGATGTTCATTGAATAGATTATTGTGCTCAAAATATTCTGTTATTTGTCTTTTTAGAACCATCTCGAAGATTTTGGCTAGAAAAAGAATTATTGAAATAGGACGATAACTGGCAGAAGTCAACGCTTCAATTTTTTTTGTGACATCTGCATCAAATATTGTATTATTAAAATTATATGACCAATTATTTCCCCAGACCTACTAGAGTGCAAATATTGCCAAGACGTTTTCTTTTAAAAAGACTTGGATGGGAAATCTGGATGTGGAAGTAGCGAATCCATAGGCAGAGGTTTTTAAATTCAAATAAGCCAATTTTTTCAAATATAACGTATGCATGCGATACGTCAATTGGATTTGCTTCATATTTTTTATATGCCATCAATACAATAATTAATTTCTATTCCGCGCTACGATATATTATAAAGCTATCAAAGACTAATAAATTATGTGGTTTATAATAGAAAACAATGGGCCGCTTAAAGGAAAAAACAAGACACGAACTGAGCTTACGGAAACTTTAGAAACTGGTAAAAACAAGTGAAAATAAATTCCACTCCCAAGCTGAAGCATGCAGCGCCGTAGATTTGACCCATATTAAATTCAATCATAAATTAATCCGTTATGACTTTTTTTCGCAATAATTTATTGTTGAATGCTTATACAGAATGATACAGGTTTATTCCTTATGATTTCAGCAATAGGCTACTGTGATTCCACGGTTAAAATGTTTATAGAACGTATTTTTATAAACTGCTTACAGAAATGGAAACGTTTCGCTTTATTTGTACAATAAAATGCGCCCTAGGGGAAGTAACAGTTTCAAATTAGAGCAAGAAATCGTGGAATATCTTTGTTTTCAGTTATTTTTATTGTGATACTATCGATTTACTAAAGGCGCTATGATACTCTTCGCATAAAGGAAGCATATGCTATATATAAAAAATTTCTCTACGAGAGATATTTACAGTTTTAGAAAAATGCATAATTTTTTAATTTTACTCAAACAAAACATACTCATGTCATTGTGTTAGTGATTTAAGAATAAGTTTCATAATGTCAAACAAAGATTGAAAACATACACGCCTTAAAAAATATATTTTCCTTACTACCTTATTTAAGAGAAATTGCGAATTTTGTAACAATTTGTCTAAAGATCGTTGTTTAAACAAATAAATGAATAAATAGTAATTTCAAATGGCTGCCAAAAGTTTGTTTGTGGTCAAATTGAAATTTTGACTATGTCAAGTACCCTTAATCAACCTATTTTGGCACAGGTTTGAGCCCATTGTTGCGATCTGACAACCCTTTGAAATGTCAGGAAATTTGGGGTAAATTTTCTTACAATTCAAATGGTTGTCATACCACATAATGGAGTAAAAAAAGGACACTGATGTGAGTAGTTTTGTAACAATAATATTATGATTTGACATCTTCTGGGGTATCACCAGGAGTATATATCTGAGTTTTGAACTTCTAGTCTATTGCGTTTTTTTACTTCTCTCGCATACCGAAGGGAAGTATTGTATTCGAGAAAAAATCACCCTCCGAGATTTTTTCGGATTCTGACGTTTCAGAACACGTAGATTACGAAAATATAGGTTTTTCAATTCCGTCAGTCTGTCTGTCTGTCTGTCTGTTGGTGCATTTACTAAAAAAACTACTTGAAGGATAGCAGTCAAATTTGGTAGATAGTTGACGCTACTGTCAGCGAAGACATGGTAGAAATTTCACTGGAAAATATACAGAGTGGACCGTCTAAACGGAATAAATAGTGAAAAAAATTTTTTTTTGCTCAAATTTAAAATTTCCACGTTTCATGACGCGCTAAACCTATTTCAGAAAAAAAAATTTTTTGAAAATTTATTTGCAACATTTTTGAAAAAATTTTTACCAAGATGAAAAAATTTGTTTTTGCTCAAATTTAAAATTTCCAGTTTCATTACGAGCTAAACCTATTTCAGAAAAAAAAATTTGAAAATTTTTTCCATCAACATTTTTGAAAAAAATTTTACCACTAAAATATAAGTTTTTTCTTTCTTCAAATTTAAAATTTTCACGTTTCATGGCATTCTAAACGTATTTAAAAAAAAAAAAAAATTGAAACATTTTTTACCACCAAAATAGGTGGATTTTTTTTTTGTTCAAATTTTAAATTTCCACGTGTCCATGGCATTCTAAACGTATTAAAACAAATTTAAAAATTTTTCCGAAAAATTTTCTTGAAAAAATTTATGTATTCATCACTAAGTAGGTACTTACTATAGAATAGAAGAAAATATTTGGTTTGCTCAAATTTAAAATTTCCACGTTTCATGACATTCCAAACCTATTTCGGAAGAAAAAAAATTGTAACATTTTTTTACCATTTTGGAAAAAAAATTACCACTAGAATAGATGGAAAATTTTTTGTTGCTCAAATTTAAAACATACACGTTTCATGACATTCTAAACCTATTTCAGAAGAAAAAACTTTTAAAATTTTTAACCAAGATTTTGGAAAAATTTAAAAAAATATATTTTTTTTTCTGTTCAAATTTAAAATTTCAACGTTTCCATAGCATTCTAAACCTATTCAAACAAAAAAAAAATTGATAAAATCTATTTCACTACTTACTATAGAATAGATGATTTTTTTTTACCACTTTGGAAAAAAAATTACCATTAGAATAGACGGAAAAATTTGTTTTTGCTGAAATTTAAAATTTTAATGTTTCATGACATTCTAAACCTATTTCAGAAAAAAAAAATTTGAAAATTTTTTTCACACATTTTTGAAAAATTTTTAACCACTAAAACAGCTGGAAATTTTTTTTCTTTGCTCAAATTTAAAATTTCCATGTTTCATGACATTCTGAACCTATTGCAGAAGAAAAAGGAGTGAACATTTTTAACCAACAGTTTTGAAAAATTTCAAAAAAAAAAATTAAATTTTTAACCACCACTATACTTCCACTTCACTGCGTGAATGGAGCTGTCTAATGGCAATACTATTTGACATATGCTATTATACTTTTATTGGAAAATATACAGGGTGGTCATCCCAAGAAATAATTTATGGGAGACCTGTTATTTAATATTGAACTTTTGCTGTTGGATGAGCACTATCTTTTTGACCAAAAGTTATCAGGATTTCTTTGTAATAATTACAATAACTATATTTCCATTATTATTCTCAATGTCATTTCGTATTTAATATTTTTTTAGTGATCGCCATGCACAAATAGCGAAGGAAGTTCTGTGTAAATACCTTTACCGATTTTTTAATGAACAATTTTGTTTTTTGAACAGTGTTTTTTTAGGTAAAAAGGTCAATATCTTGGGTTCTAGAGGTCCAATCGGAACAAACAAAAAACCAAAAACCTTCGCAATTAAAATTCCAACAAACCTGCGTTGGTTTAGGGTCATTTGAGTACATACATAACGTACAAAATAGAATAAGCGGACTAAAAAGCGTTTTTTTTTTTCATTTTAACGCCCAGAGACTTCAAGAGTTCCGAACAGCTTCAAACTTTCAAAAAGTTTGTTGAACACAAAACATACTGAAATTTTGATGCCCAATATTGGACCTTGTGGACACAAATGAATTTGTTTTCTGAAATTTGAATTGCCCGCCATTTTGTGCCATTAAGTCCCATAATTTTTTTTTCAAAATGTTGTTCCGGATGCAAGCTTTTCGATGACATTAAAAAAAATTCTTTTAAAGTCATTTTGGCCACATTTTGGGCATATAAACCAAATGACAACAAATAGATTTTCTCGGACATTTTGGAAACATTTGTGAAAAATTTATATCAGAAACGAAAGAGATTTGCGAGAACTAATGTTAAAAAAAAGAAAGTGAATTTTCGTCCATATGAATTCGAGATATTTAACTTTTAGCAGCTTGTAAAAGGATAAATAGCAGTAAATACACAGAAAAAAAACAGAATTTTCTCTGAACAGGACATATATTTGACATTAGTCAAGAAAAATAAGGTTATAATTTTATAGAGAAAAGTTAGCAGAATATCAAATTCCCCTAAATTTATACGTTAACTACCAACTTAAATAAGCCGGAAACAATTATGTTCGGTGCAACAAAACGAGAGGTAAACTTGATATGTAAATTTAAAAAACACCTATTCAGGCTAATTAACAACAACGAAATGTAAATGCGTGAAAATTAATTTTTATAAGTTAAACATGCTTCTTGAGAGTGTCATATGAAATAAATATGTTTCAAAATGATACAGTTCAAATATTAGCCGAAAATAGGCATTTGTTAATTATCAATTGGCCAAAATGCAAAAAGTTAAATATCTCTAGTTCAGATGGATGAAAATTAACTTTTTTTCAATTAAAGTTCTCTATTTCTTTTCTGATAAAAATTTTTCAAAATGTTCAAGAGGTCGAGAAAATCTATTTGTTGTCATTTGGATTATAAATAAGTGGCCAAAATGACTTTAAAAGAATTTTTTTTAATATCATCGGAAAGCTGCCGTCCACAATTATATTTTGAAAAAATTATCCATTTTGGACTTAATGGCACAAAATGGCGGGAAATTCAAATTTCAGATAACAAATTCATTTGTGTCCACAAGGTTCAATATTTGAGAGAAACTCTTGACGTCCCTGAGCGTTAAAATGAAAAGAAAACGCTTTTCAGCCAGTTTAGTCCATTTTGTACGTTATGCACGTACCCAAATGACCCAAAACCAACGCAAATTTGTTGTAATTTTAAGTGTGAAGGTTTTTGGTTTCAGTTTGTCCCGATTGGGCGTCTAGAACCGGACCTTTTACTTAAAAAAGCGCTGTTCAAAAAAACAAAATTGTTCATAAAAAAACGAAATAGGCTTTGGAAGTTCAAAACTCAGATATACACGCCTGGTGATATCCCTGAAGGTATGAAATCAGAATATTGCTGTTAACTAAGCTATAGATATCGTTGATTTTTTACTGCACTAACAACAGAGGGCTCAAACATGTGCCAAATTATATTACAAACATATTCTTTATAAGATTTTGCAAACAGCACAAAAAATTACTATAACTATAACTATAACTAAAAGAAAAACTGTGTGTAAAAATATTAATGAAATATTTGCATTCTTTCGATAACCTGAATTCTGGTTATGCTAGCAAATTAAAATCCTAAAATGAATTTGTCTAATTTCTTATTTGACAATTCTCATTCTAACACTAGCATCCACACAGTCCCCTAAGGCCACGCAGATTAAACTAGTATCTACATAACCCCTACGATCATGAAGATTCATGTAAAAAATGAGAACAAAGGTCTAAAATGGATTTATTTCTCATTCTAATGTTTTGCATTTTCATGAAATCCATCATTCTGTTTCTTGGAAATGCTTAGAATTTGAAACGTTTTTCGCCCTTATTCTGGATCTCATCGGAAAGACATAAAGCCACTCATAAAGATGTTTCATGCAAAACCAAGACAATATCTATGAATAAGTGGCTTTATGTCTTTCTGATGAGCTCCAGAATAAGGGCGAAACACGTTTCAAAGGCTAATCATTTTCAAGAAACGGAATGATAGATTTCTTGAAAATGCAATCCATTAGAATGAAAAATTTTTAAGACAAGGTAGATAAATAAATTCATTTTAGGCATTTGTTCTCATTTTTAACTGAATCTTCATGACCGTAAGGGGTTATGTAGATACTAGTTTAATCTGCATGGCCGTAGGGGACTGTGTGGATGCTAGTGTTAGAGTGAGAACTGTCAAATAAGAAATTAGACAAATTCATTTTAGGATTTTAATTTGCTAGCATAACCAGAATTCAGGTTATCGAAAGAATGCAATGATTTCATTGATATGCTTACACGTACTTTTTCTTTTAGTTATAGATATAGTTATTTTTTCTGCTGTTTGCAAAATCCTATAGAGAATATGTTTCAATACAATTATAAGCAAGCAAATAATAATTCATGTTTAAACATGTGCCAAATTCTTCGAGAAAAGTCGTTATATTTATTTTTTGCAGCCCTCCTCTGTACGTCAACAAAATAATCTCAGTACGTATGACGAACATATTGTCACAACTATTAAGTTTTTTGGCCTCGAGTTTTTTTCGACTTTTCCGACAACCACTGACAGCCTATGCCTCCTCGCTCACAAAAATGACAGTATGGAATGGGTCTAAAATTAAAAGTCCCACTGTTTTTCGTGAAAAGGCGCTTGTTCCCCTGCGCATTTCTCATATGGTAGCTCTAGGACTAGCAAAGTTCAGAGTTATTTAAAAAAATTAGCTTGAAAATAATGTTTGGAACAAATTCGCTTATCTTTAAATGAATTATTAATAACTGAAAGATACTGAATACGGAATACGGACTTTATTGGACGTTTCTAGTATAAAAAGGATCGTCAACTTTAGCCATTTTTTTTATTAAATAAAATATTTTTGTGATTTTCATCAATCTCTTGAAATCTTTATTTTTATGAAAAATGTCAAGGTTGAATTGAAAGTAAGAAAATGTTCTACCTTTCTATGTGTTCTACTCGGCGTTCTAGTTTCCTTATACATTAGAAATTAATAGAGTTACAAGCGTTTGAAAAGTGCGTTCAATTCATAAATTGTTATTTTTAAGGGCTAAAAAAATTATTTCAAAATCTTTAAAAACTATAAGAACATGTTTTGAAATAATCAATACTTTGGAGATGTTTAAGAACAAGTGTTCGGTAACAGTTCGTATTTAATAAGAAAAATTCTGTTTTGTTTAATTCTAGTCGTAGAAGAACAAAGAAAAGGAAAATATCATTAGATACTATAAGTATTTTTTACAGCTTTCGTAAAAATTTATATTTAAAAGGTATTTATTTACCAAAAAGTTGTTCGTAAAGTATATGTACGTATATATACGCTTGCAAAATTTTAGCCAGCCGTGTTTTAATAAGTTACAATAATTATTTATTTTACTTCCTTTGCTATTTCCCCAGCAGTATTTCACCACTTCGATATAAACTAAATCTACTGGAACATAGCCACCAATCAGTATCAATAAGAAACACTATATCTAATAACAATGCAGAACGCATAAGGCACAATATGACGCTGACTTTAGCGTGCTGCGGTCATGTGTGTTAATCTGATTTCCACCTGTGACGAAGGGTCCGACGCCTGTTGTAATCTCCGAACAGCGGATGTATGTAGATATTTGCATAAACGCTCCCAAAGTTAAAGCCAGGTGGGTACCAACTCACAGGAGCTTAAAAAAGCCCATTCTTAGCATCCTTTTTACAGACGCTGGCCCAGATTTCCCTAATATGCCAGTCAGACTAGCCGTTTCCGGGATAGCAGCAAAAACCCACTTTATATGTATTTGATAAAAGGATTATGAGAGGATTTTAGTTTTTAGGGTCTCCAACTTGCAACACGGCAAACTTTACAGTATTATATACGTTCTACGGTTCAGATAATGTTTTGCACATGTAGGAAAGTTTTTATGTTGGAGCGAGTCGTCCATTCGCTAGTTAGGCAAAATATAAACTTAAAATATAATTAATATAGTTGGTTTTCCAGCTGTGTGTGTGTCAAAGGTTTTTGTCGTAAAAATTTTAAATGATTAGGGCTGTTCTGTGGATGCGATGTGTATTGTTCAATTACAATCATGTTTTTGTTTGTTATATACAATGCTTAATTTTGGATTATTTAGCATCCACAATTATCCTTAATCCATTCATATGGCGAATTTTGTTTGTTAAGAAAGAGACGAGCTTATATTTTACCAAATTGTCCTATGATGTACAGGTTAGGTGTATGGAAAAATATTGGTGCCATCAATTTAAATCCCTATACGTTAAATAAAGAAGATTTTAGTACAGATGTCGATGTATTTCCGAATATTACATACACATATATTGTAATTACACCATTTTTGAAAGGAGTGCATAGTTAAAAGAATGACTACAAGGCATTCAAAAGTCGAAGTTTACAACCAGTTTGTTAGTGGTTGGGTGAAAAAAGTTCTCTCCAAGAAATATACAGGATAACATAACTTGCATAATTGTATGTTGTTTTATGAATAATAACTAACACGCAGATCCATTTTTCAGGTTATGGACTTTCAGCGATGTTAACAACAGCTTCATTCCTTGGATATATTGCGGATCCAGATGATTCCTTATTACTCATTTTTATTGTGCTGCAGGTACAGGCAAACACGTTCGCTAGACTGATTTGCAATTTATAAGGTACGGTGAGGTGATAAGACTTCATTCCTTTTAGTTTTTTAGCAGCAACGGCTATGGCCAAGCAGTTAACTGTTATAGAATACAATGTGCAGATTTTGTGAAATAGGTACTCATGAAAAGAAACAAATTAAGCAAAATACTTAAAGTTATAGTACGGTAAACACAATTTATCTAGCGGTTGACCCTTCGTCTATGGTATATTTATGCACCGAGCAATGCAACCATTGTAATTTCTGTAAGAACTTTTTTTATCATGTAGTGTTACTATTGTCTAACTTAC
Organism: Stenurella melanura; assembly: GCA_963583905.1. Classification (NCBI taxonomy): domain Eukaryota; kingdom Metazoa; phylum Arthropoda; class Insecta; order Coleoptera; family Cerambycidae; genus Stenurella; species Stenurella melanura. Next base: position 218,594,943 of record OY757309.1, on the reverse strand, counting down.
ATGTGTTATTAAATATTCTGATTTCCTTTTATTGTTTCATTTATCACTTACTACTATCGTTAGGTGGGTTGAATGTCAACTACGCTGTACTAGTACATACATGCATGTAAATGAGAATAAAGCAAAATATATCCACTAAGTAAATATACAATTATTTATTATCACCAAGTTTAACATATGTAATATAGCTTAGATGGCATTTATACCTAAGTAATTACAATTCGAGTGGTCTGGCGGGTGAATGTATATTGTTTTAAAATAAATTGTGTAGTGTTTAAAAATTACTCGATTCTCTTTTGAAAATGGATTAAAGTCAGCGTTCAAACTCGGTTTTCAAATATTAAACAATCCAACATAGTAATTTTTAAACAATCACAATAATATATACTTTAAAACAATACATTTAGGCTTCAGATCATCGATGATACTTTGAACTTTCATTCTTAATCTATAAACATTATCAGCTTTTACACAATCTGTAGCTTTTCTTTGAAGTTCCTGTTGAATCATATTTAAAACGGTTGTCTCGTAATATTTTTCTCTTTTGACAGAGCTTCGTCTTCACTCGACTCAAGTTTAGATACAAAAAATATCAGTCAAACCAATATAAACTGTTAATTTCTATACCAAATTGCATAAATTGCACTAAGAGCAGTTAACTTATCACAACCACTTTCAGTTTGATAGCTGGATTTCAAGTTGCATCTTATGTTAACTTGATTCTAGTCTTGTAACACAGCAGTATGGCCTACAATATAAGCCTACATTAAAAATAAGATTCATACTTTAACATATACCAATTTACCATTAAAAAATGCTTGGAATACTCCTGTAAAATCATTTCTTTTTACTGCTTGCAATCAATTGACGTGTTCCAACTTCAACTTTTCCTAGTTGAAAAATTGATGATATTTAATAAAAACTGGCGTCATTTCGCATTGCCACACTTCCACAATTAATAATAGAGTCCAAACTTGTCAAATTGTTTAATATAATGTCCCAAAAATAATAATTTAATGAAAAGTTTGGTTAGTTGCTATTTAACACTTTAGGAATTTCGGTTTGTTTTCCCTAAGCTGACGAATGTCAAAATTTGTGACGTCGCGTGCAAACTACGTATATAAATCAATAAGTCGCCAACTTGCAAATATTGAAAGTATCACAAAATAGTATGAAGTGGCACACAAAAAAATCTTTAGGCAGCGGCGCATTCAGTCTTTCTCGATCTCCCTGTATTTCTCCTAATTGCAATGTACTATAAGATTTTATATTTTAGTGAATGAAGAGTAATTTTTTATTGAAAACATGTTTTTCTTATTTGGCAATTAAACTTCGTATTTAAGCTTCTTTTCACTTTTGAAGATAGTTTATTAAATAATATTTTTCACAGGCATAATGACATATGATGAGAAAATCATGACACTTACCAATGAAGGACCATACTCAAAATTTAGTAAAAACCCAACAAAATCAATTGACGGCAAAATTTATAGAAATTTATTTAAATGAATTTTATGACTTTGAACGACGAAAGCTTACACCGCATTATAGCAAGCCTCCTCATTTTTATGGCTTACCAAAAATACATAAACAGAATGTCCCATTAAGACCAATTGTTAGTTCCATTAATTCGCCATGCCACAATTTGGCAAAATTCTTGCTTAAAATTGTTAATCCATTATCTGGAATTACTGACTCGTATATAAACAATAGTAAACATTTTATCGAAAAAGTTTATGAAAACAATATTCATAATACACATCTGATGGTTAGTTTTGACGTAGTTAGTCTGTTCACTAACGTCCCAGTGGACAAGACTTTAAACATAATCAAAGACAAATTGTTAAATGAAAATAATTTGGAAGCTAGAACTAAATTGAGTGTAAATACCATAATGGAACTATTAACTATGTGTATAAAAACAACTTATTTTCAATTGGAAAATGATTTCTATCAGCAGGATTTTGGTATGGCAATGGGTTCTCCATTGTCACCGATTTTAAGCAATATATTTATGGAGAAATTTGAGACTAGACATGTTCAAAATTGTGCATACAAACCGGTTATCTGGTGGAGATACGTAGATGATATCTTTGCAATCTGGCCTCATGGTATTGAGTTACTAGATAGTTTTTTGGATCATTTAAATAATAAAGAACCTTCTATTAAATTAACTTTAGAAAAGGAAACTAGAAATGAATTACCATTTTTAGGTGTTTTAATTAAAAGAGTGAAAGGTACAATTGAAACAAGTGTTTATAGAAAACCAACACATGCCAACAGATATTTAAATTTCAACTCAAATCAGTCGATGCACGTTAAGAGGGGTGTTGTAAAATGTTTGTATGATAGGGCCAAAATTATTTCTTCTAATGATGAAATACTAAATAATGAGAAGCGGTTTATAAAGGAAGTTCTTATTAATAACCAGTACCCTGGGAGTTTTGTGGATAAAACCTTCATAAATGTTGAAAATAACAATCAGGTACGACAAAAACTTGAAAAATGTTACACAGCGTTAATTCCTTATGTATGCGGATTATCCGAAAAGTTGCGCCGCATCGGTGATAGATTTGATAATAGGACGGTATTTAAAACAAACAACATTTTAAGATCTATTCTGACAAAGACGAAACCGAAGAGCCAGGAGCAAGATTCAAAAAACTGCATTTATAGTATTCCGTGTGAGTGCAACAAACAATACGTGGGTAAGTTATCCAGACATTTTAGTGTAAGATTGGGCGAACATCAAAATTATATCAGAAAAAATGAAATTCCGAGGTCCAAGATCTGCGAACACACTTGGGAGAACGGACATGGAAAAAACTGGGATTCGGCAAAAATTTTAGCAAAAGAGGCAGATAGCAAAAAAATAAAAATTAAAGAATCCGTGATAATATTATTGAATGAGGATAGATGCGTGTCGAATTGTTCCGTAGATGTCTGTACAACTTGGTTGCCAATGTTAAAAGAAGAACTTCACAAACTTAACATTGTATAAAAACTAAAAAAACTGTTAACTATATCAACAGTTCTATGTAAATAGTAAGTATCTATGGATATTGAATATAAAAAACATTTTTAGAGCTGTGTATTTATCATACACAGCAAAAAAGATTTAAAAAAAAAAGCCTTGAAAGAGGAAACAGCTTAAATTTCCGAAACGTCAGCGAAATATTTAATTTCAAGTTTTTATACTTATTTGTGTTGTTTAATTTAAAAAAAGAGACCTCTAACTGATCCTTTGAAGTCAAAGTCACAAGCGTAGAGGTTATTTACCATTAACATACTGGTTAATTGTGATATTTTGTAGATTCCCCGAGCACCGCTTAAAAAGAAAACATACATGTGGCAGGAAGTCCCAAAGAATTGAAGAAGAAAAAAAAATTAAGATAATGCCACAAATAACATTTAGACAATATAAAGACAAGGGTTAATTTGCTTAAGGTCGATATCTATTTCCTAATTTTTAGAATTTATCAGTTTAACAACTTCCCAAGACACGCAAAGCTTATTAATAAACAACTTTTTTCCTTCAAAATAAAAAAAGAAGGTTTACAAGAGTGCTGTACCGCATCCAGAGACACACGATATATTTTTCATTTAAAAAGAATGCACAAAACATGTGGCTGACAATTCTTCACATATGCAGTAGAGCCCGGCAGAAATAAAAAATGACCTTGGCTGTGGCCTGAGGGAACAAGAACCGACGCAAAGGCATTTACCACGACATGAATTGTGCTACCCACTAAACGTAATAGGGGTTAAATGGCGACATGGAGTGCGAATTACATGATGCATAATACCGCACGTTACTACCTTTAACAGAATCCCTTTTCTAGCTTTACTCTTCTTAACCCCTTCAACACGAACCACCTGATATTTCACACTTGCGGCTATAGGATAGAAAATAATTTAGCGGCGAGAACTCCGAGAAACTTGGCATTCAAGGTAATTTATACTGGGTTAAGGAAATGAAATGTTTGAAATAATTCTCTATTTATGTATGTAAGTACAGGGCGGTGAGACGCTGCAGTACAGGATTGTAATTGGAATTTCTAAGTTTAAAATTTGAATGGGTTGTAGAAAACAGAAATGAGTTCATTTCGAAAATAATTTAACGCGAAAGTGAACGATTTATGTTTTCACAGAATTTCTAATTACACAGGCACACAAAAGAAAAAAATGTATTTAAAGAAATTAGCATAACATAGTAGACCAGCTTATATGAACCCATGAGTATCGAATACATTTCGGTCGCAGTTCATTTACTGGAATCAGTTCAGGAGACACCACCGATTAATAAAATCAAATCAGACGGTAACCCGGTATGATATTGTTTAAAACACTTTTGTTTATAACAAAAGGAAATATTCATTTTTTCAATCAAATTAATGTTTCTATGTTTTAATCGATTTCCATCAAGAAATGCTCGACAGCGTTTTTTCGTAAAGTTGTTATTTTCAATGTTATTAATTTTTAATAATTGAAAAATCGCCAATTTCTGGCGCTCTAAAAGTATAATAAAATATTTTCTTTGCGATATATATTTTTTTCATAATTAAGACATCTTTAGACCTTGCATATGAACTTCCAAAAAGTGGAATGAACAATTTTTAATTTTATACCTCATAAGTTTAATCTAGTTTTATTATTATCATTATATTTTTAACTATCCATAATTCAAATTTTTCAAATAAAACACTTATATTGTCACTAAAAATGTTTCGGGAATCAGTTACCTACACCCTGAAATCCATATAACAATTTTTCTTTAACATGGATTGAGGTACAATTTTCAAAAAAAGTATCTTTAAAACAACTATAGATTAGTACAACATTAAAGTTTTTTTTTTGTCTAAGATCATATGAATATCAAATTTTTAAACAAATACCTTTATAATTATCATTGACAAACCGAAAATAATTTTTGTATTGAATAAAAATAATGTTTGCGTGTAAAAATCAAAATTAACATGGTATAAAGGTAAAAAGTGGTTACATAGTAAAAAAGTAGGTAACTTTGAATGACTGTATCTCAACAAATTTTTATCAAAAATGCTTTTATCGGTCACGATTTTGACGGGATTTACGTCAAATTTATTTTTTGTGAACTTATACCTATACCTAAATACATTGTAATAAGTTTTTTTCCGTAACTTGTCAATTATTTAATTAGTTGCCAAATATTTTCCATTCAGCACCCGTACTACATAAAATTTGAATCACCCGCGATAAAACCACAATACAAAGTCACCATTGAGCATGCTCGAGCGGAATATTAGGGAGAGATGGAACTAACAGGAATTGAAAACCGGCACTTTCCGTCTTGACGTCACTGAGGTGAGATCATTCTAATTTTTTTTCTTAAAAGATTTGAAGTTTAGAGCCATCCTATAATACTTTGTTGAAAGTTTGCTTTTATTATTGAATTATCATTGCATTAGAATAATAACCTAGTTGTTTTGATTTGTTATTGAATTTTAAACTGGCGTTTAATTGAATTATAATACATTTGAAGTTAACCACGTGGTTAATAAAAAAAAACACTTGTTAGTGGATTGCCCCAGCCGTAGTTTATTTATTTGTCATTTTGGGACAGTTGCTGCGGATTATTTTATGTTTAGATATTATATTAATAATTTTTGCCAGTAGGTTATATTATATACTTACATATATAGGTATATATATTTTTTTGTATTTGGGGTTGCTCTAAAATTTATTTTATTAGATAATCTCATTTCACGACTGATATACTAAATTATTAAATTTGTCGAAAAGCAAGACGTAAAGTCAATTTATCTAAATTAATTTTGTCATAGAACCGGAGAGCATCTCCAAAAATTTACATTTTATTTAATTTTTTCTAGTTTTCAATTTTAATATCTATCTCCTTTGTTCTACTTTGAACATTTTGGTGTTATTAACATTTTTTTTCTTTGGACATTTTGCTTCATAATAACTTAACTTTTGTCATTTACAGTAATTTTGTGGCCTAATTTTTTTGATAAGTTGGTAGTAGAGTTTTTTTCGGTCCTCAACCATTTTCTTAAATTAATGCTTAAATTTTACAAATTCTAATCTTTGTTTTTTTTGTTTGTGTAGTTTTTATAAAAAGTCGTAACCTTGGCCAATTTTTTTTTAATTCTTTTCAATAAGTTTTAAAGTTTTAAAATAATTTATTTTAAATTTAAATCATTAGTTTTTTTTTCTTTGTGTAACTTAATTTGTATCAATATACCACTGTTTTCATGTAATAATCTGGATCGACCAACCCTGAATCAAGCACATGGTAGTTTTGCTAGTGGCTGGACGAGAATAATAATTGGCTGAACATTTTCAACTTCGTGTCATCCTGGAACCTCCTCGTTGACCCGGACAAATAACATAAGTCCTCAATCCCAGGTACCTGTGGCCATCTTCAGAAATTGACACCTTGGAACTCCGCACTCGCCGCCCAAAGTTACGTAAGCAATTAACTATCATCGTAGCTTGTCTTGGTCAGAAGATAACTACTAGATATAATTGTAAACCAGTTGATATTTTCAATTTTACAAGTTTCCGTTTCAAATTAATTTTTTTTCTCTTAACAAATTTTCATTGCCACTAATAAGCATTATATTTTTATTGTAGTAAATTTTGAATTTTTCATTAATTCTCACATTTAATTGTAAAGTCTTTGTAGATTTTAAACTTTATTTATTGTTAATATATTGTTATATTTTGTTAATTTTGCTTTTGATTGTTTCCTCCTTAACCAGTTGCAGGAATATCATTTGTATGAATACGCTGGCGCCCAGTTTCTTTGTTTATTTTTGTTTTGTAACATTCAAATTATTAAGTAACTCTTCTCGCCACAGAGTGACCCTCGACCATCCCTGAGCTAACTGATTGCTACGCTTTCATAGCTTCCTCAGCAGCCAGCTGAGAAGTTGTGGTTGCAACATTCAGAAAAAAGTTATATACAAAAAATTGAAATCTTAATTTTTTCTTTATTTCTTTTGTTTAAAACAAAATGTCCGTTACTTTGACCACCTCGATAGAATATTTCATTCTCTATATTATTATATTAAACATTTATGGTTTTAGTTCTTCATTCAATTACATTGTCAACAGCCGATACTTCCACATCCACGTAGTGGAGTGGAAATATAGTAGGTAAACAAAAAAAAAATCAATATTTTCATTTATTGAAATAGGCTGAGAATGATATAAAACGTCAAGATTTTAAATTTAAGGGAAAAAGAATTTTCTGTCTCTCAGTCTGTCAGTCAACGTTTGTTGTGCGCACGTTTTCTCAGGAAAGGTTTAAGATATTGACTTGAAATTTGGTACACGTATGTATTATAACAAAATCTGGAACGAGATGATTCCTTAACTGGCAAGAGTGTGTCCTATACATAAAAATGGTGACATAAGTGATGTGCTTAACTACAGAGGTATTTCTATTTTATCAAATTTTGCAAAGGTTTTCGAGGTGTCGGTGTATAATGTAATATATCCAGCTGTAAAAAATTTAATTTCTGTATCTCAACATGGCTTTATGGAAAAACGGTCTACGATATCTAAGTTAGTAGTAATGCTATAGGGATTCTACGCCAAAATCCCATGTTATTTCTTAGGGAGGTTCATTTTAGTCATTTTTGACCAATTTTACCCCCCACGACTTTTTAGGCTCCGTCTTCGGGGAAGGTCCTACTGGTCGAGGAGATATTATTGGTCGAGGTGTCTGGGCACATGATCGAGGAGTGTGAGATACTATTGGCCGAGATTCTATTGGCTGCGGGGCGTAATATCTTTATATCTTTATATAGTTTCATGATCACCTCATAACCACCTCATCACTTAGTTATATATGTACAGGTCTGAACAGCTTTTAAAACAGGGTCTGTATACAGACCCTGTTTAAAATCGTACAGATTTGTATACAGGCCCTGTTTTAAAAGCTGTTCAGACCTGTACATATATAACTAAGTGATGAGGTGGTTATGGGGTGGTCAGGAAACTATATAAAGATATTACGCCCCGTAGCCAATAGAATCTCGGCCAATAGTATCTCACACTCCTCGATCATGTACCCAGACACCTCGACCAATAATATCTCCTCGGCCAGTAGGACCTTCCCCGAAGGCGGAGCCTAAAAAGTGGTGGGGGGTAAAATTTGTCAAAAATGACTAAAATGAACCTCCATAAGAAATAACATGGGATTTTGGCGTAGAATGCCCATAGCATAACTACTTAAGTTAGCGTGTCTAACTCAATTTATTTCCAATACGCTAGACAAACGAGGGCAGGTGGACGTAGTGTACACTGACTTCTCGAAGGCTTTTGACCGCATCGACCATAGACTTTTAATTAATAAACTTGGCAACTTTGCCTTTAGTGATACACTTGTTAATTTTTTGAATCTTACTTACAAAGCCGGCTACAGTACGTTCAGTATAATGGTTTTAAATCAAATACATATGTTGCAACCTCTGGCGTGCCTCAAGGTTCAAACTTGGGTCCACTCTTATTTTCGGTATTTATTAATGACTTATGTGATGGACTGAATTGCAACAAACTTCTCTTTGCGGATGATCTGAAATTATTTAGTAAAATCACTACCATAGGGGATTGTGCAAGATTACAAGAACAATTATACATCATTGAGAATTGGTGCCTAGTGAATAAATTATCAATAAATGTATCTAAATGTAAAATTACAACTTATTCACGAAAGGTAAATCTGGTTGAATATTCATATAGTTTCAACTACATCTCTTTAACTCGTTGTGAGAGTATTAAAGATTTGGGTATACTGTTCGACTCGAGATTGGAATTCGCAGGACACATTAACTCGATTACTAAATCGGCGTTAAAAACACTCGGTTTTATTATAACAAATTCAAAAATTTTTACTAATACAGAAGCACTAAAAACATTATATTTATGTTTTGTGCGTTCGAAATAGGAGTATGGTTCAGCAATATGGAATCCTATTTATGAGAAATATTCACAATTATTAGAATCTGTTCAACGGAAATTTCTTAATACTTAACTTTTAAAATAGATTACCAATACCCCGAACAGGGATATCAAAACTATTTAATGTTAACACAGTTTAACTTGGATTCATTAGTAAGCAGAAGAATTATGTCAAATTTAATGTTTATTTACAAGCTGATCAATAATATAATAGACTCTCCAGAACTTTTATCTCAAATTAATTTTAGAATTCCACGCGTAGGCTCTCGGCAAACCTTTACTTTTGCACCACCATCTAAAAGAACAAATATCCTTGCTAAATCACCCATTTATTCCATGATGGAAATATATAACTCTATTGGTGACCATTGTGACATGTTTGGTCTTTCTTTAAATAATTACTCCAAGACCATAAAACTGTGTGTTCGAAATAGATTGTAACCTACATTCAAATACATAACCGTAATATTAAGCTACTCTAAACGAAATAATTATTTTATACTTTTATATCTCATAATTTTATATTTTATACTGTCTTTTTTATACTTTTTTATACAGTTTTTTTATAGTTTTATTTTTTATATTTTATATTTGTTTCGTACTTATTATTATTTTTAGTATTATTAGTGGTATTATTATTATTATTATTTTAGGTAATCCCCAAGTTAAATCTTTGCTTGTTTGTCTTAGTTATCAAACGTATATAGAGTTGCCTATGTACTTGGTTCACTTTGAACATATATATTTTTGTTCTCTTTAAAAAACTTATCTTGCGCGTTTTATGTGATATAAAAAACCTGACCATCAGGACAGACTTGAAGAGAGTGAAAAGTTAATCAACGCAATTTAAAACTATTCGCAATTATTTATAATTATTTACTGAAAAACGCTATTTATTAAACCTGAGTGTGAAGTGACGAATCTTCGTGGATTTCGAGGACAGCGATTACACTGGCCGGCCGGCATACTCCGTCCAAAGGATCACTAGGGTGAGTTATATCACACGTTATCACTACAGTCCAAATTATTCCTTATTTACTATTACTTTGGAAATACCATTAGATAATTTTCGAGTGGTTTTCATACATTTTTTGGTTTACTTCGAGCCTGATAAAAGAATATTTAGTAATTTGTATCTACCTATATAATTTTATATATTTTCAAGGTGAATTTTATAGGCACATCCAATTTTTTTTGTAGAGAAAAAACGCATACTTCTATTATAATTACTTGCAAAGATTTAAATATTGGTATTACAACAAATTAATTCATTGGTTATAATTGCTTTAATCTTTTTTAATTTTATTGTATTTTAAAATATATACATCCCTTAAAAAAGGCTTGGGTGCTCAATTTCAAATAAATCAACACTATAATTTCAATTACATTTAAAAATGGAAAAAAATATTAAGAAAACGCGAGCATTACGTCAAGAAACTATTGAACTATTACACGATTTATATAATGCAGCTCAATCAGCCATTGATAACGAAGCTTCTAGACGGTTATTTAAAATTAGATATCAGGATATTACAGATATCAGTTCTGATTTTAAGCATTATCACACAAATTTAATAAGTGTACTTTCGGGGGCTGAGGGTGCGGACATGGCAGCTGAACATAAGGTCAGGGAAAACTTTAATCAAGAATATTACGCGGTTAAAGTAATTTTTGAGGAATTATTTGAAAATGCCCCTGCCGAATCGCGAACTGATTGTGTTAAGTCTAATGTTCGTCTCCCTAAAATTTCGTTAAAAACCTTTTCAGGTGATTTACGAGATTTTATAGCTTTCAAGGACACATTTGACTCCTTAATTCATAATAGGCAAGATCTAAGTAACATGGAAAAATTTAATTATTTAATTTCCAGTTTAAGTGGACCTCCACTAACTGCAGCTAAAAGTTTACCATTTTCTAGTGAGAATTATCAAATAGTTTATGACAACTTAGCAACTCGTTATACCAATAAACGCTTATTAGCCACTTCACATTGGCGAGAAATAGATAATTTTAAGAAAATTACGTCTCGTACTGCACTATCCCTTCGACGCCTTTTAGATGTTTTTAGCGAAAATTTAAACGCTCTTGAAAATCTTAATTTGCCTGTAGATAAGTGGGACTTTGTGTTATTGAATAAAATGCTAGAAAAATTAGACGACGAGACAGTGGCGGCATTTGAGCTGTCACTCAGGGGTACCGAAATTCCTACTTATAATTCTCTTATTGATTTTGTAGAACATCAATGTCGAGCGTTGGAAAACATTGCTTTTTCCAGCTCAACTATTAAGTACAAAAAGCCTGAAAGTCATTCAACACGCACTAATACTTCCAATTTCAATCGCCAAAATAGTTCCGTATTTTTTACAAATTCAGAATCTGTACTTGCTTGTTCTTTATGTCAACAATCTCATCCGTTATACAAATGCGCTGATTTTATGAAAAAATCGGCCGACGAGAGATATGCGTTTACAAAGAATAAAATTTTATGTACAAATTGCTTAAGCTCGTTGCACACTATACGAACATGCAAGTCGAAATCAGTTTGTAGAAAATGCAACAAACGTCATCATACACTGCTACACTTTGAAAATAGACCTCGAGTACCTGCTTTACAAGGTAGCTCTATACAGGGTGACCCATCTACATCCAATTCAGTAGTTCTCGCAAATTCTTCGCCTTCGCTTCCTCCTACTACTACTGCTCATTCTTTAACTGGCCTAAATCCACATAATAGTGGGGTTTTATTATCAACAGCTCTAGTAGAATTCGCTGATAGGAGCGGTAATTACCATGTATTTAGGGCACTAATCGACTCGGGGTCGCAAACTACTTTTATCTCGCAAAAGTGTAGTAAAATGTTAGGGCTGTTTCGATCTAAATTGTCCTTATCAGTACGTGGTCTCGGACTTATGCAAACTTCAATAAATTCCAGTGTTATTAACACTACCTGTCGTCCGGTAGGCAAGTCTACGCCCGTTTTAGACGTGATAGCCGTGGTTTTACCTAAAATCTGTGACTCTTTGCCCACTATTGAACTCCGAGGTCATTCTTGGTCGCATATTTCTAATTTAACACTAGCAGATCCTACTTTTCACACACCAGGGGATATTGACGTACTTTTCGGCGCGGATATGATCCCGAAAATCCTACTGAATGGTCACATAACTGGAAATACAGATGAACCCATGGGTCTTAACACCATCTTTGGGTATGTTCTAATGGGAAAAATCAAAGCTAAGCTGCCTCCACATATAACTTCACTTTTTTGCACCACGGATCCGGAACCACTAGATAATATTTTAAAAGGATTTTGGGAGTTGGAAAATATACCCAATGTCACCGCCATTTCACCAGATGATGAATACTGTGAGAAATTATTTTGTAATACAACTACTCGTGATAAAGAAGGTCGGTTCATTGTTAACTTGCCATTTCGCGAATCAGCACCACATTTCAAAAACTCACGCCCCATCGCACTACAATTTTTATACGCACTAGAGCGACGTTTAATAAAAAATGTTGATTTATATAAACAGTACGCCTCTTTCATGAAAGAGTATTTGGATTTGGGGCATATGGAGCCGGTATCTAGTCCTATTAATTCTGACGCATATTTTTACTTACCGCATTCTTGTGTTCTTAAACCGCAATCGCTTTCTACCAAATTACGCGTCGTATTTAACGCATCAGTAAAGTTACCTTCTTGCCCCACGCTAAATGATACTTTGCATGTAGGTCCCAAACTTCAGAAGGACATTATGACTATATTGCTTAATTTTCGCTTTCATAAAATCGTCTTTACTGCTGATATAAAGCAAATGTATCGACAAATTTGGGTTAACCCTGCGCAAACAGATTTTCAAAGAATTTTATGGAGATTTTCACCAGAGGAGCCTGTACAAGATTATCGCTTAAAGACGGTTACTTATGGAATTTCTTCAGCGCCTTATTTAGCTTTACGAACTCTTTTAAAATTAGCGGACGACGAAGCATTTGCTTTCCCTAACGCTTCCTCCGTTTTGCAATCTGATGTCTACATAGATGATGTTGTAACGGGCAGTCCGTCCTTAGAGCACGCACAAAATTTACAATCGGAACTGATCAATCTTCTCGCACGAGGGGGTTTCGAGTTACGCAAATGGTCGAGTAATGAAGCAAAATTACTCGCTAGTCTTCCCCCATCTTATTTAGCTGATGATCCTCACTTTTGGGATGAAGGAAACGGATTAAAAATTTTAGGCTTATACTGGCGGCCCTCTCTAGATGACTTTTCATATCAAGTAGAGGCTATAGAAAATACTTGTACGAAACGTCAAATTTTGTCACAATTAGCAAAAATATTTGACCCCTTGGGATTTTTAACGCCCATTACGTTTTTAACAAAACGCATTCTTCAACGTTTGTGGTATATTGGGCTTGGCTGGCATGATCCACCGCCGGAAGATGTACTTCAACTTTGGACACGTTTCCGAGAAGAGCTATCATGCCTGTCATGTATTCAAGTACCCCGTCGTATCATAAATGACAATACGCTCTCGTATCAATTACACGGATTCTGTGATGCATCTATGCACGGATATTGCGGCGTAGTGTACCTTCTCGAACATGATGGCGATAAACCTATTTCTGTTCATTTTATTTGCGCAAAATCTCGGGTCGCACCGCTGCAGCGCATTTCTATACCGCGTTTGGAATTATGCGCGGCTGTCACATTATCTAATTTAATTTCGTTTACCACTAAAACTTATCGTGATAAAATTAACTTTGACAATATTTACGCATGGTCAGACTCTACTATCGCTTTATCGTGGATTAGATCTTCTGCACATAGATGGCAAACCTTTGTGAGTAATCGTGTCAGTTATATTCAGGAACGAATTGCTCCCATTCATTGGAGACACGTTCGATCTTCTGAGAATCCTGCGGATATCGGTTCCCGTGGAGTTTTTCCATCGGACCTTATAGGTAATTCTCTATGGTGGGATGGACCCTCTTTCTTATACGAACCTATCACTTCATGGCCTAGACTTATCGACTCAGACATTCTTTCTCCGGAAGCCTTATCCGAAGAAAGACAAATAACTTTGCACGTTGTCGTGACCGAACATACATTAGACGCACTTCTCAATCGTTTTTCGAAGTTCTCTAAACTTCAACGCATTTTAGCTTACTCTCTTCGTTTTATCTACAATTGTAAAAATTCGGCCTCTAGAAAACATTGCCACTTAACACAAATGGAATTAAATCAGGCCTTATGTCTTTTAATGAGGCATACGCAACGCACAGCCTTTTCGATAGATTTCGAACAGCTGCAAAAAGGTTTGAAGCTATCCAAACCCTTACGCAAATTAGGTGTTTTTCGTGATGAATTCGGACTACTCCGTGTTGGAGGGCGGCTACAGCATTCGTCACTTTCCTACGATAAGAAACATCCATATCTACTTCCGCGCGCTAGTCGACTTACAACTCTTTTGATCGAATGGTGTCACTTAAAATACTTACACGCCGGTTGCCAAACCGTTCAATTTATATTAGCTCAAAATTTTTGGATCTTGTCCTCTCGGAGAGCAGTACGGACAGTAATTTCCAAGTGCCACATTTGTTGGCGGCAACGTCCAAAAACTTATCAGCCGGCTATGGGTGATTTACCGCGCGTTAGAGTTTCGCAATTAATCGCCTTTTCGCATGTAGGTGTGGATTATGGTGGTCCCTTCTATATTACCATGAGTAGAATAAGAGGTGCTAAAACGTACAAGGCGTATCTATGTCTTTTTATCTGCATGAGCACTAAAGCACTGCATTTAGAGCTAGCTTCAGAATTGACCACAGAAGCGTTTTTAGCAGCTCTACGTCGACTAATCGCCAGGCGCGGTCGCCCGAGTCATCTTTATAGCGACTGCGGAAGCAATTTTGTGGGCGCCAATAAAGAATTAAGTAATTTAATGCAATCCGCTGCTGCGGCTGAATCACTGGAATGGCATTTCAATCCTCCGCATGCCCCCCATTTCGGTGGCCTTTGGGAGGCTGGTATTAAATCGGCGAAATTTCATTTGGCACGCGTCATAGGGCAACAGCTCTTGACTTATGAAGAATTTTACACCGTGATTGCACAAACCGAGGCAATACTCAACTCTCGTCCTCTTACTCCATTAAGCGCTGACCCGCATGATCTCTTGGCATTGACTCCAGCCCATTTTTTAAACATGCAGCCGCTATCATGTCTACCGGAAGAAGATTTAAAATGCGTGCCTTTGGGTCGTTTATCTCGCTGGCAATTATTACAACGCCTGCATCAGGACCTCTGGTCCCGGTGGCAAAAAGAGTATCTCCACACGTTAACCCAAAGATCCAAGTGGAGTTCCGGTACGAATTTAGCAAAACCAGGTGATATGGTTGTGATGAAAAATGATCAGGCACTTCCCCTTGAGTGGCACCTAGGTAGGATCGTCGAAACATTCCCAGGCGCAGATGGTGTAGTACGAGTGGCCACAGTTCGCACCAAGAATGGTATCTTCAAGCGTCCACTTGTTAAACTATGTCCGCTTCCCGCGTCTTCGGACTAAAAAACGCTTACGCCTTTTTTGGCGGGCGGTATGTTTCGTACTTATTATTATTTTTAGTATTATTAGTGGTATTATTATTATTATTATTTTAGGTAATCCCCAAGTTAAATCTTTGCTTGTTTGTCTTAGTTATCAAACGTATATAGAGTTGCCTATGTACTTGGTTCACTTTGAACATATATATTTTTGTTCTCTTTAAAAAACTTATCTTGCGCGTTTTATGTGATATAAAAAACCTGACCATCAGGACAGACTTGAAGAGAGTGAAAAGTTAATCAACGCAATTTAAAACTATTCGCAATTATTTATAATTATTTACTGAAAAACGCTATTTATTAAACCTGAGTGTGAAGTGACGAATCTTCGTGGATTTCGAGGACAGCGATTACACTGGCCGGCCGGCATACTCCGTCCAAAGGATCACTAGGGTGAGTTATATCACACGTTATCACTACAGTCCAAATTATTCCTTATTTACTATTACTTTGGAAATACCATTAGATAATTTTCGAGTGGTTTTCATACAATATTTCATATTGTATACTTTGCATTTATATATTTTAGTTTCATTTTGTAAAATTGTCCTGTAACTGGAGGATTCTGTAGGGCAATAAATTCTTTATTATTAAGTAAGGGTAAGTCAGAGAAAATATGTAAAGCAAGCTGATAAGAGTACAGACACTTGGGATTTGGAGTATATACTGGAAGCCAAGGCCGCAGATTTCTTTATATTTTTCAACCCCTCACCACCTCCACTCCATTATTAAAGAGGTTGATAAAATACAATTGAGATATTCACTTGAAATTTGGTACAGGTATATAGTGTAATGGTATCTGATTAAGATGATTATGTTGAGGAGATGGGGTAAATAGGGAAAATAAGTAACGCAAGCTAAAAGAGTCCAAAAACTTCATTCTAGGCGTAGGTACTAGAAGCCAACGTATCAAATTTTTTTTATGACATCTATGTCAAATATTACATTATTAGAATTCTATGACCAATTATTTCCACATATAGAGTGCAGATGTCAAGATATATTCCCTTAAAGAGACATGGATAGGGAATCTGGATGTGGAAGTAGTGATTCCGTAGGCAGCGGGTTTATATCAAAGTATTATACTCTTTCTCGGTCAAATAATGGAAACTATATTTACAACATTGTTTTATTTCATGTAACAATTGCGAATTTGAAAGTTTTTATAGCTCTAATATTACTTTATGCTACAACTCTGGTGAATATCATGGCAACGTATAATAAAATTGGGCTTACTCACCTTCAAAATGGATTTGCTCATTTGCATTGCATTGCAAAAGGAGGCAATATAAAATTTTATATCTGTACAATTTCTCAGGAGAGTAAATATACAGGATTATTCACAGTTGTGACGAAAGCATTCACTTATACAGAGGTGGGCAAAAGTGTCTCTACAATTTTCGGAATACTGTGCGTTTGTTAAATTTTTTATTAACTATTACTACTTTTTTCGACACATACATATTTAATTATATGACAATTGTTAGCATTTTTTAGTGAAAAATCATACCTATGATTCACTGTAGTGAAGTATTCGATTCTTAATTCACTGCATCCGGCCAGTCACAAATACAAATTCCATAATTCACTGTTCACTGAGCCAATGATATTTTAAATCGGCCTCGATCTACTCTTGCTGCTGCGACTGACAATCAACTAACGTGACATCCGTTTTCCACTTCTTACAAGTAGGTGCCGATTAATTTTATCAAATTTTAGCCCAATTTATTTGTTTAACAGGTGTAGAAAAAGCATAGTATTACATTCTCGATTATGACCATTATTCACTCAGAGGGTTTGCGCCACTCGCCTAACGGCTCGTGGGCTCAAACATCATCTTCATGAATAATGGCCATCATAATCGCTCATATAATAATATACTATTATTCTACACTATGAGGCATATCTCACAAATATATGAAGCGATCCGCAATCATAGAGTTTATTGGGCACTGTATTACTGTATACATCAAATCAAGGAGTTATTATCAGTATTATCAGACCTGGTCGAGTGGATAAACTACCAACGGCGTGATTATTCAATGTTGTGAAGTTTTGATTCTGTTTATCAAGTATGTTTCATTGGATTCCTTCTCAAGGTGCCGTAAATAGATGGATAAAGGACATCACCGGGCTCAGGTTCGATGGTGCACAGTTTTATATTGAAAGTTGTCAAACGATTCTCCCTCGAAACTGTATAAGTGGTAATATAAGAAATTTTCACAGACAAAACATATTTAACTTAGATTACTGAAAACGATGGCCAGGTGTAATACTCCGTGGAATAAACTGAACAATCCTATGTATAGAAAATTCTTGTAAAATCAATGGGAGGGATAAACTATATTGCTGTATGAGAATATTAATAGAAATAATTTCTCAAAACCTCAAGACAATACGTATGGGTTAGTGCAGACGAGACGACTAACATTAAAGGTGAAAACGTAGTTCATGTATTACTCGGTGGTATGGAGAAAAATGTTGGAATGCGAGCATATTTGAGAATATCAAATGTGATAGATGATTGAAACTTCCACGAAGCGACGAGCGAAGACCAAGACAGAAGAGCGCCAGAAGAAGCGACACAGCTGGCAGGGTCCAACAGCCAGGACCAGGGGAGGTCTGCTAACATCACCTACACCGTCCGCATTTGCGGACCCCTAATCATCCGAGACCGTCATCTTTAGTCAAGAATATTGGCGCAGAGGATAGTTGCCCTCGTGACCATCACTCTAAATGAACAAATTAACGAAAATCACGAAGTAAATACTGAGGAAAAGGTTTTTCTGTTCTCATCTGATGCAGTTTCGAACATAAAAACAACGAGGAGTATTTTGAAGAAAACCTACTTTAGCATTATACAGCTGACGTGTTTGGCATATAAACCTCGCAAAGTTGCCGATATCGTTCGAAAATGTTATCCTGGTATCGACAGACTTATATCAAACGTAAAACAAGTGTTTTTAAAAGAGCTTAAGTACAGAAGATTATTTTACGATGCACTGTCCATACCACCACAACCTTTAAAGTCTGTTATTGTTATTAATATATTTTGAGATAGTAAAAAAAGCATTGCAGCAACTAGGTGCTAACGATATTTCACATGCTAAACAAGCTTTCGTAGATTCCCGAATTCAAGATCGTCTTGATTATATTCATAGAATTTTTCAAAAATTCGTTTAGCCCTCTGTAGCCTTGGCCAAACACCAAGAACAGAACAGTTTTCTGTCATGGGTGCATAGAATGTTGTATTCGACTTACGACAGTTTATTTTCCGGTTGAGGGGAACGAGACCAAAACAGATTAGAAAGAGTTTGAGTCAGGTAAAGTCGAACTTTTCCTAACTAGAGAGGGGAAAAATATTACCACATAAAAAATTTGTAAATCAACAAATTAGCAATTTACTATCACTTATAGACGGAGGTCGAGAAAAACTGAATGTGGCGCTCCCTAAATATTTTTTGTGTACCACTCACAGTACTCACAATATTTTGTGATATTTTCAACATTTTCTCGTTGACAACAGTGATTTAGTGATTTATATAGGTCGCGCGCTCGTGCGTCCCAAATTTAGACATTTGTTAGAGTTTCGAGATGTTATATAGAAACTGATCGAACTTTTCTTTATATTGAAACTTTTATGTACATTATATAATGCAAAATGCCAAATTTTGGCTGTGTTACTAATTGTGGAAGTGTAGCAATACGAAATGGCGCTAGTTTTTTCCATACGCCTATTCTGTATATCATTTCAATTCGTAAAATATAAACTTGTCTCCATCTTAAGGTGGACATTCCCTAGAAAGGGACATCCGATAGGGAAACATTTATTATTTTTGCCTAAACTTTTTTTTCTTAGTACGTATCTTAAGAGAACTATAAGAGTAGGTACCTATGTAGAACCATAACAAGACTATTGCTATGAATTTTTGCTCAATAATTCCAGTGGTTTGCAAAATAGCTAGATTTAAAATGACGAAATAGGAAGATTAACATAATTTTTAAGTTTAAATCTAGCTATTTTGCAAACTACTGAAATTATTGAGTGAAAATTCATAGTAATAATATTGTTGTGGTTCTACTTAGGTACTCTTATAGTGTTTTTAAATATACGTACTAAGAAGAAAAAAATATATCCAAAAATAATAAATATTTCCCTATCGGATGTTTCTTTCTAGGGAATGGCACCTTAACAAACAAAATTCGCCACATGAATTGATTAATGATAATTGTGGACGTTAAACGTTGGATCAGCTTTAGTATTCCCTAGTTTAGTAGAGTAGAAAATAGTTTTAATAATGTACGTAGAATAGAAATCAATTTTGATCGTTTTAATGACTTTTCTGTAAAACGTCACCTTCATTCTTTTCCAGTCGCACTGTACGTACTTATACATATTATTTTTTATCATAATAAACATTAACTTTTTTTCATAAATTAAATCCCAGCACAGGTGTTAACGGAAGTGGAAGCAGAGCTATTATCTACATTAATAATTTCTTATTTTTGGTTCCATATTTTGGATGCTACTTGACGTTTTTAAAAAAATTTCTATACATCGCTCTGCCATATTCGTTGGTCTCCACCCACCATGCCTTAAGGGTGGTGATGTCTGCTCTTGCGCCAGCTTGTATCATAGCAGATATTCTTCTCAATAGTGTCCGGTATAGGTGGAAGGATACGGCAACTTCAAAAATTCTGCAGTTTTTGTTGGAGGTACGCCGCCCATGATATTTATTCTAACACATTGTCTGATACACTAGCCGCTTCGATAACCGAGGAAGAATCTCGGTCACCAATTACAGCCCCACAAAAAATCTGGATCTGGATGACTGATCATGGTAGTCCTATGTATTTTTTAACGCTGAATCCGAATCCAAGGTCAAAAAATTTTCTATACCTTTCAATTTCTTTGTAGAGGCAAAAATATCCCTTCAACAAGGTAAATATATGAATATAAGTATCGTTAAGGAAAAAGGTATGAATGGGCACTTCAGTGAAGGGGTAACAATTCTCCCAAACGGGTTGATACACCTTCTGCACCCCTTCTATACCCTTCTGGACATAGAATTGCGTCATAAAAGCTTCTAGCTTACAAATTCTTGAGAATGCAAAGGAAATATGGTAAAGGGTGAATGCCGTTCCGGAACCAAGCCCCTTTAAGGGTAAAACTACCCTCTGCTGGATGAGGAACACAGGGATGGAGGGAGATTCGGGTGAGTATGTGTTCCCAAACCCCCAAGAAGGGGTCGGAAAACTGTTAGGACCGGAAAGATGCACTTTGGGGTTTTTAATTCTGAGAGGGAAGACAAACGGGAATCCATCTCTGTAGATTTCTTTTCACTCCAGCACTCGGTTTCAGTGGCGGCTCGTCAGGGGAGGCAGGGGAGGCTGAGCCTCCCCTTGGAAGAACCACCATATCTTCAAAAGTAATATCTTAAGAAATTTCTATTAGGTATATCTCAATTTTCAATATTTTTTATTGTTTATTATTCATTAATTAATTTTCAGTTTATATATAACATTTTTGCATTTCCTTTCCACAAACATACCTATAACGTTACAGTCCGGATAATCTTTGTATGCATATTTCCCGGTCGGCCGGTCTTTTACTGAATGAACACTGCGGTTCGCTGGAGGCTAATACGAAATAGCTTCCAACTTTACCGCATTTACTTATAACATGAATGACCTTGAATTTCTTTGCGCTGTGTAAAATAGCAACACTTGGAATAGCCAAGTATGAGGCTAGCCTCAGATCTCAGTTCTTTATATAGCGCATGTGCACAGGTCATTCAAGAGTCAGGTGATTCACAAAGAAAACGAACTGACGTCTGACAGTTGCGTTTAGCCGGTTTAGAACAACTTGACGTATAAATACATAAAACATTTGATAGGCGGGCTAGAAATAAGTGCTTTAGGTGAAAATATTCCCAACAACATGTCTTGTTGTCCAGACGTGGTGGATTATTTGTTATTAAATGGATTTACTACTCTTATTTATGACGAAAAGGTAAGAATTAAAAGAAATGCCAGGCCTACACCAGCAATGCTTTCGTTAGTTTTTAAAAGTGGTAAACAAAACAGAGGGTTTTGTGATAACAATTATAAAAAAGTCGAGTGGTTAACGGCATCAACAGTTAGAAACAAATTATATTGTTGGAGATGTTTATTATTTACTAATGATCAATCCTCAATTTTAGGCAGGGCCGGGTTTAATAATTTGCAAAATTTGTCGCGAGGTTTAGAAAGGCACGAAAAATCCCAGGAGCACATTTCATCTTCCATTAAATTCGAAATGTTTGGTAAACAAAATATTGTAAATTTCTTGGATTCTGCACATAAGAGAGAAATAGAAAATGTTAACGAAAAGGTCCGTGAGAATAGGGAAATATTAAAGAGGTTAATAGATGCCGTTATATAGTTATCTTCACAAGAAAATTCTTTCCGAGGACATGACGAAAAACGAGAATCGCTGGTAGATTTTTTAAAAACTTATGACCCAAAATTAGAGAACTTTTTGAATAACGCCACTATTTTTTGAGACAATTCCGGTAAGCTTCTGTAGAATGATCATTTTCAGCACTTAAACGCATAAAAACATTTTTACTAGAAACAAAATGAGTCAAGACCGCCTTTCAAATGTATCGCTTATTTCAATAGAAAAACTATATAAACAATAATCAACCATTTTGCTAGTTCCAAAAATCGCAGGTTACCACTCATTTGTAAAAA
The DNA here is from genome assembly GCA_963583905.1 of Stenurella melanura. Classification (NCBI taxonomy): domain Eukaryota; kingdom Metazoa; phylum Arthropoda; class Insecta; order Coleoptera; family Cerambycidae; genus Stenurella; species Stenurella melanura. The sequence goes on along the minus strand of OY757309.1, from coordinate 218,572,643 downwards.
TATTCAGGCTTTAAAGCAGAGATTAATATAGGTAGTTGTTATTTTAGAAAAAATATTTATTTGTGTTATTTATTTTTTAGGAAATATTTTTATAATTCTCCATAATATAGAGTTCCGCGGTTATATTTTTTTATATATAACTTCTTTCTCAAAACTATTTTAATTTCTATTAAAACTTATAATTTTACATGCCTGGCAGTGAAAATGAATACAATTTTTTGTTTGTAGAAAAACACTTTAATTTTTTTACCAAAACTATTTTTATTTTTATTAAAAGTTATATAATTTAATTACAAGTGGGACAGTAGGACTCCTTTGGATACCGATACTCGAGTCGTAGGAACGAGAATTTCATGAGAATAATTTTTTCATCTCATCATATTTTCTATTTCCTTTTCATTCTATTCTTTTATTAGTTATATTCTCTCAAGTCGTGAATCGGTATCCTGGCGAACAACCCACGGCAAAAAAAGTAACGCGCCGTTGTAATACCTCAGGGGTGGTGGGGAAATGTACAAATTGTAGTCATATTGCACATCAGTTGTCTTTCAGAATATCAAGCCTCCTCTGCAGACAATATCACGAGCCGCCACTGCTCGGTTTATATATTGAGTGGAAAAGAATTTTAGAGAAACAAGTATGATTGAAGATAAGATGGGGTTTATGAATGAAAACGACATAAAATACAGGTGATAACTATGAGCGATATAGAGATGCATTCAATGTTGGACTAGATAAGAATATTTTCGATACATTTCAACAAGATTCACACATTCCCAAAAGAAATTATCTTCGCACCTTTGTCTTTGTGTTAGTAATCTCTATTAAAATAAATGATTACATGTCATTAATATTCTAAAGCCGAAGAAAAACTAATTCTTCATCCTCTTCACTCCCAACAGTCAACACTATCTACAATAATGAACAAAAAAATTAGAATATTTGGATAATTACTAGAGATTTATTATTAAATTTTACCGTCATCATCAAATAGGTCGTATATTTCGCTTCTTTTATGAATGTTTCTACTCCTGATTTTGTTAAAACACTGTATTTCTTAGGCAACTACTGTGTCTTACAGACTTTCGTTTAATAAAAGCTATTAAACTTCAACTAATTTTTTTTTTCTCATTGATAATGTTGTGCTCAACATTGACATTGACACTGTTGTCCTCAACAGTGCACAATGCGAAACTCTTATTGACTCTGGATTATTGTTCGAAATATGCTAGTAATAATTCTTCAGTGATCACCGTCACTCGCTTTTCTTTATATCAATCGTCAAACTGCCGATAAGCATTTTCATATTTATCTTTTGATTTTACTCGTAGCAAAGATTAGACAACCAAAGCTGCGAATTCTTCCATATCTAGGTTTAATAATTTTTCAAAATGTCAGTAGAAAAAATCATGTGTGCCACACATAGTAAAGTGTTGTACAAATAGCTATTGTAAAAACTAACGTTCTAATATTTTGGATGCATCACGCCACCAGAATTTGTATTTGATAAGACAGTTGAACGTCGTAGATCAACTGTCTTATAAGACGTTATGTGTAAACATGCGACTTTAAAATAGAACATATTCTAGGTGTACAGGATTTAGCTATTTAATTTTTAATGCTTTCTCAAATACTTCCACTGAAATTTCTGTCTCTTTCAAATTCATGTATACTACGTTAATATATTACCTGATGCCGACCTGAACATTTCGCGAACTTTGTCATAAAAGTGAGCCATAACTTACTCCTTGAGCTCTAAATTAGTTCATTTATTTTCAACAAGAACTCGTTGGGGTGCTGGAAACACAAATGAAAAAATAATTACCTTCTTGAAAACGAACTCTATCAAGATAATATGTTTGCCATTTTACGGCTACAGAGAATTTATACTTCTCTTATTCATTTAGCACATTGCCAGAATGTTTTATACGTAGGGGTGATTTTCAGTGTTAATTAGTATTTTCTTACAACTTATTGATACATAAAAAAAACTTTCTTCACAGCGCAACACTGAGAAACTAATTTTGAATAGGGTGTTCTCATTCAGCAGCATTTGATAATGTGCTTAGAACACATCAAGGTTCTCGCAATAGAGAGTATTTTCATAGAATATCGAGTCCTCTATTTCCAATAATTTTTTAGATATAATAATTTGAACATTAATCTATTGTCAAGGTATACTTTATTATACAACAATGTTTATTTCTAGTGCTTACAGAAAGTACATAAATTAATGATATCTTGTATCTATGGATATAGTAAATATCGACTCAATCGAAAAAATGTTTAACTGTTTTTTTAGAACTAGCCAAAGCGTTCGACACAGTTAATCATGAAATCCTGCTAAAGCAATTGGAAGTCATCGGGGTTAGAGGTGTTACTTTAGCTATATTTAAAGACTATTTATGTGACAGGCAGCAAACTGTAAAGATTTAATGACGCACAGTGACCCATTACCAGTCACCATGGGCGTGCCGCAGGGGATGGTAATAGGTCCAATATTATTTCTAATCTATATAAATAATATGTCTAGATTAAAAAATACAAACAGTTATGTAATATCACATGCGGATGATACAGCAATAACTTTCATTGGAGGTACATGGGAGGAGGTCCACAGTAATACAGAAATGGAATTAAAAATCTAATTAAATTTGTTAAATAAAAGTCTCCTAAGTTTCAATGTAGATAAAACAAAATTTATGACAGTCTCTTCTACAATAAAGGATCAACCACATAAAGTCAATTTAACAATAGACAGTAGCTCCTGTGACAATAATCCAAACTGTACTTGTTCTGTTATCCACAAAGTAACCTCAATCGAATATTTAGGAATAATGATTGATCAATTTTTGCGCTGGGCGGAACATGTTCCATACACCATAAAGAGACTTTTACCAATTAAAAAAAAATAGGTAAGGATATTTACACAGAACTTCCCTCTTTATTTATACCAGGTGGTAGTGGCCATTTTCTTTTCTAAAGTAGGTTTAGAATGTTATGAAACGTGGAAATTTTAAATAGCAAAAAAAATGTTTTCCACCATATATTCTAGGTACAATAGTTGTAAAAAAAGGTTCAAAAAATGTTTCCCTTTTGATTTTTTTTTTCTGAAATAGGTATAGAATGTCATGAAACGTGGAAATTTTAAGTTTGAGCAAAAAACATTTTTTTCATCATAATATATAGTAATAGTAAAAAAATTTAAAAAATGTTTCCTTTCGAATTTTTTTTTTTTTTTAATAGATTTAGAATGTCGTGAAATGTGGACATTTTAAATTTGAGCAAAAAAAAATTTCCCATCTTTCTACTAGTGAAAAAATTTTCAAAAAGTTTTGAGAAGATTTTTTTTCTGAAATAGGTTTAGAATGTCATAAAACGTTGAAATTTTAAATTTGACAAAATTTTCAAATCTTTCTTTTTGAATTTTTTTTCAAGACAGATTTAGAATGCCATGAAACCCGGAAATTTTAAATTTGAGCAAAAAAATTTCCCATCTTTCTACTGGAAAAAACATTTTCAAAAAGTTTTTAATTTTGTTTTTTCTCAAATTGGTTTAGCATGTCATGAAACGTAGAAATTTTATATTTGAGCGGAAAAAAAAAATCTTTCATAAATTCTGTTCGCTTTAGACGGCCCACCCTGTATATTTTCCAGTGAAAATCTAACCATTTCTTCGCTGATACTAGTGTCAGCTACCTACCAAATTTGACTATTATCCGTCAAGTAGTTCTTTGATAATGCACCAACAGACAGACAGACAGACGGAATTGAAACACCTATATTTTCGTAATCTACATGATCTAAAACGTGAAAATCCGAAAAAATCTCGGAAGGTGTTTTTCTCTCGAATACAGTACTTCCCTTCCCTATACGAGGGAAGTAATATTCTAAATAATAAACTTATTCTTATTGTGTACGAAGCGTTAGCAGAATCTATCTTGAGGTACTGCATAACTGTTTGGGGTGGCCTGTATAATACTCTGCTCCATACTTACAGGTTGTCCAAAACACTTTATTAAAAATAATGCTAAAAAAAGATAAACTATACTCTACGGAACTGTTGTATCATGAAATTCAAATATTTAGCATACGAAAACTATACACTTATCACTGTTTGCTATGGATGTTGAAGAAACCAATATGCTGCGTATCTCATCTGTATAACACTCGAGCTACAGCCAACCAAATAGCAGATATTCCATTATGTAGGAAAAGTCACACTCAACGATTCACGTCGGTTTTTGGCCCAAAACTTTTTAATGTACTCCCCAAACAAATTAAGATATTGTCAAACACCCATATAATAAAAAGAGAACTAGAAGAATATGTAAACGAAAATTTTAATACTAAAAAATGTATTGTTTTTTTTGTAGGTATAGCAAATATAACAATAATAATGGATCTTAAATATTATGCAAACATCAATTAAACTTTCCTAACATAGCTTCCTAATTTCTGATTTTAAATTATATAGTTTACGATTTTGCACAGAGTTGTCTCTTTCTCCTTGTTCATAATTATGCTTATAAGTAGATTAAGTATATATTATATTGTTAATTAATATATTCTTTAGTATCTTCAATTATTTTTTATCAAGTACATGAATTTTACTTTACTAATAATCTAGTTCTATTTAAATAGTATATAACAAGTAATATTCTAAGATGAGGATGAGTCACGCAACACAAGCTTTGCTTAAGTAACTCACCCTCACTTAAAGCAAATATAGTCTGTAAATATAATCAATTACATTATTAACTGTGTTTGTTGTAACTGTACTTACTGTAACAAATTTATATGAATAAATTACTTACTTACTTACTTACTTACTTACTTACTTACTTACTTACTATATCTGCATTAGGATTTGGAAACGCCATAACTCATTGTTTGTATTAAACAGCAACTTTGGGGTAAATAAGTAAAGGAAGCTAGTAAGAGCCCAAAAAGTTGGAAATTGGTATATGCATATTAATTACTAGAAGCAATGATGTTAACTTTTCTTATTACATCTGTCACCCTCACCACTCAAAAGGGTTAACAAAATAAAATAAAGATATCGGCTTGAAATTTGGTACACGTGTTTATCATAACGAGATTTTGAACTAAATTATATTGTGAGCTTAACTCGTTGAAGGATTAGGAGGAATAGATAGGGGTAAATAATAACTAAATCAAGCCAGCAAGACTCCAGAAACTTGGGATTTGGTGTATATACTAGACGCCAAGATCTCAATCCTTTCATGCATCCACCACCATTATTAAAGGAGTGAACACAATAAAATTAAGATATTGATTCGAAATTTGGTACACGTATGTAGGTATCATAACGAAATCTGGAACTAGATTATATGTTGAGCTTATACTATTGAAGGGTTGGGGAGGGGGGATGAATATGGGATGAATATGGGTCAATAAATAAAGCAAGGGGGTCCAGGCCCCCTGTCACATGAAATGTCGCTTGCTCTTATCATCCTAAACCCACAACCTTCGTGTTTTGAACATGTCACGGGATGTTATTGTATTTTGTACGGCTGTACTGCTTAACATCTTTATCAACCCACCAACTGTCAAGTAACGCTTTTTCTGGGCTGGCACCTAGTTTTTCTTGCTTTCTTTTACTATATTAACAGAATTTCAAGGAATTATTTGGGGCTGTAGAGTTAGTATAAAATTTTGGTCGGACTACAGTACTATAACTATTATGTTTATATTGTTGCCAAATTTGTTTAAAAGCGGTTCGCTGGTTTCGGCACTATCGTGTCCACATACCCACATACATACAATTTTTTTTTAAACCTACAGATTTCATCTTATCACAATTTTTGTTAGCTCCCATACTATTATTGAAACATATTCTTTACAGGATTTTGCAAACAGCAGAAAAAATAACTATCTATAACTAAAAGAAAAACTTTGTGTAAAAATATTAATGAAATCTTTGCATTCTTTCGATAACCTGAAATCTGGTTATGCTAGCAAATTAAGATCCTAAAATGAATTTGTTTAATTTCTTATTTGACAATTCTCATTCTAACACTAGCATCCACACAGTCCCCTACGGCCATGCAGATTAAACTAGTATCTACATAACCCCCTACGATTATGAAGATTCAGTTGCAAATGAGAACAAAGGCCTAAAATGAATTTATTTATCCACCTTGTCTTAAAAAAAATTCATTCAAATGGATTACATTTTCATGAAATCTATAATTCTGTTTCTTGGAAATGCTTAGCTTTTGAAACATTTTTCGCCCTTATTCTGGAGCTCATCAGAAATACATAAAGCCACTCATAAAGATGTTTCATTCAAAACCAAGACAATTTCTATGAATAAGTGTAAAATAATTATATTTGACATTGACTGATAAAAACAACCTCACCATCTATTAGCTAACTAGTATGGAGCCTATATACTATGAATTATTATTTGTTTGCTTATAACTGTATTGAAACATATTCCTTATAGGATTTTGCAAACAGCAGAAAAAATAACTATCTAAAACTAAAAGAAAAACTTTGTGTAAAAATATTAATGAAATCTTTGCATTCTTTCGATAACCTGAATTCTGGTTATGCTAGCAAATTAAGATCCTAAAATGAATTTGTTTAATTTCTTATTTGACAATTCTCATTCTAACACTAGCATCCACACAGTCCCCTACGGCCATGCAGATTAAACTAGTATCTACATAACCCCCTACGATTATGAAGATTCAGTTAAAAATGAGAACAAAGGCCTAAAATGAATTTATTTATCTACCTTGTCTTAAAAAAAATTCATTCAAATGGATTATATTTTCATGAAATCTATAATTCTGTTTCTTGGAAATTCTTAGCGTTTGAAACGTTTTTCGCCCTTATTCTGGAGCTCATCAGAAAGACATAAAGCCACTCATAAAGATGTTTCATTCAAAACCAAGACAATTTCTATGAATAAGTGTAAAATAATTATATTTGACATTGACTGATAAAAACAACCTCACCATCTATTAGCTAACTAGTATGGAGCCTATATACTATGAATTATTATTTGTTTGCTTATAACTGTATTGAAACATATTCCTTATAGGATTTTGCAAACAGCAGAAAAAATAACTATCTATAACTAAAAGAAAAACTTTGTGTTAAAATATTAATGAAATCTTTGCATTCTTTCGATAACCTGAAGTCTGGTTATGCTAGCAAATTAAGATCCTAAAATGAATTTGTCTAATTTCTTATTTGACAATTCTCATTCTAACACTATTACTTACGACTTACATTACGCATTGTAATAAAGTCGATAGCGAGAATTATTATTGTTATTGTTATTCGCTCTCATGAAACCGTACACTCTCGAACACATGCTCAAACCGAATGCCAAATTGTCTTCAAGATAATTCAAGCCATAGTAATACCAAGAATTAAAAAATACAGACGTCCATATTTTATGAACAAACGACTGGAAGAACGGATGTGCAGTTAAAATTAAACGTGAGAGTTGAGGACAACCAGATGGGGTGCACTTGCATTCGGATTTACATATTTATAAGAGAGACTCACACTAAGTCCCACTTTCCACTTGTATTCTAATTAGAACTGATACCATTTTTAGTTTAACAGATATAGACTAGTTCACACTCTTTCATATAACATCGTCCATTATTTCGGGGTCGATGGGCGATGACACTTGGCCACATGGGCTTCGGCACATATAAATTAGATGAAATAAAACAATAGCAATACTTTGTACAATGTTGTACACTTCGTTATTAGTATTAGAAACAAAGTTAAGACTTTGGTGGAATAACTTATTTTCAATACCACTTTAACTATTTGCAACGGTCAACTTCTAGATATGTGCAAATATTCAAAAGTATGCATGACAAAATCAGTTTTGCTTTCAATTTTATATCGACAGTATCGAATTTTCAGATCAAATCAACTGCCAATATATTTAGACGTTTGTGTACAGTTCTCTACATGTATTTAATGCCCATAAAAAACGTCAAAGCTTTGCCCCATACACATGGACGGGAGAGCGGGGCATGCTATATATTCGTAGAAAATGGTAAATCATAAATATAATGTATTACTTAATACATGGAACAACATTATTCTCATATAGAGTATGTTCTGGCATAATTAAAATAAGAAATTAACGGAACACACCTGTTTCAATTATAATTTAAAATTATTTTGATAGTTACCCGACTCCTACCAAAATTATTTTAGGATGTAACGGTTTACAGCGGGTATGTAAACCCTACCTTCTACAGAGTCTAACTTAATATTGTCAGCATATATTGAATATCGAATTTGTCAGTGCTCCACAAATATATGATATTATTCGTATCTTGGCATAAGCAAAACAGTAAAATTTATTAATTTATCACTGTACCAAATAACTGTTCATTTACCAAAGGCAATGCTTCTAAAGGGTGTAGCAGAATAATCATGGTAAAATGGCCCCAGAAGCGTTTCGACCTAATTTGGCGTCAGTAGATCGACAATAGGAAAGGAAATGTTTTCCACGAGTTGTAGCCCCCCTGTCACTACTGGTAACCCCTTCACCTTAATAAATATAGTTCTTCGTGTTCATTTTCTATCTCTGCAAGGTGTGCGTTAATTATTATGAAAAAAATTGACCATGTGCATGTGATTTAAATGCATCTTAGAAAGAAAAATTCAGCTGATTTGGCTGCCCCCCTCGAATAAAGAAATACATAAAAAAAATTCATGGTAATAATGATTCGCGTACACAAAACTTTTTCCGAAAATACACTGTTATGAGTAGTTTATTGTAGATTTTTTCAAATTCTTAGAAGCGGTGCGTCATGATTAAAAAAAAAAATATATATTGTGATGCGTTATACTAGTTTTATCTATACGGCTAGTGGCGCTTAGTAGTCCAAGAATTATAAAGGATTTCATAACAAAAAATGTGTTCCTTCAGTAACTGGTAGTGGAGGAATTATGCATCATAAAACCACAGAAATACTGATAACTCGTTAACTGTTGAAGATATAAAAAAAACTAATCATTATAAAAAGAAAAGCTGGACTAATTTCCTAAAAGAACGTCCTTTTGTAATTTTCTTGTACGTGCCTTTTTTTTTCGAGAAAATCGATATTTTATTGCGCGCGGTCTATAGTAAAAACTGAATTGCTCGAAAACCAAACAAGATAGAAAGAAAAACCAAAATGGGTTTTAAAGGGGATACAAAATACTCTATTGTGTTGCCATGATTGATATTTATTAGTATATAAAAATAACAATATAATATAGTTATCTCTTGATTTTTTGTGCATCTAATGGCCCATAAAAAATAACTGACTTTAATATAAGTTGTAAATGGATTATCTTAGTTCCAGGCAGTACTTCAATGCAGAAAAAGTTATGATGAGCAATTCTTTTATATTGTCAACGGTTAACGAGTTATCAGTAAAATAAGTCTTTTTTCACCGAAGGAGTGGTTTTGGGGGGGGGGGGGGTGCGCGGCACCCCCAGAACTGATTTTTATGGTTTTGTGATGTTTAATCCTCCCACTAACAGTTACTGAAGGAAAATCTCAAATAACATTTTTTGCGAGCTTCTGGTGTATTTTTTACTTTATCGACTGGACTGTAGCCACTGAAACTTTAATTGTCTATCAATACGGTGTCGTCTTTTACTGATAATTAATTATTATTCACTGCACTGACCTTCACTGCAATGCATATGTCGCTCAAGATTAAAATTAACAATTTCGGAATTTCGACAGCTCCACGATTAAGCCATACCAAACTAATCCTACATTTATAATAGTCTGTGCTAGCTTTAAGTTTTTTTTTTTTAATTTAAATATTTATTTACAATTAACTATTACCGGATCTTCTGAGAATTATGTAATTCGGTATCCTTTGTATGCATTGTATGCATATAGACACATTCTTCTAAAGCCGACCGAGAACCTCGACTGCACCAATGTCTTAGTGGTTGATGGAAACAATTTCTTTTGCTCACATTTAAAATTTTCACGGTTCGTGACATTCTAAACCTATTTAAAAAAAATTATGAAAATTTAAAATAGAAGAAAATTTTGAAATTTTGAAAATTTTGTAGAAAATGAATGGAAAAAAAAATTCTTTGCTCAAATTTAAAACGTCCACGTTTCATGACATTCTAAAGGTATTTCAATAAAGAAATATTAAAAAAATATTTGTTTTTTATTATTTTACCACTACAAGAGAGTAGATTATGGAAAACATTTTTTTCTTCACCACTATACAGTAAATGATGAAAAAAAGTTATTAGGTTTTCTCTGTAATAATATGGCGATTATAATTATCATATGTTAGAGTGACCGTCTTGTATGAATAAAGAGGGAAGTTCCGTGTAAATATATTTACCAGTTTTTTTTTAACAATAAGCTTAAATTCGCGTTCTTCTTTTTCTAAACGCTTATATCTCGAGAAGAGTGAGGTTAGGTAAAAAATGTCAAGAATCAAAAAATTCTTAGAATTGTCCATTTTATTAGAAGAACTTAGAAGAAATTTTTGGTGGCTGGAAATAGCGCACTTCTGTCCCACTTTACGACCGGAAATCGAAAAAGCACCAGTTCCTATGACTCTGACTTTGTTCTATACATCTTTAGGAATATTTTGCGCCATCTCACATAAAAATCAGGTGGGGCGGAGTCTCATGTTGTGGTTTAAGCCTTTTTCCTGCTTCATTTTCTCGACTAGATCTCTAGACACAAATCGTACTTAATTTTCTTATTCAAGATTTTACATGACATAGATTGCATCCCTACAATTATGCGAAATTATCTAATGTGTAGATAGGTATTTAGGCACGACAGTACCTATAATTTGCAAGAGCAAATACAATAAAATATTCTTGTATTCAGTAAATCATTAATGTAGTGTAAACAATCATTTTAGTAACAGGTAGCGTAGCGGCCTAATACGTGTTAGTAATGACTACGGTTGGTCATAACATCTAATAAGTCATAATCATCTCAATTTATGTTTGCGTTTTTCAAATGTACAACCCATTCCATACACCCTAGGCTTTAAATTCAGGGGAGGTCTAATATATGTAATATTTGTATGTATATGTTTAAAAGTATATTTAGTTGCAGACTTACAAACATAAAAATCTGCCTCTAACCTAATTTTCTTTTAGTTCTTTTTTATTGACTTGTATTTACTTTACTTTTCAGTGACATTAATTTATTCATTTCATATATTACATATTAAAAATATATTTTATTACATTTTCAGTTTAGTTTAGTTCAGTTATATGCAAAATATTTATAAATTTTAACAATTTATTTTTGTACGCAGGCCAGTGAGCAAATTAATGTTTATTTCCTGTTCTTTAATTAGGTTTCATATGTTAAATAGTGTACCAAATAGATAATATTACAGTTGTACAGAACATTTTTATTGTGACATTTGCCGATTACATATTTTGGTTAACTAAATCCAACATATCTGTAAACTTTTCATAATAATAACCAATTATCCACACAACTCAAGGAGCAAACGATTTATTTGGGTGCACACAAGTTTCTCTTAATGCCTAGAAATTTTCCAACGTTTTTCCCATTCATCTCTAATTCTTCCTATGGTTTTTAAGATGGTAATGAATATTTAACATATTATTATATGTTGTCAGTAACAATAACATAAACTAATGAAGTATTTCTGGTGTAAGATAATATGCGAATTTTTACATAAATTTGTAAGACGTACAAAAAGATGGAAGTTGAAACTATTATTGTGATAAATTTTTTAAACAGCGGTGCGACGTCTACGTTTCGGTTGTATTTTTAAAATTATTATAGCTGTTTATTATTATTAAAGTAATATCTATCAGTTTATTAAATCAACTAACTAAAAATTGTAAATAGATATTAAAAAATTTAAGTTAGTTATAAGGTACCTACGCATAGTCAGAAAGGAACTAAAACCATATTTATATATTAAAAAAAAAAAAACAAAAAACCTAAATAAAATACTTTTATTGATGTTATTACTTGAGTAAATTAAATACTAAACATTAATATTTTTCCCCAAATTTGTATATAAATTAAGTTTGCAATTCTGAATGATACGAGGGTATGTAGGCGAGAAATGGAACACACTGTATATGTAAATACAAACCATAACATAAACTAATAAAATACTTGTTAATAAATTAAACACTGCTTTTAGATGAATCAATCAATATATTATAAATACTCTACATATGATTCGGCTTATTAGGCCTTTATCAAGAGTATTACATAGTGAATACTGTATTCACTATGTAATACTCTTGATAAAGGCCTAATAAGCCGAAACATATGTAGAGTATTTATAATATATTGATTGATTCATCTAAAAGCAGTGTTTAATTTATTAACAATTATTTTCAAGATGTTTCACAAGGAACCTACCACAAGTTCAGTTCAGTGTATTAATAATAAAATACTTCTGAAAACAAGTGTATTTTCTCTATTGAAATTCATTAAACGTTGACAGAAATTGGATGAGAATGAGATTGAAGCTAATTTTATTGAGATATTTTTTTAAATAGCGTCGTCTATGTTTCTGTTATAAAAATATGAATTTGGGCTATTTGCTTATATTATATTACAATAAACTATAACTTAGTAACGAATTATGAAAGATATTTCGTTAGAAATATTAATCTTTCACTCAGACTGCGTACTTCTATATCGACTTTTTCTCCGCTATAGTTCAACTTCCGAGACGTGCGAAGAGCTCCCCCTGGGCATAGTTCACAACGATGGGGTTAAAAAACACACATCTTCCCGTAAGGGAATTTTTATGCAGAAAGTTGGAATCATATGGGAAAACGTTTTGTTACTGAGTTGACAAAGAATGTTATTCCTATAAAAATCAGTGTATGCTTTAAATTCTAATAATAACATAAAGTTTATATGAGCAGCAGGAATCACCAACGAGACGACAACAGACATAGTGACTGTGTCGAAATGATCTGTAGGATAGAAGAGATGTATTAGAATATTGGCTAAATATTTGTGGATGCTGATTTATATTGTATTGCTTGTCTCGCTGAAGTCTTGAAAAATAAAAACAGCAAAATTATATACAGCGAGAATAAAAAATACTAAAACATGACCCAACTTTTAAGATACTGAGTGTATAAAAGACTCTTGAAAAATATCAATTTTTGTTTTCAATTACTGAAGTTTTGGTGTAATTTATAATTTTCAATTTTACACATCCCTATCCCCAGCCACCCCAACTTTTTTCAAATAGCAACCTACCCTTTATGATACCTCAAAAGAAAGGCATTTTAATAGGCAGGATTAATGAATTTAATTATAATAACAAATTATCTAATAAGTTTAAACTAGCTCCGTTAACAGCTATGCGATTTGCAAGTCACTGTTGAAAGTGTCGTAAACAGTTATGATATGCCGTTTGGGGCATTCGACCAATCTCCGCCTATATTTTGTATTTCAGATCCTCCAAATTATTAGGCCTATTGTTATAGACGCAACCCTTTAAATGACTCCATAAAACTGTCGAGCATGTAAAGTCAGGAGATCTAGCTGGCCATTCGATTGACCCTCTTCTGCCTATCCAACGGCCTGGAAACACCTTGCTCAAGTGCGGTCTTACACTAATTCCATAGTGTGGCGGAGCACCATATTGCTGGCACTCTCCGACATCGGATACTGGTAAATCATCCGTTCGGTATCGCGTGTTCTATTTGTGATAGACTTTGGTTTCTGTGTTATCGTAGGTTGTACACCACTATAAGTAAAAGCTAGAGTTAATAACACCTTCCGTCAAAGCTATAAAAAAGAAATTCTGTATAGCAAAGTTAGATCTCCTACCATCGCCCACCCCGCATATGATATAAAAGACTAGACTCGCTACCCAGAAGAAAGTTGCACCAATCTATATATAGATTGGCCAAAGGTAGGTTTGGAGATCACAGTGATATAAATCGGGCAGAAGAATGGTGTATAAGAATAGCCCTAAAGAGGTGCTGCACGTATAGACCACTATCATATATGAGGATAATTACCGATTAAAGAAGAAGAAGAAAGATGACTCATGATATTCTTAAAACGCACTCAATAATTAAGAACCCAGTACTCCAGAATATACATAGAAACTTTCAAATCAGAGAAAATGTGGTAATAGGAACAAACATTGAGTGGAAAAAAAGAGTTACATCACCTGGAAATAAACTAGCTGGAAGATTAGCAAAAACAACCTGCAGATGACTAGATAGAGCTGACCAAGGAAAACGCCGGTATAACTAAAAGATAGTTGAGTGAAGGAAAGGAAGAAAACAAAAGCGTTGAATGGCAAAGAAACTTGCAGAGGGAGCAGAAAGGGAGGAAAACTTTCAAATTTATTCCAAACATTGGTACGGATCCAAAAGACTTTACATGGAAGTCAACCCAATTAATTACCAGCCATGGTCACATGGCGGAATACTATTGACGGTTTAATCTCAGACAACTTGATACAAATCGTATATGCGGTAAGGGTTAAGAAAACGAAGAGCACATAATAAAAAATTGTAACGATTAAAAGAGCAACCGCAAGTAATACCACGACCGACTATCTGAGGAGTGTCGGAAGAGCTACCCACTGACTCTCCCATTAAGATGCAAAGATAGAAACAAATTAGAATTTATAAATAACTGAGGTTAAAACCAAATTACAGACGATGAAGAAGAATAGATCAGACGGACAAGGGTTCCCTTGGTCTGGGGTTGCGTTAAATTGGGGGAAGGATTAAAAAAGGGCCTAATATCGAAAGGTTAAGGAGGGCATCCCGAAAGGGAAAAATCTTCGTGCCTGGTTTGTAAACGATTTGAAGAATTCCAATGCTGATGTTTCATTCATTTTCAAAATACTTTACTCTTATAACTCATCATCATCAGTAGCCATACAGTCCTATAGTAGGTCCTCAGCTTTCTCTAACTTCTTTCGCCATTCGTTCCTATTTCTAGCTTGGGCCATCCAGTTAGCTGCTCCTATTTTTCTGGCATCCTCATTTATTCCGTCTCTCCATCTGAGTTTGGGCCTTCCGCTGTTTCGTGTTCCTACCGGGTGCGTCATAAGTATCTTTTTAGCAGGGTTGCTCTCTTTATACCTTGCGACATGTCCTGCCCATCTCAGTCTGCCTAGTTTTATTGTCGTGACAATGTCCTTTCCTCCTGTTCGCTTATATAGGTCGCATAGTTCAAAGTTGTACCTGCGCCTCCAGGTGCCATTTTCGCAAACCGCTCCATATATTTTTCTTAGAACCTTCCTCTCGAAGATTGCCAGCGACTCTTCATCGTTTTTTGTTAGGGTCCAGGTTTCGGATCCATACATTAGCACTGGAGTTATGAGTGTTCTATACATCCTAATTTTTTTATTTCTTGAGAGGTTACGGTTGCGAAAATGCTTAGCAAGGCCGTAGTAGCATCTATTGGCTATCATTATTCTGCGTTTTATTTGCATGCTTATGTTGTTTTCTGTGTTTACGGAGGCACCTAGGTAGACAAATTCAGGGACAGATTCAAAGTTGTGGTCGTTCATGGTGACGTTCTGACTCTTATATCTATTATTTAGATAATAGTTCAATCTCGTGAATTTTCATGCACTATTTTTTTATTGCATTAGTTCCATGAAATTTTAAAAATCTATGTACATAAACTTAAAGTTAGTTGTTCAGGTTAGGTTAGTCATCATTTCTTCTTCATATTATGAGGTAAAATTTAAAGTTTGAAAAATGTGTGTATATGAACGTAAGATTAGTTATTCAGGTTAGGTTGGTTTTCCTTTTTTGCGAGTATATTACTGGAGAAAATTAGCTGTTGGATATATTGTAACTTTCTTAAAGTTCTGACTTGCGAATATTCCATACCATTCCATATTTATAAAAAGTCCCCATCCCATACTCGTCGATTTTGGATGCTGAAATGACATCCTGCAACGTACAGACATCCCTAAATTCAACCCCCTTCGGGTGGCAGTTGCAGCCCCTAAATTTTTAAATGAGAATTACAGGTTTGTGATAATTCATTTGAAAGGTGTTTTCATTCTTTATTTAAAAATGATATGATCTTAATGTTTACTGCAAAAATTAACGGTATCGACGAAATTAATAATAATAATAATAAATTTTATTTAACCTGGCGGGGTGTCAGCAAATGCTGGTATTAATCCCAACCAGAAACTCAAATAAAAAATTACATTACGTACAGAAAGTAAAAGATAAGCACAAAATCAGTAACATAAAATATAAAAGTAATAAGGAATAAAAAGTAATGTAAGAATAGAAAATTACATTAAGTACACAAAGTAAGCACAAAATCAGTAGTATATAAAAAAGTAGGAATACAAAATAAAAGATAGAAAGATGTAGTCAACTATTTAAATATACATATAACAAAAAGTGCAAATTTAAACAATTTTAATTAGTTACTTAAAAATAATTCTTCAGTACATTTTTAAAATCCTTGTGAAAACAGACTTTTGATGTGATTTGGAATTGCGTTGTATAAGAAGACAGCTAAATAAATGAAAGGCGATTAATATTTTTTGGAATTATGACCTGGGATATTTAATGTAGTGTCTACGAAAAGTAGACGACAGCTATGCAGGGAACCGCGGAATATTAATTTCTTGCTAAGTTATTTAGGCTCCTAATATATTAATATGTTGTGCACAAGACATACCAGATGTAGTTGCCATTTCGATTGAAGATTAAGCCAATTCAATTTTTTATAAAATGGTGTGATATGATCACGCCTAGGTATCACTATCGAGAAACCTAAGCATGAGTATTGCAGCTTTTGCAATCTATATTGCTCTGCGGCAGTAAGACATGATCCATAAATGATGTTTCCATACTCAAGTTGAGATATTACAAGAAACTCTGATAATTTTAACTTAGTAGTTGTTGGTAAGATATATTTAAAGGCATAGAGCGATTTCAGTTTCGAATAACATTTTTGCAGTAATTTGGTAACATGAACTTCAAACGTTAAGTGTTTATTTAAGATAATTCCCAGACTCTTGGCAGATTCTACGAATAGTAGTTCTGTACCATTTATATATAACTTACAAAAATTGTCAGCAAAAGTTAAGCGTTTGGATGTGAAATTAATAGCAACGGATTTATGAGCATTATGCTTTAATCCATGATCCCTCAAGTATTTATATATTGAATCTAAATCAGCATTTATGTTGGCTATTGCCCGATCTACCTTAACTGGATTATATGAAGCGTACATTTGACTGTCGTCTGCAAACTGATGGAATTTACAGAATGTTATTTTCTCAAGTAGATCAAACATAAAAAGCACAAATAGTATGGGGCCCAAGATTGACCCTTGGGGCACCCCTGTTAGGACAAAGTTATATTGAGACATCAGTTGTTTTTCCGAGCAATATAATTTCACCTGTTGAGTTCTTCTGGATAAATAACTTCTGAACCAATTTACCGACTCAATTCCTAAATAGGCAAGTTTCCCCAATAGCAGTTCGTGATGTAAACAGTTAAAGGCCTTTGTGTAATCTAACATTACAGTAGTTGTAACTTGAAATTCATCAATAGCCTTTAAAAAGTCATCGGTCATGTCTACAAGTGTAGTGACAAGGCTGCGGCGGGCTCGAAAACCCGACTGATGATCTTGGGGTAATAGATCATGGGAACGGATATGATTTAATAACTGCTTTAATGTGAACTTTTGACATTATATTTAAAAGGGTTATAGGTCGCTACAACAAATGAAAATCTTAAAAACTTGCAGCGTTTTGTTCTTGCAGGCTAGCAAAAACAATTTCCCTCCATTTGTCTGGAGATTGAGAGCAATAAATAGTTGTCAGTGCATTGTGTATCGTTTGAGTTTTGGTAACTGCAATTTCTAAACATGGTTTATAAACGAAATGCATAATAATTTTACAGATGGTTGGTTACGGAGATGGAATGCGATCACAGGACGAAGTTGCTCGCCTATTTCAAGAAAAATTTCCTGATTTGCGGCCTCCCAAGGTACAATTAGCAAAATTGGAAAACAGGTAAAAGAAGAAGCTTCCAGTGTAATGAGTTACGATACCAAATTAGTGTTGTTTGAGTTTGAAAAAACCCACATAGTTCAAGTCGACAAGCAGCTTCAGCATTTCCCATTCCTTAATTATTCGCTTATTAAAAGAAAATAAAATGCATCCCTATAAACTGACCCCAACTCAGGAGCTTAGTAAAACGAGTTTAATAGAAAAACGTGTTTTTGTGAACAAATGATGCAAAGGTTAGATAACAATGTTATCCAAATAGAAAATGTTTTGTTTTCGAATGAGTCCACTTTTACTGTTCATGACCATGTTAATCATCAAAACTGTCGCTAATGAAAATCCTCACTGAATGATCGAATTATAAACGCAAAATCCTGAAAATGTTCATGTTTCGGCAGGGATAATTGGAAACCCGGTCATTGGTCCCTTTTTCATTAATGGTAATTTGAATGGAGATACTTATTTAACACTGCTCCAAAATAATGTTATGCCAATTTTGGCGAACTTATATCCTGCTCAAACAAACCCACAAGTTCCAGCAGATGTAATGTGCTTTCAGCGCCACCACATTACCGAATCGATGTCTGACAATACCTCGACTTAACATATCCAAATCGATCGATAGGCAGGCGAGGATCGCTAGAATGGCCAGCACATTGTCCCGATCTTACACCCTTAGATTTCTTTCTATGGGTATATGTGAAAAGTATAGTATACAAAACTAGGCCAAGCGATATAGCTGACTTAAGAAGAAGAATAACGGATGTGGTTAGGACGGTCACGCATCAGATGTTGGAAAACGTTAGAAGACATTTTTATTTACTATCAGGATGCTACCAAGACGTTCAACGAGCTTATTTTGAACATTTACATTGAAATTAATTTTTTTCAGTAATTATTATACTCTTCGCATATTACAAAACGAAGAGTAAATTACATTCGATCGATTTAAAACCGGTAATTTTCTCGTAGAGAAAAAAATTTATATCACTGTGTTGGGAATTCTAAACAATTTTCAAAATCTCCGTCCGTCCCACTGTCCGTCTCTCTGTCCGAACGTTACGTTTCTTGTAAGCACGATAACTTAAGAACGAAAAGTCCGATTGTATTGAAATTTGGAAAGTAAGTTAGTGTTAACTAGAGGGCGAACCCTATTGTTTTTGAACAAAATCTATAAATAAATGAAGTTATAAATTTTTGAAACGAAAAAAAAAATTTGTACATATTTTTTTTAATGTTTTGTAATTGAACTAAAAATGTCTAAAACTAACATTATTTTAAAAAAAAACTGCGAAGAGTATCCTATAGAATATTCAACAATTATATAAAGAGTCCAGTAAATCGGCGAAGAGTATAACGGTTAGCTTGTTTTTTTTTTTCGTTAATTTTTGCAATAAATATTAAAACCATGCCATTTTTTAATAGAGAATGAAAATACCTTTCAAATGAGGTATCACAAGACCCTTCTTCCCTTTTAAAATTTAGGGGTTCAACTGCACGATAGATATATCCGGAGGCGCTATGGGCTATCCTGGCAAATGAAGGAGACTGCCGCGAGATGCAGAGTGCATAGACCAGGCGGTAGCGATTCGGTGTCGGACCGTTGGATGTGCAGCAACCAAACCACAATCCTTAATTAGAAGCGATTGGGCTTGTGGCTACCACAAACTTCAAGTGCATCGGCCACTGTTCACTATCTCCTGCCGCCATTCCCACCTACTTCAGCTCGCCAGTTTCAATTATAAATTTACACCACAACTCCTCAATACTTGTAGCCACATAACCGGCATTTTATCTCATATTCAACCAGCCACAACAGATTGCAACTGCAAAGTTCCGAATGCTTATTAGAGAGAATCTATTGTGGTAAATGTGGTGTTGGTGTTATTGTTTCCAATATCGTACAATATTCAGATATCTTAATTGGGACAATAAATTGCAATAAATTAGATTGTGTTAGAATTATCTAGCTTGAAACATTTACATTTTGGTAGCAGGTCAGAGCGGTACATGAAAAATGTTAATAATTAAAGCAATGAAAATGTGCAGGAGTGCGATAAAAAATAAAACAACAATGAATGCCCAATAAGAAACAAGTACGTAGTTACAGACACTTGTTACGGAGTTATAACTCTTCATCAGCGTAACATAGCTTGTTTCTTATTGAGGTGTATTTAATTCATTATTATTTTCATCTTCGTTAATGATCAAGTTAACTTTAACTGTAATATATTTTATTTCTGCATATAGGTACGTCATTAAGGTGGCCATTCCCTAGAAAGAGACATCCGATAGGGAAATATTTATTATTTTTGCCCATAACTTTTTTTTCGTAGTACGTATATTTAAACAAAATATAAGAGTACCTAAGTAGAACTATGACAAGACTATTACTATGAATTTTCACTCAATAATTTCAGTGGTTTGCGAAATAGCTCGATTTAAAACTACGAAACAGGAAGATTAACACAATTTTTAAATTTAAATCGAGCTATTTTACAAACCACTGAAATTATTGAGTGAAAATTCATAGTAATAGTCTTGTTATGATTCTGCTTAGGTACTCTTATAGTTTTTTTAAATATACGTACTAAGAAAAAAAAGTTATAGCTAAAAATAGTAAATATTTCCCTATCGGATGTCTCTTTCTAGGGAATGGCCACCTTAAGAAGAATATTTTTTGGACATTTAGCAGACAATTTCCATACACTTCGTCGAATAAATATGAAAAAGAACAAATAACTTACTCATATTGATCTAGTTCCGACCACGCTAGTATACATATAATAAATATATAATTTGTGGTTTTTCATATTAAATATTCGGAGTGTATGAAAGTCGTCTGCAAAATACCCAAAATAATGTTTTTCTTAATAAAGTCTACCCATAAATAAAATACGTTACAGTTAAGTACTAGAAGCTCTAGGATACCAGAGTGAATGATTTTTGTTACATGTCCGTCAAATAAGATACTCAAATATTCCGCTTCTAATAAACCATTTTCAGATATCTTGTAATAGTGATGTCATTTCGAATAGTCTTTGTATTATCTTGAAAATTTCAAATAAAAACCGCTGCCTAAGGAATCACTACTTCCACATCCAGATTTCCCATCCAAGTCTCTTTAAAAGAAAACATCTTGACTATCTTTGCACTAGTATGTGAAAAATTAAAGAATTTATGCAATTATTTGGCAGTTCAAACGATTTGAAGGAGTGTTTTATTGAGTAAGCCACGGGGTGAGTATAGTTTTATAATCCCATTCTGGTTTTTTAATAACTTCCAAAGCAAGTAAATGTTTTATTTGTGATGTGGTTTGCACACCAAGTATACTAGTATTAACTGGGGTTATATTCCCTTAATTAGAATAGAATAGAATTACATGAATTAAATTAGATTTTAACACTACATAGTACGGAGTGTCTCAATTATTTTGCAGGCTCCGTCTATATTATAGTACATTATCAAGATCGAGTTTGGCTTACCCTCCCCCTTTCTAGGTGTTTGTATCCTTTCCCAGTACATCACAAACAGGATATTTCACAACTGAACCTTTCTGAATTTTTGATTGAACTTCTATACGTATCGTAACAAAACACATGATTTCTCAAAACACTTGAATACTATATTTACAGAAATAATTAAAACAAATGAAACAAGAAACACAAACATTTAACGTTAAAATAAATTAACAAACAATATTACGCAATACAAGAAAATGCAGTGGTCGCAGAGTTCGCGACCGAAGTATTTATTATCCCCCTGTAGATGTTGACCGAAGAGACGTTAAACCCTAAGTGCCAATTTTACCTCATCGAAATAAGACTTCTTAAAAGTGGGTGGTACACAATCAAAACTCGATCAATTACTACGTTCCCTACATTAAACTGTACTTAATTTTGAAGTTGCCTAACGGACCATGGGATTTACGAAAAATGAATTTATGTGCATCACATAATGCTGTGAACAATCCCTAATCTTTTATTATATCCTAACTTGCCCTATCTAACATTTATACCAGTAAGGCAAGTGAAAACCCCTTTGTCAATTACTTTAGTTTCATATCGGGAAAAACCTTATCCCAATCTGGTTTTACTACAAAAATTATTACATATGTTTTCTGGAATACTATGTGAATCAATTACCTTACTCCTGAAAATCTATTTTGACCCCACGACGCAACGCGCCGTCATATTTTATATCAGCCAGGCTATAAAACATTTGTCTGAATATTCTCGGTTCCTAGAAGGACTTGTAGCAAAACAAATTGTTCAGACATAAAATAATATAGATATTTTTACTCCTCCCATGAGACTTTTTTAAAGTGTCTACCCTCAATAAACTACTCAAGTCAAAAGGACATATTTCCAAATATCTAAAAAACTGAACGAAATTATACAACATAATTTAGATAGACTTGAAATGCGTAAATAACGGTTGTTTTATACACGATAGGGCCGCACTTGACTACCCATAATTCTACTTTTGTTACACACTATAGTTGGGCAAAAATAATGTTGAGGCGCATTGAAGACACAGAGGGGCTATCATAAGGGGCAGGTCTCTTAGTGTGGCCTTTCAGATAAAAATGTATTGTTATGATTTCAGAATTATGTTAATGATTAGCTTTAATCGTATACATAGTTTCTTGTTTTTCATATTAAATATATTATATTAAATATTAGTTAATAAATATTAAATATTAAGTACTTACATGAAAGTTGTCTGCAAAATACTCAACAAATATGTTTTCAAAGGCAACATTGAATGACACAACATAAATACAAGTTACAAGCTATAACTATAAGTCATAATATAAGATACATAAAAGGTAATAAGAATATATTTTCAAATCCTCTTTGACATTTATTTATACACTAGGAAAATAGTTGGGTTCAATATTAGGAGAAAGCGAATTATTTCAAGTGTCAATATTTCGTCTTTATTGTAAGATATCCTCAGGACTCTGAACATAGAATAATTACAATTTAACGAACAGCATATACCTTTAAATGTTCATTTTTAATTATTTATTTACGTCGGGTTATTTTCGCAACTAAGGCCAATTACCGACGCCTGGAAATTTTTTCAAATTTTTTCACCAAAGAGTGAGGACATTTTACTTGCTTAACATTTAATAAACAGGAGACCGACTCCCCTACATTCTCCGAAGGATGGCATATCTGCTACGCGATCCTCGCCTAATATTGTATAGCTTCTGCGTATGTCTGATGTAGAATCCTTCTAGAAGGTGGGACGAGATCGCTTTATTTCCCTGAAGATTCCCTTTCCAAGTACTAACCTTGACTTACAATGCTTAACTTCCCGCTTTGAGATGCTGGCTAATTATATCATTATAATATTGCAGTGCTGCTACCTTTAAGTTGCCTTCAACGATGCGTCGATCTCGAGCGAGTGCGAGTTTGCATTCTATGTCTACCAACTTTACATCGTTCTCTGCATCGTGCGTCGTTTCGTTTGCTAACGCGTTTCATTCAATTGCTAATCCTACGAACGAGTTAACTTCACCCATTATCTTTTATTCCCTCTTAATATATGATATACTATATAATGTATTTTATTTACTCTTATTTGATTATACAGACTGTCTATTTTACGAGGGCCACACCAAATATCTCGCTTAATATCTATTGTAGAAGAATAAAGTTTTAGAAACAGTTATCCCATTTTTTGTGAGCTATATTTCAGTAAAAAAAAATTTGAAATCCATAGCCTACTTTAAGAGATATATTACAAAAACCTGAAAAATAGGAAAACCACAAACGGTTATAGCTTCCTTATTTGAGGAGATACGAAAAAAGTTGAAGGAATGAAAGTTGACGGCAAATAAGAATAATAACGTGTAACAAAAAAATCGAAAAATGCAGTTGGCTTTGACATACGCTATTGTGCAAAAATGAAAAATACATATCTCAAAGTAGGCCATGACGCCATTAATTCCGTTATTTTTTTCTCATTCCAACGATATAAAACATGTCACAGAAATTTTAACCGATAGTGTCAATATTTAATATTTTACGAATACCACAATTCATATAATTGAATCGTAACAATCAGCTGTGCCATAATAGTAAAAATTCACTTTATAATAATTATAATTCCGTAATTATTTATTACAATTTAATACAAACCAATAAATATCTCATAAATAAAAATACAAGTACAAAACGAACATCCAAAGAAAAAAACGAAAAACTATGTATAACAGTACTACCTACTACTATATTGAAAAGAAATTGTGTGTATTTATTTTTCTAACTACAAATGCTCAAATTGTGCACCATGCATTCTGACACATAAACGTGCTCTACGAGTCACGTCACGCATTACATTTTGGAGCATTTCAGGAGTAATTGCCTCACATGCGTTTCGAATTCTGGTTTTGATGTCCTCAATATTTTCAGGGGCAGTTTGAAATACCTTGTCTTTAATGTAACCCCAGGCGAAAAAATCCAAGGGAGTAATATCTGGTGATCGAGCTGGCCATAGAATGGGTCCATAGGTGCCTATCCAGCTATCTGGCATAACTTGATTTAAATAATTTGTACATATTACAGCAGTGTGAGGTGGAGCCCCATCTTGTTGAAAATATGAATAATTTAATCTTTCTGCCACTGTTAATTCATAAAGAAAATCTTGAAATTCGTTTTGCAGGAAATTAAGGTATCTACGAGCGGTTAATTTGCCATCATAAAAATAAGGTCCAATTACTTTAGTCCCTAAAAGACCCAACCAAGCATTCGTAGAAAATCTTTCTTGGAAAGCAGTCTCTCTGCACCAATGTATATTTTCTCGTGTCCACTTATAATGTATATTTCTATTGAAAAATCCATTATTAGAAAAATTTGATTCGTCCGACCAAAGAATTTTGCTACATATCAGCGCGTCATTCCTTTTCTTATTTAATAACCATCTACAGAATCTTACTCTCCTTGGCTTATCTCCCTCATTTAAATGTTGAACTTTCCTCATTTTGTAGCATCGAAATCCGTTTTTTTTTCAATATTTTTCTTGCACTGTCTTTTTTTATGCGACAGTTTCTCTGAATTTGTCTCAAAGAGGTTTCCTCATTTTGGTTAACATAATTCATTACTCTATTCACTTTTCTTACATTATCCGCAACATGCGCTCGCCTTACTACTTTTTTTGAAAATGAACCGTGCGTTTTTAGATTTTGAACTAACTTCCTAAACATAGTTTGATTTGGCTGCGGAGCACCTGGAAATCTATCTCCGTAAACCGTGACTGCCACTCAGCGTCAAAATTGCACTGACAATAAATGCTAATCATATCGAATTTGTTATTATTGGTGTACACCATAATTACTGATATAAAATTTGTCTTAGAACTCGACAACGCAACATACAACATACAACAGTGACAATCTGTCAAATTTATTAATAACTGTATACATTGTTTTTCACTAATTATGGCACAGCTGATTGTTACGATTCAATTATATGAATTGTGGTATTCGTAAAATATTAAATATTGACACTATCGGTTAAAATTTTTGTGACATGTTTTATATCGTTGGAATGAGAAAAAAATAACGGAATTAATGGCGTCATGGCCTACTTTGAGATATGTATTTTTCATTTTTGCACAATAGCGTATGTCAAAGCCAACTGCATTTTTCGATTTTTTTGTTACACGTTATTATTCTTATTGCCTTTGCCGTCAACTTTCATTCCTTTAACTTTTTTCGTATCTCCTCAAATAAGGAAGCTATAACCGTTTGTGGTTTTCCTATTTTTCAGGTTTTTGTAATATATCTCATAAAGTAGGCTATGGATTTCAAATTTCTTTTTACTGAAATATAACTCACAAAAAATGGGATAACTGTTTCTAAAACTTTATTCTTCTACAATAGATATTAAGAGAGATATTTGGTGTGGCCCTCGTAAAATAGACAGTCTGTATATTAATTACTCAACTGCTTTTGAACAAATAATAATATCTATAAACAAATAGCGTGATTTATAATACACAAGTGTTTTATTATAACTCATTGCGTACAGCCAATCACTTTTAACTGCATGCCTAGCCTGTCCAATCGATGTAACGTGCAAAATAGAATAAAATGGCTTATTATTGAGGGGAGGAAGGCGATTTCACATGTTTGAATAGTTTGGTCGTTGTCAAATCAAGTTAAGTAATAATTGTGCCAAAAATAACGAAGTCGGTTAATGAAGATGATCTCTTATGTTAATATTTATTGTTATAATCGTAGATAAAGTATAGTACACAACTTGCGGTAATGGTAATAACACACTTGATGATTTAGAGCAAACTTCATCTGCGTGAGTTATTACCTACATTACCGCTCGTTAACTAGAATTTTTTTTTATTATTTACTTACTCGTATAGTTGTTATGTTCAAATATTGCTATGCTTGTAGTTATTGGCCGCTTAGGCCTATTTGGATATTGTACCATAAATAAACATACCCGATTATTATAACGAAGATTTTTTTTATGGCAGGTACATAAGTCCAATAGAATAGAACAATCCTTGTTGCCGACGCGTGACGTTTTGAAAAAATTATATTATATTTTCAAATGATCATTGTAATTTTTTTTTTTTATTTCATTTGCATTAATTACTTACATTCAAGTAGTTGTTTTTGTCTTTACTGGAATAGATACGATGATCACATGATAGTTATAAAAATTAATTGTGACAAATAAAAATTAATTACAAAAAGTTATGTAAGTACCAAATTAAAACTTGTTAAAGAGCGGACAATACACATTAAAAATGAATTGCAGTATGTAAATAAATTCTGTTTAGGGCTTTTCTGGTCTCTAGTCCAACCAGATGTAGGTTGTCAGAGAAATATAAAGTTTTGTTTTCAGTAGATTTCAATTCTTTATAGAATACATGTTTTTATTCTCATTTTCAACTGAATATTCATGGCCGTCAGGGGGTATGTAGTTTACTCTACATAACTGTAGGGGACTTGTGGATACTATTGTTACAATGAGAATTGTAAAATAAGAAATAAGCAAATTCATTTTAGAATTTTAATTGCTAGCATAACCAGAATACAGGTTCTCGAAAGAATGCAAAGACTGAAAATTAATATTTTTACAGATAGTTTTTCTTGTTAGTTCTCATAGATAGTTTTCTCTGCTGTTTACCAACTCCTATAAGTATTCATTCATTATTTATCAAGTATTGGAAAAGTTCTAGAAAAAAATAATTAAATTTCGTATGGTTTTCAAGAGGAAGTCTACAAGTGATAGCTGAACTTACTACCCTAATGTATAATGCAGTAGATTTAAAGAAGACGGCTTTATCTGTGTTCCTCGATTTAGAAAAGCATTTGACACAGTATGTCACAAGCAACTTCTGTTGTAATTAGAAAGGATAGGATTCGGAAGAACAACAAATAAATTATTTAAGAGTTATCTGAAAAATAGAAGACTATGTCAAAATTAATAATACGTTGAGTGAACCAGGAACAGTGCTCTGTGGTGTACCACAAGGTACTGTACTTGGCCCGATATTTTTTATAATTTACATGAATAGTATACTCAGGTCAAATTTTACCGGAAGATTAATATCTTTCGCAGATGACAGCAATTTTTTACGAAAGTGATTCGTGGAATTCTTTAAAAAATACAGTGGAACGAGACATAGAACAATTGAAAAATCACTTTGACAATCAAAATTTAAGTATTAACTACAATAAAACATTTTTCTTACATCTGAAATCTTATAAAAATAATCTACCAAATTACAATATTATTATAATAATGAGTAATAACACTGAAATTGAAATATCTTGGTATTCACATAGATAATTAATCATTTACGATGGTAGGAGCATATCCAGGTAACACTTAAAAAACTGAGGGGATTAAAATACAAGTTTATACGACTAATAAATATTATACGTGTCAAGGAATTAATACTTGTATATAAATCACTGGTTGAATCAATTCTGCGGTACGGTATTATTGGTTGGGGAGGGGTAGCACAAACAATATTAAATCCACCACAGAAAATTCAAAATCGTATCATAAAGATAATATTAAATAAGCCATTTCGTTTTGCTACAGATAAATTGTATAACAACTGCTCTTTACTCAATATTAAACAACTATATTCTAGCAGTGCCTTACTTAATGCGTATAAAAATAAAAAGATCAACTGAACGTTCATCATTACGACACACGGAGCAAACAGAAAGGGAGTTTGAAAACACCAAAGACCACAAAAAAAAAATGCATCCACTGGATACAAGAAAATAGACATAAAGTGCATAAAACCTTCGAGTATTCGCAAGGCAAATGAAATAAATAATAAGGATAATTATATGGAATAGATGATAATCCTTCAATATTATCCTGGTAGCATTCTTATATTTCTTTATTACTGCAAGATTCTTAAGTTTCGAATGTCTAAATGTCTGTGTTTTTAGTGCGCTATCAGAATATAACTTTAATTTTATTATTATAAAGATTATAAGTATATTTGGATTACATGTATAGGTGTCTATATGTGTGTGTATATGTGAGCGATACGTATCCATATTTACTTAATATGTAATATTCTTGTAGTAAGCTTTATTTACTAGTAATATTTATTTATTGAATAAAATAATTTTGTTTTATCAATTAAAGAAACTGTTTCATTGATATAATGCAATATTTTCTTTTGTTATAAGCAAAATTGTTTTAAACAATATCCAACCAGTTTACCGTCTGGTACCATGGATCTTTATATCGTCAGTATCTCCTGAACTCATTCCAGCAAGAAAACTGCGTTCGAAGTGAATTCGATACTCATGCGCCCGTACCGCCGGCTCTAATAAACATTGGTCACAAATTTTGAACATGTTTCATTTCCTAAAGAAATATACTAAAAAGTACTATTATTATTCGATTAAACTCATCTCAATATACTTAAACCTTCAATCTTCGTGGAAGCAAACAAATGTTACATTAAATGGATAGCACAAATTACACCAAACTAAAGTTTTTTAGATACAAGGGAAGAGGTAGTGATGAAAGAGTGTATAGAATGTGAGGAATGTGTAATTGAGCGAGTGTGACGGTTATTGTGTGGTAAAACACCTAAAGGTAAGTTGGCCACTTCGCAGAATATCAAATAGGCAAGTTTAATTACAGGAACCACGGCTGCATGGTTAGGGGACCGGCTACTTGCGCTCGTGCCCGTCCCAATCGACCTTTGTTTTAAACGTTAAATAAATAATGAATTCAGGGACGTAGAAATTGTTTCACATATTAGGCGGTGATTTATGTGTTTTATTTAAATTTTAAAAATTGCGTTCTTGTCACTAACTGAATTTCAAATCAATAATGAGTACCAAAAATATATTCATTCGCCATAACCTCATTCTCCTTTTGGAAATGGTAAATAATAATTCGTCGCTCGAATGCTTGTTTGTTCCATACCACATTTTTTGAGAAATCGACCTTTTTACAGAATATGGTCGAGTAGGATAATATCTTACTTTACAACTGATTTTTATTGATATAACACATTTTAAAAAAAAGTTTATTATCAATTCCTTAATGTTCTATATGCATATTTAAAAAAGTAAATATGCCTGTTTGTTCTATATGCAATAGACAATCAAAATGATGCTTATTTGTTCCATGGTGCAGAAG
Organism: Stenurella melanura; assembly: GCA_963583905.1. Classification (NCBI taxonomy): domain Eukaryota; kingdom Metazoa; phylum Arthropoda; class Insecta; order Coleoptera; family Cerambycidae; genus Stenurella; species Stenurella melanura. The sequence goes on along the minus strand of OY757309.1, from coordinate 218,542,945 downwards.
GTATAATAAATATTCGGTGCTTAATTGTTCCATGTGCCGGAACCAATTACAAACTCTGTTTATTTTATCGTAGAGTACTTGTTTGATTCTTAAGCATACTTGAGTTTATGTTACCGAATCTTATCTAACTTTCTGCAATAGTAGTTCTGCGCTATGTCTAGAAGATTTTATTCATAAAAATACGGACACAATTTATAAAAGAAAAAATTGCGTCATATAAATTAACGGCGCATTGTTCTGTCGAGGAAGTTACATATTGTACCCTATGGCGCGAGGCAATTTTTGGCCGTGCAGGCAATCATATTGCCAGTGTCGTAATTATAATTTCAAAAGAAGTCTCGCGTTTTAAGCTAACAATACAAAAAACTATATTATGTCCGTAGCCTTGCAACAAAGTGATAGTATTGAGAAAACTGAACAAACATTTTCAGAGACAGGGCATAGTTTAATTCAATAGGTTGATTGTGTATACAGTAAGATTAAGAGAGCCTTAAAGCATAAAGAAATATACAGTCCACTGTCTCTTCTTCAATTTTTAAATTGGTTCCTCCAGGTAAATCACCGTTAAAAATAATCCAAATGAAAAAGAATGATTTTTTAATTTTAAATCAGTAGCTAAAGCTCTATGTTGTAAAGAAGTTCCTTATTCAAGATTAAAGCATGTTAAATATGAAAAACATTCAATGGAGTATGTGTGCTTTAAAACTTCTTTTGACAAAGATATTGTTATGGAAGAGGGTTCGGACTCGTATGTAAAACTTGGAGAACCTGGAAATATCGGGAAATTTTATAAATTGTATAAAGAAACAGGAAATTCTGTGTCTCGATATGGGAAACCATCGAGTTCTTAAGAATGTTCACTGATTCAATTCAGTTCAAAGAATTATTTTATGTCAAATAAAAAATTGCTTCACTAAAAAATGTGTGGAAATTACTATTTTTAGTTACGGAAAACCTGGAAAATTCAGGGAATTTTTTCAGCTTTGAAAAGTCTGAACCCTGTGGAATCAGTGCACATTGATATTAAGCCAACAACTAGAACTAGCAGCACTCCTTTACCAAAAGATAATAATTATTTTTCAAATATTGTATCAGGAATTCATCAACCATTAATGGATAAAACAAAAATTGATCATCTCAATGCAATGTTTGCTTACATGCCTCAGGTTCACAAACAATTTTATTTAATTGTTTTGCAAGAAGTGAAAGTTAAACCTATAGCTGAGAAAATTGCTGAATTGAAAAAGCCAATTGAAAAAGGCAACCTCAAAAAAATAGCTGCATCCAAAATTAAAAACCAGCGGCATAGAAAAAGTCAGTTAAAAAAAGCAATATAAAAGAAAAGAAAAATTCCACTTCATAAACTCATAGTATCATAAATAAATACATATTTGCTGCATGTAATCCCTATTCTATTGTATTATATTATATTACTTATGTAAATATACGTATTCTTTGCAATCAAAATTATGTTTCTATAATGGGGTCTGTATTCGTATGGAACAAAGTTGCAGATATCAAATTCTGATTGGTTGATTGTTCCATATGCAAAGTTAAATTCCAGATATCTCTTATAATTTTAAAATAAAATTTATATAACGCAGAGCATTAACTATTCATAGCATTTTTTGCGATTCAACCTATAATAGCATTAAATATATTTTCAATTTATAGAAATCACATTATTTATTTTATTAATTTATTTAATTGCCTTATTTATTTTATTTATATTTTATTACCCAAATCTTGAAACTGGATTATCTCAATATTATGTGTGTGGTATGGAACAAGCATTCCAGCGACGAATTGTAGGAAGTAGTCGAGTGCAATTAGGTTTTTACCTCGAAAGCCAGTTAAAATGAATGGATTTTCATGATTTTTCTTGCATTGAGTTTCTAATACTGAGTACAAAAAAGTTTACCCTTTAAAAATTGCCGCTTTTTACTTCAGGGTGGTTTACACCTCCTCTAAAGGGGTGGGCAAAAAGTAAAATAGTAACCACTGATTCTGATACAGAATCATATTGTTAAAAAGGTGGTTTACAATTTTTCATGAAAATTTATATTTTCAAGTTATAACGATTTGAAGAAATTGGTACCTTGAGAGTGTTTTTCATAAATTACTCAAAAGTCTTACATTTATGAAAAAAGTGGTATGGTACAAAATACAGGGTGTAATTAGTTTCATGTCATTAAAAAAACTGGTAATACTGACCGACTAGACAAACAGAAAACCTATATGACCTTTTTTCTCTAGGGGCACTTTGAAAAAAACTGACCTGGGTTTACATTTTTAAAGTTATGGTAGGAAAGATTTGAGAACCACTGTTTTTCAGGGTCAATGGATCTTATATTTCCGAATATTAGAAATAATAAAAAACTGTAACACCTGACTTGTGTTCCCGTCGGTATAAGGGCGGCACTTTGATGGGATTATTTGTATCGAACTTTTTATACCACTAATTATGAAAATGTAAATAATTCCTTCTCTTTCGGCACAACGTAAGCATAGCATGGCCGCAGGGGTTTAAATGGGATTTGTTTACATGTGTTTTTTAATTTGGAACAAAGCTATTGTATACTTATTGTCGTTTGTAAGAATGTATAAAATTTAAAGGTGTTTTATTAACATTTGTAACATTGTGTTAAAAGCTTAAAAAATTAGTAATTGTTTTATGAAATTGGAAAACGAACAGTTAGACGTCCGAGATACGATAACAGAAAATAGTTGTGTATTTTAAGTTAGGAAAAAATCTGATTTTTTTAACGAATTGAGCGCATAATTTTTCCCAATCAGGTACCGAAAACTAAAAATCAAGTCTTTGGTCTATGAAAATCAATGTAAACAATAATAAACAGATAAAAACAAGACAACGAATACTAATAATAATAATCATACCTTTAATGCCCAATAGGTAACACCCAATAACTGAACAATTCTTTTGAATTTTTTACAAAAATTGTTCGAAATGACCTCCATCTCCACGTATACACATTTCGGTACGTCGAACTAATAACATACTTACTCCGTTCAACACATTTGGTAAATTAGAATCATTTTTTATGGTTTCTGTGCACATTAAAATACATCGTTGCAATTGTTCTAGAGCTCTTCCGCACCAGCAGCATTTCCACCACTTTCTCCATGTACCAAGTCCATATCCGCGAGCTCTGGATAAGTGTAATCTCCCATAATGTCCAAAATCTGCGTTTTAAAACACCACACTAAACTGTGAATTAACGTTATCAATAAAGAAAACCCAAGGAAGGAGCTGAATCTGGCGAAAATATTCATCTAAAAATAAGTTTGTTGGATTGCATGAATTTTTCTAAAAAGCGTATTTCTATTAAGTGGAGGGAATATTACAATCAGTTCAAAAATGACAACCCAAGTAATAGATATACCCTGATTGAAAACGATTTAAATAGAAACCCGTGGTTCCATCACTTAGAAGAAAGTAGAAAACTCATCACTACTGTTATCCCTGAAGAATATACATATATATAAAGAAATAGTACGTTTCCTGAGTAAGGTAAACCAGCTATTATAGGGCACTATAGGTTTAGATTTGTTCATTTATGTGTTTAACCCTGTGTTTATTTTACCTACTATCCGTGGTCTTAATCCTGTGTGTCTTTATAAATGCCCTGATGGACCCCTGGGCGAGAAGAGGGTGTCACTGTTTACGTCCTTGTTGTTAGTCTTCAATTATTCCACTACGTTGTTTAGGTTAGCTTTCAAGATATGCAACTGGCTAATGGATTAGGTCCAATGCCATAAAAAAAAACTTGGTCCAAAATCCAAAAAGTAACACAAAAAGCACGAACGAGAAGTAGTGTCTTACGTAACCAAGTACTAACGACTTGAACGATAAGTCAATAAAATAAATCTTAACATAAGTGGCACAAAATTCAAAAAGAAAACCAACAGACAAAACCAAGGAACGGGTACGTCGCGTCATGCGTACGTTCTTTACCAAGTAAGGACGAAACTAAAATTATTACTTGAGAATATTACAAGGGAGAGATAGCACGCCTAATACGATAATTGGCCGCGAAGAAGCAAAAAACATGACGATGTCCTCTGTCGGTCAATTTTAACTGTTTTGTCGGCATACTTATTTGCAGGAATGTCAGAGTATCTCGTGCGACAAGACGCGAGGCAATAAAACCTACCCCAATATGCCAGCAGTTCTCAAACTGGGTTATCAAGTATTTTGGAAATTTTCGTTTATTTTTTTTCTCTAAAACTATGAGCTTTAGACCCCATGTTATATAAGGTTTTTTTGTTTGTCTTGTCGTTCCCTACCACCAGTTTTTTTTAATGACATGAAACTAATTACACCCTGTATAACATTATGAAATTAAATGTTTTGTTTTTTATTTATTTCTGTACGATGAATAGTTCTAAAAATAAGATGGTTCAAAAATGGCGCTTGAATGTTCATCAGTCGAGATATAATGTTTAAATCTCAGATGTGTCAGAAATAATCAGATTGATGGTTAAAAATACATATAATAGAAATTAAAGGCCTTTTTTCTATCCATACAGCTTGGAAGATAACAATGTTATGTGCAAAACAATGAGTGCTCTGTAATTTTTTTTTAAGAAAAAATTTAGGATTTTCCTGGTGCCATGGGTCATATAATGGAAATTCAAAAAATCTGCACCACTTTTTATTAATATATAGCATTACCAACATGTTCTAATTTTTTGGCATTTTTAAAGCAGTCGTTTTTAAAAATATACCTATTTTAAATTAAGAATAATTTTATTATTTTGCGAAAAAAAATTCCTGTTTTTGTAAATAGCAATTGCAAAGGAAAATATGAAAATATGAAAAATAAAGCTTGAGAAGATATATTAATTTGCTTTGAAAATATTTGTAGAATTAATAGTTTCGGAAATACAACAGCACAAATGTGGGGCTTGAACCGTTAGTGGCAAAGACATTTAAATTTCATATTTCTTCAAATCTTTTGAAAATTGAAGCTTTCAAAATCAGAGCATGTTGGTAATACTACGTATTAATAAAAACTGGAACACATTTTTTTTATCTCTATTCTATGGCCAATGACAGCAGGAAAATCTTTTAATTTTTTATTTAAAAAAATTACAAAACACTAGTTGTTTTGCACATAACATCGTTCTTTTTCATCTTATTTTTAGAACTAGTCATCGTACAGAAATAAACGAAAAACAAAATACCTGTAATTTCATAGTCTTATTTTTTGTACCATACCCCTTTTTCCATAAGACTCATGAGTTATTTACAAAAAACAGTCTCAAGCGAGGGGTCAACCACTGCCGGAAATTCGTGTACAAATTTTCAGGAATAACACGGGAATACTCGGGAATATTCCTCAATACGCGGGAATACTCAGCAATACGCGGAAATACTCAGCAATACACGAGAATACTAAGGAATACCCCGGCAATGCTCTAGAATACTCAGGAATACCCCGGCAATACTCAGGAATGCTCCGGAATACTTTGGAAATAGTCGAGAATCGAGTCAAGAATATGCACCGGCTCATAGTCTATATATTTAGTATGATTAGTACCTATGTATAATATATAATACCGTTGCAAAATATTAAAACCGCCTCAGTTCATATGCGGATGTCGGCCGCAATAGACCATTACTTCTTATATTAGGAATCAGTAGGTAAAAAAACTATTCTGGTGTAGTACGTCTGTTTAAATCAAATTTATTTTAACTTTTCAATGACATGTATTGTGTATTTCAGTATATCAGTATAGTTAATGGGCTCATTTAATGAATTTTATTTAGTAGTTGTTGTGGATAAAGTATTACTTAAAATTAGGCGACATTGAAAATTTTAGATGAATCCGATATGTAGTTCTCGAAATATACAACTTTTAAAGGACGTATTTGAAGCGCGGTGCGTCACTCAATAGGGCACGAAGCGGTCGCGTAACATGTCAAAGGTCGCATTCCGCTTGAGATCGTCAGTTCTTTCTCAGTGTTCTGTGCTCGGTTCTGTGCGTTTCTTTCGAGCCAAAAATAAAATATGGTGCTGGACCCCATTTTTCTGTACCGGTCCAGGATCATCCGAACCAGCATTACACCAACAGATGGATTGGTCGCGGAGGTCCGGTAAACTGGCCACCGAGGTCTCCTGATCTTACACCTCTAGATTATTTTTTATGGGGTCATCTCAAGTGAGAGGTGTACAATTTTAGAATTCAATACACGAGAACAGCTTCTAGAAAATAGTATTACTGTATGTGATAACAATAGAAATAACCCGGAAGTGATTGATAGGTTAGTGAAAAACATTAAAATGTTCTCGAAAATGTATTGACGCTGGGGGCATTCATGTTAAAAACCTGTTATAGTTTTAGTTGTTTGCACCGTTTTTAAATTTTTTCTTCGATTATTTAAAGTTCTAAATTTTATTTTGTCAAAATAAAATTGCAAACTTTTGTCTTTAATATTGCCACGAGGACCGTGAAATTTTCAAAATTACTTATTGGCATGTTCTCTGTAGGTAGGCTTAATTGATTCCTAAATCTAATAAAATAATTTTCGTATCTTTCCCAAATTAATTTTATGTATTTTATTTAACTTATAGCATGTTACAATATTTAAAGGAAGCTTAGTGTCATATTTCAAACACATAATAATTAATAGAGTTCACTTAACTATAAATTATATTCTACCTATATGGAATATGCCGACTAAGCAAGTAGCATTTATATAAATACGCGAATCATTTAATGATGGTGAGTCCATTGGCGTCCAGGCACATCTCCTCTACACCTCTACTAGGATGATTTGGTAAGAACACTTTTATTATATGTATTATTTTTGTTCAATTTTATTATGTCTTATTTTTAATTATTTTATTTGCCAGTTCCATTTTATTTATCTTTGATTTTTTACCATGATTTAGTGTGTTCAATAAATATATGTAAAAGTTATAATAATTTATTTATTAAAAAGAGCAACCTCTTCTCCCCAGGCTCCCCCAGGTCGTGGCACATGGTGGAGGCGTCTAGCTTCGTTCCTAGGGTTTTATTCTCCATAATAAAACCAATGTTTTTTTATGGTATTTCCATTGCCCGTGCCAACTGGCTGGAAATATGATGAAAAATATTTATTAAAAATTGGTACTTTTATTTTAGCCCGTGTAAACTGGTTAGTAGGTGGTACTAATTTATCCTCCAATTGTGGTATTTCTATTGCCCGTGGGAACTGGCTAGAAATAAAACAATAGAACAAAAATAAAAAGTATTATTCATATTTCAGCCCGTGTACACTGGTTGGTACAGGATAGTATTTTTTTGTTTCCTTGACTTAACCCTAATAGCACCCTTTTAATTAATTTATTTTTTTTGTACCTCGTTTCTCTTAGTAACTTAAAGTAAATTTTTAAACGCCGCGAATAAAGCCTGGGAGGAGAGATCATCAAAAGAGGAGTTGTGCCTGGACCTCCGTATACATGGACTCCCGTATACATGGGCATGTATGTATAGGGTATATATAGGAAATTAAGTCTTAGCAATTTCTAGCAATGCAAAGCACAAACAGTAAATCTTTTTAATAATATTAATATTTAGTACAGGTACATTGTCTTGTCCCTACGCTTTTCATTATTGAGAAGTAATAGCAGGAGCTTTCTGGAAAGTTCTCCCAGCCACGGTGAGATAGGAAGCCAGCTACTATCCCATTGATTTATAAGTCGAGTTGGTTCAAGAAAGAAGAGGGCTGGTACTCCTCCAGGGGTAGTAGTCACGCCAACCAACGGTGAAAACAATACTCCTAATCATCATGATGTTTTATTTGCACCCCATTGGTATTATTCATTGCACATTTTCTGGTTAAGTATTTCCTTTATTGGTGCAATTGCGTTAAAAAATCTAGAATAGAAAAAATATATATACTTAATGAAATAAACACACTTGCAGGAAACTCACAATGTATTAACTGGTACATAATAGAGATTGAAGAAAATATTTCAACCCTCGCACCAGGTGATTAAATTAACTGCATTTTGTACGATGTAGTGAATGATGATAAGTAGTCAATTAATAATATATTAAAGTTGATTTTTTTTAATAGGTACGTACCATACGTTAAAATGAAAATTGAGTAAAATACTCAATTTGATTAAAGCTGAGCTACCAAAATAGGGCCCATTTCAAATTCAAAAATACCACATCGTTGGGTTATTTAAGTTAATAATTTCGTACATTATTAAATAAATATCCTACACAATTGGTAACTTGAATTATTGCTATATTAGCACAGCTCAAGAAAGTACTAGTACACAAAATGAAGTAGATAAAAGGATAAGATTTCTGTTTTCTGTGTGTTTTACTAAAGTAAATTAATTTTTATAAAAAGAGGTGATGCATCACCCAGAATAGGTATGCCAGATGCTTAATTTAATAAGAAACAAAAAGAAATAAATAAATCATGCAAGATACAAGTAATTTTCTAAAATGAAATTAATATGTCGTTCCACGTAAAAGGAACATCAATTTTTTCTCCTGTGAGTAGTGATAAATTTATTTAAACCAACAATAGAAAGACTTGTTTCAAGGAACAGGGAGAGACACATATAAGTTTCATACATTTTACTTTTCGAAAATATAAGTGTTAATATGAAAACGAAGAGGGACAAATAGACAAAATAACTTATAACCTAATGTTAAGAATTAGGGACATAATTGTACTAATTGCATGCATTATATCATGTCTAATAAAAACATCAAGGGATGTTAGTTTATTGATTAAAACATTGTTTTTTTGTTGTTAAAAACAGAAGATTCTATAATAATTAGGAAATATTTCTTTTAAGTCGATAATTACGAGATGAAATTGTACTTATAGATTTTAAATAGTTTATCATTTTCTTTTACTTACCCAAAGCCTTATTGTCTTTTTCATGTGAATTACTCCGAGGCACGCGGAGCACTGACCAGAGCCAAACATCACCACACAACAAATCGACCTAGGAAGGGCCTCACAAACCCATAATAGTGATCATAATGCTGTCATAGATACCGAAGCCCAATGGTTAAAATGGAGTTCCGATGTACACACGGAGGACGAGCCAGTTTCCAGTAAATTCAGTACGAGCTTCGCTCTCTGTTAGGCAACTGTAAGCCCAATGGTTAAAATGGAGTTCCGATGTACACACGGAGGACGAGCCAGTTTCCAGTAAATTCAGTACGAGCTTCGCTCTCTGTTAGGCAACTGTAAAGGGACAAAATTCTTGGCCATTTTCCTAAATTTGCACATTCTGCAAATAAATTTCGCCATATTTTCCTACGTCCTTGTCTAACAGGAGCACATTTCACTCGAGATGGAGTGGAACCAAATTTTAATCGAGAAGCAAAATTGTCACCTATTGAAAAGTTTACCCTGGTCTTCGTAAACGTTACCTAGAAAACAGGTGATAAAGCTTTATACAATTGTTAGCTACTCACTTGAAGCAAACCAAGTAAATAAGTACTCACCTACTTACCAGACCAAAACTTCACCGAGGGCTCCCAGTTACAAGCAACACAAAAAATACTTGGCATGATAATCTCCATTGGACGTGGCTTACACTTATTACACAAGTAATATTTCCATCCAAGGGATGAAACGAAAAACCGCGTTGCTTATTCAGCATTATTTTAAGAAGAGTTGTGATTGTACTAAATGCAAATAGTGCTAAATTAAATGACAAATGACATATGACATTCCCTTGTGTGCCAACTTCAAGTTAAGAAACAAAACTCTTCCTACTGAGAATTGCCAATCGCAACGTCGGAGAACCGAAAGTAACTAGGTCAACAAATTGCTATTTGGTGGTGTGCGGTTAAACGCAGGACCGGACTCAGGTGAAATCAGTGTTTCAAAACGTGTGCCAAAAAACTATAATTTATTTACATGAACTTACTCTGTGTTTGTTGTAGAAAGTGTACTAATGTGTATATTTATTTATTTGTCTTTTTGTATTGTTTTGTATTGATATTTTTCTTTTTTTTTTTCTTTTTTTACTAAATGTATATACAATGTATTTTTTTTTGTTTGTTTTAAAATCTGGAGTCCAGCTTTGTCAGGTGGGGGAAATGTGCCACGAGGACCGTGAAATTTTCAAAATTACTTATTGGCATGTTCTCTGTAGGTAGGCTTAATTGATTCCTAAATCTAATAAAATAATTTTCGTATCTTTCCCAAATTAATTTTATGTATTTTATTTAACTTATAGCATGTTACAATATTTAAAGGAAGCTTAGTGTCATATTTCAAACACATAATAATTAATAGAGTTCACTTAACTATAAATTATATTCTACCTATATGGAATATGCCGACTAAGCAAGTAGCATTTATATAAATACGCGAATCATTTAATGATGGTGAGTCCATTGGCGTCCAGGCACATCTCCTCTACACCTCTACTAGGATGATTTGGTAAGAACACTTTTATTATATGTATTATTTTTGTTCAATTTTATTATGTCTTATTTTTAATTATTTTATTTGCCAGTTCCATTTTATTTATCTTTGATTTTTTACCATGATTTAGTGTGTTCAATAAATATATGTAAAAGTTATAATAATTTATTTATTAAAAAGAGCAACCTCTTCTCCCCAGGCTCCCCCAGGTCGTGGCAATATTTTCAATTTATTCTCAAAAGGTGTTTAATATTTTTTTGAATTGTGCTTGTTAATTCAAGCCTCTTCACTAACATTATTTTTCTTTCATGAATGAAATGGAATGTGTTTTATTTTGTATGAAATTTAAACTAAAAAAAGCTTAGAACACTGAATATCAAAACAAAAACAAATAACCTCTTTTATGGGGTATTTAGCTAAAATTAATAAAATAATTGTATTAGCTGGATTGTTATTTGTAGAAAATCAAATTTGGTCTTTCAGTACTTTTGAAAATTTATTGAAGAATAACCATAAACGTGCCATCAAATATTATGACATTATTTAATAAACTGGTCCATAGGTTTTACAAAAAAATTATATATAGTGTGATGTTAACGACCCTAACAGCCATATTAAAAAAATGGAGGTCGGTCCTGGAATTCCTCCAAAATCACTTACGCTATTCATTAACTTAAAAGACTATATGCGTACCAAATGTTATCTAAATAAGTGCAGTCATTTTAAAAATATGGCGGACTGAAGTTCTGGTCAAAAATCATAACACACCCCGTACCTCAAAAACGGTTCAGGGGTGTTCTGAACTCAGCTAAGCTCTACCTTCCACTAGAGTATGTCCGTGTAAATCTGGGATACCCTGTATATTTTTTTAAATCGAGATGAAAATAACAAATGTATTGGATTTGAACCATTAGTTTTGTAATTATTAATTCTCTAATAACAGGTTTACAAAATATGAATCAATGTGGATTTGATGGGTTTGAGGGGTTAACCAATCCCAGAAACACGAGTACAAATGTTCAGAAATACCACGGGAATAGTCTGGAATACTCGGAAATAATGTGAAATACTCGGGAATACTCGGATATACTCGGGAATACTCGTCAATACTCTGGATTACTCAGGAATACCCAGTATTCTCGGAAATATTGCAGGAATGCAGTATTCCTGGAATATTTATACAAATCTTGTGCCAGTGGTCGACTCCTCGGTCTCAAGGTACCAATTTTTTAAAGCTAAAATCGTTACAACTTGATAATATAAATTTTCCCGAAAATTGGTAAACCACCTTTTTTTACAATATGATTCTATATTAGAATCGGTGGTTACTATTCTGCTTTTTGCCCACCGCTCTAGAAGGGGGTGTGAACTACCCCGAAGTAAAAAACGGCGATTTTTAAAGGGTAAGCTTTTTTGTACTCAGTATTAGAAATTCAATGTAAAAAAAATCATTCAAATCCATTCATTATAGCTGAATTTCGACATTTTTCATTTTAATGACTAATTGCACTGCACTAATAATAATAACATAGTAATTTCTAACATCGACAATCGACATGCCATAATATAGTCATGCTAATTAGTATATATTTTGATTGAGATTTAGTTTTTACATATTATCATCTTTAAATTCCATTACTAATCGAGGACCTGATGGTATAACTTAATCATATTTCTTTAAAATGTCCACTTTAAGCTTTACCTTTGTCTCATTTTTTTTAAATTCTAATTCGAGGCACGTAAGTATATCCTACTGTTTGGAAAGTACTCTATTCATTCAATGTATCCTAGCCATTCTAAATTAGGTTCGATATCAGATGTAGAAGAAAACTGCCGATATATTTCATCATTTTATATTGATATAGTTTGTAGATTCCCCTAGCACCGCTTAGAAAGAAAACATACATGTAGCAGGAAGTCCCAAAGAATTGAAGAAGGAAAAAAAATTAAGATAATGCCACAAATAATATTTAGACAATATATTTCATCATGTTTGGTTATATCGAAAGTATTTAAATCTATTATTGTAATTGATAGTAATTCTAATTCATATAAAATGTTATCATGTCATGTCAATATGGTTTTTACACAGGTCGTAGTAAGCAAATAAATCTTTTCCTACATATATCATTCACACATGAAGCGTTTTAAAAGGCCTCCCAAGTTGGTGCAATTTAAACCGTTATAAAAAACGCTTTTGATCATGTCAATCAAGACATCCTTCTGCAAAAACTCTCACTATATGGTATTAATAGCACGTTACGGCAGTGGATCAAGTCATACCGAATTGAAATTGCGAAAATAGGGGACATTTTTTCCGATCTGTTTTCACTTTTTATTAGCGACGTTCAATACATTTTCAACTTTGCGAAAATACTACTTTTCATAAATGATTTGAAAGTGTTTGCAATCGTTGATGCTTTTAGTGGAGCTGAAATGTTGCAGTGTGATGTGGATAGGTTTATGATTAAAGTTTAAAAAACCGTCTAGAAATCGATATAAATATTTTTTAGTAGTGAATTTTTTTTTATAATTAAATACAAATGCAAATTCCCTACAATGTAAGAGTAATCTAAAATAGTATTGAGGAAATGAATATATTACTAGCAAAAAATACTAGTAATTATTTCAAACTCTTACTAAAGACTTATCATAGATAAGTACAAAACATATCTTTCTAAACAAAATACTTTAATGGCTATATGCCACGAACAAAATTGAATTAAAAGAAAGAAATATGCACATTACGTACAGGTAACTGTCACAATAATGTTAATTTTAATTTTAAATTATCCTGTTCAACAAGACCAAAAAACAACTAAAGACAGAAACACTTACCAAAAAACAAATACGTATTACCTGGTAAGTGACTATTCAGTCCACTTTAAACTTAGAAAGAAGTGGCACTGAAGAGTGTATCATTGGTGTAGGATACCGAAACACGTGCATGTGAAAGTTTCTAAAGTTTTTTAGTAAGTGTTTTTGTCTTTAGTTGTTTTTTGGTTTTGTTGAACAGGATAATTTAAAATCAAAATTAACATTATTGTGACAGTTACCTTTACGTAATGTGCATATTTCTTCCTTTTAATACAATGTTGTACGTGGCATATAGCCAGCAAAGTATTTTGTTTAGAATGATATATGTTTTTGTACTCATCTATGATAAGTCTTTAGTAAGAGTTTTAAATAATTACGAGTATTTTTTGCTAGTAACATATTCATTTCCTCAATTCTGTTCTGATTTTTTTTGTTTTCATGTAATTGTAATAAAACATATTCTTTATAGAATTTAGCAAACAGCAGAAAAAGTAATCTGTGAGAAATGAAGATACAAAGTATCTACAAAATTCTTAATTTCCAATCTTTGCATTCTTTCGTTGACCTGAATTCTGGTTATGCTAGCAATTAAAAAATTCTAAAATGAATTTATCTATTTCTTATTTGACAATTCTCATTATAACACTAGTATCCACATGGTTCCCCTACGGCCACTAAGATTAAACTAGTATCCACTAGCATCCCTTTCGGCCATGAAGAATTGGGAGGTTACTAAAATTGGTCCATCACACTTGCACCTTTTTTTATATACCTACATTTTTTTATACAAATTATTGTATAGAGAACAAACATAATTCAATGTCTCTATACTATCAACACATGTAAAACTATGTCGTAAGTTTTCAGTGGTCGAGTGGGCTAAAGCGTCAACTTACAAATCAAGAGATCGACGGTTCAATCCCAACACAGTGTGGTTTTTTTTTTCTTTCTTTTTTCATTATAAACTTTATTAATAATTGCGGAAAATGTTACACGATTAAATATCATCATATTTTAGGTGTTTATAATTATTCAGAGTTTGAGGATTGGTCACTAGTTTTAAATGGAATATAAATAATTATATTGCTGTTTTAGCGGTGAACACATACGACGTCGTAAATTAGATAAATATAGGTGGGTCATATTACAATAATATATTTGATTTAAAGGCATGTCATGACGGCTGATTTGAATTGACTATCAGAGCTCGTAGCATTTGCTACTGCTACGAATCAAATTACAGTTAAAAAGTAGCAGACTGCTGTTTAGCAGCCCATCTCTAATTTCAACCGGGTGGGGAGGTTCCAGCCGCTTCCAGTAGCTGCCGATTTTTTTATTTAGATTTTGCTGTTTTTGTATATAAAATTGCTGCTATAAAACAACTAAACAACTGTTTTATAAGAGCTTTTAAATAGTCACTATTTTTTAAAAATGCTGCTTTATACGCACTAATAAAATAAAATGATTTTTAAAATGTATCGTATATATAAATCATTATAATTTATTTTTGCCTTTTAACCATTATATGTTAGTAAAAGTACTAGTATACAGTATTTTTAGTATTAGTCCTAATCTGTAGTTAAATATTTTTGCACGCATATTCCGTCATATTAATGACATGTATTATTACTGTTCTTTCTATGTTTTTTTTTACTTGTTCAATGCCTACTAGGCAATGTACTATTTTTTTACATGAACAAATAAACTGTCTATCTATCTATCTATTGTATTCAGTTATTTAAGCTGGTGAAGAAACTGATTCTGCTGGATCGACTCGTACTGGTCATCAGCGAGTAAGAGAATCGGAGCTGCGTTGTCATCCAGTACCACAGAAATAGTTACTTAAAGCAGAGCATAAAGAAACTCGAGTAGGATTTGCTCTAGAATATATAGTATTTGGTGTAGATTTCTCGAATAATGTAATCTGTACAGACGAAAAAAAAGCAGTCGTATTCGTGTTTACCGACCAGCCAATACTCGTCTCGGTGAGAAACATATCCGTCGATGATAAATGTTGCAGATTTTCCGTTAATACGTGGGCCTGGAAATTGGCACGTGGTCCTGGCGCTTTGTGGATTGAAGAACGATTTAATAGTGAAACGTATATTAGGATTTTAAATAATATTATGCTCCCTTCTGCAAAATTATTTTCCAATTATGAGTTCATTTCAACAAGATAATTGTTGCGTTCATACCCAACTAGCAATTTGATATTTTATGAAAGTTGTAGGAATGTTTCTAACAAATTTTATAAAACAACGTTACTCTGAGAAACACTTTCATAACGCTTTCACAGCAGTTATAAATGCAAAATTTCAACATTTCCAGAAGTCTCATGATAATTTAGTACCATCACTGTATAACAGTTTTATTAAACCTTCATTAACCATTGCCAACATTTTTATGATAAGCTAACTCAAATTTTTACAATTTGTGTACCAAAATTTACACATTCTAAAAATAAAAGAAAATTTCCACCATGGTTTAACTCTGAAATTATTAAAAACATAAGATCCAAAGAAAAATATCAAAATATCTATAAACGAACGGCAGATGTCAATGCGCTAAATGAATTTACAAAACTTAGATCAAAAATTAAATTGGATATCAAAACTGCCTATAAAAACTATACCGAGCGAACTGAAAACAATATTAATCAGGATCCAAATAAATTCTGGTCATACATCAACAATAAGAAAGGAATGACAAATATCTCTAAAGATATGTATGACAATGACGAACATCTTGACAACCCAGAGGATATTGTTAACGCTTACGCTAAATTTTTTAAAAAATCGTTTTTACCAAGTGCACCGGATAACATAAATTCAGATGATAATAGCTTCAATAACAATAGCATTAATTTAGTTCCCTTTTCTGAAGAAGAAGACGTCCTAAAAGCATTAAAAAAAATGAAACCGAAGCTCACCATGGGGCCGGATGGTATACCTGCATTTTTACTGAAAGATTGTGCTAATATATTCGCCCATCCACTAAAAATATTATTTAATTTGGCTATAAAATGCTGTTCTTTTCCTGATATCTGTAGTATCTGTAGTAAGTATTTTAAAGTCTGTCCAGTTTATAAAAAGGGCAACAAAAATGATATAACAAATTTCCGACCAATCACTATCATTTGTAACTTTGGCAAAGCTTTTGAAATTTTGCTGCATAATTTCATATATCCGCATGTCAAAAACAGTATATCCTCTCAGCAGCATGGATTTATGAAAGGTCGATCTACAACCACCAATTTAATATGTGCTACCCAATATATATCTGAGTCCATTGAGATGCAAGTTCAAACAGATGTAATATATTTCGATTTCACAAAAGCATTCGACAGGCTTAATCATAATATTCTTATTAAAAAACTGTCCAACATTGGAATGTCACCGAATCTTACACACTTCTTAAAATCATACTTGTCAGATAGGAAACAGTACGTCGCGTTTAATGGATTCAAGTCTACTGATTACTTATCTTGTTCTGGTGTACCTCAGGGGTCTGTCCTTGGGCCACTCTTGTTTAATATATTCATCAATGATATAACATATGAACTAGATGTTCATTTTTTAATGTACGCAGATGACCTCAAGCTACTACATAGAATCTCTAACATAAATGACTGCAGTAATTTACAAAATAATATATCTAAACTCAGCGCTTGGTGCGTCGAGAACAGTCTCACATTAAATGTTCAAAAATGTAACGTAATGACATTTTCCACAAAGGATGTTAATTTTACATTTAACTACTGTCTAGAAAACGAACCATTAACTCGACCGTCCTCGTTTAAAGACCTTGGAGTAATTTTTGACAAAAAACTCAGCTTTGTCAATCATATAGACACGTTAATTTGCGACGTAAATAGAACACTTGGTTTTATTATTCGCAATGGGCGTGATTTCTCTAATATTTCAACGTTAAAACTATTATATTTTTCTTTTTTGCGATCTAAACTAGAGTATGCGTCTCTTGTTTGGCAGCCCTGCTATAACACTCATAGTCTTAAATTAGAAAACGTGCAACGCCACTTTCTTAAATTTCTACATCTAAAATCTCATGGTATATATCCACCAATTGGCTTTCCACAAAGTGATTTACTTCAAATGTTTTCAATGCGTAGCCTATCTGAAAGACGCAACGAATTTGCCATAAATTTCTTAAAAAAGGTGATTCATTATGATATTGACTGTAGTGAGATACTCCAGAGACTTAATTTCCATATTCCGCGAATAAATTCAAGACAAAACCAAACTTTCTACCTTCCTATAGCCCGGACTAATACTAAAGTTTTCACCAATCTACAGCATGTACTCTAGCTATAACCACAGTCAGCGTGATATCGACATCTTTAATAAATAGGAGATTCTGTCTAAATCATATATGTATTTTGTATTCTCTCTTTTTATTGTAAATAAATTCAACTCTTTATTCTCTTTAATATTTATATTTTCTTTTGTTATATATCTTTACTGAAATGTATGCTAGTAAATTTAAGTAATTTTGTACGATGTATGTGTTGTTTCCCATCTTGTAAATGGTCTTGTACTGTTAGATGGTGTATGAATAAAATAAAATAAAATAAATAAAATTTAAAAAATTAATTGTACTATAAAACACACTTCACTGTTTGTTAAATTATTGCTATAAAACAATTAAAGAACTATTTTATAAGAGCTTTCAAATAGTCATTATTTTAAAAAACACAATGCTGCTTTATACACACTAATAAAATAAAATGATTTCTAAAATGTGTCCTAAAAGTTTCAGAAGTATTTTTGACACTAAAAGCATATGGCATTGTGATTTAATACTAAGTACCAAATAACCTATAATAATTATTTAAGAGACTTGTTCTGGCTCACAACGACTGCAAATTTTTGATGCGAAGAAAATTTTACTGAACTATTGCCTTATTTTTAATATATTTTTAACGTACCTCACATTTTTCGATGATTTCTAATAATTTTTGAAATTTTATAAATATCGACTTTATGAATTTGAGTTCTTTTTCAATGTAACTTACACTATTTGGTTTTAGTATTCATAACTGTATAGTTAGCACGTTTTCTGACTCCATAAATTCTAATAAACATTTGATATTTTAAATTTTCATATCTTTCATATTAACCATCACGAACGCTGACCTTTCAAGATGGCCTTCCTCTATAAAATACTTTTGCGTTAGCAGCAAGCATTTCACGATATTTAAATTATTAGATGATTCCTATAAAGCATCTATAAAATAATGCGCCTTAGTGTAATTTTTTCGTGAATCTTATAAAATAGATCACTCACTTTCGCTGTACTTTTGCAGCCTTTATGATAAATCTGTTAGGATTGAGTGGTAAATGCGACCATGGAAACAGAATTAGTTCAATTTGCATAAATATAACCTAGAAATTAGTAACAGTAAAACTCCTTATTTACAGAGCTGCTTATTTATATTTTTTTTATTGCTAGAAACACATAGTTACCTTCAATAGTGGAAGCAACAATACTTTATGAACTGATTAACTGTGTCTTATTGCCAAAGCCATTACGCCGTTAATACATGTACCTAATATTTTTACAACCACTTTTTAAGTTTCTTCATTGTCCTAAATCTGATGTTCTTACTTTGGCCGTTATATGATCTGTTAAGATCTGCACCGCTCTTGTCAATGTTGGTAACCAAAATTTTAGGAGAATATTTTTTTTTCAACTTTTGTACTATAATTATGACAAATTTTCATTAAAAGACAGACTTTAATTATGATTAAATATAAATACACAGCTAATGCAGGAAACCAATTTTCTCAAATATGTTTTATTGTATTGCTAGCCACCATTTTTATGCTCAAGTAAACAATTTTGTTTTGTAATGACTTTGTTGCTATTTCCATATTATAGCTATATAATAATTATATAACATGCTCTGGAATAACATTTATTCTTAAAAGCAAAATTGTCACATATAGATCTTTAATATAACTGTTTTGTAAAATAAGAAATTACTATAAAATAATTCGAATGTAAATTTAGAACGGTGCTAGAAATGTTGCTGAACGATACTAGAAAACCGTCATAAAGCGATTTAGTTTTATAAGCTAAAATATTTTATAACTTAGTCACGAAAACATTTACACAATAATTTCTTCTTAACTCCATCATAAGATATTTTATAACTTTGCTGTAGAAAAAATAGTATTTTCTGGAACTCTAATATAATCAATCGGCATTTAGAAGCATTAATAAAATAACAATAAAACAAAATAATCGTGCAACATTTAAATTATATAACAAATTTGCTGGTTGGGTACTGTTCATACAGAACAATAATATTCTTAAGTGGCCCAGTCAAAGTCTATACCTTAACCCTGTGGAGTGTAGGTACTATTCGTAGAAAATATCCGAAAAACCGAGATATGGGACCACGGAATGACGAAGAATTACTGGAATTAATAAATAATGCGTGGGAAAATATTACCGATGATTATTGCATGAGTTTATTGAATTCTATGTCTAACAGACTAATAGAAGTTATACATACCATCGACTCGGTGGCTCAGCGCTAACACGTTAGGCTTGAGACCACGGAATCCCGGGTTCGAATCCTGGCTAGGTTATGGATGTTTAGTGGCGTTTTTCATGTATTACCGAGACGGTAACAGTGGGCTAGAGACGATTGTGTGAGAGGCAACGGCTAGTCGCTGTTACCTATCCTGAGTTCGAGTCTCAGCTGCGGCAGATGGCAATGTCGCAGGGAATGGTCGTTGTGAAGATGTCTGTGTGTGCGTCTGTCCTGGTTGAGTGGAAGAGTAGCTATAGCCTCCGCCAGGACATTAATATAAATACAATAATTAAAACTTTTAAAAAAATTTAAAAAACTGGTGCAATAACCAGATATTAGTAGTTAGTTTTTCAATGTTTTTGATAACATGAATTAATTAAATTGTTTATTCTACACTTTTGTTAAATACTGAATTTTTGTTACTGTTATAATGCAGTATAATTTGTCTCATTGATCATCAATCTTCTACGACAGTACTACCAATTGTTATTATATTTTATGTATTATACTTTAGCCACCGAAGACAAGAGTTCCTGTCTTCTGTGCTTTAGCTCTCATATCTTATAGTTGGATTTTTGTCGGGCAGTGTACTTAAATAAATAAATCAAGGCTCTCGTACGCTCTTACTGGAGTGTATGGTTCTCTCATTATAATAAACATGTCATTAATTTGGAGTAAGCTGTCCAAGACTGTCAAGATCGGTGTTATATATCCGCATAATCAGACATCAGTTCGTAATCCTACAATTCCCGGCCTTTAGAACTTATTGGGTCTGTCTTCAGTTGCCGCTTGGATGCCTCCTGTAAGGGAAGGATATCTGATGGAGGCAACCACGACGTTAAACACCGCCACAACAGGCCTACCCACGATGAATTTAATCGCAATCATGACTCCCATCAAGCCAAATACCGCAAATACTTCTTACAAATAAAGGCTGGCAATTCATCAATAATTATGATAATTTTACTCTCGATTTCACTGCAAAGGGGTTCTGACAAGCAGTGTTCTACTTAACAATGAGGCATATTCAAACAGTTGTATTCAAAATACATTCAGATATAAACAGAATAAGCAAGAAGATAAGGTAAGAGAGAGAATGGGATAATAAATAGAATTATTTACACTAAAAAATTCACTCTTAATTTACTGTCAACCGGAAAATTGTATACCTACGTCATATTTCATACTTCAAAAAGTTCGCAGTGCCTCAACTACTTCATTGTCTAATTTATGTGGTGAGCTTTACATTTTTTTCTTTTTGTTTTCATAACACTTCACATCTTCTGCACAACATGTTGCACTTGGTTAACACTTCGTTATGGCTACAATCTGGTCAAAATTACTTACTTTGATAGTATTTTGCTTTATTATAATATTTTCTACTTATATAAAACAGTACCTATATATTATAAAGTACTCAAAAATTTAAACAATTTAAAACATTGGCTACTCCTACAAATTTGGATTCATTTCAATGTCAGATTTATAAAATTTATCTGGATTGCGAAAAATAAAATAGATTGTTGGATAAGAGTAATACATTAACATAAAACTTCGGAAAAGTTTCACTTCTTCTTCTCATTTAAAGCATCTTTTCAGACGTTTTGTGTTATATTTGCATTTAATATCTTAGTTCACCTTCCTTGCTGTAGGGTACGTCTGACAGCATCACACCGTTTGCCATCCTTACCAGAGCTTTTTGCTATCAACTTCTTGGTGACATCAATACTACGTTTTAGCGAGAATAGCTACCACCACTACCGGCACATACTTTTATTGCTGTTTTCAGATAACCTACTTTATTTTGCAGTTTTAGAATCATTGGTCCATATTATTTTTTAAAAGTGGTATTACTTCCAAATCCACGAAGTGCAGTGGAAGTACTTATAGTCATCGTAAAAAAAAATTCAAAAATGTTTGTTGTTGAAATAGGTTTAAAATGTCATGAAACGTCGATATTTTAAAGAGCAAAAAAAAATTCTGTCTGTCTGTCTAACTCTTTTGTGCGCACGCTTTCTTTGAAACGGTTTAAGATATTGACTTGAAATTATGTATGCGTATGTATTATATCGAGGTCTGAATGATTGTTTTTTTAACACATCCGGTAAAGGATTGGAGGGTAAATAGGGGAAAATAAATAAAGCAGGCTGGTAAGAGTACAGAAACTTGGGATTTGTTGAATATAATGGAAACGAGGGCCTCGGATTTTTTTTCCATTTTTTTTAAACCCTCCACCAACCCCACTCCATTATTAAAGGGGCTGATAAGATTAAATTAAAACATTTACTTGAAATTTTGTACACGTTTATATAGACCAGTGATTTTTGGGCCAAAAGATAAATTAAAAGTATTAGCACACCGATTTTCTTTGTAAAAATAGTAAAAAATTCACCTGCCGGTAAATTTGTTATTGCAAAATTACCGCAAAATTCATAATTGTTTATAAACCTTTTTCTTTATAACTTCCATTCTAATCTTCCGATTTGAACTTTCCAAAGCTCATTTTACTCAGAAAGGCATTTGCTTTTAAATTAAATTGGTTCCATTATGTTTGAATAATAAATACTATTTTTACATAGCAAAAACTGCCGAATTCTTGCAAATTTTAAGTTTCGGATTCAAAGTTGCATACCTACCTATACGAATTCTTCAATTAAATTGCTCTTTTTTTTACATGCACTTCAATGGTTTTCAAATAGACTCCCGGTATCCGCTTTATCATAAGTGCAGAATTTTGCAAAATATGGCGTTTTGCAGAAAAAAATTAATTTGCTTATAACTTTGGACCAAGGCATTTATTCAAAAAAAAAATTCAGTAAATTAGCATTAAGTATTTATTTATGAAAAATTAAATTTGCTAGTAACAATAATAACTTTTTCAATTATACAAATTTTAATGAGACTCAAATGGCATTAGATTCATCGGAAAAAATTACGCTGATTTTGCCTTTTGTGGGCCCTTTTTACACCATTTTAAGCCGAGATATCAACGATTTTATTTTGGCACTGTTGAGACTTTTGTAATTAACATTTTGGAAAAATTCTAAATGGTGGCAGACTCCTTACTATCTGAAGTTATATTTTTTAATATATTTTCGTACATATTACGCTAAAACAAAATTATTATAAACAACTACAACGGCTCGAACAACAGTAGGCATCTTCACCAACGCTCAATGGCCTAAGAAGGGTCCAGAAAATGCGAAATCAGTGTAGTTTTTCCGACGAATCTAATGCTGTTTGAATCTCACTAAAATATGCATAATTAAAAAAGTTATTGCAAAATTTATTTTTTAATTAAATGTTACTTAAAGCGAATTACATTTTTTTTGCAGAACGTCATGTTTTGCCAAATTTATGAATTTTGTGGTAATTTTGAATTACATACAAAAGTATTTTTCCCGTAATGTGGCTAATTTTTTACTACTTTTACAAAAAAAAATCGGCGTGCTAAGAACACCAACACTTTTATTTATAAATTAAAGTCTAGTAATATGACGACATATGGAACTAGATTATATTATGAGATGATTCCGTTGAATGGATGTTGGGGGAAGGGTAAGTAGAAGTAAATATAGGAAAATGAGTAAAACAAGTCCCCACTCCACTATTAAAATGATTGATAAAATAAAGTTTTTTACTTGAAATTTGGTGCATATGTATATATAATATAATGACATCTGTAATTAGACTATATTTTGAGATAATTACGTTGAAGGGTTGGTGGTAAATAAGGGAACAAAAGTAAAGCAAGCTGTTAAAAGTACAGAAACTTGGAATTTGTTTTATATACTGGAAGCGAAGATCTCAGATTTCTTTATAATATTTTTCAACCACCCCCCTACCCCCCCCCCCCCAAGATGGGACCTTATGCATGTACAGCATAAAGGCAATAAGTAAGTTAATGATGTATGACCTCGTTAAAGTGAAAGTTTACGGTGTCCAGTTCCAAAATAAAAAAAAATTGAAAGTTTTTCAACTTTTAGCACGATCCACTACACCTTAAATGAAAACTAGTAACTTAACCCCCTGTGATATATGCAACCCATGTTACATTTGCGTATATCAGCCGTTGCATATACGCAGTCTCACTCGACCGCGACACCGCTGTATATGCACCTTTAATGAAAACTGGTAACTTGACCCCCTGTGATATATGCAACCCATATTGCATTTGCGTATATCAGCCGTTGCATATTATATTCTCAGTCAACCGCGACACATTACTTTGAAACAAAGAGATATTATTATTGTCACTCAGTTTGTACAACAGACAACCTATATCAGTTAGTTGCAATTCTAACACATCATTTATTTGCAAGCAGGCACCTATTAATAGCAAGCTGTACACTTTTGTGTTCTACCGTCCGCACAATTTTAGGTAATCTCCCGACACGTAGGTAATGTAATTGGTAAGCGCAGCAGCCCTATCGATAGTAGCGCGGCCTTTTTGGCAGCCGTGTACAAATTTTTGCTTGAATAATATAAAGTCATACATTTTCAGTGTGAGCCGTCGGTCGCGGGTGTTATGTAATAAATTTAAGTAAGGGCAGGTCAAATTTTAATTCGCTACTTATTGATTAATCAGTAAACATTAAATTCAATCGCTAAATAAATCATCTGCCAAGGATATCTTCGAACAAAAATAATTTAGTGTCATTGTAAGTGTTGGCCAGTTTATTAGCATTTTCTAGCTCGAGCAGTGTATATGTAGATGAGCGTACAAATATCGGATGCGCAGTGGATTCATAAAAAATAAAATCGATTATAACAAATCTCAAGAGTAAGTGAGCCTACTGCTCTTCTCTCTACTGTGCCGCGACACCGCTGTCTTTTGACCTTGAACAAAAACTGGTAACTCTACCCCATATACGAAAACATAAACATTTTCAATGTTAAAATTAAGACTCCCTCATGGCGACATTTAGGGAACAACGGAAGAAAACGGGTCAATCAAATCAGGAGCAGGTGCTGATGATATTTATAAGCCAATCAGCGGCAATTTCGACCACATCCATGTCTATTCGTCATCAGTGTCGTCGAGACATTGGACGAGCGGTCTTGGCAAGAGTGTACTAGATGACCCTCGAGCTTCCTCGCCTTGGTAAATGTCTCTCCGAGACATTCGTCGAGCGGTCTCCGCGAGAGTGTACTACAGACATTACAAGTATTTGTATCAAGTTAATATTTTTTTATCGATTTCTCACCACTTAGGGAACAACAAACTGGCCTACATCACGGTTAGTGTATGTAGGTCCAGCGACAGACAATGTATCTGACTATATCCGACTTATGTGAATTTATGACACGTTATTATTTCTTATTGTAAACTAAGTTCTAAATGAGGAGAATTATATTTTAACAGAGGTCTTTATATTCTCGAAGGTGTCAAACGCATGATTTCGTTAAATAACTTCTATGAAAATTGGCAACGAAATTAATTATTAACTATGTGGACTACGCTTGGACATATGTACAACTTTCTTCATAAGACTTGATTATATTCATTGAAATAAATATTCCTTACTCCCAGTAAAATTATATATTTTCTTCAATCCCGTCCATCCTCTATGGCAAATCGTAATCCTAAGAAAGGCTGAGGATTTTTGAGAACAAGCAAAAGTTTTTATGAAGGTTGACTTTGCATCAAAAAATCTCCCACACGATAGAATTTGTTATCACAGATGCGAATTATTCTAAAATTAATCCATATTTGTAAATGTTGTCAATGTTATTAATTGTTTTAATTTTGAGACTTCCCTTCAAGATTTGAATAGAAATAAAAATTAATTTAAAAATGAAAGAGTGAAATCTTCAAATTCGGGAATAACAAAACTAAACTAAACTGTATATAAAAACTTATTAAACATGGCGGTGGGAAGCGACACTGCAAGTTTTTATGTCTAATAATATTTTCAGGATATAAGGTTGATTCGCTATGTGAGTACAGCAGAAGAGTCACCATGAATAAGACATTTCCATGACAATGAGTTCCACTACGGTTCTCAGTTAAATTCCAACACTTTGTTTGAAATATGATGAAAATATACAATTCCATGCAGTGCCAGAATTAAAATGAAATTAAATAGTTTTATATTATTGAATGCATATCTGCATATGTATAGTGTAGACGAACTCTCATTTTTGACTAAAAAGTTTACTGAATGAATAATGGATTTTTTGTAATACCTGTACTGTAAGTGGATCACTATTAACAAATTTTTATTAGAGTAAGCTGAACTTACAATTCATTTACTGGTTGCCATGGTTACGGGGCTGTAATATTCACAGTCCGACGTGGGCTGTAAGTGAATATTACGTACTAGTTATTATTTACCTGCTCAGATCAACAGAAATTTTAGGTAAAAAAAATCTATCGTTGAAACCAAACATTTCATGCATACACAAAAATGAAGATATTATTTTAAGCATCTTTATTATTTATGGAAATGTGAAAAGTACAATTATTCATATTATCAACAGTCAAAATTGATGTTAATTTTTTTTGTATTTCTTTAATTACTTCAGGACCATCTAGTGGAGTATTCTCCATATTATCCGAGAGATCATTATCAGATGTTTGACGAGATGAACCGGCTTCTAGGTTGCTAATGTTGAAAATCTTGTTAGCTACTTGTATTTTGTTCGTTAAAGATTCCGCCACATAACTTTCTGCTACTGCCGATGACTTCCACCCACCGTGCCTTTTCAACGCAAGAACGTCGACTCCGCTGTTAGCCAAAAGAGTTGCCGAGGTTCTGCGAAACGAATGTCCACTGTAATTTTTTGCATTTTTCAAATTTAAAAATGTTGCAATATCAGACGGAATTTTAGCGAAAATATTTCTCCCAACTGGTTAGTTAACGCATTTCCCATTTTTATATCTCAAGAATAATCTTTTATTTTCTGAATGTTTTGGTTGCAGACTCATATATTTCCTGAATAATTCCAGACAGTGGAAATTGTCATTGTCTACGATAGTGAAACTTCTTGAAAGGTGATTTTTAGAATCAGGTATTTTGATAAGTATTACGCTTCCTTTATCAACAATATCGTCTACTGTTACCTTGCATAATTCATCTTTGCGGCAGGCTCCCGCAATTCCCATAATAGCAACGACCTTCTTCAACAGATATGTTTGGTCAGATGCTTCACTTAAAAATTTTACAATTTGTTCTATAGTAAACACCTCACTTTTTTGGGACCAGCATGGAATATTCGCACCATAAACTGGCTGGAGATGTATATTTTTTAGATTTCTCTAGAAAATATGCGAGTAAAACCGCCACACTGGTATGAATATCCACATATTTACCGTCGCACCACTTTCTAAATACATCATATGTGATTTCGTACCTTTTTTTAGATTTCCCAGGTAGAAGCGATGTACAAGCAATATTTGCAGCTTCTTCGATATCCATAATAGGCTGCGTTCATCCGAGCAGATCGCTACCTGGCGATCACGGATCATTCGGCTGAACGGCACTTCTTGCACTGAGCGCTCTTGGATCGGACGCCATTTTTTGTAGCAAACAAAAATTGTGCTCAGTGATCGACTGATCAGTGATCGGAAACGGAAAATTTGATATATTAGAAGAAAATGGAGAACGCAGAGTTTGACGTGACATATGAACACGAAAATGTACATTATAATGTTGCAGGAGATCGAGATTTACATTTTCGGTATTGTAACCTCATAAAAGTGTCTATTTCGGGGAGTTCTATGTCGTTCTTGAAGTTCTAATTCATTTAATGGCAACGGATTTATGAATCCTTCTGCTATGTTTTGCACAATATTCATATCTAAACCTATATCACCACAAGCAATAGCAGTAAATTTCTATTTCTGTTTTCCATTTCAACAGATGAGCAAAGCTAAGGAAGGATACAAAGAAAAACCGTAATTTAATATAATTATAAAACTCTTAGTCTCTTAATATAAAATTATGATTACAAATTACAATTTGCAATTCAAATTCAAAACAATCACACCATGACAAATTCGACAAACGACAGCGGACAGCACTGAGCCGTTCATCCGGTTGCAGAGCGATCACCGATCAGTGAAGGAGCGCTCAGGTAGCGATCTGCTCGGATGAACGCAGCCAATGTATTTCCTCAAAAACTGCTTGTCAAACTTGACTTTTCAACGAGTTGTTTATCTATTAGGCTTTCTTTTGTTAATTTCTAGTATATACGATATACCTAATTTATTTAAAATATTAAAAATTTAATTTTGACAGGTAGTTGTCAATAATTCAAATTTAACTCATTAATTACTTTTCTTTGATTTTCGCAGGTATTACAAAAAACTATTTACTAACCGCGAACAGTAAGTGACTTTTCAGGTCTCGAATGTTTAGGAAATCACTTACAGTTCATGGTACGTAATATACTATTGATCTAGATCAAACTCCGCAAAAAACATTTTGCTGCTATTGCCCCGCAATTTTTTTAAACAATGATTTTGTTGCTAATTTGCTCTCGACCAAAATTGAGGTAAATTTATAAAACAAAATGAATTTTTAAATAATTTCACGAAAAATAACAATTGTCGAGAAAATTCGTATTTTCCAAGGTATGGCGGTTCGAATTTTTCCAAAGAGGGAGAAAAAGTGAGGAGACAAATTCTGATGGATGTATTATTAAAATACAAGACTTCTTTACTTTGTGACTTTTTCCTAAAATGCACTCTGTCCAAGTTTTTCCAGATAAACATGAAAAAACGACCTTTATCGGAAAATGGAAAATCTCGTAAACTATGAAATTTAAAAATCTGAAACAAATTCAGATGTCGCTTTCTATCGCAAATGTCCTTGTGGATGTAATTGTGTTTACCTCCACATACCTATGCTAAACTTAATTGTAACGTTCTTTCCGCTCACAATTATTAAATGTTTGATAGCTCAAGATTGCCTATAACTACACGAGTCTGTCTGACAGCTGATATTGTTTTATTACATTCAATGGCTACTATGTTTTTTCCAATGTTATTAGATTCCCAGATTTACACAGAAATGTGCCATTTTAGTTTCCAAAGCCCACTAATCTATTATCTATCAGCCGCATGTTTCTAAAAGCTTGGTTGCATTGTATTTTGGCTGAAATCTCAAATATTTCTGAGCGGATTTTCAAAATTTTTGTATCATTAGATTCGCATGAAAATGAGGTATTTAAAAATGTTGGTGAACGATTAAATTCCCATTTAAAAAAACCGAGTTAGTGGGTAAAAATCACATTTAAAAATTTTAAACGCCTCTAGAGAATTAAGTAATGCAATCATATTGCTCTTTTTATTTTTATAGTAACGTAGCACACAAACTAAAATATATTTTGGGCACCATAGCACTCTGGATTCAGAAATAGATTTTTTAATAAAATTTTTAATGTTTATCAAAAAGTTACCAAAATGGATGTATTGTATTCAAAATTTCCTCTAGATTCCAAAAATGTAAAAATATATAGGGTGTTCCATTTAAAAATCGAAAGTTGTGGGCATTTCCGGTCAAACCGGATGTGCACCAAACTAGATTTTTTTATTGAAAAGATGGCATTTTAGTCGTGTAATAATTCCTCTTAATTTCAATTTTCTATTCCAAATATTTTAGGAAATATCGGGACGAGCACAATTCGTGACTTTGTTTTCTACTTGTCAAGCCCTTTCCTTTGATACCCATATCAAGGCGGTTGTAAAGAAAATGATAATCCGCCATCTTGGGGCGGCGGCCATTTTGAACATATTATAATACTGAGTATACTACATTGTATTGTCATCGGAGCTACACATAATTGCCAAGTTTCATGATGTTGCAACAATTAGAAATGGGTGAAAATTATGTTGAAAGATTCCCTTACATTGATAGATACAGATAAAGCTAATAAAAAAGGGATCTGAATTCGGGACCCGGCATAGTAATCCCTATGTATTTCGACGTGCTGAACATGAGTCCAATGTCCGTTTAGCTCCATCACCCACCATTTTTTTGTAAATCGTTAAAATAACCTAAGAAACCGAATTTCTTTAGGTTATTTTCGCTATTTACAAAAAATTAGTTTTAGTTCAAAAATAGCGAAGACAACCTAAAGAAAATCAGGTTTCTTAGGCTATTTTAGTTATTTACAAAAAATTGGTGGATGATGGAGCTAAACGGACATCGGATTCGTATTTAGAATGTCGAAATACATAGGTATTACTATGTCGGGTCTCGGTAACAGAGCATTTCTTTCGTGTGCCCGTGTTATAAGTTAATATTTGTATTTACGGAAATTTTTACTACACATTCATGCTTCGATTCCCACCTAGATTCCTTTTACTTTATATACGTAAACTCGAAAGTCCATTTTAGATTAATAAAATATAAGTAAAATCTGAATTTACAGAAACTAAGTTAATTTCTAACCATTTGACAAGAGTAATTCAAAGCAAAACACGGGCAAGTTCAAGTTTTCTAAAAATAAACTAAGCATGTCGAACAGGCAAGAGAGGGTAAGGGTTCGGAACCAAATTAAGGTCATTTTTTGTCTCCTCGCTATAAATGTAACAGTTTGGATGTACCGAACTTTCATTTGAACGAATTTCATTATGGATTTTTCCTTTTCGTATGAAGTTCTTACGAGTGGCCGTTCGAAACATCAGATATATATTACTGTTTGAAGGTTATCCATGTACCTAAAGTTTTGAACGAATTTCAAATGAAAAGCAAAAATTAGTAATTAAATTCGTTCAAGTAAATGTTCGAAACTTCCTCAGGTATAGTTTGGAACCTACACAAACAAAAAGTTGAATACAAAAAATTGTGCATATACGGTGTATTTCTGATTTTACAACAAACAGTTCATCTAAATATGAATGTCTGCTTTGCTAAAAACATTAGAATTAAAGGGGTAAGTGGATGAAGGTGTTGTGTTACAAATTATAAGTTCTGAGATAATTGATGTTTAGTAAATTGTTGTGTGAATTTTTTGTTGTTTCTTATCTCATCAAATTTATAACCTAAATAGTTGAACCTCTGTCTGAGTTAGTACATATAGTGAGAATTTGATATATTTTATGCAAATTATGTCGAATGAAGGTGTTATATGCACTTGACACCAGATCATCAACTATTATTATACTTAAAACCAATATACATAACACATTCATGTATCTTGCAAAATATAGCTAATAGGAAGGTCAATGATGGAGATATGGTAGAAGAGACTCATACTACCTTCTTCCACTGAAAATCTCAAAATTTCAAAAAATGTCACATAACACCTCCATCCACTTGTCCCTTCAATTGTCAAATGTAATGTGGGATATACTAAATATTCGAAAAGTTCCTAAATAAGAAACAATTTAGAGAAAATTAATTTTTAATTTTATAACCAAAAGAAAAAATTCTTTAAAATTACAAAATAGTCGTTTTTGGCCTCTGAACCATCGTTATTATAAAATTGTTTCAAACATTCAAAAATAAAACATAGAGTAATTTTCCCAGATGCTTTTTTATTAAACGTTTTACTTTAATAAACAACCTTGTAAATAATTGCTTGATCTCTAAATGACTATTTGAATATATAACAAACTTTTCTGCATATTTTTTGGTCATAAAACAAAAACCGTTGCATAAGAAACCGCTACTTCCACATCCAGATTTCCTATTCCAGTCTTTTTAAACGAAGACAATATATGAAATCATCTACCAAGAGGTGGTAAAGTGGGTGGCCGATATCCAAGAATGATTTAAGAATGTTGGAGCTGGTGGTGGAGGTGGTCGAAGTCATAAAGAGAATTGTGATCTTGACGTCTAGTATATAGACCAAATCCCAAGAATCTGAACGCTTACTAGCGTGCTTTACTTATATACCCCTATTACCACCAAATAAAAATAATTTTTTTACGATTGCTATACTTCCGTAGATGTGGAATTAAAAATAGGTAATACTCTATTTTTACCCTTATTTGGTCATTTTTGGTAACTCATAAAAGTGTCTTATGGAAGACTAATTTAAAGAGAAATTATTAATTCGTTTTCTCTTGACAATTCTGAAGACGGGATCTGCGTGCAATTTTCAGTTCATTACATTTCGATTCAATCGCAAATTTACGAAAAATGTATTTTTCCCATAAGAAATATACGAGAAACTTCATGGTCTTGGAGGCACATGTTAATATCATCCGATTTGGTTTAATGTGGAGTTCATTTTTTTGGCATTTCAAACAAACTTGGGGGATGAAATAAGAATTTCGAAATTAATTTTTCTCAAATATAAATATGAGCCACCTTAACATACCTACTTTGTAATAGTAAATGCACAATTCTTTAAATAAATTAATATTTTTTATCAGGAGGGCTGTTTTAATTTTGCGATATATCGTGACTAAAAATGATAATATAAAATAAAACATTTTTATCAAAAGCATTTATTAAAAATGCACCACTTTTGAGGAGTGCCTCTCATTTTTGTTTTCATGTAGGTAATTTTGAAAATACTGTGATGTCGAATCGATTGGTTTTTCATTTTTGGAGCATTTTTAATTATAGCGAATTTAGAAAAAAACATTTATTTTATTAATTTTAGTATTGCAACTTGAAACTTACTGAAAGTAAAAAAATCGTTTCTGTTATCTTTTATTTGGAATTAGGACTAGTATCATATTTTTGTGGACAAAATTTCGCCTTGACTGAGAAAGACAGCTTTGCAGTACGAATATCTTTTCTTCATTACTGACAATAACTGACAATTAATAAAACGATAACAAACTTATTACTGAAATAGATAAAGGGACATAAAACTGATTTTGGGCAATTTCTCCACATACTTTCTTTATATTTCAAAAAATTAAAATAATTTATCAAGGAGGATTTTCACAAATCTTACTAAATATACCGTTCAATCTTTCCTATATCTGGTCTTTAAATCAATCAGGACAAAATCCCCAAGTTCCATTCCGAAATTCGAAAAATGTTTGCCCATTTCACCTCTTGTTATAATTATCCTGGGACAAACTACACAGTAATATACCTAATACTTTTACGAAAAACTTTTTGCTGTTGGTACCTAGTATATTTGAGGTATTTTTATTTAGGCCTTTTTCCATTATCTATCATTAAAAATATATAGCAAATAAAGCAATATTCCTACCTTTGATAACGATGAGGAAAAGAACTATTCCAAAAGTAAACTTAAGTTGAGCTTCCATGTTTTCAACCATTCACTGTATACCAAGTTTGGAAACAAATATATTACATTTCACAACAACACAACGTTAGTAAAGTTCAATTTTTTTCTACCTTAATAACTATTTTATCTAACAAACAACACCGTCAGCACACCGAGAAAACTACGTTAAAAGTTTTTTATTGGAAACTTTTACAGTCTACCACAACACAAATCACATAAAAAGTTATTAGACAATGTTTTTATGTAGTGAAGTTTGATTTTATGTAAGTGAGAGAATGGAAAGTTCGACTATATTTTGCGCGCGGTTGATTCGCTCGACGTGCGTCGTGAAAAGATCAGGAAACGGTGCACAACTACCCTTTTCACTTGGATGCCGACGCGCTACTAAACCATATACACTTGACGGTGATAAGCGCCGGTTGCTCTTCAGCTAGACTGTTAGAAACACGGTGGAGGCGCTCGGTACAGGTCGTTGAATTTCGATAGCCATTATTTATGGGTGCAAATTTTTTGGTGACATGTTTTTTGTAATTTAATATTCACAATAAGTAATAGGTTTAATTGGTTTGCGGGAAATTTTAAATTATTATTAACTGTAGCACTAGATAGGCGTATATCCAAATATGCATGTAACATATGGGTCAACATGTAATAATATGTGGAAATTCCGAAGGTAAATTAAACACATGGCCCGCAAAATGGCGTATATACCCAATAAAATAATTTTTTAACTGTTTGATACATTATTTTCCATCATTATTTATTGTTATTTAGTATAAGTACCAGTGAAGCAAAATTACAAATTTCGTTTTGAAAGTTTCATTTTCAATTTGAAATTTCTTAAAGTTTCAATGTACCCTCATAAATTTCTGAAATATCTGAATTTCATGAAAGTTTCAGATTAATCTGAAAATTACCACATTTTTAGACTTTTATAGAGTTTCAGCCGCAAAATCTGTGTATCCGTTAAGTACATCAAACGAAATTTGAATTTCACGCGCCTTTTTAGCTTAATTTCAATCAACAGGTTTGTTCATTTGTGTTGATTTAAACCAGCTTCAAGCTGTTAAATAAAGATATTGCTATCACAAATAGTGTGAGTGTGAGAGAGATAACGTGTTTCAAACTTGCTATAAATCAACACAAATGAACAAACTAAATGAGAATTAAAGTTTGGTCGTGACATCTATTTTAGAGGTTAGGTTAGCTTAAAGTCGCGGGAAGGCGTTAAGTGTTAAAACTCATAATGGTCAACAAGTATAAAAATCCTACTTTTCATTGTTTTCATTTCTTGCTAGGTCCTATTATTTTTGCTTTAATAAGAAAAACTTATTTTGCATAAAAAAAAATATCAATAATTGCTAAGATCATTGATTAATGGCGTTGTAATGTATCGTGTTACAGTTTGAATTTTAATCTGAATCTACCAGGGGCCCTATTCTTGAATCAGGGAATTAAGGATGTGAATGTTTTATCTCTTTTTGTCTCGCTACGTTTCCTTCTTTTCCTTTCTCCCGAAATGAGCATTCTCCCGACTGGAAAATAGTTGTGCAGGAGATTTTGAAAATATATTGACAATTTACCTTCTTGTATAGTTCGGAAAATTTAATATTATTTTTGCATTTCGCGAATATATTTGTAAATTCTAATCTTAAAGGAGAAAACAAAAAATGTATTTTTATATTGAAGAAACATTGAAGAAGATCGCTGCCTAAGGAATTACTACTACCACATTCAGATTTTCCTTCCAAGTCTCTTTAAAGGTAAACTTCTTGACTATATTTGTACTATAGTACGCGGAAATAATTGGTCATAGAATTTTTGGGTCAGATGTCATAAAAAAATGTACAGAAGTTGCAATTTAGCAATCTTCGTTAAGACATTGAAAATGAACTTGGCTAACTTTCAAGCCTGACATGATATTTACAAAATCTGCAAAATGTAGACGGGATAGAAATAATGTAAAGTTTAAAAAATTTTCAAACTTTTATTAAGCTGCGGATAAAAAATTTAAAAAGTTGCACAACTCGGAAAAATTGTAATAGGCTTTACATTAATATTCCACAAAAAAACGGGTTTCGTAAAAATGCGAAAACGTGAATCTAGGTATCAAAATTTATCAAATACACAATTTTTACAAAAACGACGTTAGGCGTCGGTCGGCGTCGAGACGTAAAAATGCAGAAATATAAATCTAGGTATCAAAATGTATCAAATACACAAGTTTTACAAAAACAACGCTAAACCTCGGTCAGCGTCGAGACGTAAGAATGCAAGAACATGAATTTAGATATTAAAATTTATCAGATACACAAGTTTTACAGAAACGACGCACAGTGGGAAATTTATACCCTGACCGATGAGCTCCAGATCATCCCAGATGAGCAGTTCCCCTACCGAACAGAACATTCCACCGAGCTCCAAGTACTTCGTCTAACGGAGTACATCACGGAGGGTTTCAACCAACGTCAAGTCACAGGAGCGATCTTCTTAGATGTAGCCAAGGCCTTCGACAGGGTTTGGCATGAAGGTCTCCTGGCGAAGATGTTGTCGATGGGTTACCCTCTCGGCATAGTCAAGCTTATGAGATCCTACCTTCATCGGAGGCAACTCCGTGTGAAGATTGCCGACAAGCTGTTAAACTACAGGCCCATGGAAGCAGGTGTACCGCAGGGATCGGTACTCTCTCCCCACCTGTTCACCATCTACACCTCCGACATGCCAAGAACCGCAAGGACCTCTTTGGCGCTCTACGCAGATGACACGGCCATAATCGCAAGATCATGGAGTGCAAGACTTGCCACCCGCAACCTCCAGGAAGCAGCATCCCTTCTGGAAGATTGGTGCAACAAGTGGAAAGTCAAAATCAACGCGGAGAAGAGCAAAGCCATCCTCTTCAAGAGAGTCAGGAAGCAAACTCCCATAGGACACGTCTCCTTGAACGGCGAGAACATTCAATGGCACGATACCGTCAAATACCTTGGCGTTATCATGGATCGAAGCCTGACGTGGAGACAGAACACGGAAGCGATAATACAGAAAGCGAGGACGAGGAGGACTCTACTTTATCCTATGATAGGTAGACAGAGCCAACTCAACCTGAGGAACAAGCTCACGCTTATCAGGACCCTCATTGCACCTATTCTGACCTACGCCTCCGTTGCCTGGGGATACAAAGCAGCCACCCATCTGAAGAGGATACAAGCCGTGGAAAACGTCGCACTTCGGTGCGCCGTGGATGCACCATGGTTTGTCAGAAACGCCCACATCTTCAGAGACCTGGAATACATCCCAGTAACTGAAGTCATCCGGGACAGAGCGAAGAACCTATACGCCCGTGCAGCAGAGCATGGGAATCCGCTGGTCAGACATGCGACTGACTATGACCCCAACGACGCTCCGAGGCACAAGAGGCCGAAGTTCTAGATCCTGGATAATGGGTAAGTATAACTAACCCTTTATCTGTTTCAGCCCGATCTGCAAGCCACACCGCAAGGAGACAATGACCAAAAACATCCAATACCCGATCCCGGGGGTACCAAGCAAACAACCAGCTCGGTACCCTTACCCTAGCCCGTGCCGGCCTCTGACGCTAAGAAAGCGTCTCTGGCCGAACACAATCCTGAACTACACAGTTCACACTTCCTTCCGACGAAATCGGAGCACATGATGCCAATTGGCACCTTGGGCTTCCGACTAGTCAACACCCCCAAATCCCTTTCAAACGCCGAGAGGGCTCGGTAACAGCCGTTCCCTCTCACGACAGACGAAAGACGCTCCCGGGAGCCTATACATGCCAGCGAAGAAAGAAGACCAAGACAGAAGAGCGCCAGAAGAAACGACCCAGCTGGCAGGGTCCAACAGCCAGGACCAGGGGAGGTTTGCTAACATCGCCAATACTGTCCGCATTTGCGGGGGGGATAGGCGAAAAAGCAGGCCCACCCCTTACGAGGCCGGTCCAGGTCTACAGCGATGATTGGGGCAAAGAGCTCAAGCTCGATTCCTAATCATCCGAGACCGTCATCTTTAGTCAAGAATATTGGCGAGTGGGAAATTTAGCACTTTTTTGGACAAAAGTCCATTTGACGCACAGTTCTTGAGCGATTTGGATAATTTTTTTTTTAAATACTCGTGAACGATTCTAGTTTACCCTCCAATTGCTACAATTTAAATTTCTATTCCTTCGATGAACGTATCTGACCCAATATCGGAACATACAGGTTTTCAGGATCTTTTCAGCATATAATTTATTACTCTAGATTGTTTAATTAATTGTATGTATGAATAAAATTAATTTTAAAAAGCCTAACAAATACAAAAAATAAGAAGATTTACTCAAGGATGATGTTAACTTCAAGCTGTATAAAATAAAATAGATGTATTTGTGTTTACAATTAAGTAGCAGATAAGCAACTTTGAGGTTGCATATCCATGGGCTTCTTATACTTCTAACTTCTTAGCTCTAAAATTGAAATTTGGTTACT
This sequence comes from Stenurella melanura, assembly GCA_963583905.1. Classification (NCBI taxonomy): domain Eukaryota; kingdom Metazoa; phylum Arthropoda; class Insecta; order Coleoptera; family Cerambycidae; genus Stenurella; species Stenurella melanura. Next base: position 218,505,495 of record OY757309.1, on the reverse strand, counting down.
TCTTTACCTTACATGCGTTTTTAATTCAAATAATAGCTATTTTTAATTACATTATATATATGATAACATCAGCGAGCTAATGTTCCGATATTAGGTCAGATACGTTCATCAGAAAAATATATATTTAAATTGTAGCAATCGGTGGGTAAACTAGAATCATTCACGAATATTTAAAAAAAAATTATTCAAATCACAATGTGAATCTAGGTATCAAAATAGATCAAATACACAAGTTTTACAAAATCAGGGCTAGGCGTCGGTCGGCGTCGAGACGAAAAAATGGAAGAATGTGAATCTAGGTATCAAAATTTATCAAATTCGGAAATTTTGCAAAAACGACGCCAGGCGTCGGTCGGTGTGAAGATGCAAAAATGAAAGAACATGAATTTAGGTATCAAAATTCATCTAATACAAAAGTTTTACAGAAACAATGCTAGGTGTCGGTCGACGTAAAAATGCAAGAACATAAATTTAGATATCAAAATTTATCAAATACACAAGTTTTATAAAAGCGACCCTAGGCGTCGGTCGGCGTTGAGACGTAAAAATGCAAGAATAAGATTTTAAGTATCAAAATTTATCAAATTCAAAATCAAATTTGGATCTTTCAAAAAGTATGCGATGTCACAGCACCGAACGCTTTCGTGTCCAAAAAACAACTGAATTTCCAAGCGTTACACAAATCGCTACTGTACCCCTCTATTACCGTTACATATTCGATTTGTTAAACATGTTTAACGTTAAAAATTACGGCATTGGTTTCTAGCACATACGCCAAAAATGCAGTATCTAGACTATTACTAGCTTGCTCTACTGACTGTTCCCAATTACACCCCGCCTCCACCCCTTCAACAAAAAATACATACGTGTACCAAATTTCACTACGTGGATGTGGAAGTTAAAATGAAGTTTATAGTTTGCTCTACTTATTTTTTCCTATTCACAACCTACCACCTCCCACCCCTTCAACGGCATCATCTCAATCAGATGTCATTACAATACATACGTATACTAAGTTTCAAGTGAATGTCTCAATTTTATGTTATCAATTCCTTTAATAATGGAGTGGATGTGGTGGGGTGGGGGGGTTGAAAAATATGATAAGGGAATCTGAGGCCTTGTTTTCTAGCATATGCACCTAATTGAAAAATATTATTAAAAAATCCGAGGCCTTAGCTTCTAGTACATACACCGAATTTCAAGTTTCTGTGCTCTTACCAGCTTGCTTTACTTATTTTCCCTTATTTACCCCTATTTAACCCCCAACTCTTCAACGGAAAAATCCAAAAATATAATCTAGTTCCAGATGTCATTATAATATATACATAAACCAAATTTCAAGTGAATATCTCAATTTTATTTTTTTCAACTCCCTAATAATGGAGTGAGGGGGTGAGGGAAAATGGAAAATATTATACAAAATTTCGAGGCCTTGGCTTCTAGTATACCGGGTGAGTCACGAATTGCGCTCGCCCCGATATTTCCTAAAATATTTGGAATAGAAAATTGAAATTTGGAGGCCTTATTACACGACTAAAATGCCATCTTTTCAATAAAAAATCAAGTTTGGTGCACATCCGGTTTGACCGGCAATACCCACAACTTTCGATTTTTAAATGGAACACCCTATGTATTTTTACATTTTTGGAATCTAGAGGAAATTTTGAATACAATACATCCATTTTGGTCACTTTTTGATAAACATTAAACATTTTATTAAAAAATCTATTTCTGAATCCAGAGTACTGTGGTGCCCAAAATATATTTTAGTTTGTGTGCTACGTTACTATAAAAATAAAAAGAGCAATATGATTGCATTACTTAATTCTCTAGAGGCGTTTAAAATTTTTAAATGTGATTTTTACCCACTAACTCGGTTTTTTTAAATGGGAATTTAATCGTTCACCAACTTTTTTTAATACCTCATTTTCATACGAATCTAATGATACCAAAATTTTGAAAATCCGCTCAGAAATATTTGAGATTTCAGCCAAAATACAATGCCAACCAAGCTTTTAGAAACATGCGGCTAATAGATAATAGATTAGTGGGCTTTGGAAACTAAAATGGCACATTTCTGCGTAAATCTGGTAACCTAATAACATTGGAAAAATCATAGTAGCCATTGAATGTAATAAAACAATATGAGCTGTCAGACAGATACAAAATAAAGCATTGCGGAAATCTCTTTGAGTAAAAATTAAAGAAAATGAATAATTTTAGTAGAAATGAAAAGGTCGATATGTTACTGATATATGGAGAGCGTCTCAAAAATTCAACTGCAGCTGCAGAACTGTATCAGCAACGATATCTCAACAGACGTCATCCAAGCAGACACTTGTTGCCAGAGTGGAACAAGAATTAAGAAAGGAACCCAATCAACAAGATGACCATCAAACATTTATTGTAAGTGAGGACAAAGAAATTTATGTATTAGGATTTGTGATGGTACACCCAACAACATCAACAAGGGAATTGTCAATGGAATGCGACATTCAGTCTTCGGTTTGCAGAATTTTAAAGAAACATAAGTTTCGGTCTTATAAATACCAAATACACCAACATCTTTATGGAGATGATAACGACAGGAGGCTAGTATATTGCAACTGGCTCTTAAATGCAGTACAACAAAACCCAGGTTTTCCTTTTCATATTTTATATTCAGATGAAAGTAGATTTACGAACCAAGGTATGTTTAACAGAAATAATACTAGGTACTGGGCTCAAGAAAATCCGAGGTTGGTAGGGCGGGGGAATATTCAGGAAAGATTTGGGTTTAACTGTTGGCTTGGAGTACTTGGAGATCGAATAATTGGACCCATATTTTTTTATGGAACACTTACTGGCCAACGATATTTATTCTTTTTACAAAACCAGACAGCAGAATTTCTTGACTTACTTCCTCCTGCCTATTTACAAAACCTGTTTTTCCAACAAGATGGTGCTCCCCCACATAATTCCAGAAGAGTGATGGAATATTTAAACAACTTGCAAGGTGAACGCCTTATCGCAAATCAAGGTCATATCAGGTGGCCTCCTAGGTCACCTGACTTAACACCCCTCGACTATTATGTATGGGGCACTCTCAAAAATAAAGTTTAGAAAACTTCTTCAAATACCCGTGAAGAGCTGCAAAATAAAGTTGTACGGGTCTTAATGAAGTAACGCCGGCTGAATTGCGTAGAGCCATTCAAGCAACTATACGCAGAGCCGAATTGTGAATAGAAAAAAATCGTAGACCTTTTGAACAATATCTATAAATGTCAATTTATGGTTTAATTATATTAATTATTTTAAAGATACCTTCTGTTACCTAGTTTAAGTTTAATTGTTCAAACGGAATTTATTTTTATTTATTTATGGGCCCGATATTTATGTTCATTTAAATAAAACTCTGAAAACCGAACTGATGTCGCATTCTATTGCAAATGTCCTTGTGGATGTAATTGTGTTTACCTCCACATGCCTATGCTAAACTTAATTGTAACGTTCTTTGCGCTCACAATTATTAAATGTTTGATAGCTCAAGATTGCCTATAACTACACGAGTCTGTCTGACAGCTGATATTGTTTTATTAGGTTACCAGATTTACACAGAAATGTGCCATTTTAGTTTCCAAAGCCCACTAATCTATTATCTATTAGCCGCATGTTTCTAAAAGCTTGGTTGCATTGTATTTTGGCTGAAATCTCAAATATTTCTGAGCGGATTTTCAAAATTTTGGTATCATTAGATTGGTATGAAAATGAGGTATTTAAAAATGTTGATGGACGATTAAATTCCCATTTTAAAAAAATCGAGTTAGTGGACAAAAATCACATTTAAAAATTTTAAACGCCTCTAGAGAATTAAGTAATGCAATCATATTGCTCTTTTTATTTTTATAGTAACGTAGCACACAAACTAAAATATATTTTGGGCACCACAGCACTCTGGATTCAGAAATAGATTTTTTAATAAAATTTTTAATGTTTATCAAAAAGTGACCAAAATGGATGTATTGTATTCAAAATTTCCTCTAAATTCCAAAAATGTAAAAATATATAGGGTGTTCCATTTAAAAATCGAAAGATGTGGGCATTTCCGGTCAAACCGGATGTGCACCAAACTTGATTTTTCATTGAAAAGATGGCATTTTAGTCGTGTAATAAGGCCTCCAAATTTCAATTTTCTATTCCAAATATTTTAGGAAATATCGGGGCGAGCGCAATTCGTGACTCACCCGGTATACACCAAATTTCAAGTTTCTGTACTCTTACCAGCTTGCTTTACTTATTTCCCCCTATTTCAAGACATTCTAATCCTATTTAAGAAAAAAAAATTGAATTTTTTTTTTACGATTACTATACTTCCAACTCACTACGTGGACGTGGAAGTAATAAAAATGTTTGAGACTCTTTTCAAAAGTGGGATTAGTCATTATCTCTTGGAAGTTTAAAAAATTACGAATGTTATTACAGAAGTTAAATTTCATCATTTCATGAAATATTTCAGTGAAATTTCACTTAACTTTCATTATCATTCCATTAAATTTCATAAAATGAAAGTTTCATTAAAATTTCATTGATTGATTGATTGATTTGCCAACGTAAGGTAAGCATTGTTGTAGATTCCAGACACTCAATCTGGACGTTTTTATATACCGCCGGACCGGCTGCATACTCTGGGTTGGATATGGTACATGCTTGTTGCCAGCTGCGAGAGCCGCATGACGCATGGGTTAGGAATAGAGGATGGGAAGTGTAGGTGTTTGTGAGATGCTTCTTTTTAGTTTCCATGCTTCTCTTAAGTTTCCATCTATCATCATTTCCTTATTTTTTTTCCGGTTTTGAATCTAGCAGTGTGCACCTTCTCTTGCCCACTTGCGTTCATATATGGTTTCAGGTTTCCCAGAAGTCCGTGTTTTCGTTTGAACATCCTGCATCATTGCGTCCACTTCGTCTGTCTGCCAAGACATACATACATTAGCTCGCCGCAAGGAGCTTTTATTTATTAACCGTTCCACAGGTAAATATCCATTTACGGTGGAAGAGGTAAAAAGAGATTTCTGCAGTGGGTTATGAGAAAGAGGCCCGAGAGAATATTTTGTATACCTTGTATATTGTTTTTTTTTTGGTAATTAGTACGATAGTTTCATAATACCTACTTAACGTTTAATTTCATATTTCAGAAATTTCAGATGAATTTCGAAACTATCACAAAAAAGTCATTGAAATTTCACAAATTTTAAGTCTCATGAAATTTTGCATCTCTGATAAGTACTGAAATCAGTTTTTTTATGTTAAACATAAGAGATCCCGGCACCGCTTATGGAAATCCAGGATCCGTTAAATTTCTCAATTTTTTTTATATGTTGTTCTAGTGTTCCAGTAGATCCAAGGTCTCCATGGGCACGAGTCCAAAAATACACCCTTCTGCCCTTTTTTGACCTCTGTGAAGGTGAATGGCGCTCGAATAGGTTTAACAACTACATTTCTATAAAAAAAATAATTGTATCTTTCAGCACAGTAAAAAGCCTCAGTCGAAGAGTCCGATTTACATTTAGACATGCTCCACCCTTTTCCATCCCCTCCGAGAGGTGAGAATCGGTTTCACATTTGTGAGACGGTGCAGAAATCACTTTGAAGTACTTGCTTTAGGGGGTGATTCTCATACAAAGCAGTATATTTGATCCCAAAGATATTATGGAACCACTCAGATTAATAGCACATCTCAAAAAAAGGTGGAGCAATAACTCTGAGCCAACTCCCACCAAGGTGAGAGACGCTTCATTCATTCTAAACCTATTTCAACATAAAAAATGTTTGAATTTCTTTTATGATTACTATAAAATAAAAATGTCGAAAGAAAAGACTTTTCTCCGTTCTCGCGCTATACATCAAAAACTGCCGGCCTGTATCTCCCTTCCTAATCATCCGATCGCGATCTTGCTGGGCGCAAATAAAGAAATACTATTAATTGGTGAAAAAATTATTTCTCCCACTCCCTTCTTTCATGCCGAAAAAGACGTGAAAAAAATCGGCCATTTTTTATTTTGCACGCCAGGCATTTCAAAAAAAATTTTCGTCAGTGCTATATTGTAACAGATAAAAAAATACGGAAATTAGTCCCGGCCAGATTGCTGTAGCTCTATTAATAAGGAAGTTATCAGCGCTTTAATAATTTTAGTTACCCCCCCATATCTCCCCTTTTAATTGTCCCACCGCCCCCGCTCTCCGGTCTCATCGAATATTCATTAATACCCTTCTATTCAGAAAAAATTGAGGCCCCAACTACACTCCTTCTCGAGAAATAATTAATTTCATTTTTCGTTTTTCGCAACTTCAATCGCGATATCTCGCGAACTAATTATGCGATATGGTTCGGGTTAGAACGAGCTTACGTGTTTTGTCAAGCTCTTCATTTTTGGTAAGTATGATTTTTTTTGTAGGACCAACACCTGCGGAGATACGTCGAAGAAACTGCTTTCCCATACTTTTAACAGGCCGTTTTCCCCACCCCCGCCCCGCCGACTCCGCCCTGTAAAAACGATGGAAGGGACCTAACTTTATAAGTTGGCAAAAAAAATTTTTTCGTTCGGAGCAGTCACTTTTCAAAAGCCAGATCTGCCCGGCATATAAAGCAGTGTCCTGGAGTAATTCACCAACCTGAAAATAATATTACATTCTTAATTATTTGATATAGTTCACTAAAAGCATATTTCACGTTCGATTAAATCAGACGGGGGGGGGGGGAGTAATGTCATCAAGGTACAGTATTCTGTAATATTTCATTAACCATATAAGTATAAGCATTGACATGATATTAACTTGATATATTCCCTTAAATAACATATTTACGTTATTTATGAAGACAAGAGGCAGTAGAATGAAGGAGGAGGAGTACCTTTTATTTTTTACGTCAGTAAACTTTATGTCTACTCGATCACATTTCCATACATTTATGCCTAATAATTACTACCTAATCTCGATTGTAACATAGGGCGGGAAATAAGGTGAAAAGAAGGGCTGGAGGGGTAAAACCTTTTTGGTTCACCTATTTTTGTTCAAAAAAACATCAAAAAATCAAACTCACTTATTTTTTAAGTAGTTTCTTCCGGGTTTTGCCGGGTTTTGCCGCGGTCGTCGAACTTGACTTTGAAAGTAAGTCAAGTTCGTAAGTCAAATTCGACGACCGCGGCAAAACCCGGAAGAAACTACTTCGTTGGACAACGGCATGAAAACCTGCATTCACTTATTTTTGTCAAAAAGTGTGTCATGACGTTATGAAGCGAAGAAAAAGAGGATAACTTGCTGCACCTTTTGACCAGCGGATATAATTTATCCAAGGGCTACAGAGATTTTATTCATGGCAAAAACAGAACGATCTATCAGGGGAAACTCTCTAGTAGTTAATATATATTATGTATTACACCCCCTTGAAACTTGAGATTGATACGCCTATGCCTAATAGTGACTGGAAACTTGTAGAAAGAGGATGAGTTTTCTAGAGTGTGGTAGAAGAAGATTCTCGATTATGTTCTAGATAACTCTAGAGGCAATTTCAAGGTATATAAGGCGAGATTCCACGGCGGGAAGAAGTTTATTAAAGAGAAGTTTTATTAAAGTGAAATTTGGCAGCGAGAAAGTGAGGTTAAATATAAAGTAAACAAAGTGTAAAGGTTATTTTGGTTAATTAAGAAGTATTTTGTAATCAATAAATTATTAAATAAAGTGTTAGTGGTTTACCCCTTGTTAAAATTATTTAGAACCCACGGATTCATACAGGGTGTTTCCTAAAAGGTGGAAAACACGCAACAATATTGCATATGTCATTAATTTTAAATATTGCAATTGTCCATATATTTGTCGATTTTCAAATTATTCTCCGCCATTTGTTTATTTATTTTAATCTGAATGCGCCTCTGTCTAGTATTTCTTTTTGCAAGTTTTAGTATCTTGTATCTCGATAGCGAAGCAATTGCGGACCCATGCCTCTTATTTTCATAATAGGATGCAGTAATTTTTAAATTGCCCCGTATAAATATATGAATTGAGTGCCCGACTTGAAATGGACATACAAATGGTTAATTCTAGTAATAGATTTCAATCTGCTTTTAGGCAATACGACATAAGAGGGTACGGACTGAAATTCTGCGGACTATAAAATTTAATTGACTGAACATGGCAGGACGCTCTCCGTAGGGGATACAAATTTTAGTTATTATATACTGAACCTTCTTTTCACATTTATCTCCCTGTGGATTAGACATGTACATTGTACATACCATCTAAATGAGAAGTTGGTTATGAAATACAATAATGTGGCTTAAGCTTTATAGAATAGATCTACATTTCAAGTTATATATTTGTTTAGAAATGTATCGCTGTTATTAAAGTGGGTCAAGAGTCTAAAGAAAATTTACAAAATTGTTAAATATAACTGAAATATAAAATTTCACTCTTCACAGGCTTCTTCATAGTTTATTTTACAAATCTTTATCTTCCATATAAATATAACTATTAATGAAGTAATACTTTCAGATCTTCTAGACGTTTTATGATTCATTCATTACGTTAATTGGCCGCCCTTTACTATATGGCACGTCTGACAGCATCACTTCGTGTAGCGTATTTGCCTGGTTAAGCGCACAGTCTCGTCAAAGGTTCTTCTTGGTGACGACATCCACCCTTACGTATTGGAGGGCGTTCTCTTCACCCCCTTGGCGTCTGCTTTTCTCTTAACTATCTACGATTGATGTGGTCGAAAACTGATAGAATTCGGGAAAATACGACGATGGAGAGTCGCTTTGGTGCGATGAGCCTACCAGGAAATTCGCAGTAAGTCTCTAAAACCCACTTCTCGAAAGGATCAATACGCCGCTTGCCTGCCATATTGATGGAGGTATCACATAAAAAATTGAGACCTTGGCTCCTAGCATATACACCAAATCGCAAGGCTCTGGACTCTTACTAGCTTGCTTTATTTCTTTTCCTCTATTTGACCCTATTTACCCCCAAGACTTCAACAGAATGAGTTCAAACTTTAATATACTTTCAATTGTCGCTAGATACGTGTTTCAAATTTCAAGTCACTATCTTAATTACTTCATCCACGTAGTGGAGTGGAAGTACAATAGTCGTAAGAATTTTCCAAATTTTTTTTATGGAATACGTAATTAAAGGATGTTACCTATTTTTTACCACCCTGTATAAAAAAAATAATAAAACGTTATAAGAGAAATGAACCTCGTAATAATACATCAATTTTAGAAGAATTGTACTTATCTAAATTAACACTATCAAATGATTTGAAGGAGTCATATCATGAGAAGTCAGTTATGTTTTTTTATAATTATTTATTGAAAGTTCATGATTGGTGATGATTATAGGTGATTGCTGATGATTTCTGATGATTATCTATAAATTGTTCGTGATTGCTGTTGATTTCTGATGATTGATGATGATTGCTGGTGATTACCCAAGGATTGTTCGTAATTTCCGATCATTGCTAAAGATTGTTCGTGATTGTTATGATTACTTATTACGTTGTCGATAATGGGCTTGTCCCATGATATTCTTATATGGTTTTTATACTTTTTCATGTAATACTCGATATTCTCATTATGCACTTAAAATTTCGTATTATTAACTTTTTCCGTTCTCGAGATATAAGGAGTTGAAATTAGTAATAGTTGCAAAAACCGAGCGCTCATTTGTGACGTCACTATACGCAAGTGACGTAAGAAAGTGGCTATCTGGAACCTTTCAAATTTAACCTGAAAGGTTGAAAAACATGGAATTTTCAAACGCTAGTAACCAAATAAATACGTCGAGTGGAAGTTCGTTCTATGTATCTACGGAAAGGAGAAGGTCGGCGATGAATTCTAACGGTAAATTGCAGGGTCAAAATCGAAAATTCGTCCCGACAGGAGCGAGAGAAAATTTTAATTTTTTGACATTTCACCAAATTGTACTCCCCTACTGTCAAAAAGTAATAGGTATTAGGCCCAGCGACATTTTCTTTATTTATGACCACACCGTTGAAACTTTTTGTATCTGTTATTTGGGTGGAGTCGGACAAATTTGGAACTTGGCACATTATGGTAGTGGGGCGTTTGTCTGAAAAAAAATTTGTTGGACAAAAATAATGGGTCACTTGACGTGTCGGACACGCCAAACACGTCAAGTTTATGAAAAAAAAAAATTATTACCACACGGCTGATTTTAACAGAATCTACCATAAAAAATTGTTGCAATAATGTGGTAACCTTGTCGGACAATTTTTACGGGGCACATGCGCAGTCGGATGCGCCAAAGTCGTCGACTTCCTGCAAAACTTTTATTTACAACCCTTTTTCCGACAAAAAAAGGAAGTTGTAAGTAATTTTAATCTAAATCAAAATATCTAAGTGTCCGACAAAAATATTGGGGCAAATCGCCAGTCCGACAAAAAAGTAAATTTTTATTGGTAATCGATATTGGCAAACTGTACAGGGTTTCTGCATCCCTTATTTTTACAACCATTTTTCCGACAAAAGTAGGAGGTTACAAATAATTATTTTCTTAAACAAAAAATGTAATTGTCTGACAAAAATATTGGGGCAAACGTACAAAAAAATTTAATTCTTATAGGCTATCGACATTCTTAAACTATAAAGGTGAGTTAATGCTTATTATTTTATATATGTGTTATGAAATAAAAGATAAAATATTATTATTAAGTAAATATTGTCCAGAAAATCAAATAATATTATTGATATTATATACGTAAATAATAATTAAATGATTTATTAATTAATCGTCATCATATTCAGATGCCGCATCCTCGGAATCACTGTCTAAAGCCCAATTTTCTTCGTCTTCACTCTCATCGGGTGATCTACTTAGCTCCAACTCATCTTTATCATTAGCAATGGAACCTGTAAATGAAACATTTTATTAAAAAACGTAATGAAAACTTTTAAAAGATATTTAAATGAAACATTTTAACTGAAATGTTCTTAATGGAAGTAATTGTTTCGATTTTTTTAAATCAAAATAGTTTCATTTTAATCAATTGCAAAAAATATCTGTACAATACGAAATTTTAAAAGAAAAACCAGATTAATGGATTAAATTTTAATGTAATTATAAATATATTACCAGAATGAGTAGATATCTCTTGAAATGTCGGACATTGCTCGCCATCAAACCAGAAAAAGTCGTAGCTGCCATCGATATTTATCCACCCGCACTCTTCAACATCGAGTTCTGTTTGTCGCCTCAGATGAGCATTGCACCACAAGTTACTAATGTAAATCGTTCGTTTTACGTGTTGTAATAGCTCTCTTTTTGTTGGTGGAAGATGTGATGCATCGAACCCAGCTAAGCTTTTCTTCCAAATTTTTTCATTTTCATTTTTTTTAATATTTTTTTTCAAACAATTCGAATCTACCTTTATCGACGTCATTTTTGGTCTTTAAACTATATAATCGGCACACATAATCCTCGATAGATTTGAATACTTCATGCTCTATATCCAAATATTTCGGCTCCATTTCTAAAAGCTGCACAAAAGCATCTTGATATGAATTTTTTTTTCTTAAAATGTCGAATGGCCTTTTTTTTTCCTTTTTTGTAAAATGCTGGATTAAAATCATTACCGGTAAATATGTGGCAAATGGTTAGTGCAATTGCTAATTTTTCACCTAATCCATGGTAAATTTTGTTCATATTCAAATACTCTGTTTTTTTGTTTGAACACATATTTACCATAATCTGAATATCGGCTTTTAAAAATTTCATATATGCAATACATACATTAATAAACGTTTGTATAATAATATGTATAGAATACATAGTCGAAAATTAAAAAAAGTCCTTTTTTTTAAATTGTATCAAAAAGCCCCATTATTTTTGTCAGACAACCGATCCTATATGCATTACACATGTAAAGAAACAGTACAAAATCAAAACGACATCTATGGTTGTAAATAAAAGTTTTGCAGGAAGTTGACGACTTTGGCGCATCCGACTCCGCATATGCCCCATAAAAATTGTCCGACAAGGTTACCACATTATTGCAACAATTTTGTATGGTAGATTCTGATAAAATCAGCCGTGTGGTAATATTTTTTTTTTTTTCATAAACTTGACGTGTTTGGCGTGTCCGACGCGTCAAGTGACCCATTATTTTTGTCCGACATTTTTTTTTCCGCTAATTATATGATAAAAACTATTGATTAAAATAAAATTACCAATGTGGTTATAATTTTTTTTTTGCATAAAATTGACAACTTCGTGACAGCTTGACAGACAAACGCCCCGCTACCATAATGTGCCAAGTCCCAAATTTGTCCGACTCCACCCAAATAACAGATACAAAAAGTTTCAACGGTGTGGTCATAAATAAAAAAAATGTCGCTGGGCCTAATACCTATAAGCAAAACAAACAATACTTCGAAAACACATAATTATAACAACTAAGGAGCATCAAGTCTATTGAGATAGCCGAGTCTATGCGTATTGTGACGTAGCGCCTGGCCACGCCCAATTTTCGCGAAATAGAGATTTGTAATGGTTTTTAAGATACTAAACGTGCGAATAAGATTCTGATTTTTTGCAGATTCTTTGTTTTATACATGCAACTTTCGATTTATGAAATAAAAAAAATGCCGAACAAGCCCATTGCTGATAATGTCTGATTGTTATTTATGGATATGGATTGCTAGTGATTGTTGATATTATGATTGATGGTGATTGTTTATAATTACTTATTGATTTTTCAATTTTGCAATTTTGTACCGAAAAAACAACATTGATCCAAGCCTAACTTAAAAAAATAAGTAACTTCTATTCTGAAATACAACAACATAAATTACCAAATATTAACAATATTTTTTACATGATTTGTAGCTCAACTTTCTTCATTATTGTAATCCTGTAATTTCTTTAATAGTGTGTCCCTATTTTGGCCTTAAATTAAGAATAAAGTGATTTTGCTTCAATTAATAATATTTCGACAAATAAACGATCTTTTGACAATAGGCAAGTAAAGCGATTCCATAAACGTAGGCGTAAACGGGTAAAATGACGGTATGGTATGCATGCGTAATAGAGATTTATTACACCTACGTTACGTTTACGTATATTTATGCGTTCCTAGTAAATAAAACCTAGTCGTAACAAGCCGAATAATTGCATTAGAATCATCCAATAGCACTTGATCATTTGTTGTAATTCTTTCTGCTATACCAAGAGCTCTAGCAAACTCTAATTATGTAATTTTTTGTAGTTGGAGTTGTGGCTTTTAGATTTAACTTCAAAAATTAACTAAATTAAATCGCCCATGCAGATCACTCCTAATTTCCCCATTATGTAGACAACTTCATCCACATTATCAGTATGATCAGTGTCAACCAAAGTTTCTAAAATCATAATTTTTCCATTCAATATTTTTATTTTTTGCCCATGTTAATATGATTTAAAACTGTAACCTATAACTATAATATCAATTTCCGTATATTTCAATATTTACTTCAAGTGGCATTGACGTTGGTTTAAGTTATTAATAACGTCAGAGACACAACGTAACATAAGCGGACATGCTTTCGATGTTGTTCATTTGTCTCTTGACTTACTGGTGTAGTGTTAGTACAGGCAATGAAGGCAAAATTTTGTAAAAACCTCGTAGAAATTAATAAAAGGTTGATCTCCGGGATTTAAGTAGATAACAACCTGGAGAATGAGATGGTACATTCTTTGCACTTCCAAGTTCCGGGAAAATTCAAAAAAATTTGGAAAAACTTTTTGACTTTCGGGCTTTCTTGGTCTAGTGGCCAAAATAACGAAAATAGAGATAAAAGGTCTTTACAAATTTTTGTCTTACTTAAGTCGTTAATGAGATAAATCAAGTTTTCCACTTATAGTTTTAAGCCGCTCCGAAATGCGCGGAAAATGAGAATTCTCAGGGAGTTTCGTACAACCGGACACATTGATCGATAATTCTTACTATTCAGAGCTGCTAAAGAAAATAAAAATAACATAAAATGTACAGAAAAATCTCAGCTTTAATGTGGAACTAATCACAAAATTCATACAAATTTTTATCATAGAGAAAAAAATGTTAGAAGATGGTAAGCCATCTAAACTTTATACAGTTGATTTATTCATATCTTTGAGTTTTATCCATCCTCGCTATTTCTCCCGTAACAATAGGTGCTTTTTCACTGCATGGATTCGATTCTACGCACTTTAGTCTATATTTTATGAATGACGCATGTTAAGAAACAAATAAGTTGTCTATGTTTTACTGTATAATTGTTCATTTTCTGAACGTGTGTGAATAATGTAGACAAATACAAACAGTACTGCACGCATTTAAAAACCTCTAAAGTCATTCGAAAGAATATGTTTTATTATACTTATAATCCAAAAATTAAAACTGTGCTATTATTATTAATTAAGATATAGCGAATTGAACTCCAAAATTTGGAGGTGACTGATCGATGAGAAATATACCCTATACTTTGATCGCAAGGCATATTTTTCCAATAAAAGAAATTGCAATAAAATGTTAATTGGATTAATATATCATTATATAGGAATATATTAGCAAAATAAATTATCACTCTAACGACTCCCGGCAAAGACTTGAATAAATCTGTAAATCAACTGTACAAAATTACCGAGCCATCGTCTAACACTTTTTCTCTATGATAAAATTTTGTATGAATTTTGTGGTTAGTTCCACATTAAAGTTGAGACTTTCTCTACATTTCACGTTATTTTAATTATTTTAAGGGCTCTGAATAGTAAGAATTATCGATCGATGAATTCGGTTGTACGATACTCCTGCAGAATTCTCATTTTCTGCGGATTTCGAAGCTTCTGAAAACTATAAGTGGAAAACTCGATTTATCTTCTAAACGGCTTAAGTAAGACACAAATTTGTAACGACCATTTTTGCAAAGAAAGAGACGAACTACAGCTTTTGTTAAAAACAGTTTTCTCTATTTACATTAGTTTGGCCGTTAGAGAAAAAAAACCGAAAATCAAAAAGTTTTTCCAATTTTTTTTTATTTTCCAGGAACTTCGAAGTGCAAAGAATGCATCATCTCATTCTCCAGGTTATTACCTACTTAAATCCCGGAGATGATCCTTTAAGTAATTTTTGTTACCCCAAATGGCGCCTGTCCTGTGTTCATCTCCGCGTAACTTCTAGGTTGTGATTGAATTCGTGATCAAAATATTTATTGTGCGAATATACCAAGACATTTTATTATCACTCCACTATGATATTAATATCAATGAAATGGAAATAAAATTAAAGTTACATGCATGATATACTATTAAGAATACTTCTATTACGTTGACACCAAGTTGCCAATCCATATTTTGCATTTTGAGGCTGTTGAGGTGTTGCTGCTGAAAATGTGTTTGTTGTGTCATACACAAACGAAGTCAACCAGTGTTTGTTGTGTCATGTACAAACGAATTCGACCAATAATTATAAGTAAAAAGAACAATAATGATTCCACTCTAGTGCCCTAGGGAATAGCAAGTTTGACTTGATGCGATTATTGAATATATTTCACATTTCATAATATAGTACGGAAAGAAACATTTGTTCCATTAGATTTCGACATGAGCTTTTATTTTAAAAACTGTTTTGCATGGAAGGTAAAGGTCAAATCGCAATATAACAAATTTTAAAAATAAATATCCATAAATTAATCAATTCATTCAAAAAACATAGGTCGTCTATTATAATTATTGCTTTATTGTATTTTTTATAATTCCTTAGTTTTTTTAGGTATTGAATCACAGTTTCATGAATTATTTACTACATAATAACAAGGATATTAATGATGGTAAGTTATTTTCTGACGTAAAAGTGGGTGAAGCGTACAAAAATACAAACTAATATTTAATGTATAATAATTCTATATACATCATGATATAAGAGATATGTAACATGTATTTAAAAATTCAGATTGAAAATAAGAACGTGCTTTTGATATACATACATACGACAATTTTCGGCCGCTTTCTTCTTCGGCAGAAACAACTTCAACTTTTGGTTTTAATGGTGATACTGGTGAAGTAGTGTAGTTCTTTATGAGACCCTATTTATACTCATATATCGCACAATATTGTAATACCAGAAGCCTCCCCTAGGGCGGGTAGCATGAATTATAATTAAAGACAGCCACCACTTATGGAAACCTGTAATGTGTTCAACAATCACCCCAGAGATGGCGGTGGGGATATAGTTTCTGGAAACGGCAGTTCGAGGCTTTTCTGGTAAAAGTTTGAATATTGGGGGAATTGTCCGGAAGCTTCTAGACGCCATCTGTAGGGTATATAAGGCGACCAATTCACGGAAGGTAAATGCAGATATTTATTAGGGGTTAGTCAATTTCTCTTTATGGATAATAGAAATTTCTTTCAGTATGGTAAGTAAGCCACAACCAGTCACGTTAAACTGGTAACGCAGTGAATGTATTGTTATGAATTACACCCACTTGGAACTGGAGATGATACGCCTATGCCTACTAATACTGACTGGAAAAACTCTAGAAAGAGCCATGGGCTTTTCTAGAGTATGGTAGTGGTGTTAGTGGTGTTTATCTCTTATTGAAATTATTTAGAAGCCACGGATTCATACAGGGTGTTTCCTAAAAGGTGAATAAACGTAACAGTATTAATAAACAATTGAATTTCTCGAATAGTATTTATCCGTCGGAATTCGGGTTACCGCCACTTTTTAAGCGCATTATGACATAAAACATTCGCTATTTTGTTTCTGCAACTTTGTTTTGGATGCACTCGTTTGAAAATTGATATTTCACATGTACTGAATGTGATCCTAGTGTTTTTTTCTAATGAGAATTACTTCTAAAAAAACAACATCCTTCTGCTTAGTTTGATTGGCCTAAAATAGGTATATTATAACCGGCCGAGAATTTTTAATAATCGCCGTAGAAGAATAATTTTAGAACAGAAATCCATTTCATAACACATTGAACTCAAATAGGTATCGAATAAAAAAAAATAAAAGTTGTATCTTTAGACCGCCTCTTGCAAACACGATAACTTTTGTTAGACTTAAAAAGTTTGTTTTTTTGGTACGTATGTAAAATAGCAAGGTAGAGTAGAATAGGCCACATAATCGATGCATCTGCACCTTGGCCCATCCATCATTTATTATATTAAGATAGTGGTTGTGTAATCATGTTCTACATGTTCTACATCTGTTAAATATTTATACCTACCTCGCTGCTTAATGGATAAGTCGCTTTGGAAATACATATGTATGTGTTACAAATGATGGAATTGAAGAGAAAATAGGTTAGTAAATACAAAAAGAATGTTTGGGAAAGCATCTGGAAGCAACTACGAACTTAATATTAAAGATATGTTTTATGAATTTAATTAACATATTCGTGAAATATTCTCCATAAATATCACTTTGTGCTGAAAAATTTTATGTATATTTTTTTCCCAAACTAAGTTGCCAAATAGTAATATAATTCGTGTAAACTGGCAGTTTATTATCAACGATTAAATCTACACTTTATAGTAATAGGCAACTACGCTTTCGAAAAACTTTTACCGATAAATTTCTAAGCACTATAGTATGATATTACATATGATAAGACTTCACTAGATACTAGATTTATTACAGATAATGGCTGGTTGGTACAGTGGTCCCTTAAAACGGAATTTCATTGACTTCCTTGTTAGTGGGTGAAATAATCGATAGAATTTTTTTAGGTGAGGCAATGTTTTAATTCCTATGAACTTTTCTTTCCACATTGCTGTCCTCTGAACTAAGTTTTACATATACATACGTAAAATTTAAATTTCAGTTATTTGTGATAAACTAATTAAAAAGTAATTTGGCGAACTTTCCATAGGTCGCTTCCCATTATCCATTCTCGGGTAGGTATATTCAGTTCCGTTCTTAATACGGAAATGAACTTTTGAGGACAGAAAATAAATAATAAAAATTAAAAACAAGCCTTATAAAATTCCCCTTTGAACGATATACTTTAGATGCAATGATGTAAGACAGTTCTGGTAAAACCAGATATATAGTGTGTCAAGCAGTTGTGGCAAGGAGGTCCTTGGAGAGTCCTAGCAGTCCTCGGTTATCGCGCTTGCAGGATTAATTTCACCTCACAGTGAAATATTAGCGACACGCGCACTTTACTTAACTCCTTCTCCCCTTCTTCCTGTATTGTATAGGATGTAAATCAACACTTTTTATACATTCTCCGTGTCGCGGGAATGAGTAGCAATATTTCTAATTACGGGTAAATTTTCAGCAGCTCGGCTTGATTAAGTAATTTATAATTCCGTCCCAAATTGAAATTATGATATACATTCGTCGAAATAAACACTGACGCTGTTGCTGTCGACTAATAAAATTTGTACATACAGGGCGTTTGTAAACCTTGAGGCTACTTTTTGTACATGTACGTTTTCACCGATGATTGTCTTAATAGTTATTGTAACAAAATAGAGGTGGGGGCAGAAAAGGGGTACTTTTCTTATTATCCCTCCACAGCCATCATTGTACATAAACGAGGGGTGGTTATTAACCCCACAATACACCACCAAAATTTAAAAATGTGAGTTGAAATAAAGACTAATAATAAAAGAAATTTATAGTTGGCAGTTTCGCTGCCACCATTCTGATTTAACAGAGAAATAAATGATTAATAGGTATGTAGTGCTCCGGTGCTGTGAATTCGTGAGCCCTGTATATTAAAGGTAAATGGACACAACTCCCTTAGAGAGAGAATAATACATTGATCTCTGAATTAAGTAACTAACTTTTAATGAAATATTGACGGTAAAATATTACAAGCAATTTGCTCACAAAATTAAGGACAACCTGTTACCAACAAGTTCATGGACTTCTTAAGAAAATAACAACGAATCTTTGTAGCAAGTCAATTCACTTCGGACAATATAGTGACGAAATTTTACAAATAACTAAATAAATTACTTTCATAATCATAAAAATATATATAAAAACACTATTCCATGTAATGGCAATAAAATTTACGCTTAATCGTGGAGAGCATTTCAACACCGCCACAGAGTAAACACTGCTATTATACTACCCTATATGTAATACGACATATCAAACAATAAAACAATACGGCGGACAGTGTCTTACTTCTATCATCAGGAACCTCGACGAACGATCACTGTATATTAACGTAATTAGAAAAACTAAACTCGCGTATTTTACTCTACATTCAAAAATAAGTTCTTCCAGGCGAAGGTTGAAAAATTGACAATTGTTTAAGATTATATATGTATTAAAACTTCACTTGGGTAAATTTTGACAAACCATTACAAATTTCGAGTTCCCCCAACTTCACCGAACAAAGCTGGCTTGGAAACTGACTTAGCACGACCCGCGCCCAGGCGGTTAGGATAGCCGCAACCTCAGCGTTCTTCCGTTCAGCCATCGTATGACACTGTATATGAGATGGCACGATATGACATATATATACGGGGTGGTACATAAAACACCCTTAGACACTCTCAAAAATTGACATAACTTCGTTAGTTTGTGTTGAATCGATATCCTGAAAAGATGTGAAAGAGTCATGTGAAATTCATTAGTCATATGGTTGCCGACTGAAAACACAATCGCACGACGCGACGGCCGTCGCGGCGCACAGAGGGCCAATGCTATGAAGAGGGTTTTAAAATTAGCAACTAATTGACTTTTCGTGCATTTTTTTATATACAGAGTGACACATTATGCATATTTCAAATATGATTTTTTCTATTTTATAAAATTTATATGTGAAAATAAAAAAAATAATTGTTGAATAAAAGCCACACGTTCCATAACTAATTTTATAATAACAGCATATACAGGGTGACTCAAAGATTGCCAAAATTTAATAATACAGTCCACAAATATATGTTAAATTTTAAATGCAACTTATAAATTAATCTGAATCTGACACTTCCTCACTGACTGTTTCACTGTCCGATTCTTCTTCTGAAATAGCTGAAATGTCTAAGGAGGGGGTATCTAACAGCTGGATAACTTCACTGTGTAGATTGCGTTTTCGTCTTACTGGTTGACGTAAACTTGAAATTAGAGGATCTGATGATAGTAGTAGTCTATATAAAATATCTGTGTTAGTCTTCTCACGACAAAATTTCCTTGAAAATGATTCCCTGTATTTTTTAAACTCCTTGTTGTTTGCTTCTTGTGCTTGTTCACTAAGTTAGCTTGTAGGAAGTAGCGCTTTCTTTATTATACTAGACCCACGAATAAGCACTTTGTGTATCGTAGGGGGCATAGGGTACCAAGGATAGCTTTTCACAAACAGTTGAGCTGTTTCTAAGGTTTAGGTTTTAAATTTGGCTCAATTTACAATGTGTCCGGCTATTGTTTTTCATGCTGTTCTAAACCTTTTGATAACATTTATATCAATTTCAGTAATAGTACTGGCTACCTCCTCATTTTCGAAGAAACGTCTAGCTGTGTTTCCATTATTACTAGTACCATAACCGGGTTTGGGTTTGTCAATTATAATAATCCAAGTTGGAACTTAAATTGTTCTCTTTCTTGCCGCCGGAGGCGCCTTTAGGCCTAGGCGCACTAGGCGCGCGCCTAGGGCCCCACTTTTCCAGGGGCCCCCATTTCCCAATTTATTGAGGTAAAAAATCGATGTAAAAATTTTATTTCTTTGTTATGTCGTTATTTATTTTCGCTTTACTGATAGCAATAATGATATTTACAACTATCATGAAATACATTTCTTCCCTTTTCCATATCATCCTCATCAGATCTCAATTGCAACAAAAATGACAAAATAAGGATGGTTCATGCGAGAATGTGATCACGAACATTTGTCGTTTATTTACATTTTATATCATTTGAACTTGAAATCATTTTATAGTTCTTCCTTTGCATTTCAATTTTTTTCATATTTCAATGTAGAAGTCTATAGGAATTTATTGTCTGTGTTTATCGTGTTTGAATATTCGTGAATATTCATTTTTTTAATCTTTATTCACTGTATCACACTGAAAAAAATATGTTCGTAATATTAATGAATCGGTTAATCGACTTAAAAGTGATGAATCCGTTTATTAATATAATGTACGTTTACATAGTAACAATAAATGTGTACATTGTATTAATGAACATATACATTATATCAATAAACAGATTCATAAATTCTCAATGAACTTTCATTCAGTGAACATATTTTTTCCAGTGTATTAAAAAAAGATGCAATCAATTAACAGACCAATTTGGCAATTCCTCAGACGTTACTATTTAAGTTTCGGCAGTCAGTACGTTCCAGATGACGAATCAGCTTTTCGGTATATTTCACATTAATGAAAATAAATCTACTGATAATGATGATGCGAAAATTCAAGAACCTGAGACAAACAATCTAGAAAACCCGAGAAAATAACTGAGAAAATTTTGATTTTGAAACCAGTGATGAGGACTGCGAACAGGAAGAACCATTAGGAAACGATTCTAGTGAATCTGGCGATGATGAACAAATAGAAAAAGAATCTGAAAATAAAGAAAATTTGGAAAAAGAGTATGAGGATGCAAAACAAGCTAATAATCAGTGCACTGCAATGATCAATGCATTAGTATCAACCTATAGAGGCGACATAGATTCCGAGTTATCTCCAGATAAATTGCATCAATTTTGATATATGTCGGCTTAAGTCGCCTGCTGAAATATATAAAGGACCAGTCGATAGTTCTGAAACTTGGGGAAAATGTTGTCCTGGGCCCCCTGATTAAAATTCCCTTTGACCGAATTCGATTTTTGACCTAGAGACGATTGAAACTGTGAACATCTGCGAAGGTCTGCTTAAATGTTCCATAAAAATTCTGAAAATATTCAGACTCATTTTTTAGAGAAAATAAACATCTTTTGTTTCTTGGTGTTTTTTTTTTCAAAATGCTTCCTTCTCCCGGAAAAAAATAAAACAGAAAAAAATAATTTTTTTGCAATTTTTTTACGGGAAAAGGAAGCATTTTGAAGAAAAAGAAAAGCTGATTATTTTTACCTAAAGAACTTGCCTGAATATTTTGGGATTTTTCTGAAGTAGAAAAACATTAAATTTTAGGGAAATTCTTGGTCGAAATTATTTTTGTCTAAGAAATTCTGAAAACCGGTAGGCGTGTTCTTTGAACAAAAATAAGCATCTTTTGTCTCTTGGTGTTTGTTTGTTATTTTTTTCCGGGAGAAGGAAGCACTTTGAAAAAAATGCCAAGCGACAAAAGATGTCTATTTTTCTTCAAGAAATGAGCATGAATATTTTCAGAATTTTTATGGAGCATTTACGCAGACCTTCGAAGATGTTCACAGTTTCAGTCGCCTCTAGATAAAAAAATCGAATTCGGTCAGACTGGTGGTCAGAGAGAATTTTATTCGGGGGATCCAGGAGAATATTTTCCCCAAGTTTCAGAACAATCGACTGAAACCTATTCTTACTATAAAAAACTGCGGAGTCCTTTATTCTCAATGTGTTGCAGGCGACATTTTTTAATGTTGAAACCCTTTTGTGTATTTACTTGACCATTCCTGTCAGTAATCCCTCATGTAAACGCACTTTTTCGGCGCTCAAAATGGTTAATAACTACCTACGAAGTACTTCGGGGCAACAGCGACTTCAAAATTTGTCTCTTCTGGATACTGTATCAGAGGAAACACAAAACTGTGATATCAAACGTTCAAATTGACAAGTTTGCTAACACATAAAGCCGGAAAAAAATAATATGATAATATGTATTTGTAAAAATATACTTGCCTTCAAATCTTGCATAATATTTTTTTAATCGAGGGGCCCTCAAATCTCACAGCGCCTAGGGCCCCAATTTACCTAAACGCGCCCCTGCTTGCCGCAACTATTTCTTTCTGCTCTGTGCCATGCGCTTGCCACTTTTTAATGGGCAGTTTGTATGCCAAATGTAGCAAGCACTCGAAGAAACGAATCCAGGCATGAAGCACTGATAATCCAAATGTAAGCATAGGATCTGGTACATTTGTTGCTAAGCATTTTTTTAAATCGTTGAAGTGTTTTGAAGTCAAACCATACTGATAGCATTTTATAGTGGAAGTCGTATCTGTCAGAGAATTGCTATTTTTCCATCAACCATCGTAAATAATAATTTGTGGTGAACTTCAATTTTACGACCATTAATTTCACACTGAAATGGTACTAACTGTTGAATTTGATGTTCTATGTCATCCTTTTCTTTCTTGGCAGCATTAATCGTTTCATGTACAAATCGAAACGCGATGGGAAGACAATATCTTGTCGAGAAAGCTTGAATGTTATTCCACAGTACAGTTGCGCTTGTTGTGGTACAATCAGTTTCAGAATTAGCGTCTATTAATCTCAAAGGCACCAACGAAGATTAAAAAAAATACTGGCATCATCGTCACTTGCTGAACTGGTGATGAATCTCTGCTTGTATTCGGAATGGCCAGAGTAACCATCAAATCTGTTGAAAAAGTCTCTGATAACCTGTCTCTTTTAAATAAAACACGTGTAGCTACTGTGAAAACTCTGTATTAACTAACTGGTAAAATGGAAGGCACTTTTTAATGACATCATCAAAGATAAGTAAACATAGTTTCACTAGATGGCGCCACATTGCTTAAAGTAAATTTTGTAATATCTCAACACCCCCACTTATTAAAAATTTACTTAAAATATTGGCAATAATATTTCTAGTCAACACTTAAACCTAAACCTTTTACGAACTTACTATGTTTTACATTCTGCAAACATTTTGTTAAGACGTCAGCTATCATTTCGTCAGTAGGTAAGTATTTAATGTCAACAGTTTTGTTTGAAACAGCATCCCTAACAAAATGATATCTGATATCTATATGTTTTGATCTGTCATGGAACACTGGATTGTTTGCCAATTTTTGTGCACTTTGATTATCGTTATAAACTTCAACGCAATCCAGTTGAACTGTCAGTTCAAACAATAAATTTCTTAAGTATATAGCCTCTTTCGTTCCTTCACTAAGTGCCATATACTCGGCTTCCGTGCTTGATAGAGCAACGGTTTTTTGCTTAAAACTTTTCCATGAAACTGAGCCCCCTGAAAGTTTAAAAACATACCCAGTATAAGACTTTCTGTCCATTTTATCTGAACCCCAATCAGCATCTACAAAACCAGTTAAATTTAAATAATTTTTCTCAAATCTCATGGAAAAATCTTTTGTGCCCTTTAAATATCTAAGCAATCTTTTTGCATATTGCCAATGTAATTTATTATAACAATTATTATACTGGCTAAGAAAACTAACGGCATAAGCAATATCCGGACGAGTTAAAACTGCCAGATACATGAGACTCCCGATCAGCTCTTGATAAGGTAAATTTGAGTCACAACTTTCGTCCTGCACACTATCTAAATTAATACTGTTATCAAGTGGAGTGAAAACACTTTTACAATCAGACATGTTATACTTTGTTAAAATTTCGTCAATATAACTCTCTTGATCTAGAGTTATAACATTTTGCCTGTAATCTCTCTTAATTCTAACCCCCAAACACTGCTTTGCCTCCCCTAAATTCTTAATTTTAAAGTTTGAATTCAAATGATTTTCTAAGAATTTAGTTTCATGACAATTTGAGAAAATAAAGAAATCGTCCACATACAAGGCTACAACTGTTAATAGATTGGCATTTCTCTTAATATACAGACAAGGTTCAAACTGTGACTTTTTATATTTCAAATTTGTTAAAACTTCATCTACTCTCTCATTCCAGGCTCGGCTTGATTGCTTCAAACCATATACTGCCTTTTTTAACTTATAGACTTTATTCTCAGAACCTCTTAAAACGAACCCCTCTGGTGGCCTCATGTAGACGTTTTCTTTCAAGATTCCGTTAAGGAATGCAGTTTTAACATCTAAATGTACAATTTTTAAATCTAAATTTACGGCTAAAGCTACCAAAAGCCTTAAAGTTGAGTGTCGCACTACTGGAGCAAATGTTTGTGTGTAATCGACACCCTCCTTTTGGGTATAACCTTTCGCCACTAACCTTGCTCGGTAACTTTTCTCACTATCACTCCCGCACTTAGTTTTGTACACCCATTTGCAATCAACCACTGTTCCCTCTTCTGGAAGATCGACAAGTTCCCATGTCTGGTTTTCCTCAAAAGATCTGATCTCGTCCAGCATCGCTTGTTTCCACTTATGCCCATCTGGATTTGAAAGTGCTTCTGAAACAGTTGACGGAGTACTGGAACAATTAGGTGACTTGTTGACATTGTTTGTGCTTAGGTAAGTCACAAAATCCTCAAAGCTTTTCTTCTTTACTGATCTCTCTGATCTCCTTGGAATAGCAGTCACTTCTTGCTTACACTCCTTTTCAGGAATGTAGTCACTGTCCTGATCCTCTATGGCCTCAATAGAGTCTCCATTGATTGACTCGCTTGTCACTGAACCTTCAGTACTTTGTTCTTTAAGCATGGAAACTGTTTTTGTTTCTTCCCCCACTGGATCTGCGATCTCTGTCTTTTCTTCTATAACTAGATTTGTCAATTTGGTCTTTTCAATCACTGTCACGTCTCTACTAATAATGACTTTTCTAGTAATCGGATTGTAGCATCTATAACCCTTGGTATTTTCATCGTAGCCTACCAAGATATGCTTTACAGCCTTTCTATCCCATTTGTTCCTATTTACTTTAGGAACATGCACCATAGCTACACTACCATATACCCGAAGATGACTAAGGTTAGGCTTCTTATTAGTCCAGATTTCAAATGGCGTTCGGGAAACCCCAGCAGTAACGGAACGGTTCTTAATATAACACGCTGTATTACAGGCTTCAGCCCATAGAATCTTGCTCACGTTCTGATCAAACATTAGACATTTCGCCTTCTCAACAAGAGTACGGTTAAAGCGTTCTGCCATACCGTTCTGTTCGGGTGTATGACTATTTGTTTTTTGGTGAACTATTCCATTTCTCTACAGAAAATTTTCAAAATCTTTGCTACTATATTCACCTCCATTGTCAGTTCTTAAAGTTTTTATTGACTTGTTCTGCTGTTTCTCTACCAAACATTTGAAGTCTCTAAATTTTTCATATACTTCATCCTTTGTTTTTAGGAAATATATGAAACACATCCTGCTATAATCGTCAATAAAAGTCAAAAAATACCTTGCTCCGCCTAATGATGTAGTTTCCATTGGCCCACAAATGTCACTGTGAATAACCTCCAATAGATCTTTTGCTCGGCTGCCTTCACTAGGAAATGGCAAACGTGTTTGTTTTCCCTGACAACACACTTCGCAATTCTGTTTATCTATGTTGGCTTGTCCCTTATAAATAAGTCCATCCACCAACTCACACATTTTGTTCATATATCCACTGTTTAAATGACCTAGACGCTGATGCCAAACTTCGCTGCTGACAGTTCCACTTAGAAAACTTGCATTTTGTTCACTTAGGTCTAATTTGTAAACGTTGTTGTTTAGGTAAGCAGTTGCCACTAACACATCTTGAGGATTGTAAATCTTACATCCATTCTCATCAAAACAAACTTTGTTTCCATTGTTAATTAGCTGGTACACTGACAATAAGTTTGTTGTTAGTTCTGGAACATACTGTACTTTGCTTAGAAGAACATCATATTCTAAATTGTCAACAACTGTCTTTAACTGCACATCACCTGCTGATTTCACTGGTAATATTGTTTTGTTGGCTACTACAATCTCTGATAAGTCTGGAGTTCGTTCATTTTCTAACCACTCTTTCTTTGCAGTTAAATGAATACTTGCACCACTATCAACATACCAATCTGTCGTTTTAAACTGTCCTGTGGTAAATACTGCACTAAATCCGCTTTTCGACTTGTCATTTGGGCATTTTGACATAAAATGTCCCGTTTGTTTACATTTGTAGCAAACAATATTACTCATGTCTCTTTTAGTCTTTTGACATAACCACTATCGGAACCGCCCGCGCCCGACCGATTTTCCTTTGACACTGCATTGCTGCTCCCATCTCTCGGCGCACCGTTGAATTTTTTCTTGAATTTGCCTTTGAAGTTCGCTGCAAATGCGCCGCTGCTGCTATCTGTCTGCATGTCAAGTAACTTGGTCTTTATAGCATCTGTCGTTATTTTAATTCCAGAATGTTCCACGGCCATAATCATGGGCGCATACCTTTCCGGAAGTCCCGCCACCAATCTCGATCCGGGGTCAACAAATTCCAATAAAAAGGTGCGTGAAGTATCTGGGGGTTAACTTGGACAAACGACTGACATTTAACATACATGTGGACGAGACAATACGGAAGGTCTACTCAACGTCTAGGAGTCTGTATCCGCTCCTGGCGAGGGGTAGCGGACTAAACAGACAGAATAAAAAATTGTTGTACACGATGGTGGTCAGACCAGCCATCACATACGCAGCGCCGGTGTGGTGCAGCATCCCGGCCACGACAATGAAAAAACTCCAGGTCCTGGAACATAAATTTATGCGCCTCATCTCCGATTCGGGCAGGTACACCTCCCTCAGAGATTTATATGATCGTTGCAACGACATAACACCACTAGCGGACTACGTCCGGGAAATCTCCCAAAAATTCTACTCCTTTCAATTGGGCGATAGTCCGCTAACACGCAACATAACCCAAATCAGAATGCATAATGCTCCCTTCCAGATCAAACACCCCCTACCATATCAGGCGTTGCCTATCTTCCGGCAGCCTTTATAGCCACACTTTTTCTAACTATAACTTTCTCTCACCATATACTTCGCCTTTCCCCACCTATCAATCCCTATCCTTTTCTTTCACCTCTCTGTTTGTTATTTTGTTTTATAGTTTTGTCTTTTTTGTCCTTTTGTCCTATTTTGTTCTAAATTCATTTTAGACCGATAAAATTCCTAAAAAATTGTAACTGTAAAAAATCCTAACTTTTCGTGTTCCCCTACCTTCCTAACGGCGGGTAGACCGTTGGGACCCAAAATTGCTTCGAACGGGTTTTTTCGTTGAACTTTTTCCCGTACCAGCAATCAAAATTTAATCAGTGTTTTGTGCTCTAGTTTTTATTGTAAATGTTAAGTATTTTAAGCCTGCTACGCAGACATAGTGTAATTTTAATGTTAATTTTAAGCCGCCATTGGCGGCAGGAGTTTTAACTTGTTTGTTCATTTTAATAAGCCGAACTGGTCGTGATCCGCCCAACCCTACGCACACCACGGCGCTATGCGATGTGGTTGTCTGGTTGGCTCCGGATCACGATTCGGGGAGGCAATGTTGTATTTTCGAATTTTAATAAATTGTTTGAAGAAGAAGAAGGAAGTCCCGCCAAAAGTAACGAACCGACCCACTCTTCATCGATTTTAAATCCTGTTCTCCTTAATTTCTGTGATGTCTCGACAACTTGATTCACGTATGATTCCATTGACTCGTGATTCTCCAATCTGGCAGATATCAGGGTCCTCAAAAGCCCTATCTTTCTTGTAAATCCACTGTCGTCGTACAAGTTTTTCAGTTTTGTCCATACTTCCTCGGCTGTTTTTGCATCTTTCACGTGCGAAAACAAGGATGGATCAATTGTTAACACTAATTTGGCCTTTGCTTTTGCTATTAATGTGGTGTCCTGTTCGCTGCCATCGATGCACTTGGTTAATCCTTCAAGCACTAGCACATTTTCAACCGCAAACGACCATTCGTCATAATTTTCTCGACCTAGCAATTTCGGCACACTATTTAGGTAATTTACGGCCATCTTTTTTGAATACAGTTTCTACAACTACACAACTGTGTTATAGTTAATTACACACGCGAATTCTTAACAACTGAGTGCACCAGAAAGACACCTGGGACCATAACCTGTTGAAAAAGTCTCTGATAACCTGTCTCTTTTAAATAAAACACGTGTAGCTACTGTGAAAACTCTGTATTAACTAACTGGTAAAATGGAAGGCACTTTTTAATGATATCATCAAAGATAAGTAAACATAGTTTCACTAGATGGCGCCACATTGCTTAAAGTAAATTTTGTAATATCTCAACAAAATCCCCATTTGTAAATCAAATGCAAGCGGTTTATATTCACTTGGCTAATAATAACTTCAAGTTGCACGTGTAAAAGGCGCGAAGCTGTATGATCAAGAAGTCCGTGTAATTTAACCTCTGCAATATATCGTTAACAACTATATGTTCCGGTTTAGGATAACAATCCGTTGTAGCCTGTTGAATAATTTTGTATGAGGGAAATCTATATCTTTAATACGTATTATGTTATATTGATGTCTTGTAAGCTTCGCATCTACCAACAAAGATAAGGCTTCCTCTAGGGCAAGCTGGTTACTTTTACTTGTATCCAATTCCTGAAAAGCTGTCGTATACCGAGTTGCACGTTTGGGAGATGTAGTTGTAATTTCTTTGATTAATTTTGAGGTATCCGTTTGACCTGAAGCTCGTAAACTCATTTGAGTTGCATATGGTAGTTCTGCATGAGAGAATTTAGCACATAAATCTTTGGTTCTCTGGTTCTCTGGTTCTCTCGCAAGTTGTACTAAAATCAGACTTGGGTCTTCCAACTGCAGCTCCACTTTTTTCGGACACACCATAATTTGTGAAACTTATGGATGTTTCTAACCAACTTGTATTTTTAGCTAAAAATCTTTCTCTTATTCTCTGAGCATCCGACCACCTTTTTTTAAAGTCTGTGAAAAAGTAACCAATTTTTTTATTCAAATTCACCACTCCAGAATTTGGACATTTCGTTAATTCTTGCAAATATTCTTTTAAAACCAAATTTCACCATCTAACTTGTTTAGACCGGATTCGCTCATTTTATCATAAAGGAATCTTCTCAAAAAAAAAACAGGCCCATATACAGCTTGATCCTAAATTAAAAAATAAAATTGATTAATGCAGGTAGTTGACAGAAATTAAGTTTAGTTGTATAAAAATATTTATCTACTGAAAATTATTTAAATTTAGGAAATGTTTAGATAATGAACATTAACATTCTTAGGCCACCCTGATAAGTCGATTCCTGAAAAATATAATTTTAAAGATATTAGAAGATGCTAATTACATCTGACCGGAGATAAGCCGTGAATTCTGAGACTACCTTTTAGATTACACCCAAAAGTTTGTAGGAAATTTCAATGAAATATCAAAATGTAAGCATATGTCCGATTATTACGGAAAACATATCTTAATGTTAACAAAAAAGGAATAAACAATTCATATCAAAATTATTTATTAATATGTGTGTTCCGTGATGTCGATACGAATTTCAGATAACAACTATTTGTTTTTGATATTTTTTACAAAAGGCAAAATATGGCATAATAATTTTTATACATACTAAAAGTACATGACTTTAGCTCTACTCATAAATGAGAAAAAAAAAGTGCTCGGACGTACATCGAAATCAACTAAAACCTTAACGATTCAATTAACACACGCTATGTACAAATAACAGTTATTGGTGAATTTGTTTTATACATTACATGTATGAAAAGTAGGTTTATTTTAGCGAATATTTGTTGACTTACCTGTACTTGTTGATGCCATGTTAATAAAAAGTAAGTAAATGTCTCTTTCATAAAACAACACTGAAACAAATGCAACCGATCACGAGCGTAAATAAATACCGCACAACAACCAATAACAAAGAACAAGTACTGTTGTAACTTAGGCTCATGGCCCATTATCGATCAGGTAAGGGTGGTTCCAGGTAGCCGGGTAAGATTACTAGAAATTTTAGGTACAGTTGTACCATTATGACCATAATGAACTTTTCGTATTTTTGCCAACTTTTCATTACATTGGCCCCTCTGTGCGGCGCGCGGCGGTCAAGTTTAAAAGGAAGGGGTCATTCGAGAAATACGTTTGCGAGATACGAGCGTGACCAACTGCGGATAGATATTTGATTAACGATTTGCTCGAATGCTACTCAATTCACTTTTACATGGTTCATTGGTATTAAGTACACTACCAGTATTGTTTATTTTTATTGGTCGAATATACTTAAAGTTCTTTGAATTTGAGAGACATTCTGTATATTATACACTAGAGTCGGGTACAATTTAAACTGAATTGTGTCATGGCCGCTAAAATGTCTGAACTAGGATTTTATTTCATGCATAAAAAATGCCAATATTTCTCAAACAGTTCTCAGCAATGATGTCGCTAAACAATTTTAAAAAAATAGGAAAGATATTATCATAAAATGTTAAGATTATTAATTTAGTAACTTCATAATTTTAGTGGAATTCTGATTATAGAAAGTATCCATAAAGTTGGCTACATATGGGAAAACATTGTATTTTTGACATTTCTAAAAAACTCTATTGGGGGTTCGTATATGCATGCCCAACAACAAAAAATTACATTTTGACACATGTTATATGATCACCGGTTTGGCAGGACTGTAAAAAAAGTGGGTCAAATTGTTAAGATATCAAAAAATTTTACGAAGAAAAAGTGCATATAGAATACAACAAGGACCCCATATATCAATTTTGAAGCAGATATGAGGAAAATAAAAAAGTGCAAATTTTACCCCTACCGTTAATTATCATAAACTCTTGTGTCTATTTCACAAATATTTGATTAGTTTCGACAAAAACTTTATGTATTTTAGTTGTATAAAGGTATTTGCATGTAAAAAAAGAAACGAACCCCCAATATAATATTTTTTTAAAAATTTCAATAATACAAATTTTTCCCGTATGTAGCCAACTTTACGACGGACACTGTAGGTATATAGATTCGGGCACAAATGAAACTGATAACAAAAAATGAATTGCCCAATTCAGTCAATAACAATGAGTGATCAGAAAAAAAATCAAAGACTAATATTGCTACAGTCCAGCAAGAGACACGGGAAGGTTTGGGCATTTCTTGCCAGGAAAGGATGGGATCGTAGTATAAGTATAGGGGAAACGATATCAGTAAAAATAAAATATTTCATATAACAAAAAAAAAATCTGAAATCTCTGAGGATAACGAAAATAAATTATTTTTCTTTTAGCGTTAATAAATAAAAATTCTGGTTGACAAAATAAATATTAAAAAAATTAACAATAATTTTAAAACAAATAAATTAAAACAATTCTGAAATAACAACGCATTGACACGTTTTCATAAACACTAAAACACCACACTTGAACAATTTATCTACTCGCCGCACGTTTCACCATTCGTGTAAGTATTAATATATAACGTAAGAAAGTAGATTTTATTAGAGATAAACACGCGCTAGTAGTTATAAAAGACACATTTTTGGGGAAAATAAAGTTTTAACAAAACTCGCGGCGCAGTTTAATAAAATAAAAATTTTAGATTAATAATTAATCAAATTAAAAAAAAGTGGAAGTGCTTGGGGATCGATCCGCTGTTCGAGTATCTTACCGATTGAGCTACGCGATCGTGTTTATTCTACTCTAAAACGTGTAATATCTAGTACTAGAAAATTGTAAGACTTAGTGGTTTGACATTGTTCGTTTGACGGATGAATATCCACCATTTACCACTAAAAATAACTTAAATATTTCATATGAAGACGTTTTTCATATTTAGAGTAGTGTTAGTTCATGGAAACAAATAATATTCGTCGTTAAATAACGCACTTTGAGAATCACTGAGCTTATGACTGTTTCTCACTCCTCAGTATACATTTCATATTTCCGTCTCAAAGGAACCTTGGTAGACATACATTGACAATGTCTTTAGGCTATGGCTTTAAGTTTGTGTGCAAGAGATAGTGAAAACGTATGTGCAATATTAATTCATACAGCGGTCTTTTTAAACTTGACCCGACTCTAGCTACTTATATTTTTAATCAAAAACTTCGTTTATTCAACTTTACAGAAACAATTAAAAATTGTCAATAATTATTAGCGTCGAGGCAGTATTAGTGTCGCTGACAAAGAAAGGGGGTGCGGAGGATAATCCCCCGTCATTTTTTCACAAATGTTCGCAAAATGTTTCAATTTTTCGACTTGCGCTCCCGTCAGGGGATAAAAGTATGTAAGAAGAGAGAAGTTGGTATCCGAGAAGGGCGAGGGACAATTGCGAAAACGGCGCAAATGCTCCTTACCCTTCTCGGATAGCACCTACTGACTTTCAACGCACGACCTTGACATACCTCAAAACTTTTATACATTTTGTACACTTCTGTCTGATAAAATGAAAATTGTGGAGAAAATTAATAAAACAACGAACCACTAAAGAGATATTGTCAAATGTCACTAGATGCTGCGCCACTTCAGCGCACATGGACTTTTAAAAGTTCTTGAAACAGCCAGTGAAATTGGCGTAAATTGTGCCATATCCATATGACTGTAAAGGATGCGTATTTGCTAACAGGAACGCCAAGACGTCGCATTAAGAGCGACGTTATCTACCTGACGTGAGCGCAATCGGTTCCCGTCCGACGGTAGTGTAGACACGCTGAATTTTTTACTTGCAACTTCATGTTAGTAGAGGGGATATAATAGTATTCTGGACATTTTGGTATTGGCACAGAAGACAGGAACTATACAGGGTGTCCCAGAATTGAGTTCCCGGACGGGAACCTGTGATTCCTGAGTTCATATTGGGCCCGTATAACCCAACTTACCTTAGTCCAAAAATGCATCCCTGAGGAGGTACATACTCTTAAAGTGAGACAGAAAAGAATATTTTTTTCCAATAATTTCCGTTATATTGAAGATAAAGTTTTCAAATTTTGTGGGAGCTATATCTCTATAAGCAGGTACTCTATGTAAACTTGACAACAACCAAATATCTTCTGTTTCTCAATTTTTTTCATAAAAATTAATATTTGATTGGCTATATTTTTTTAATCGCCTTGTAAAATTACGGAATAATTGAATATTTTTGCAAAGCCTTGAAAAGTGTACTCTTAAAATTTTTTGTAATATTAATCAAAATACAAGGAATTATCGTTTTTTCCTCTATTTGTATTTAACATTTATTTACAATTCTAGAAAAAAATGTTGTGATAACACAAAATTACAGTTTATTCTAAAAAATGCATTAATAACAAATGCTCCACGCGACGTCCACCTGTTTCAGTACACAAATTATTACTTTTAAATATTACTTTTAAAATTTTGTGTAATATCAACGGAAAAATCAAGAATTATCATTTTTTCTCTGTAAGTCATAGGTGCTCGTGAAACAGGAAACCTCTGTCGCGTTTGAGAAACAAAAGATATTTAGTTATTATCAAGCTTACGTTGAGTACTTATAGAGATACAGAGGCTCCATGAAAACTTGAAAATTTTATCTTCAATATAAAGAAAATTATTAGAAAAAAAGGTTTCTGTCTCACTTTAACAGAGTGTACTTCCTCAGGGATGCATTTTTGGACTAAGGTAAGTTGGGTTACACGGGTCCAATATGAACTCAGGAAGCACAGAGGTTTCCGTCCAGGAACTCAATTCTGAGGCACCCTCTGTATAATAATAATTGTTTAACGTGAATTTAATATATTCAGGTCTGCAACTTGGTTGAAGTAGATCATGCCTTGAACATGTTAAGGCATGATCTACTTGATATAGACGTGAATAAGCTTCATTTAAATTATACGTTATTAAGAAACACTTCGGAAAAAATATGTTTGTGTAATAACACGTAAACGTTTGTTTGATGAAGCCGTTCCAACAATTTTTATACATGTACTGAAACAAGATGCAGCTGACAAAAGTGGCGTTGAGGAGCCAAGCACAGAAATTAATATTTTATTACGTAGGTCTTTCTGCTATAAAAATTTAAAGAAATATGTAGATATAGAAGAAAACACAGTACCTATAGGTATATACGTTTTTGGAATAGGGTGTTTTCACATTGTGCCGAAATATACAAAGTAATTAAGGCATATAATATGCTGATATATTTTTTTTTTGTAAAATAAAGTCTCTAAATAATTTTAAAACGAACCGCGTATCGTCGGTTGCCTATTCCAATTATGACGTAGTACCTCATATCAATAAAACGTCTTGTTTTTTGTTTTGTTCACAGTTTTCAGCCTTATTTTATTATTTCTGTTGTAATAATGTAATAATAAAACACGCTGTGACATGCCCTGATAACACCAAACGTCCCCAGGACGTTCACTTAGGTCCTCGTTTGGTCTGAACGTCCCGGGTTTACATGGTACGTTCCAAGGACGTCCGTTTGCTATCGTCCCTGAAACGTTCTGTATAAAACGTTTTGAGGACATCCTGCTAGAGTCTAGTCAAGACAAACGTAAACACATTTGTGAAATAACCTCTAGGAGTGATGTTTTTTTTGAGCAGATGAGGATATGATTAAAAAAGGAAAATAAAAACTGTAAAAATGAAATTACAATCCTTAAAAAGTTTTACTAACAAAAATTCTTTTGATAAAATATTTTCATATTTCATGGTCCATTTAAATTTTGTCAATTTGATTTTTCTGATTTCAGAAATCTTATATTCGTTTCAACTATTTTTTTCATGAGTTTCGGTTATATTACAGCCATTTTCACCGCAATATTTAAGCAGAGCTTATGTAATGTTACCTTGAGTCAGTTGCTGTCAAACTGGGAAATTCAATTTGGCAGGCATTGCATCATTTTTACAAAGAATTTATATAAATTTTATACCTATCTTCCGGACACTGGCACTAGTCACTTTTAACGGCTACAAAAGAAAGTACCAAAAACAGGTAAGTCTATTTAATTGATTTATTAATATATAAGTATTTAGATCGATATTTTATTCTAGATAAATTTGGTGCGGCTTATTTGTAGGTTATAATAAATATACTACCACCCGCACCTTATTTGGCTCTGTTAAAATTCTATGGGAGATCACC
Source organism: Stenurella melanura (assembly GCA_963583905.1). Classification (NCBI taxonomy): domain Eukaryota; kingdom Metazoa; phylum Arthropoda; class Insecta; order Coleoptera; family Cerambycidae; genus Stenurella; species Stenurella melanura. The sequence goes on along the minus strand of OY757309.1, from coordinate 218,469,660 downwards.
TGTGAACCTGAGTATGTAGTTTTTAGTTGTTTATCGTGGAGCGAAGTTATTCACTTAAAAGAAGATTGTTGGTTAAACATTATAAATACAATAAGTACTTCCCTTCGGTATGCAAGGGAAGTAATTATTATTATTATTATATATGGTTCGACATCTCTGATGAACAAGTGGAGGTGATGAAACTTTTAATAGGTAAGGTTTGATACATCGAGTAATAAAAACATTTGCCAGAAAACATCAACAAACTTGTAAAGTATATTTAGGGATTTCAGTAAATTAATATAAGGAAAAAACTAATAAAGGTACTTTTTGAGGAAAATTTACAAATTTGTAACTTATATGCCCTATATTTGTTATATTTTTCTGAAATTATGCTGTACGTACGTACGAAAAACTTTTATGCATCATCAATGTTCAACCTAATAAACCTGCTTCTAACCGTAAATCCTAATGCATCTTAACCCATAGCCATTTTCTTTACTTGAATTCTGTAATAATATTGGCAAAAAATATAACGTTAAACTTATAATAATGTTATTAATCTGCATTAGTCACAACATATATTTCTGCTTCTCTCGGTCTTTGGTATTATTTGTAGAATCGATCATTCATATAAGGAGGTGTTCTTAAAATTTTTAAATGAACAAGGGAACCTTTCAAATGCAAAAGTCAGTTAAACAAAAAAATGTTCATGCACATTTAAACTGTGATTTTTTTTTAAATAGGACACCAAGAACATTATAACAATTTATTTTAAATATAAGCTTGCCATCAAGTGGCAATATTAGTCTTAATGTTTTTTGCCAAGATTTCATCTGAAATGTTAATTTTTCTTTTATTTGCACAGGGGCTGCTGCAGTCGCTAACGCTTCAAAGTCTTGGAAGGACACCGAAATGGCTATTACATCGTGATTGAAGAGGGCAAAAGAAAGAACAGAGAGGGTGTCAAAAAAGAGAGAATATTAGAAAATAATATAAACTAAGATAATTATATAAAAAGACGAAGTGTGCAAAACGTTAAGAGAAGGTGAGATATACATTTATCTTACGTTTTATTGCATACTTGGCTTATTTCTTATAATATTCAATATGATTTAATGTATATATAACTATATTATACTGTACTAGGTATTATAATATATAACTTTTAAATCCCATAAAAATTGTATTTTTGACACTTGACACTTGAATTTGTAGAGTAAGAAGTTAATTTAAAAAAAATACAAATGCCATAACTTATTTTTCAATAGCACAATAGAAATAAAATGTTCGCATAAATTTGTCATTATTTGGTGTTGATAAATAAAAGTACTAAGTATTAAAATCAATCTAATTGAATAATTTTTCTACATGGTAATTATATATTGTCATTTTTTTATCTTTTTGGCTTTTCTAACCACATTTATTCCCTTCGAAATAGAATCCAATCACTGGATTCTATTTCAAAAGAAATGCATGTGGTTAGAAAACCCAAAAAGGAACATAAATACCCTCTGCTGTGAATACACCTTAAAAGTGGTGGAGGGGGAGGTACCTATATGTTTTGCATAGTATGTCCCAACAACGTTTTCAGGACGTCCTCTCTAGACCTACATTCGTCCCACATAAGTCCTGGGTGGGACGTCCTCGGGACACCCCGTTTTGCTGACACGGAACGTCCCTCAAACGTCCTCGGTACGTCTTACGTCGGTAGAGTACGTCCTCGGGACGTTTTCATGTCCTGTGAGTACGTTCTTGGGACGTTTTCGGGACGTCCATGTGCTATTAGGGTGTATAGATCACAAAATAAGAGCTAGGTGTTTTGTGCCAGAATGCAAGAATACATCAATTAGTGCTCCAAACAAGCTCTTTTTAACTGTTCCCCAGGATTATTCACGTAAAGTTTCATGATTCAAAGCTGCTACATGATGTTCCCAAAACAAAATCAATGTTCTTTTGTTGCGAGGATCATTTTAATGTAAGTACATACGAAGAAAAAACAATATAAAGAGTAGGTTATGACCTCAAAACATAAATGCAGATTCTTATTTACAAATATAATTGAGTTTCAAGAAATCAATTATTGCATTATAGGTACCTACTTACTAACATTATGGTAGTTGAGTGTATATAAAGATTGAATTAGAGTATAGAAAATAAAAACATTTCTGTAGTTACTTGTACATTATAATATATTTTAAACATTAGGTTAGGTTAGGTTGGATAAGTGAAATGCTAGGTATTTATCTAATTTAAACCAATACAGACAGATCTGTTATTAAAGAGAGAGTGATCGATAATGAATTTAGTTATTTTTACTTACGCTGCAGCTTTGACATCTTTGAATTCGGCCGAATGAAAGCGTTCGTCGTTTTTTATAAATTCGGTAACCATGAAGATATGAACACATGGTAAATTGTTTGTTGACGCCTTAACGAATCCTTTTGAAGCCATTTTAACTATAACACACGCAGTATCAATTATATAAATCCACAAAATCACTGATAAAACACAACTGCACAACTAAACAGTATGTACAAAATGTAAACAATCCGCCATTGATATGAGGACCTACGTCACAACGAATGAACCAATAGGATGGCGTTTTAGAGATTCATAAATAATTTGAATTTTCACTGAATTTGTTTATTAAATACTTTACCAAATAGCAATATATAGATAGTATAAACTTATTTAAGCTTTCATGTATACGTATTAGCACATATTAATGTGCAGTTATTTGTAGGAAATTTCTATACACTGAAAACACCCTATTGCAATGCTTAACATTTTTTAAATTATTTTCAGGCATTACCATTGTTCCTCATTTATATGAAAAATGTCCTACAGTTATTTCTGTTCAAAGTTTTCCTACTATACGGCAGGTATTAGCCATGTATGTACCTATCTAGTAAATATAGAACAGGACAGTTTTCCCAGTGTAGTGTATTGGACCGGAATATTGATATATTTTGCGTGTACATCATTTCTCTGAATGTAGTAAGACATATTACTGTCACTTCGACTCCACAGAAATCAGACCCCCGATATCTAGTGTTGGGAAATACAGTGATTTTCGAGTAACCGTTAAACCAGTGATAGTGGTTTAGAAATCGCTGTGATTCTAAACATCGATTTGAATCACCTCAGTGAATGAATATTTAGAAAAGCGATATTCATTTATCGGTCGGTAGCGTTATATGGCAAAAGGAATATTAATACGTTTGAATTATTGATTCACTAATAATGAATTAATGAATGATACATTTCACCCCTAACTTATACATGTTGTTATAATAAATAACGGTATAATATTTCTGCGATCCGTTATTATTTGACCCGCTTTTCAGAACAGTAGTTCGCATGGGAGAAAAGGCGTGATTTGATTTTCGGATGACATGGACATGTACAACTGTAAAAGGGTTATTCAGTACGAAGAATCGAAATAAAAAACCGGTGATTGCGAAAACTAGTAGGGAACAATACCGGTGACTGTCTATTTTAACCCTATTTCATCAAATATCACAATCACCCTATTTGTAAAGTACGCGCATGATCCTAAATCGATAAATATTAGAATAACCGATTCAGTTTTTCTACAATCGCTGCTAGTGATTCTCCGATCACAGTGATTGAATCCCGGTGACCGATATTTCACTTCTGTATAGTTATATCTCTTTAATCTATGGTATAGTTCCTGTCTTCTGTGGTATTGGCAGTTGGCTTGTCACTTCTTGGCACTATTCACTATTGGCAGCACTGATTATTGGATTATAGCATGTTCGTGTTCGAATATCTTGTATCTTTTTAGTTATGATTAAATTATGCCCCTTAGCAAATTTGCAAAAATAGGAATTGGATGGTAAGTATTTCCTACTAGACCAGTATTATTACAACCTTTCATTGATGAACAATGTTGCTCGCAGTTCCTAACCTCAATTTAAAATATATTTCTTTATGGGATCCCTTTTTTATTGCAGGACCGTTGTCACTGTGACAGGAATATATTCATTTTACATAGCGAAGACGAGCATTGATAAAAGGCGGTATGATAATATGAAAATTAGAGAACGGATGAAAGAAGCAAATACTGGAGAATACGAGGCTAGTTACCGAAAATTTTCCACTTCATCCTGAGTTGTAATAATTTTTGACTTCAGTTTCTTTACACGAATCCAATAAAAATAATTTAAAATGTCTCAAAAGGAAGCTCAAAATATGCAACTTATTCAAGAATTAGAAATTGAAATGATGGCAGACATGTATAACCGTTTAACTGCATCCTGTCACAAGAAATGTATTCCTCCAGTTTATAATGATGCCGAAATTGCCAAAGGTGAGGCTGTGTGTATCGATAGATGTGTGGCCAAATTTCTTGATATTCATGAAAGAATTGGCAAGAAACTGGGTCAACTGTCTATGCAAGATGAGGCGTTACTAAAGAAGTAGTATTGCTGTTTGTTGTTAGTCGATTCATAGCATTTTAGAGTTTCTTAGAATTTTTTAAGCCATCATTGGTTTATTTGTCATTAAGTTATTGTACAAGATGAGTTTGTCATTAAATTACTGTCTTAATAAATTTTATAAGTTATGTTACATGCTTGTTTTCATTTTTGTGTTCCGAGTAATAATGGATTGCAGGGACAAAAGAGCCATCTTGACGAAGGCCATTACATAATAGCGTTTTTCTGGACTACTAACGAGCATTTGTGACTAGATCGTACAGTACTATTAAATACACTTAAATATAAATAGAGGACAATTTTAAATTAGATAACTGATTATTTAACAGAAAACAATAAATAAATATATTCTATTGAATCAACAGATATGAATAAATAAAAGATAATAGTGAGCGATTACAGAGTCGGAGCAAGAAGTCGTAGGACCACTGAGCGGAGAACTGTTTTGGGCCCCCAGCCGCATTGAAAATATTTGTTCAATAAAAAATACAATGCGCAAACACAAAAGAAAGATACGTTAAAATTTATAGTAAACTATGACAAGAAGAACTAGATCTTCTAAAAATTTATAGAAATCATTAATGAGTAAAAAAATTTAAAAACTCGCATCTGTGTGATCATTTTGTCGCAAATAAAACGTAAATAATCTAACTGAAGTCAAGTCAAAATTAACAAAGAAGAGTAAAACAATACATTCTGGACCACTATTAAGTCAAGTTTGAATATGAAAATACAGGTCCCCTGCAAGTTTGAGCCCTTGTATATTGTACAACCATAGTCTGCTATAGTTCCACCGCTGAGAAATTATTAAAATAGTAACTAGTAGCGTTCCAAGAAATATATAAATGACATAATCTCTCGGCTAATCAGGATTTCTTCCTGTAGCACTGCAGTGTGTCAATCCACCATCTCAATGTTGACTCATAAATCGCCCTCATAGAATGGGTATGTGCCACCAGGGAATGGCAGTTTTGATCTTGCTGCGGCTTGAGAAGAAATGCTCACAAAAAATCGACATGGAAGCTTTTATCAGAACATTTAATAGCAAACATAACGGATGGTTGCAACTTTACTACCGTATCCCCCAGCAGTGTTGACGAGCGGTAGGGGACTCTGTATGTTGAGAGTAGTATAGAAACAGCATAAGTATCACTATCATGATTGGTGTAGTGATGCTACTGTCAGTGGTAAATTATTATAGCATACGACCCCTTCGATAGTTCAACTATGTTCCTCTATAGTCCTCACTGCTCGCCAGTACTCGGGGTGGATACAGTACTTGCTTTATTTTGTTTTATTATCTTTAACTAGAATATTTGTTATAACAAAAGTGAATTAGAGAAAAGAAAATTGCCGAAAATTCTTGGATAATATTATACAGTATACAGTATGTCTCACTTTTCATGACTTCCATATCACAGCTCTCTTATTTACAATAGGTTTTTTTTTTAATTTGGGTGGAAGGTACTTATCCATCAGGAGATTGTATAACGGTAAAATATTTTAAAATCCACCAATGGCGTTCGTCATTATAATAATAATAATAATAATAATTTATTGGTCATTTAAAAAAAAATACACCGTAGTGTTTTGACACGTCAACATAAATAGGTAAAATGAAAAAATATAAATGTAAATATAAATAGTAGACAAAAATATAACTGTATAAAACATTAGGACATGATACTAATGTAGTCAAAGTAAATAACAAACAAGCGAACAAACAAACAAATAATATAATTGTATTGAATACTAGGACCTAATTCTAGTATAGTCAAATATGTGTAAATGACATAATCCTAATATCGTTTGTGTAATTAGTACAGGACAATTAATTCAAGTACACTAACAAAGAACAAACATTAATCTAAATTTATACATATTTAAAATCTGACACATTATAGTAAGCACTGGCCAAAAGATGCTTTCTTAACATTGCTTTAAATTGTCTGTTAGGTAAAGATTTCAATTCTTGTGGTAACTAGTTAAACAGAGCAATACCAAAATTGTTTCTTTTTGTTGACTCTAATCTCTGAGAAGGTGTTTGTATGTCATTGCGATTACGAGTATTATATTCATGATTTTCGCCATTTCTAGCATATTCGCTCAAATTCTCCTTTATGTGAAGTAAATTACAAGAAATAATTTCGGAAGGCAAAGTTAATATATTAAATGTTATGAACCAGGATTGGCAACTTTCAAGTTGACTCAAACCAGCCAGAGCTCTAATTGCTCTCTTTTGAATAATGAAAATGTTGTGTACCTGGTTGGATGTACCCCAGTTTATCAATCCATATACCATGGCACTATGAAACAAAGCATGATATGCAACAAGTGCTGCGTCTAGATTAACTCTATTTTTTATTTGTCTGATGGCATATACTTTTTTGGACAATTTACTTGTTAGGTCATTAATATGTGGATGCCAACTTGATCTATTGTCTAATGTTAATCCCAGAAATTTTACAGTCTGGAGGTTATTTTTCTTGGTGGAAAAAAGTAATGTGTGTGTTTTGTTGGTGTTTAAACATAACTTGTTGGCATTAAACCAGTCAGAAGACTTGGTTAAAATGTTGGTTTGCAAATCAACAACATTAGTACCAGTGTCTCTCAAGTGTTCCGCGAAAGTAGTGTCGTCTGCAAAAAGAACAGTTAATGCTGAATGAGCATTAGGTAAGTCATTAATATAAATTAAAAATAGCAGCGGTCCTAGTACACTACCCTGCGGCACACCGTGTTCCACTGCTAGCATGTTGCTAAGTTTATCATTATAACACACACATTGATATCTGTCCGATAAATACGATGACATCAATTTAAGAACTACTCCCTTAAAACCATAAAATTCTAATTTATTTAATAAAATTTCTTTGTTAACGCAATCAAATGCTTTGCTTAGGTCTAGGAAAATAGCTAATGTTGAGTTAAAAGTCTCAAAACCCTTGCTAATGAAATTAACAAGCTCCCAAACAGCTTGTGAGGTATTTTTACCTTTCCTGAACCCAAATTGTTTATTTGTAAGAATATTATGTGATTCTAGAAAATTAATTATTCTTAAGGCAATAATTTTTTCAAAAACTTTGGCTAGAATAGGGAGTAAAGCAATTGGTCTATAGCAGGATACGTCCTCAATATCACCTGCCTTAAACAGTGGAATGATTTTTGCCCTTTTAAATTTATTTGGAAACGTACCCGTCACAAACATGATATTAATTATATAAGTCAGTGGTCCAGATAAATATTCTATATTTTCTTTGTACATATCTACTGTGTGATTGTATAGGTCGGTAGCCTTGGAATTTTTCATAGACCGTAATACATTTTTTACTTCTGTTTCCAAAACCGGATAAAGGAAAATTGAGTTATTATACATTCTATTACCATTCTGTAGATATTCCATATGGGTAGAATGGGATTTAGGTATCTTATTGACTAATTCCTTCGCTATTTGAGTAAAAAAAATATTATAGCTTTCAGGTGACATTGAGGTTGCTTCATTCTTGTTGCTTTTTTTTGTGCATTTATTAATAATATTCCAAACAGTTTTTTGTTTATTGTTTGACTCAAGAATCTCTCTGTTTATTTGATCTTTCTTTAATTTAATAATAAGTTGTTCATATTCGTATTTTTTTTGTTTCAATTCAGTTCTTATTACATCGCAATTCGGTAATAGTTCTATAATATTATTCAATCGAACAACTTCTGCTTTTTTTGCAATCACGTCTGGATTTGTATAAATATTTCTTAAATTATTGTTAGCCTTTATTCTCACTGAAATTTGAGGGAAAGATAAAGCATGGTAATAGTTTATCACATTATAAAAAATATCAACTGCCTTCTCTGGGTTTGATTCATTATATAATTCAGACCAGTTTTCACATGCCAGATAATTAGAGAATTTTATTTTATTTTCCGCACTTTTATTTAAAATTGTTTTATAGAGGGGTTTTACATTCTTTGAGTCACCATTAAATTTGATAATTTGAGACTTATGATCAGAAAGATGAAAATCTCGTACAGTAGCTTCGATAATTTCAAAATTGACAAAAATATTATCTATGCATGTTTGTGTATTACCATGTACTCTGGTGGGTTCTGAAATAGACCAAATGAGTAAAAGATATCAATTACCTCTCTGGCGGCTTTCGAGTCACTTTGAAAATTTATATTAAAGTCGCGACCTACAATAAATCTACTAGATTTGCATGTTTCACATAAAATTTGGAGAGACTGATATAGGTTATCTTTGAAGATATTTATATCACCACATGGAGAGCGATACAGCGTTACCACAATGCAATTTAAATTTGGTATTTTGGTACATGAACTCTCAAAGTGTTTTTCAGTATTAATATGATTCAGATCATTTACTTATGAAGCAAAATGTACCTAATTTGCCACAAAAAGATATTAGGCAAAGTTTTAACTGTAAAACAATTTCATAACCTTATTCGTTCTTATCAAACACTCACTGAAACCGAATTTTAATAACAGTGTATTTGGTGTTAACGTAATAGGAAACTAAAACTTCCCTTTAAAGTACCAATTATTAGTCATAACTTAATTTTCGAACGTAATTAACAGATAATTAAGCTAGAAGAGAGGCTTTCCATTTAGAATTAATCACGTGACGTCAGTCAGTTTACTTATGTCAATTCAAACAATAATTGACTTAGAAATAAAAAAAAGTTCAATTTTAGATAAGTTTAATTCACGAACAATTCAATAAATAATAAAATTTACATAGATAGCTAAATCCGAGGCTAAATCACAGTTTGCTCAATATATCACATGATAAATTCTAAATGGAATGACCGTCTTTCTTCGGCTTAATTACACCCTAAAATAAAGTTATGACTAATAATTGATACTTTAAAAATGATTTTTTTTTCCTGTATTATTGAAATTCGGTATTAGTGAGTTTTTGATAACAACGAATAAGATTATGAGATTGTTAAACAATTCGGTGTTTTCACAAATTTTAAAATCTCTTTGACTGTGAAGATAATACTTAATTATGGTTAGAAAAAAGTGAATGTTTCCAAGCAATCGATTTATTCCTTAAAATAAGCCTTTTTAAATTTTAATTTAAATTTTACCGCGAAAAATCGTCCATCACTATATAGGTTTTCGTGATGGTACCAAAACAAAAACAACGCAGAATAAAGTGACTTTAAGCCTCTAGACGTGATCCACCTACAACAGCATCAGTATTTTTCTGCTATGAGGATCATTTTAAAGTAAGTTGAGTAAGCAAAGTTTAAAACTTCATTATCATGCACGAGTATTAATCTAAAATAATGAATAACTAGCTACCTAACCGTTTACAATATAAGTTCATGAGCAACATTTATGGGTTATGTTTATATAATATCAACCTTTTTGAGTATATTATATTGAGCAACTATATACAATAATCATAATATAGGAATCAATAGACTACGTTAAAGTAATAATCGATAAATAGAAAGAGAATAAAAAAGTTTAGTACTTATGTTGCAGCTTTAGAGCCCCTCACTTCTGCTATGTTGAAACGTTCATCTTCATAAATTCCGCGACCATGAACACATCCACTGCCGGTAAATTTCCTGAAGTAGCTTTTACCTCCTGTATTAGCCATTTCGAATTAAATCACAGGTGAAAAGGCACAAAATGCCTTTAAAATGCTATGTTTATAGACTATGTACATGCGATATTATTGTTTGATGTAAACGATGACGTCACCGCCAATAATGGCGTGTTTCGTAGCTGTTCAAATATTCAAATTTTATGTTATTTGTTGAAGTATTAATTTAATAGACGATTGATTGCTTTTTAAATACAGGGAAATGCCTTAATGCATTAAGTACTTCATTTTAACAATATCGAAAAAGCTAATTTGCATATAGTGAAAACATCTAATTAAAACTTTGCCTAATACCTTTTTTGGAAAATTAGGTAAATTTTTTCTTCATAACGACGGACGCCACTGGTGGATTTTAAAATATTTTACCGTGACTTAATCTCCCGCTTATTCCGTCCTTTAATGTCTAACTTTCCTGGATGTTTGCCGATATTACATTAGGTATTTCAAATCATAGTAAAGGCTTTATAAACTTAATTTGTATTTTATTAAAATATAAATAACAAGTTTATTTACAAATTTACATCATATTTATTCTATACTCAAAACACTCTTTTTAGACTTAACTTCCTTATGTGATTTAAAATGATCTGCAGTTCGTTTCCTTATTTGATCAACACCTTCCTCATTAGCTGCCCATTCTAATACCAAACGACGGCCAAACAAATGAGTGCTCTGAGATAAAGCTTCAAAAGCAGCCTAAAAATCAGTTTTAGAAAATATTAGATGCTGAAATAATTGTAAACTAAGAATAATAAAACATATTTATTAACAAATCATACAGAAATATTTGTTTTGTTTTCAAGAAGTTACCTTTGCATCAGACGGGGTTGCATAATCAACAAATGCAAATCCACGATGTGAATCAGATCCCAGAGCCATTTTTTTTGGTAATCGCAGTGCTTTGATTTCTCCAAAAGTGCTGGAAAAAGAAAAGATATCTAGTACTGAACTAAAATATACATTTTTGTGTAAAATTATATTTCCTAGAACATATAATGGGTGGTTGCATGAGAGGATTCTGGATGCAATTAAATGGAGAAGAAATCAATCTTATAAACAATACAAAATACCTAAGTCAATATTTATCGATCGATTTTTTAAAGAAATTAAAGGGTTCTTCCATTATTTAACACTAATGCTTACCGTTCAAGTTTTAATAAAATTGAACTTTCCGTTCTCAAGTTATTATGCATACAAGAAATATTACTAACGGAAAGACGGACAAACCGACAGACAGGTGACAGATGACACACATTTTGAACGTTATTCAGAGTTGCATGACTGATACAATGGCAAAGATTTTTCGCTGTGAGCGATATTAACGATTTTGAAATTGAATTAAATTTTTGTTTTTGTATGATATTTTCTGTGGAGAATTTTACAAGATTCATTTTATATAAACAAAAAATTTAATTCAAGCACAAATTTTTCAAGATGGCATGGCGGCATGGCGGTATGTATTTAATGAACGTCTTTTGTGAAATTTGTGTCAAATGTCTAAATTGATTCCTATTTGACTAAAGTATTATCAAACCTGCGACACTCGACTAGAAAACGGGGTTCTAAGAGAGAGACAGATCACCTAAATCCAGTTAAATGTCCTCTCGGCACACTACGCATATGGGAACGTAACTTCATTGTAATTGGTTTGTTCAAACGATCTTGTTGTAGTTGTACCAGTCATTAGTGCCTTTAAATTAGGAAAATTGAGGGAAATTTTTCCTAGAGCTAAGCCACCCGTATAGATAGTTGCCTTGGGGTTGTGTTAACATATTTTTCACCAAGCGCATGAAAAAAAAAGGGTTGTTTTTTAGATATAGATACATATATGTTTTTTTGACCATTTTGGCGGTTTTTTGCGTTTTGCTGCAAAGCTGCATTTTTGCGAAAATATTACCTGATTTGATATTGTAGATCTAGCGATTCTCTACAATTTTTGTTCTTTTCATTTTTCTGAAATTCCACTTAGTTGCGCCGCTAGAGCACGCTGAAATTTATGTACATGTATAATTTTTTTTGGTGTTTGATTGAAGCCAAAACTATGCATTTTATAAAAAAATATCAAGATATCAAAGTTGCAGATAAAAAAATTTTCGACCAATTTTGTTCTCTGTTTTTTTTTCAAAGTCGCGTGGTTTTGCCGCTAGAGGGCGAAAAACATTTTTTCAATACTCTTGAGCGGATAAAAAAAAATATAGGCATCGTGAACAGCTGTAGTATTTTGCCTCTCCACCTCCCTCTACTCAATATTTTTTACCGGCTAAGCTAATATAGATGACATTAAAGATGACATATACAAAAAGGCCCATCACAACCACTACAGCTGAATGCGTGTAGTTCATACTATTAGATGCACCGTTCTCTGCGCAGCTGTGTAAGAAAAAAATAATCTTTTTTGCTCTCCAAATTTTTATATAATTGAAATTGACGAGTACTCTAAGAAAATGCATAGTTTTGCCTGTATATCAAAAACATATGCGTTATATTTTTTTTTCCGCTCAAGAGTATTGAAAAAAATGTTTTTCGTGCTCTAGCGGCAACACCACGCGACTGAAAAAAAAACAAAGTATAAAATTTGTCGAAATTTTTTTTATCTACAACTTTGATATCTTGATATTTTTTTATAAAATGCATAGTTTTGGCTTAAAATAAAACACCAAAAAAATTTATACATTTACATAAACTTCAGCGTGCTCTAGCGGCGTAACTAAGCGGAATTTAAAAAAAAATGAAGAGAACAAAAATTGTAGAGAATCGCTAGATCTACAATATCAAATCAGGTCATATTTTTTCAAAAGAGCATAGTTTTGCAGAAAAACGCAAAAAAACGCCAAAATGACCAAAAAAACATTTACATGTATCTATATCTAAAAAAGAACCCTTTTTTTCATGCGCTTGGTGAAAAATATGTTAACACAACCCCAAAACAATTTTCTCTATGGGTGGCTTAGCTGTAGGAAAAATTTCCCAATATCAGTGATTTTTCTTCTAATTTGAAGGGACTACAACTTTCAACTTTAAACAGGTCCGGATCGCAAAGTAAGTAGAGTGTTTTATTTTATTCTTGTCAAAAATCGGTTCATAAATTTAAATTCAATTTATGGACAGTAAATATACAGTGTGTCAAAAGAACTGCTCACACGAAAATGATAGAAAAGACATGGTATTTGATTGATAAAAATCCTATATTGTTAGGGTTGGAATTGAAACAATTCGGCCAAGTTTTTAAAAAATGTTTTGCAAAGCTAATAATTAATGCTTCTCTGACTTTTAGAGTTATAACATCATCGCCAACAAATTAATTTGATGAATAAAACGTAAAATTTGTCACTTGGACATGACATCTTCTGTGCCATAACAGTTCACAGAGTAAGATAGAATATTCAATCCTCTTTTACTTGATATAAGGTTTACGATGTAGTTGTACTGCCCTCAAAAACTGGCATCCTATAGAATTGTTTTCTGAGATAAAAGCCAAAATACCAAAACAAGTTGCATGTTGATTTATCCTCTGACGAACCTTAATTTTTTTAATCTAAATAATTAGTTTTCTAACCTTCAAGGCAATAATTCGGTTTGCAAAACACTTTTTACATAACTTGACCGATAAGTTAAAGAACTAGGATCCAATTTTGAATTAACAAGAAAAAATTCAAAATCCCACCAAAGAATAAACCTAGCCGTTCCGACCCTAACATAATACAGGGTGAGTTGCACTAGTGGAGCACACCCCCTCAACCATTTGAAATTTGAAAAAATGCCTCATATAACAATTGTAAGGGCTTTTAAATCTACAGAGTGTTTTACATAGTAGTGGCAAGCTAATACTTGGATTTCTTAAATCGAACACCCAATGTTTTTTTATAAATTTATATTTGACTCTTAGTTCTTTATTCAGGCATATGATAAGAAATCCGGGATTCTTGTTTTTACTATTTCAGCAATTTCTTGTAACCACTATGTCAAACATGCTGTAGACTTAATAATTTTAAAATATGTCACGCTAGATCAAGAGAGGTTTTCGTAGTGTCGCCTCTTTTAATACTCTACTCTTTGGCATTGTCAACTATACTTCAGTAAAATAGGAACTACTTTCGACGTTTGATGGAGATAATTGATAAAATTTTGAAACGTCGCAAAAGATATTCATTAAAGTGTACTATTGAACATAGTATAATTGACATTGACTTAAAATAAGTAAATAAAAAAGAAATGTCTATCAGAATTAGAAGTACCTCATTCAACTGATATTACACCGGCCTACAGATATAAGAAAGCAAGAAGAAATCGTAACACTCTGGATACCAGTTTACCATTTCCTGTCAGTGACAATTTTTTATTTTTATGTTTAAGGTAGTTATATTGCAATTTACCTTATTTAAGAAAGTCACGAAACTTTCAGCAAATTTAATTCACCTATCAATAAACATTCTGGTAAAATATGAACTCCATTTGCCATACTGTTTCCGAGATTCATTCGTTCAAAGTTCACAATTTTTGACATTTAACATTGCGTTTATGGACGCCATGTGAAATAAATTGATGTCGTGACACTATTTTCCCTCTTAGACTGATCCTTATTTAAGAATGATCTCAAAAACGAGGCAAACTTAAATTAATTCCTAATGAAGCACGTGTATAAATATCGAAATGATTCACTGTCTAATAACATAATGGCAGCTACCCGAAAATTATTGAAATTATTGAATGGGGACATGAGTAGTACACGTGGTACGTCGCACTATTTCTAATACATGGTGCGGATATTTGAAAACACTTTGCGATTATTGTAAATGCAGTATCATATCAGAAAGTAGAAGACTTAAAAATTTTCATTCCGATTTTATTTATTGTATGTATAATATTTTTTCATTAATTTATTAAAAGACGTACATTTTTTATTTTTTTTTCTAGTTACATTATGAGAAGCTCCTTCTCGACCTGATTCAAACTCGAGGAAACTCCACATTCAATAGTAAATTAGCTACAGAGAGTAATTCGTTTTAATTTTCAGCTACAATTCTTAACACACTTTGGCATTTCCTTGTTTTGTGCTAACCCTTTATAACGCACTTGACAGTTGCAACTTGACATTCTTAAATTGTTAAATAACTGATCTTCAAATCGTTTAAATAGTAAAATTTACATAATAAACATTGGTAAAAGTACAATGTATAGCACGATAGTCTCAACCCCAGGCCGCAACATCGGCCGACATCTGTTACCGAATCGATAAACTTGAGAGTTTATCGATTTGCTAACAGATGTCCCACCCCAAGTAACACAAGTCGTCCTCTTATTACGCTTAAAGCTTTATAAATAATACATTATGGCAACTTATACAGAAAATTAGTTATATTGAAGCTTTATTCAACACTAAACTGCTTATAAAGTAACTCGGCGGAATAAGATTGCTGATAAAATGCTTTCACAGCATAAATATAAATCTTCTTTATTAAAGCATCTTATATAGTTTTTTTTAATTTATAAAGGCTTAGTAAGGTCTATTATACAGATACACACCATGTATATTTATAACAGATGCATAAACCTCTATATAACATGTATACATCTGTTTTACAGTTTGGCAATTTCTCTATAACGGCTTTATAACTTTGAAATTTAAAGGTTTTTAAAGCAAAAATTTGCAGCAATGTAGTTGTGTAATCCAACTGCCATTTACGTCAGCCCTAATATAGATTATTTATAACTGCATTTTACGTGTAGTAGGAATATTTTATAAAGCGCTTATTCAATTGAAATTCTGCTTTGGAGCTATGTAGTTACAATCTTCCGTCTTTATAGAACTCTTATACAGCTAAACTTACTCCGCTTTATAACCTTTAAAAAATCGCTTATAGTTGCATTGAAACTTCGTACATTTTTCATGTGCTGTTTGTTGTTAAGTGTTACATTACAATATGCATAAGTATTGGAGAAAGACAAAGCGAAGTGGTCATTTCAGGAGGAAAGTTAAATTAACACTTAAGCTGCCTTAAGCTAGAGTACTAGCTCTCAGCTGCGGCATATGGGAATGTCACAAGGAATGGTTGTTGTGTACTTGTATGTTGTGTGCTTATGTTCTGGGTGAGTGATGGAATTATATGGCTAACTCTGCCAGGGCGGTAAAATAAATAAGATCTTAAAAAAACACAAGAAACAAACGTCGTAATGGAATGCTCGCCACAAATGTATGGAAATGAAACTTAATGCCTGGTTGATCGATGCTTGGTTAAGTATTTTCTTTCAGCTTACTGGACCCTATGCCTCGACAGCTCAATTTTATTTAATATAATGTACCTAATACCATTGGTGATATTTTTGTATATACAATATTAGTGCTAATAAAAGTGATAATTCTCCAATGTCATTTGATTTGCTTTCGAGTTTTTCTTGTTATGTAGCAAAAAATTTTATGCAATCATTTTATCATTAAGTACAAACTACAAAAATCTACCAAAATTAATAAAAAATATAGGTCTGAAATTGAAATAAAAGCAATAAAATCATATCCCTCAAAATCAAAATGATGAATTCAATTATTACATAAAATGTGGATTTTCTTCAAATAAAATTCACCTTTCTCTGGATATGCCACTGATTACGAGAGAGCTCGATGAAGGTTTCATTGGAATATCTTATAATCCTCGAAAAATGCTATTATATCACCTCTAGACAGCCAAAGGGCTGTTTTAAGAATTTATAACAGCTTCTGAAGTGACCTTCTTTCGATACTTATTGGGAACCATATTGTATTTTCTAAAAGTACATATGACAGGGCGGCCATTGTTACCGGTTCGAGGTATAATTAACTTTTTATCACTTGAAAAGGAAAATTGTACAAAATATTTACAGCAATCACTAATAGGGTGTTCAATATACGTGGCTCATCATTTTAAAACAATTCCGCAGAAAAAAATTTTAAAATATATTTTTTTTATAATTTTTAACATTATCAAATTCAAGGAATTTTGGAGGCGCATCTATTTATTTCAAAGTAGAATAGCATATTTCAACAGAAAAATTTTCTTCGCATGACAAATTTAGTTTTCTACGAATGATAGCATACACTAATTCGCAGGCAATATTCATTCAGCTTCCTAATAAGTTGCCATAACAATTTGCGTCATCATCCCAGAAGAATATATCAACTATAATGTATGTGTGTGTGTGAAGCTGCTAAAGACACTGTAATATCGATGCTTTATAATTGCAAACAGTAACTCACATTTAGAGCAATTTTTACTGCATAGAAACTTATTTGCAGCAATTATATAACAACTTCTTAGCAGTCATATAACATGGTTTATAATAGCTGGTAAGTCGAAACAAAGAGGTTGCTACAATGTTACTTTAAGTATCTATATACCTTTTACAGAGTTTACCGAGGCTGTATAAACTGCGCCTATTTTGGGTATATAGATACCTTATTAATACTGGACTATTGTTGTTAACTCTTAATTATAAAGTATTAAGCTTTATAAAAAGGCGGAGTAGATATTCATAGCGTTTTTAAAAAGCAATCTGTGCTACTTGGGACCTCTCCCGATATAACTACCTTAAATATCATATTTTTATTTTAAATTGTATACAACAAAAAAAATTTAATCAAACATGGATTCTTTACGTTAGAAATGTTTTCAGAAAAACAAGAGTTCTTAGTAAGGTTATCTATAAGGCAAATAAAAAACTCAAAGCTGCCCACCGAACTAATATATAGGGAGACCTGGGCACGTTGAATTTTTCTAGACTACATTAAATAATAAATATAATGTATTACTCAATAGATAAAACATCATTACTCTCATGTAAAATATATTGTGGCATGATTAAGATAAGAGATAAATGAAGGCGTGTCTCTGTGAATTAAGATTTCTAACTCTTGGGATATAGTTACGCGAATCGCCTCTAACTAAAACGTAATACCCAAGGAACAGATAAGCAGAGACGTACTTTTAATTTATCTGTCAATTTCGTGAAGGACGGGCAATGCGTCCACCAATGCATCAGATATTCCTATCTTGATGCAAAACAGAGTAAGATTTTTTAATTTAAGTTTATACCAAACATATGAGATTTATAAATCTCTAGTTTATTTTATTCATTCTAACCTGCAAAAATTTGAAATACGGCCTTGTAGTACCTTGTCGGCAGGTAAAAAATAGTTTAAAAAATTAAAATTATTTAAAATAAATACCTAAAGAGTTCCTGAATTTCCTGTAACTTTGCTTGAAAGGGAACATTCCTAACTAAAATTTTGGTACCATTCTGTTTAGTTTTACTAACAGTCTTCCTTGCACTTTGTACTTCATTTCTATAAAATAAAAGAAATTAATATAGTACAGCTCATATCAAACTTATAGCATTCTAAGTCATAAAACAGAGAAGCGTTCGATCTAATAAAGACATAACGCACGTCTGCTCAATGAGAACTTCAAAATAGGTATTAGAATTTCGCTTTTACACTGAAGCTACAGATATTCTCTCGTTGATTAAATTGGATTGGCTGAAGTCTTATTGATCACTTCTTGTTAGTTAATTCTTATGGAATAACAGGCATGTACACTTGTTTGCAAACAAAATAGTACATTATTATTTATTATCTAAATTGTGGGTTACTGTGACAAAAAAAAACACGAGTAAAATTGGACGCCAGAACTTTTATCTTGAACCGCTACCAATACAGTTAGAATTATGAAAAAAATGAACATAGACAATTTTATGGAGAATTAAGTTTTCTATAAAAAAGTCAGTGGTGGCATATGTCTACCTTCAATACTTTAGGCGGGAGAGTGATTAAAAATTGAATACAACATTTACAGTTTGTCCAGTGCGCAACTTTCAACCATCTTTTCGCCAAAAGCATTTAAGATAAACATATGCTACCACTGACTTTTTTAAAGAAAATTTAACTAACGATTTTTGCAGCATTTCGAAATAAACGCGCTGGCGTCCAATTTTTCGAAGAGGCTCACTCATTGAAAAACAGTCACTGAAGAAACCGTGGTGGAAAGACAATTTCTCCAAAAGTGCAAGCCAAACATTCGACAGTGTTGTACTTCTCTATCTTTGTCATACAGCTGCATTAAAATGAAACGGAAGGAGGTACACAGTTTAATGACAGACGTTGTTGTAATTGCCCCCATGCCGATAGTTTAAAAGAAGGAGATTCACTTATTGATGGCATTTCATAGCTCGGCTGGACATTTTTACAACTTAGAATGCTATAAGTTTGGTATACTCTATACCTTTAAAATTAATATTGGCTAAATTGTGTCTTACTTTAACGTCCTCTCTGATCTCTTTAGTTCTAACGATTTACCATCAAGAACACTTTGCTGTAAGGTTTTCAAAGCCTTTTCTGCACTAATTTTGTGTTTGAATCTCACAAAACCATAACCCATAGAAAGCACATGCTTAGGGTCATTTTTATCCTTTTTTGTAGCGACATTGGCATAATGAATCTTACCACAGTTCTCAAAGTGCTAAAATATAAATAAAATAATGTATTATTCGTTACATGTTTAGTAGTTGTACAATAGTCAGCAATTTTATGAAAATGACGCTTAACGACAAAATTTGAGTAAAATGATTGCAGATTACAGATTTTATTTCGATAAGGAATCGCCCGTTTTGCAGCTTTCAAATGTGGAATTGAATTTACGCCTAGAGCGCACTACGATTTTTCACAGCGTGATTTCGCAGAAATGTGATACATAGAAATGTATTGAACTACTCGCACATGTGAGAAAATAATCACAGCAATTTTAAAATTGTGACTTGTCACATTTTGCTTGTGACGCGAATATAGCAACTCAAATTGCAACACTGGATTGTTCATGAAGATTCGCGCACAACGATAAAAAATCGTCTGCACGAGTGCTCAGTAGTCTAAATGTTGCAGTTGGTGTCACCTGCTTCTCCTGATGAGGCGATAGAAATCGAGCAGATGGTAATAATTGAAATCAAAAGTAGAGCAGCTATAAGATAAACATTCTACTGATTACTGTAATCGAAATTTGCAAAAATCTTATAAATAATTGGAGTAAACTAAGCAATCAGGAAAAAAAAAAGGAAATAATCTATCAAAGGTTTCAACTTTCATTCTGTAATAGCCCCAGAATGTTTCGAGGTACAAACGAAATTCACTGTGTTTCTGGTAGAAGTGCCCTTTAATGAATCTTTGTGATGTTAAAGGATGAATCCAGTATAGACAAGTTTTCTTTTTCTACTTTCAAAACAGTAAATACACACAAGCAATCATCTTGACGTCCAAGTTGCAAATAAAATTTTTTCGCGATATAGAACAATTTTAAAATCGCGTTGTAAAAAATCGAATTGTAGTGTGGGCTTGGCCTTAATACTAAATGATAATTTATCCTTATTCATTAATCATTTGATAGTTTCAAATTGATTATACCTTTCATTGCCTAAATATAAGACGTTGACATTATGTACAATACGCATACTTTCCACGCGAATCTTTGGTTATGGCTAATAGCAAAAAATGTTTCAGATAAGATCCTGGACTTTAGCTGGTCCATAATACCAACTTGAGCCTCTCATATCTTAGCAATGAAAGGTATGCTCAATATTCAACTTTCAAATGATTAACCCCTTCAATACTAAGAACAAAGATCTCTGCTTTTCTAGACTTGGCCCAAACTGCCAGAAAAATGCAAATTTTTTCCTGTTCTCATCTGGTGTGAAATCCGGTGCAAAATGACTCTTGTATTTTTAAACAAGTTTAAACGATTAACTGATGTAAAATCACCCTCAACACGCTGATTAAAAGATTTTTTTTCCCTACAAGTTTAACATATACGCACAACCACCCCAGACCGCTGCCATAACAGCTAGCTGACGGTTGAACTTCTTACATGGAAACAACTGTCTACACTTATAATCAGTCGATATGAATCACTTTTTCATTCGCATCACTATCTCCCTGACTATTAAACCGGAAATATATTTTAAGGCATGCTTTGGTGAAAAAATGTATTCTCGTGCCAAATTTCATCTACCCTAATTTCAAATTTTTATCTTGAAAGATAAAGAAAAAAAATGAGGGTGTACCTGGTCTCATGAGTACCCAGTATATCACCCAGATAAGGAAAGAGTTCAAAATTTTAATTTCCTTTTTATAATTACCTTCTTTAAGTCAGCATCTGTCGTTTTGAAATTTAAGTTTTTTACAAATAAAGTGGTGTCAGGTTCAGGCTCCTCCTCTTCCTCTTCCTCTATGTCTTCCTCCTTTTCGTTAACAGCTTTCTCTTCAACATTTTCGACGGATTTTTTATCTACTTCTGGTTCTTTCACTTGTCTTTCCCGTAAACTATTTTCTGGTGCCCATTCTAAATATAATGGTACGTTTTTGAATTTCGAATAAGCTAACCTAGTAAAGGCTTTCCTGGCTTCTGATGGTTCCAAAAATTCTACAATAGCTGAAGAAATAAATAAAATTGAATATTCATGAAATAAGAAGCAACTTTGGTAATCTACCAGTTATTCCACTTGGAGGGAGAATGACTCTTCCTACGTCCCCGTGTTTCTCAAAAACTTGTCTAATTTCCTTGCCCTCAGTCCTGGATGGCAAATTTTTCACTAATATTACTGTTTTCGATCTCATCACACCAACCTAGAGTACATAAGATAATAGCATAAATTATAAATCAGGAAAGAACAACGTATTTTATTGTTTATATTCATCTGCAGTAGGACAATTTTTCCATTTAAAATACTAAACATCATTCCATTCAACAACCTTTATTTACTGTAAACTAGGGAATCCGAATCCAATTCTTGAAATCCTGGTATCTTGACCAATTTTTAATCGTGGCATTCTCGAGATTGTGGTGGATTTCACATCTGTCATGAACAGATGTGAAATGAGCACAATTGTGATTGTATGCTCTTGCTCTCAGCCTGGCATTACTTTACAAATTAAGACTAGTAAATAATAATCAACCCTCGAACTTAGAAGTATAAAATGTTTCGTTTTTTTATTAAAATTATTACTGGTTACTGGTTAGCTAAGATGTTTGATTTATTTATTGTTTAAAAAGGCAGATGACAAAAGTTCAGTATGTCATTACTCCTTGACTATGTGAAATGAAAAAAGCATTGAAGAAATAAAGGACACTGCAGTTTTTAATAGGTAAATGGGTTTCATTCGATTGTTCTGAAACTTCGGGAAAATGTTCTCCTGGGCCACCTGATTAAAATTCTCCTTGGCCACCAGTTCGACCGAATTTGATTTTTGATCTACAGGTGATTGAAACTATGAAAATCTGCGAAGGGTTGCTTAAATGTTCCACAAATATTCTGAGAATATTCAGACCCATTTTTTTTTTTTGACAAAAATAAGCATCTCTGGTGTTTTTTTCCAAAGTGCTTCCTTCTCCTGGCAAAAATAACAAACAAACAAAAATTTTTTTTTGTATTTTTTTGCGAGAAAAGGAAGCGCTTTGAAGAAAAAGTTGGGGGGGGGGGGAGGGGGGCAAAAGTTGATTATTTTTACCTAAAGACTGTGCCTGAATATTGAAACAGAAAAAAATAAAAATCTAGGGAAATTCTTGTATAAAAAATTCTGAAAACCGGCAGGCGTGTTCTTTGAACAAAAATAATCTACTTTTGCCTCCTCAACTTTTTCTTCAGTCCTTCCTTTTCTCGTAAAAAATGACAATAAAATTAATTTTTTTTGTTTATTACTTTTTTCCATGAGAAGGAAGCACTTTGTAAAAAAACACCAAGAAACAAAAGATACTTATTTTTGTTCAAAAAATGAGCCTGAATATTTTCAGAATGTTTATGTAACATTTAAGCAGCCCTTCACAGATTTTCAGTTTCAATCGTGTGTAGATCAAAAAATCGAATTCGGTCAGACTGGTGGCCAAGGAGAATTTTAATCAGGGGGCCCAGAAGAACATTTTCCCGAAGTTTCAGAACAATCGACTGAAACCCATTTTCCTATCAAGACTGTAGGGTACTTTTTTAGTTTTATTTTATTATGATATAAATGTAGACGTTATACCATATATCCAAGTTCCCCACCAGCCCCAGCACCAATGGGGAACATTACGGCAAAGTTTCGACACCAGAATTCAGCACTAGCACATACAGTAAACAGAATTTTTTGAGTTGTTCAAAGCGTGGTAAAAATGATTAAATTTTACTATAGTTGAGTTTAAAGTTGGGAAAAGCATATTATATTATACAATAATGCATCAACGCTGCGTATTTGGATGTAGGAATGAAGGGTGCCATCATTTCCAAAAGAAGTAAACGTTCGAAAACTATGGAAAGTGGCAACACGTTGCAAACAAAGGCAAAGAAACACTCTAAAATGTGTTCAGCACATTCTATATCCGAAGATTTCATCAAAATTGGAAAGTTTTCAGGAGATAGTTGCAATTACTGAATAACCTTCACTTTTATCACGTAAGGCAACCAAATATGATTTTATTCTGAGCATAACCTAAAATCTTGTTATTTTCAGCACTAGAATACACCAGGCGCATTTTGAAAGAAAGAATAGTGCCTTCTATTTTTCCATGAACCAAAAAGGAAGATATAAGGTCAAGATAAAGGCGAGAACGTGCTGAAGTGTGTGATGTTAAATGAAAATTAAGTTTTTCAAATATTGAACAGTGCCATGACCTAACTCCCATTCCAAATGATACTGCAGTCACTGCAGTAACATGTAATACTTCGTCCGAGACGGCAGCATTAGATTTTGGCGTTGATTGTGTTGAAGAAGTTGTGATCCAAGAAAATAGTGTATATAATTCACAATTGGTGCAAAATGACATTGCTAGTTTTCGTGAATGTGCAACTCCTGTCCCTTCAAACTCGCACCACGTTCTCGAAGCAGTTTCTTTAAATCATCCACTTTTAAATGGCCGTAGGATGCCATAATATCACAAACTGTTGGAAACGAAGATTTGTTTACTTATTTATTTGTTGTTTGCATTGTTTTTATATATTAGTTATTGTTGTGATTGTACTAGCTCCGTAACTAAGAAAGTGTTGTTGAATAAAAAATAAAATAATTTATATTTGACATCTGTTAATTTCTGGCTCTAAAAACCCACAAGTTTAGGCATATTCTGCTTCAGGTTATGGGCCCAGAACACCCAGTACAATAAGAAGGGTCAGTGGTTCTCTAGTAATAGAAGAAAACTAGTTTCGTGTCAAGTCACATCAAATTTAACATACCAGTTAAAGGTATTCTAAAGGTAATAAGATGGACAAGTTCAAGAATATTAATATTCAGAAATTCGATGGGAAGAATTTTTCACTGTGGAAATACCAGATGGAAATAATATTTAGAGCAGAGGGTTTGCTGGATTTAATTAATGGTAAAGCAAAACAACCAGTAATAACAGATGAAGAAAACGTAAAGAAATCATGGGAAAACTTAAATGCTAAAGGGATGATGTTAATATCTATGTCAATGGAGTTTAGTCAATTGCAGACTGTAATAACGTGTGATAATGCCGCCAGTATGTGGTCAAGGCTGAAAATAATTCACGAACAAAGGTCCTCCGCGAACAAAGTGATGATTAAACAAAAATTTTTCAGTTATAAAATGTCAGAAACCGACAGTATTGCACAGCATATTAGCAACATAGAGTCAATGTCACAAGCTCTAGCTGATGTTGAAGAAAAAGTAAGCGATATAGATAAAATAGCTAAAACTTTAGAAAGTTTACCTCACAAGTATGGATCATTCGTAACTGCATGGGACTCATGCGACGAAGATAAACAAACATTTGAAAATCTTACAACAAGACTTCTCAAAGAAGAATTGAGGCTTACTCAGGCAGACGAGCTAACAACTGCGTTTGCTGCTGTTAAACTCAATAAGTATCCTCATAGTTCGAACAAAAAGAATTTTGTTTCTAATACCAAAAGTAATTTTATTCCTAATACAAAGTATTCTAAAAAAGATGTAACGTGCTACTACTGTAACAAGAAGGGGCATTTCAAATCTGAATGTAGAATAAGGCTTAGTAAACTTCAACCTGGTTACAGCAAGCAAAACTGTGATCCAAATTACAGAAATCAAGCTCTTAGTGCTGAGATGAAAAATATAGTTGCTGATGGATGTGAAGATATCTGGCTCGCTGATAGTGCAGCATCAAAGCATATGACGTCGCACAAAGAGTGGTTTTCACAAATAACACCACTAAAGAACAAAGATGTTCAAATTGGAGATAACTCTTTTATTACCGCTGAAGGAATTGGCTCAATTAGTGTAATGGCTGTTGTGAATGGTAGAAGAGTTCCTCGTACATTGGTAGAAACCTTATACGTTCCAAAGTTGAAGAAAAATCTTTTTTCAGTGGAAGCAGCCACGAGCAAAGGTTTGCAGGTCGAATTTAATAGTAGATTCATAGAAGTTAGAAATAAAAATGGTGTAGTTGCTGTTGGAAGGAAGCTGGAGAATCAATGCTATAAAATGTTATTTGAAATCCCACAAATTCAAGGAAACTCCGCAGAAACGAGTATTGTTCAGCTATGGCATGAACGGTTGGGTCATGTTAATTTTCGTACTTTGAAAGACATGTCTGACAAAGGAATGATACCTGATATCAAAATCTCAAATAAAGAAGTCACACGTATTCAGTGTGAGGGTTGTCAATATGGAAAACAACATAAACAATCATTTAATGCTAATTTGAATAGACGAGCTGAAAAACCTGGTGAATACATTCATTCCGATGTCTGCGGTAGAATATCAAGTACTTCATTAGGAGGAGCTAATTATTTCGTTTTATTCAAGGATGATTGTACTTCATATCATTTTGTTTATTTCATAAGACATAAAAGTGACGTTTTCACAAAATTTCTGGAATTTCAGAAAATGTCAGAAAGACAAACTGGTAATAAAATAAAAATATTCCGAAGTGATAATGGAACAGAATTTGTTAACCATCATTTTAAAGATCTTTTTAAAGAACATGGAATAATACATGAAACCAGTGCTCCATATACACCAGAGCAAAATGGAAGGGCAGAGAGAGATTTGAGATCTATAGTTGATAGTGCCAAAAGTATGTTGCATAGTACTGCTCTCCCGATGAATCTTTGGGCGGAAGCAATTAATATGGCCGTATACTTATTAAATCGTCGCCTGTGTGCACAAGATAAGCATGTTACTCCTTACGAAAAATGGACAGGAAAACAATTAAATCTTAGCCATTTACGAAGGTTTGGATCTGAAGCATTCGTACTTGTGCCTAAACAGTTCAGAAATAAGTTCGAGAGAAATTCCAAGAAACAAATATTAGTGGGATATGACGGCAACAGTTCCAATTACAGATTGTATGAATTGGCTGCCAGGAAAGTTGTCGTCGTGAAACATGTTAATTTCAATGGATGTATTTATAAAGACAGTAGAAATATGTCATGTCAAAACAACGTTATATTTGAGATGGAAGATGAAGATAATTTACAAGAAGAGTCCGTAGACACCAAATCAGAAGGCAGAATAGAAAACCAAACGTCAGAAAACATAGAAGTAGAAATTAATCAAGAAAACCAAACGTCAGAAAACATAGAAGTAGAAATTAATCAGCCTAAGGATAAAGCTTCAGAAGAAAATGGCCATTATTTAAGACACCGTGAAGATATTAAGAAACCAATTTGGTATGAAGCATGTGCAGCAGTATTAGGTGAACCTCAGACCTACGAAGAAGCTATGGAAAGTGGAGAAAAAGAAGAATGGAAGAAAGCAATGGAAGATGAGATTAAGTCGCTGATGAAAAATGAGACGTGGTCACTACAAGTTTTACCAGCGGATCGCAAAGCAATTGGGTGCAGATGGGTGTTTAAAATAAAATATAAAGCGGATGGTAAAATTGAAAGATATAAGGCCAGACTTTGTGCAAAAGGTTATAGTCAAAAATCTGGCATAGACTATTTTGAAACATTTTCACCAGTTGTAAGGTATGATTCCGTTAGAACGTTATTATCAATTGCAACTGTCAGTGATTTAGAAATTTGTCAGTTTGACGTAAAGACGGCTTTCTTGAACGGAGATTTACAAGAAGAAATCTTTATGAAGCAGCCGGAAGGCTTTAATACAAAAGATTGTACTCTGGTATGCAAACTCAACAAAAGCCTATATGGTTTGAAGCAGTCTCCGAGATGTTGGAATAAGAAGTTTGTGGAGTTTCTTAGTTCATACAGCTTCAAGCAGTTAGATGCTGAAAAATGCATTTTTTATGCACTCTTTGAAAATTATGAACTATTCCTGGCGTTGTACGTTGATGATGGTCTAATTATGTGTAAATCTAAAAAGGTTATGGACATATTTTTGACAGAACTTGGAAAAATATTCGAGATAACCATTTGTGCTGCAGAATGTTATGTTGGATTGGAAATCAGTCGCAATAGAGAACAAAGAAGTATATTTTTGGGCCAGCAAGGGTATGTTGCCAAAATTTTGGAGAAATTTAACATGGTAAATTGTAACATCAAAGCAATTCCTGCCGATCCAAATGTTGTGCTTCATGCAAACCAAGCATCTACAAGAGATAGTAGGATGCTTAGTGTGCCCTATAGAGAAGCTGTAGGAAGTTTAATGTTTCTCGCTGTCGTCACACGCCCAGATATCATGTTCGCTGTGTCTCAAGTGAGTAAATACCTTTGTAGTCCAGCTTTGGAGCATTGGATAGCAGTAAAAAGGAACAATTCATCAGAAATAGAAGTTCACTTTGTGTACCTTTAAATCAGTAAACAAATAGGGGGAGTGTTGGAAACGAAGATTTGTTTACTTATTTATTTGTTGTTTGCATTGTTTTTATATATTATGTTATGAATTACACCCCCCATGGAAAAGGAGATGGCACGCCTATGCCTCTGATGGTGACTGGAAAGGCTCTAGAAAGAGCCAAGGACTTTTCTAGATTATGGTTAAAGAAGATTCTGGATTGATCTAGAGCTAATTTCGGAGTATATAAGGCGCGATTACAAGCGCGGGAGAGGAAGTTTATTTGAGAAGTGACACGCTCGGTAAAAAGTGAGGTTAACTATTAAGTAAACAAGTATTGTAGTCAGTAAATTGTTAAATAAAGTGTTAGTAGTGTTTAATCTCTTGTTAAAATTATTTAGAACCCACGAATTCATACAGGGTGTTTCCTAAAAGGTGGAAATCCGTAACATTTTGGTGTCGGAAGCGGAATTTTAACAAGAGGATTTTCCGGAAGTGTTGAGAAGACTGGGACAGTATTCTCGGAGTTTGTGCTAACACAGGGAGGACTAATTTACTGGACATTGTTCGAGGATTAATTTCGAACAGGAAAATAGTGTCAAGTGCGTTTTTAGACATTGTAGAACATTTTTGTTGGACATTAGTGGTTAAGTGATAAAGACTCTGAACAAGACTTTCGTGTAGTTATTAAGTGCATTTTCGTGAACTTTCTAGAACTTTTCTATTTGGACAGCAGTTTAAATAAAAGACTTTCTCGTGCTGCTTTGCGATTTCTCTGGACAATTCCATTACCGATATTGACGTGATTAATTTTATCATAATTATATGCCGGTAACAACCAGAAGCATGGCATCCGAACAACAAATGCAGGACTTTATGGCCCAAATGCAAAAGATGATGATGGATCAGGAAAGGAAGCGCCAGGAAGAGAAAGAAGAACAGGAAAGAAAGCGCCAGGAAGAGAAAGAAGAACGGGAAAGAAAACGACAAGAAAAAGAACAAAAACGTCAAGAAGAAGAGAAACGACGTCAGGAAGAATTAAGGAAAATTTTTGAGGATCAAGAACGAAGACGTCAAGAGGAAAAACAAGAAGAAAGAGAAGAACTAAGGAAAATTATAGAAGGCCAACAGAGTGCCATATTTGCCGTCACTGAAGAACTTAAAAATAAAGTCAAGCAAGAAGTAAGCGAAGTGAAAGAAAAAGTAGACAAGGTTGAAGAGAAAATGCACCAGGTAGAAGAGGAAATAGACCTGCTTAAGCAACAGTTGAGGGATAGAGGAAGCCAGCAAGTGGTATTATCAGATCAGCTGTTCGAACCTCCCTCCTTTGACGGCCAAAGTTCATGGACCATTTACAAGATGCAGTTTGAGGCAGCAGCGAGTGCAAACAACTGGAATGACGAAGAAAAGGCTATGGCGTTAATCGTGGCTTTAAGAGGCCAAGCATTGGAGTTGCTCCAGACAATTCCGGCAGACCAACAACGGAATTTTAGAGTTTTAGAAGCTGCCTTAGATCTACGATATGGAGATCAACACCTTGCTCAAGTATACCAGACCCAGCTGAAAGTGCGCGTTCAGAAAGCTGGAGAGAGTCTGCAAGAATTTGAAGCTGCGGTGGAAAGACTGGCACACTTAGCATACCCTAATGCGCCAAAAGAATTTAAAGAGCAATTGGCAGTGGGGGCATTCCTAGACGGGATAAGGGACGAGGAGATCAGACGAGTCCTCAGGCTATCCCGACATAAAAGTAGTAGTGAAGCCTTGGTGCATGCACTAGAGGTAGAAGCCGTCTATAGGGATACTCCAAAGTCAAGAGTACGGGCTATGACGCTGGAAGAATCGCAGTCAGAAAAGGAGAACCAGAACCCTATGTTGGCCGATATACATAAAATGTTCAGTCAATTACTGGCTAAATTCAATCCTCCAAGAAGACAGGAAAACCAACTAAATAGAGAGAAGCCAAGCGGGGGTATTAAATGCTACAACTGCGGCAAGATAGGACATATCAAACGAGACTGTCGACAGCGGAACTCGAGGAAAGTGACTGTTGGAAACGCGGCAGAGACACAGAATAAACAAAGTAGTGGAAGGCCAAGTGGACGGCGTATGAAATGCTACAGGTGCGGGGAACTAGGACATATCCAGCTTGAATGTCCACAGAGGAGCTTGGAGAGAGCGAAGGCCGGAGATGCTGTGAAGCCAAGGGGAAAACCAAAGGAAGCCGGTACCAGAGAGGCTGTGACAGATAATGAACGTGGTGCCCCTAGAGAAGTGAAGATTTCCCAGCTTCGGAGCATTACAAAAAGGCCACCACTACAAGGATATGACGATAAAACGAAACCTGAGAGAAATGCAAACATTTCATCCGGAAGAAGGTACAAGGAAGGTTGCAAGTACTACCACCAGGAGAAACTGCAGGTCAAGGGAGCAGTCGACACTGTCAAGGTGGAAGTGCCGGATGATAGGGCAGATGAAGCGCTCAGACAAGAGCAACTAAACGATGTGGAAATTGGGCCTATATTGAGAGCCAAAGAAAGGGGAACTCGTCCAAAATGGAAGGATGTTTCGGACAAAAGAGTGGGACTGAAGGCACTATGGGCGCAGTGGGACTCACTGAGTGTCAGGAACGGGCTGTTGCGGAGAGCATGGGAAAGCCCGGATGGAAAAAAGGTGGTTATGCGTCTAGTGATTCCCAGGTGTCGAGTAGCGAAGGTGCTTCAGGAAGTGCACAATGGGGCATCCGATGGACACTTCGGTGTGAACAAGACCCTGAAGAAAATACGAGAACGATTTTATTGGATAAGAAGTCGTCAGGATGTGGAGGCTTGGTGTCGCAAATGCAAGATTTGTGCAGCCAGTAAGGGACCACAGACTGGAAGTAAGGGTGAAAAGAAGCAGTTCAACACCGGAGCTCCTTTCAAGAGGTTGGCTAACGATATAGCGGAACCATCATCAGCCAGTGACCGAATGAAGGCTCGATACGACCGGAAGGGTAGTTCAGAAGGATTCAAGGCAGGAGACCTGGTTTGGCTGTACAACCCACAGCGGAAGAAAGGAAGGTCACCGAAACTTCAACCGCCTTGGGATGGACCGTATACTGTTATTACCCGAATTAATGATGTCGTCTATCGGATTCAACGAAGCAAAAAGTCCAAGATGAAGATCGTGCATTTGGACAGGCTGGCGAACTACATCGATGACTCTGAGTTGCCTGATCGGGACGATCTAGGCTTAAGGAGGGGGCAGTGTTATGAATTACACCCCCCATGGAAAAGGAGATGGCACGCCTATGCCTCTGATGGTGACTGGAAAGGCTCTAGAAAGAGCCAAGGACTTTTCTAGATTATGGTTAAAGAAGATTCTGGATTGATCTAGAGCTAATTTCGGAGTATATAAGGCGCGATTACAAGCGCGGGAGAGGAAGTTTATTTGAGAAGTGACACGCTCGGTAAAAAGTGAGGTTAACTATTAAGTAAACAAGTATTGTAGTCAGTAAATTGTTAAATAAAGTGTTAGTAGTGTTTAATCTCTTGTTAAAATTATTTAGAACCCACGAATTCATACAGGGTGTTTCCTAAAAGGTGGAAATCCGTAACAATTAGTTATTGTTGTGATTGTACTAGCTCCGTAACTAAGAAAGTGTTGTTGAATAAAAAATAAAATAATTTATATTTGACATCTGTTAATTTCTGGCTCTAAAAACCCACAAGTTTAGGCATATTCTGCTTCACAAACGTACAGTATAGGTGCAATATACAAGAATATTTAATTAAAAACTAATTCAATATGTACATTTTGTGACATTTTCACAGAACATGGTGCACCATGGCGGTTTGTTTACTGTATGTGCTAGTGGCGCCATCTGCGCCGAGCTTTGCGTAATGTTCCCTATACCATGAAACAAATGCTTAGAATTCTCCCGCACCACTGAAAATTGTAATTCTCCACAAAAATGTTTAAACTTTTGGTAAAGAACACTAAAAAGTAGATAAAAATGGCCGTACATTATGAAATGCATCCAAAATGACTCCTTCCTGCTCCAGATATTTTCTAGTTTGGGCCACAATTTGCGTTTCTCCTAATGCCAATCTGACAGCGGCACTGCCCTTGCCCTCTGGCCCAACCACAGCTTCCTTTGTAGTTCCATAAGTATCAGCAATTACTTCAGCTACTGCATCATGCCCCAAGAATAATGAATTCCAATTGTGTGATGATCCGGCTTGAGCTTTTTGTTTGGCTGATTTCTTTTGTTTGTAATTTGTGGATTCTAAAGAGCATAAGAAGAAAGAATATTACCAGTTAGTACTAACATAGTTAGATTCATAGGAAGGAAACTTTGAAAATTAAGAAATTTATTACTTGCAATAAATGTTCAAAGTACGAACCTTCCAAATTAGCATCAGTATTTGTATCTTTGGCTTTTCCTGGTAAAAGATGAACCATCCTTCCATGCAAAATAGACCCGTCAAGTTGAGAGTATGCTTTCACAGCATGCTCGGGCATTAAAAATGTTACCATACCAAAGCCTTTCATCTGTTTTGTAGATGTGTCAACTGGTAAGTTAACCTCTGTCAAGGGACCTAAACACGAAATGGATATTTCTATTTAATTTCAATGTCAATTTTATAAACAATTTTTATAGTGTTTAGAATAACATCAAGAAAATAGATATAGCAATATGATTTTCAATCAACAATCAACTGAGATGTGCAAAAGAGCCATCACATACAGTGTTATGATCGCAACACCCCTGTACATCCGTGCAATTTTAAGGGGGTTTGAAAGGTCGATTTAAAAAAAAAAAGTATTAGACATTTTTTTAGAAAAAAACTAGTAAGGTATTCTTAATCAGCACCTTTAGAAACCCCTTTGTACAATATTACATCGTAGTGGGTTCAAAGCTGTTTGAGATAGTGCATTTTATATACTCCTACAAATTGTGTGTTTTTAATGGGAAATAAGTAGGTACTTCTTTAAATAAAGTTTCACAGCAATCAGTGCATAAAGTTGCAGTGACTTTTGGTAATATATTTGTGGTTTATCAACTTATGTGACAGTGAAAATAATGAAGGTTTTAATGAAGTAGTTTCTTCCGGGTTTTGCCGCGGTCGTCGAACTTGACTTGACGTTTCGCTGATCATGCTGTCAGCTTCTTCAGCGAAACGTCAAGTCAAGTTCGACGACCGCGGCAAAACCCGGAAGAAACTACTTCATTGGACAACGGCCGTGAAAACCTGCATTGCACTAATGAAGGTTTTGTTAATTACTACTAAATTCCTTAAATTATAAATACAAAAAGAATCAGTAAAAAATGTATCAGTGATAAAGAAAAGGAAAAGGAAAAAAAGTGAAGTAAATATACTCTAAAAATAATAAACTTATCCTAAATCTAGACAGGTCTGGACTTGGCCAAAATCACAAATTAAAAATGAGTTTCTGCAGAAAATGTAACAAATCTGAGGTATCTGAACTTGCTATACATATGACTTATGCAATACTATATTGTGTCAAAACTGCTCAAAATGAACTTCAACAGAAATTAAAGCTGTGAATTTAAAAAACAGATTCATGATTTATTGGTGTGTTGAATAAAAACCTAATGTAAACTGATAGTGGCTGTCAAAAATACAATTTTTTTTTACCAAAATTAATTGTTATTCGTAAAACGGATTCTCAAATCAAAAAAATGTATTCTTCATTTTTTGTTCAGAATCATGCATTGTAACTAAACAACTAGACTGAATTGATTTTACAACAAAATAAACAAAAGAAGTAAAAAAAATTTTTTTTTTAATAAATTAACACAATTGACAGTAACTTTTGCTTTCATGTCTTCCTTTGTAGTGGAATAAAATCGCTCCTCTAACTCGCTGTTTTCTAAGGGCCGGGGTACCAATGTATAACTAAATGAAACCTATACTATACTTTGTAAAGGACATTTCAACGCATAGGAAAGGGGAATTCACAACTTTTTTTAGTAGGTCCGAACTTTGAAAACGGCCCTTAAACCCGGTTGAACTTCAACTCGAAAAACTACGTTTTCATAACACTTATCGCTGTCTTAATTCTACTATGTAAGCTATTACATTTATATTTGGCACACATACTTGAAACTTGACCGCTTTTAATGGTTGGATGGAAATTTCAAAACTGTTGAAAATTATTCCAAAAATATTTTAATAAATGTATAATCACCATTTATATGCATCCAATATACTTCACCATGCGGTGATCTGTGTGAATTATTGAAAATTTCTTTGTGCATATATCGAGTCAAATGTAGTCAGGATATTGAAAAAGAACGGATCCCCAGAAAGATACTGACATTTTATCCGGAAGAAAGTGCAAGGAAGATTGCAAGTACTGTCACAAGGAGAATGAACTGCAAGTCACGGGAGCAGTCGACACTGTTAAGGTGGAAGGTCCCGGATGACAGGACAAATGAAGCATGGAGCAAGAGGTTCGGGATAAGGAGTGTGCATTTGGATGGACTGGCGGGGTGCATTGATGGTTCTGCGTTGCCTGACCGGGACAATCAGGCTTAAGAAGGGGGCGGTGTGGCGCGCTGGCGCCCCCTAGGGATTGGAGCTAGTAGCTCATAATGAATAGAACTTGAAAATTAAGTAGAAATGGTTAGGCAACCAGTAATACACACCATCTCTTCTGCAAGCCTGTAGATTGCTCTAGAGTTATACATTGTTCTAGATGTATATTCTAGAAAAGGTTAGAGTCTATGCTAAATTCTTCTGGATGTTATTCTGTTGAATATATAAGGCACAATTCACGGCGGAGGAAGAAGAAGTTGAAAAGTGGCAACTGTAATAAGTGAGAGGTTAGAAATCCGAAATACAAAATAGTAAACATTGTAATGATTATTTCAGACAGTTAAAGTGCATTTTAGTAAATAATAATAATCTTGTGTAGTAAATTATTAAATAAAGTGTTACTGTTTATCCCTTGTTAAATTATTTTGGAACAAACGCATCCTGAAAGGTGGTTTCAAGGGTGAAAATACGCGACAATATTCATAGGATGTACTAATTTCTATATATCAATCTCCACTAAATAATTTCAACACATGATTAAATCTGTATCTCCGAGAAATTGTTGCCTTTTAAAAGTTTTCAAAATGTAACAAATAATGTCTTACATCAAATTATTTTCCAGAAATTGTACTTACCAAATTTTGAAAATAACTCTTCGATATCTGCTTCCGTTGTAGTATATGCCAAATTTCTGATAAAAATTTTTCCTGACTCTGCAATATCTTCTTCATTCTTTAGCGCATCTTCCTGACTTTTCCATTTATTTTTGAATTGATTCGTATTTTTGTCATCATCGTCCTTTTCGCTCTTATTATTACTGACATGTTTCAAGAGAGTTACTCTTTTTCCATCTTTAAAATATAATAATAAAGAATAACAGTGAAAAAATATAATGGCATTTCTGATTTGACTTCTTTTGTTTGAACATAAAATCATTAATTATATTTAAATGATTGTAAAAGCACTTAAATGTACCTATATAACAAGAGTATAATTAATATTCATTCTGTAGTGCCAGTCATTTACAAAATTACTACATAAAACTCTCCAAGCTATAAAATCTAATAATTTGCATGGACCAGTTTAAGTCCAAACTATATTAATATATAGATATTAGCTTGTATGTATTATGCCAAATTGAAGAAAAATAATATTACTTCTTCAACAATAATAAACTACAACTGATAACTGAAATTAGATACTTTTATAAGTTATACTATTAGCAATGATTTTAAGTTTAAAAAGTCATTATATACCTATCTAGTACGAGTACCTTAACCTTTTAAAGACGGTTGCCGTATATTAACGGCTTTCCTGACTTTGTCCCACCGTCGACTGCCATATATATACGTTTAAAGGTTATTTTTGGTCTCAAGACGGCCGCCGTTTAAATACACCCAACTTTAAAAATTACAACCTCGAGGAACAGTTGCCGTAGTTATACAGCTCATTCAAACTTCTTCACCAGGCGAATGACTTACAAAAACGGCACTTCTGTGTGACCAGATGCCGTACATAAACGGGGTTGATAGCGGTGACGATGAAGAAAGCCCAGAAGATTCATTCGTAGACAGCAGAAGTGAATATTTGCCAGATTCAGCAAGCGAAAATGAATCGGAATATGAAGAAGAAATAACAATAGAGATGGAAGAAGATAACGCTGCTGAGGGAGTAGCAAGTAACCCTGAAATCGTAGAAGAATCTGAACAGCCTACTGAAAAAGATCATGCTAATATAGAAATAAATTGGAAATAACGAGTTTATCCCTATTTTTCATGAATTTGACAATGGATAGTGGGATCCAAAATAATTCATTGACTGAAAATTCAAAAGAAATAGACTCTTTTATGGAGCTATTTACGGAGGAAATTGCTGAATATATTGTTGTTGAAACCAACAGGCACGCACAAGAAAAACACTCTTTAAATTGGAGGGATCTCTCTGTGGAAGAATTTTACTTATTCATTGGAATAACCATGCTTATGTCACGAAATAGGAAACTCTCCATCAAGGAATACTGGTCTACTGATTTATTATTAGACTCTCCAATTTTCAGAAAGACAATGCCTCGGGACAGATATTTGAAAATCCTATCAAACTTACATTTCGTCAATAATGAAGATCAACCTACTACCCGACTCTACAAAGTAGAAACAATTCTTGCAAAAATAAAGCAGCAATTTCAGTCACAATTCTACCGCTCTCAAAACTTAGCTGTGGATGAAAGTATGATCCTGTTCAAGGGTCGGTTAGTATTCAAGCAATACATGAAAACAAAGAGGCACCGATTCGGTATAAAGTTATATGTTTTATGCGACTGCGAAACTGGAATGGTTTTGAACTTTGTGGTATATATTGGAGATGATACTAAACATTATGTAAAGCCTATAAAGGGATTGGGTTCCTCAGGATCTATTGTTTTGTCTCTCATAGAATCTTATCTCGACAAGGAGCACTTTTACAGACAATTACTACAGCAGTCCAATCCTCTCAAATTATCTTTTCGATAGGAAAACCAACTCATGTGGAACAGTTCAGCAAAAAAGGAAGCACATGCCAAAACTCATGCAGAAACTAAAAAAGGGGGAAGTTTCATGGAAAAGTGGTGAAAATATTCTTGTACTAAAGTGGAAAGATCGGAGGTATACGTGACCATGATCACTAGTATGCATAGAAACATAATGATGACTACAGACAAAATTGACAGAGTGACAAAGAAACCGAAGTAGAAGCCAATATGTATAGTGAATTATAATGAGAATATGGGAGCAATTGATCGTGCTGATATGATGATCAGCAGTCTGGAACGCATGCGTAAAAGTAACAAATGGTATAAGAAACTTTCTTTCCACACAATGGACCTACTTTTATTGAATGCACATGCAATGCTTTCAATCAAAAACACTCAAAAAATACCGTTTGCTAATTTTCAACTCAATGTTATTCGACCGATTTTTGAAAAGTAAGTATTTTTAGTGTTTTTATGCCACATCGTTAAAAAACCTATTTATTTTTAGATATCCTATTGACTACCTCACTATGGCACTAGTTGAAAAACATTTTGTTTCCTTGGTACCGGCAACCAATACAAATAAAACCCCTCAAAAAAAAATGTGTTGTGTGCTCACGTAAAAAACTGGACCAAAAAAAGAGGAGCGACTCACGATATATGTGCACGAAATGCAATGTAGGCCTACGTGTGGTGCCTTGTTTTAAAATTTATCACACCAAAGTAAATTACTAATTCATATGTGAATTTTAGAATTATTTATTTTTGTAAGTTTATAAATGAATATAATCATTTATTTTTATTCCTATTTATTTGCCAAATGTACAATCAGTTAACGGTTCATGTATTTTCGGAATGTTGAATAAAATTTTGTTTACTTTGTATTTGTTTTTGACAATTAATAAAAGTAATATAATAAATGAAACTTAAAAAAGGCCGTTTAAGTATGGCACTAAATGCATTCGCACTCACAAAAAAGACGCCATATATATACGGCAGCTGTCCCTATGGCACTCAAAATGGTGCCGTCTGGTAAGTAGGTTGATAAAATAAGGAGCCGTCCTTAAAAGGTTAAGTAAAAAAATTATCTGTAATTTATGTAATAAAGAAATAGAACATTAATGTTTTCTAGGTCATTTTTATGATGCCTTATAGGGCTAAATTTAAACTTTTTATTTTAAATATCACTTACTTATAAAACTCCTATCCTTTATAATGGCTTTATTAAATAGTTTTTCAGTTTTGAAACCTACAAAAGCTATTCCGTGTATATTTCTTGGTATTCTAATACTATAGGGAGTAATCGGTTTAAAAAAATGTTTAATATCTTTCTTCTTGATATTATATGGCAAGTCCCTTAACTGGAATAAAAACATATAAGTTAGAAAATTAAGGTAATAAAATGAGCTTGGATATTACCTTAATAGTAAATAGTTCAATTTTTTCCTTAACCTTCTTTTCCATTTTCTGACGAGGTTTTCTCTCCATACCATCCCCACTAACTTTCATCAATTTTTTCATATATTCCATATCAGAAATTTGTTCATTCGCTACTTTATTTAATTCATTATCATCCTCAGCATCTTCATTATTGTCTGAATTTGCTTCGTGTTTTGGACCTCGAGTCGGATCTGTTTCATCTTCCTTTTGTACCTTCTTAGCTTCCAAACTATGAAGTTTTTCAACTTCTCTTGGGGCATGCACTTGTAAAAACTCCTCAAAAGAGGGATCATCTTTATACTAAAAATATACAATTTTAGTTATTTATGCCTTAAGATAAGAAAATATGAAATTAGATAATATTGAACAAAGTAGAGAATCTATGGGGAAATCACAGCGCAGAGGGTGGGAAGGGTGGAGGGCTTGAGAGTATGGACTTCAAGAAAAGCATTTGCAAAAAGCATTTTGCTCAGGAGATAACAGTAAGTATAAGTAATAAAGTATAACAGGAAAATTATATTTAACATTTCCAGATGCATGGATGTCAAAGACATGCAAAGTATTTATGGCGAGTCCTAGGCTAAAAACATTTTGTCATCTTCTTTTAGTTTAATAGCAGTTCTGAAAGTGTTTGTTGACCATGCCATTTCTGTTTCCAGTGTAGAGGCGGTGACCACTGCTTGTATACAGTATGCACAGTTGCAGTATTGTGATTCATTCTTTAAGTACTATCATAGAAAAGAAATGGTCATGAACATGTGGGGTTTTCAACTACCTTTTTAACACCGTTTCTCCCCTTCTTGAGAGTATTCTATTCAATACATATGTTTACCTAATAAGTCCTTTTCTGTTTATTTATTTTTTATTTTGGAATACGCATTTTAAATCGTTTACCTTGAGTCTTCTAATTTTCCATTTGATTTAACCTATTATCTAAAAATAAATACCTTTTCAAGTAACAACGCTGCCTCATCTAC
This sequence comes from Stenurella melanura, assembly GCA_963583905.1. Classification (NCBI taxonomy): domain Eukaryota; kingdom Metazoa; phylum Arthropoda; class Insecta; order Coleoptera; family Cerambycidae; genus Stenurella; species Stenurella melanura. The sequence goes on along the minus strand of OY757309.1, from coordinate 218,430,402 downwards.
TTTCTCTTTTTTCTTCTTGGGTTTCTTCTCACTTAGAACGTTAATCTTACTTTCTACCTTATTTGCTTTTTTAAAAGCAGTACTATCAGGGGCATACTTACTCCACGCCTTTGGTTTTTTTTCATCACCTAAGATAAATAAATAATCAAGCTTTGTTTGTTATCTACAACGTAATAAGAATATACCTAAGAGTGCACAATTTTCAACGGTGATTCTGCTAGTATTAATAAATGTTAGATTAAAGGCTTTGATAGCCTGATCAGCTTCATTCTCATTTTGATAACCCACAAATCCAAATCTTCTGAATTTCCCCTGTGGAGTATATTTTAACTGTATGTCTGTGACAGTCCCTTTTTCACCAAATAGCTGTCGCATCTTTTCTTCAGTTATCTGAAAGTAATCATGTGATTTAATTAAACCAATAATATAATACTATTTTAAGTAAACTCACATTTTTGGGCAAATTCTTGACAATTAAACGCGACATTATTATTTATTTAACTTTAATGTTCCTTGCTGTAAATGTGTAAATATATTTGAGGTTAAAAGTCTTCTTCTTCTTCTTCTAGTAATAACCAAAGTAAACATAGCAACAGGTAGAAACAAGGTTAGTAGCAAAAAGCATTGTATATAGATAGTCTATATACAATGCAAAAAGTTGCGCTAGTTGGTGTTTTGCTAGTTGTTTGGCTACAGGTCAATAGATGTCACCGGAATTATATAAGCAATCTTTACAATCGTACGGATACGGCAGTATTTTCGCCAATTTCATTGTCCGTTTCAAGGACAAGAGTCCGTGAGTGGTTCGTTCTTTTATTAAATTTTTCCATAATTTTTATTTCAGAAGTATAGGTATATGTACCTATCCTCTACAATTATAACAGAATGTTTTAAGGTAGGTCAAGATCGTCCGTTGAGAGTCACTTGGTGGTATTCAAGGCAAGGAGCATTTGGGCCGTTCTCGGCGCATATGTTCCTTGCCCTTCTTGGATACCACCTACTTTCAACGGACGACTTTGATCTACCTACCTCAAAATTTTTCAAACTACTCAAGATTACTATAGAAACATTAGTATAATAAAGAATTCTACTTTGTTATATTACATGTAAATTATTATCAATTAAAAATTATATTAAGTAGAAGTTACGCGAGTCAAATTCGTTTTTAAAAACCTATAACGTTTTACGTAGACGCCAAGCCGTAGCCCAGAAACAGCCAATCATGTACTCACATATATTGCCATTTCCATACGACTGTAAAGAATGCCTATATGCTCACCGAAAGAAAAATTATAAAAATTAAATTTAAAGGTATTTATTTATTCAAATACACAATTATATTATTGCTTACATATGATGCCTATCTAGACTTCCTTCATGGTGTAAGACAAAAATGGAGAGCACTTAGACTAGGAAAGATGGAAGGTGAGGACTCGTAACAGCGCATAATCGCCACGCTAACAAGTTGTGCCTAAGACGCCATTGCGGTGGTGGCACACAAACGGTAGAGAGCAAAATGAAATTTTCCAATAGAAGTGATTTATAAGTGATTTAGTGCTAATTTATGTAATGTACCTACATGATGGTATCATATTCTATAAACTACTGTAAAAATCACAGCGGGAAAAAATTGAAAGGAGTGACGCTTTGCAAGTTAAAGTATATGCAGTTTTCACTTTACCTAGTTAAATTAACTGTAGGCCTATTATTTACTTAATTATGTCCGTGTGCATGCAATGATAATGAGAAGCATAGTATATCATTTTCTGGTATGCAATTTGCACGTTATTTGATTGAAATTTTCATTAATCTTTTCTTCAGTGAATATAGAACAGTGCATCTGAAATGACACTTTTTCCATGGGCGTAGGTATATCGATTATGGTGTTATATTATATAGAATGTAGAATAAATTGTGGTATGTAAGATATGAGTAAATATATTTATGATAGTGAATATTAATTGTATTATTATGAAGCTGTTTTTGGAAAAATACCAGTTTTGTATCGTTTTATTCCTTTGATGTGATAAATTGACACCTACATATTGTACATATGTTCCGCCACTCGCGCTTGCTCTCTGGTGGCAGGCGGCTTCACTATTGGCAGTAGCGTTACGACTCCTTACAATATATATCTTTCCTACTCTAAGGGAGAGCAGGAACGAGCACCTCGTAATTTGGTTATTTGCAGTTGGCGACGCTGTGCGTGATGTTCTGATATCATACTTTCTCTCTCTGAAACTGAAAGTCTGAATCTGAAATTGTTGCGACGGCGAAAACAAATGGTGTTTTAGGTTATGTTGTGCTGAAGCTGGATCGGCTTTATGTAAAGATGAATTTATGTTTGTGATTAGGATTATGATTTAAAACACGTCTCTCATATTTTGCAATTAAATAAAATTTGCATTGCACGTGAGTAATAATAAAAGATGTTTTCTATCTGCAAACAAAATCACCCTGCGACAGGAGTTGAACATGCCATTTCTTGTTATTTCTTTAATAAAGTAGAAAAATGTTTAATAACTGCAGGTGCTAATATTCTTAAAGTATTCAGACTTATCCCAGATGTGGATCAAAAGTCTCGAACAGAAAGATATTCAGGTACGTATACTTGGAACTTAGAGCTTGAGTAAAAATAATTGTTTTGTATGTGCATTTTTAGAGTTTTATCCTCCAAAATCTAAGCTAGAATGTATTGCGCAGTATCAGCTGTTTGGAAATATAATGTCCATGCAAAGGGTGTGCTTAGCAAACTCGCAAAGAGACGCATTACTTCTAGCATTTGCGGATGCGAAATTGTCAGTTGTGGAATATGATCCTGAAAATCATGACCTAAGAACGCTAAGTTTACATTATTTTGAAGAAGAAGATATGAAGGTTCAATGTAATAATTAAATTATTTTACTTATTTTGCTAATTTCTATACATTTTAGGATGGATGGACACATCACCATCATGTTCCAATTGTAAGGTCAGATCCAGAAAATAGATGTGCTGTCATGACTGTATTTGGCCGTAAATTAGTAGTTTTGCCTTTTCGTCGAGATAGTTCCATCGATGATAATGATGGAGAGATGAAACCAATGTCCAGTAACGCTGGAGGGACCAAAGCACCTATACTGGCTTCTTACATGATTATTTTAAAAGACTTTATTGATAAAATTGATAATGTAATTGACATCCAGTTTCTCTATGGGTATTATGAACCTACTCTTTTAATTCTATACGAGCCACTGAAAACATTTTCTGGGTAAGTACCTACTTTTGTTAATATGATAAACCTAAATGCATCTAAGAGTTTTTGTAGTGGGTTTGCTAGATTTGCAAATAAAATAGACAAGAAAATCTTAATTGGGGCATATTTGCTGCCAATAAATAAATAAACTTTAAAAGATTGGAAAAAATTAAGAATGAAATACTTGTATCATTGTTTGTTTGAACAGAAGAGTTTCCACCTGGTTTTCATTATTTTTTTTTTGGAAATATTCCATTCGAAGCACAATAACTCTTAAGTTACCTCATATTAACCCATTAATGCTGAAAATCTACTTTATATTTAGAGGATATGGTTAAAAATTAATATAATTTAAAGACAAACTATATTATTATGACTGCGGTGTGTGATTTTCACTTCTCACGTTTTAAAATAGCAATTTTTAGGTATTTCATGATGCACTCGTTGGCACTCAATAAGGTGATTTAAAAATAGAATTCTGCAGTCAAGAACTGTTCCCTTATTATTAAAGCGATGCATCAAAAATGTTTTGCTCTAGCTTTTATTTGTTTAATGTAATTTATAGAAAGTTTCTTGTGATGTGTAGATATTAGAATTTATTTTGTTTTCAATTGTAATTTCCAATTATTTAATGGAAACTTCAGGCTATATAAATGCTATATACCTATTAGACAGACGTCAGTGGGTTTGCAGTAATAGTAAAATCTCTTCCTTAAAGTCCTTCAAGTTTGGTGTTCCTCGGGGGTCAATATTAGAGCCAATGTTTTTTGTCGTTTATATCAACGACACATCAGATCACATCTCTAATGAAATTATTGCATATGTGGATGATAGTACTCTACTTTTAGCCCATAATGTCAGCAGATGTACAACAAGCCAAGCAATATTTCTCTGATGTAAAACTAAGTCTAAATACTTGAATAACCCAAAATTTAATAATTTATCTAAACACGCGAATTTATATTGACAATGATAATCCACAGGTACTTATCACTTTAGATAGCAGTCTGGCATGGGAAGCCACATAAATTGCACGTCCAAAAAATTGTCTAGTACAATATATTTGCTGAAAAAACTTGAAAATCAAATCAATCCAAATATTATCTTGATTGCATATCATGGACTATTTCATTGCATAATGTGCAATGGAATTTTATTGTGGAGCGGTGCAAAAGAGAACTATCAGAATTATTATGAATTCAAAATGTTGCGAAAGGTGTTGTTTAAATGGTCATGTATCCTCACTTGCACTAATCGGTATATTTTAGAGTGTATTCTTTTTGCTAGAAATCATCTGTCTCATTACCAAATTCAAAGTTGTTACAAAACAAGGAATGAATTGATTATAGTTCCTTTTTCCATTTGACGAGAAACATACATTCATTTAGATATTTACAATAGCAGTATTCTACAACCTACTGCCAAATAAGTAACTGGAAAATAATACTTGATGATCCACGAGGAATCTTCCACATTTGATTCGGGTCTCACCATTTTCAAGCATCAAATAATCATCCATACATGTCTTCGACATTCATGCACCTCCTACACAATACGTTCATCTCTCATTCAGCAAATTTCCATTAACATCTGTGAGTCATAAGACAACTCGTATTAGATCACTTTAGACAGCTAAAGAAAAGTTTTGTTTTTTCTCCTACTCATGACGTTCTTAATTAATTAAAATTGTATAAATGTCTTATTTTGCTCTATATGCGATTAGTGTTGGAATCAATTTAAAATGAATCAAACAGAAAATAATTTTGATATGACATTATTAATAATAATAATAATATTTATTAATTTCGGAAAATGTACAAGTACAGTTAAGAAACATTGTCGGTAGAAATGCAAAGAAAATATCACAAATAACCTTGTAAAACATATACACACAAAAGAGAAAAACATGTGATCAGTGAGCGATTAAACAAATATAACTAGAACTATAGAAAAGTAATCACACATTTTGTAAAAAATTGTAGCTGTTCATGTCAAATAAAAATGATTTTAAAGCCTTTTTAAACTAAAAAATGTTGTCATAGATTTAATATGTCCCGACAAACGGTTAAAAAATTTACAGCCCATGAAACAGAGACTTTTTTGGAACAAAGCCGTTTTGTGTTCTTTTGGTAAAAGGAGATGTTTATTCCTAGTGCTATATGAATGATCAGTTCTAATCTCGTTAAATTTACTTCTATTTTTGTAAACAAAACATGACAGCTCATAAATGTAAATAGAGTTCAAGGTAAGAATGTTTAAGCTTTTAAAGGCTTCCCTGCAGGAAGTATTATATCCAAGATTGGCTATTATACGTATTGCCCTTTTTTGTAGTAAAAAAACTCTATTTGCTTCAGATGAGGAACCCCAATGCACTGTACCGTACTTTATGCAAGAATGAAAAGTAGCAAAATACAACTGTCTTACTGTTGATAGGTTGCATTGTTTGGATGTTATAACCAAAGCATAACAGGCCTTTGACAGTTTAACACACACATCATGAATGTGATTAGACCATTTAAGGCTACAGTCGATTTTCAAACCGAGCATTTTTTATTCATTGGCATACTCTACACTTGTAGTAGGAGATAGAAGGATATTGTGTTGAAGACAATATTAGACTGTAAAGTTTTAAAGAGAATGCATGTTGTTTTACTTTGGTTAATACATAGTTTATTATTTTCAGTCCACAATATTTTAGCTTTATAGCATATATAGCATACTTTAGCATATATAGGTTTTGCACAGTTTTCAGCATTGGCAAGAGTATTAGATTTTATTAAAATGTTCGTATCATCGGCATACGAAACTGTCAAACATGATGGATATTGAATATAATTCAGCATATGATTGATATAAATAATAAAAAGTGTGGGCCCCAATATAGATTCCTGAGGCACTCCAATGCTGACAGTCTGCGAGTCTGATATAGCATCCTCCATACAGACCTGCTGATTTCTATTTGCACGATATGACGCAAACCAATCGTGAGCAACACCTCCAACTCCATATTTCTCAAGTTTTGTCCGTAATATAGAGTGATCTACACAGTCAAAAGCCATTGAGAAATCTATTATTATTATTATTATTAGAGAACAAAATAATTTGAACTAATTTTTGTACCACTTGTGGTAGTAATTGAGATGAAAAGATTCCACATAATTCCCTAGATAAAGAGAAAAATTATTATTTTTTTATATCTTAGCTCTAGTGAAATTGCTAAAAATTTGTTTTCTTTTTTTTTTTTAGACGAGTTGCTGTAAGGACAGACACTTGCGCAATGGCTGCTATTTCTTTAAATCTGCAGCAGAAAGTGCACCCTGTAATTTGGAGTGTTTCAAATTTACCCTTTGACTGTGTTAGAGCAGTCCCGATAAAGAAGCCTATAGGGGGCACATTGATTTTATCTGTGAATGCTCTAATATATCTCAATCAAAGCATACCACCATATGGAGTATCTTTAAACAGTATAGCTGAAAGTTGTTCCAACTTTCCCTTAAGTGAGTAAATTAATTAACTACCTGTATTTTCAACTTATGTTATAGACATATGTACATGTTTGTTATTTGTTTTTAGAACCCCAGGAAGACATAAAAATTACATTGGATTGTGTGCAAGTGGGATTTTTAGAGGAAGACACTCTAGTCTTGTCACTGAAAGGGGGTGAACTTTACGTTTTAACACTTTTAGCTGACAGTATGAGATATGTTAGGAGTTTTCATTTTGAGAAGGCTGCAGCAAGTGTTCTTACAACTTGCGTAAGTAAATTTTCTAAACCCGAAATCCCGGTATTTGATTTTCATCTCACAATAGGGAAGTTGCCTATAATTTAAAAAATTAAAATAATACTAAAAAACATAGCATAACGTTGTAATAAAACGTGTACTTTAAAAAAAAAAAAAGATTTCTAATTCCACGCGATCAGTATGAAGGATCTAAACAGCGGTAAAATTGAAGTGGCCCGGATCGAGCTGTGACGTCACACCCTACAATATTCGGTAGTCACTCACCGGGAAGCAACACAGTCTGATGTTTACCGGTGTTATTAGACTGTGGTTGATTTGTTAGTGACTGTTCTGATATAAATATATAACTGTATTTTATAGTATCACTTATTGTAGTTGTACAGGTATTTTAAAATGACCGATGAAGGGTTTTCAAGGGGCCAATCCGATAATTTGCCGAAAGTGGATATGTTTATGGTCGCATCTTTTATACAAAATACTCCTCGTTTTGTATTTGCGAAGAGTATAATAACAAACAGCTGTTTACTTTTGCACCAGAGGAAATTACCTTTACTTAGTATCACTAAGTTACATTCTATCTACTAATCTTATTTTCTAACATTGTGTACACATCCTTCCTTTAATCCTACCCTAATTAAAATTCAAGAATTCGGAACCGTTATCACCATTGATCAATTACCGCAATTATGTTTTTCCTAATCCCCTTACTATGCCTGTTTTCTACGATTCTTATTTAAACAAGTCGATAATGGAGGTGCTTGTTCGCACAATACCAAGAAATTGTTATAATTTTATAGCATCCAGCATTTATAGCAAGAAATGTTTTCATCTTATTATAGATGACACACTATTCAAAATAAATCTAAAAAACTAGCGTATTTACAACACAACACTACCCATATAAGTATTTTATTACTCTCCTGCGAAAAACTAGTAGACAGACATAAACTAATTATTAATAGTATTTAATAATGTACTTGTACTTGTAATGTACTAGGGTGTGGCGTCACGACCTGTTTGAAATGGTTCTCTCGCGCGCAAAACTTTAATAATTTATAACAAATTTATTATTGAGAATTAAGGCGTCATATTTTGCATATCTTATTTTTTAGTATAGTAGACCATTTTTATGCAGTAAAAAAAAGTGAAAGTTCCCTATTGTGTTCCCTAATTGCAGAATAATAATATAGTTGTCATTTTCAGATTTGCATTTGTGAAAACAACTTTTTATTCTTGGGCTCACGTCTTGGTAACTCTTTGCTGCTTAGGTTCACTGAAAAATGCAACGAGGTAATCACTTTAGACGATGGAGATGAACCTAGTGCCAAAAGACACAAATCTAACAAGGACGGATCCCAAACAGACTCGAATGGCGATAGAATCCTAGATTCTCTAAATGATTGTATGGCTAGTGATGTACTTGACATTCGAGATCCTGAAGAACTAGAGGTGTATGGAAATCAGAAACAAGCTGGCGTGCAGATTATTAGCTACGTGTTTGAAGTATGTGATAGTTTATTAAACATTGGACCTTGTGGAAATATTTCTATCGGCGAACCAGCTTTCCTTAGTGAAGAATTTAATAACAACATGGATCTGGATTTGGAACTAGTTACAACAGCAGGATACGGCAAAAATGGTGCTCTGTGTGTTTTACAAAGGACTATCAGACCTCAGATTGTTACTACTTTTACTCTTCCTGGCTGTTCTAATATGTGGACCGTAAGAACTGGAGAAGAAAGGCATGCTTTCCTTATTTTAAGCCAGGAAGATGGCACAATGGTAATATTGCAATTATTATGTTAATTTTTGTCGACAGCTCATAGTACAGGAGATAAGTTGCAGTTACCTGACACATTTGTATTAGCTAGAAGCAGTATTAATATTAACAATAATAACTTTATTGGTCCTACAAAAATCTTACATTTTATAGACTAGTCAAAAGAATAAGAGAAATATATTTAAGTTATATACCTAGTTAATTTAATATTGTTATAATAGTAAAATATACACAGACAATACAGTCAGTGATAAACTTTCAACAAGATGCTAAAAACTTCAAATTTTCAATCGTTCATAACTAAATAAATGCATCGACTGGAAGATCATACGATGTCTCTCTAGAAAAAGGAAGATTGGCATTTTATCGGCATCGTAAATTGCACTATCGAAATCTATCACTAGAAATAAAAATCAATAGGTATGAAAACATTACCAAAAATTCAATGCTACGTCCCTGGCTATTTTATTAGGGAATGTCAAGAAATAAGCAATCAATTGCCTTTTCCAAAAACAATGTAGATAAGTCTTAAAGTTCTAATTTAAATAAAATATTTAATATATCTAAATAATAATAATAATAATAAGTAATAGATAAGAGTGCAATTTATTATTGTTAAATTTGTATATGTTATTGCATTATTGTAATAATTGTATGTAATAGTACTGTATTATTGTATTTCCTTTTTTAACTAGCCAAGTGCTAAATAAATTCAACTCTGAATTGTAGATTCTCCAAACCGGCCATGAAATTAATGAAATAGACAATACCGGATTTGCAACCCATGGTCCGACTGTATATGCTGGAAATTTAGGAAACAACAAATACATTGTTCAAGTTACTTCTGTTGCGGTGAGGTTATTGCAAGGCGCAACACAATTGCAACATGTACCCATGGACTTGGGTTCTCCCATTGTACATGTGTCTAGTGCTGATCCCTACATATCCCTCATGACTACAGATGGCCAGGTGATAACTCTTATGTTGAGAGAAGCTAGAGGTTCTGCTAAATTGGTTGTTAGCAAGTCTACCTTAGCAAACGTAAGTAATTTTCTAATACCACCAGTAGTACCTATTGCATCTTCAATAAATTTGACGCCTTTTTATGAATCTGTAGTAGCCAAAGATACATTCGGTTATATGCATTTGTGTTATTTTTAAATAAAATTGATTATAATGGGTACCTAGTTAATGTTGTAACAAGTTGAATTTCAATAAAATTTTAACACCCCATGCTAATAACACCGTATGCTTACAATCTAATAAAAACCATTCTATTTATTATATTCTAACATCATTATACGCAATGTAGATGTTAGAATAAGTCACGAATTGCAGAATATACCTCTAAAACGTATTTTTTTTATTGTTTATTGAAATTTTGATTAGTTTCTTATTTCTGGTGCTTAACCAAGCGCGAACGATAAATGACAAATCTTACTGTGATGTCATTCTAGTTGTTACTGTTTGCCATTTATATGTAATTGTTGTTTGGCTATTTGTTTAAAGCTGTGATTTCGATGTTAATATCAACATGTCCATAATCAATATAACATTTAATTTCCCTTCTTATGGAAAATGTGTGGGAAAAATTTTGTGAAAGTTCAAAGTGATAGTCTACCCAATATTGATGCATTTATGCCTGCAGTACATGAGGACGAACGAATGTTTTAACACCACTGAAGTAAGGTGTTAAACATTTTGGTTTTTTAATTATACAAGTTATACAACTTGAAATTATGATAATTTTTCAATTGAAGAAAAAAATCCTCATTTAAATTGTATCGTCATATTTACATTTTGTGTATTTTTAGAATCCTCCAGTATCGACTATTTGTATGTACAAGGACACTTCTGGACTTTTCACCAACAAAATACCCGAAGAATTTGTCCAAATACCTCAGCACGTCATAAGTGAAACTGAATTAAAATCAGAAGTAGAGAACGAAGATGACTTGCTATATGGAGAGACTGATTTTAAAATGCCTTCTCTTAACCCGCCACAACCAAAACCCAAGGTGTATTATAATTGGTGGAAGAAATATATGACCCAGAATAAACCTACTTATTGGCTGTTTGTTGTGCGAGATAACTCGAATTTGGAAATTTATTCTATTCCCGACTTCAAGCTTAGTTTTTATGTTACAAATTTATGTTTTGGATTTAAGGTAAATATAAAATTCATAAGACATGGTTTTATTTGAAGTCGTATAGTTATCATCTATTATAAGTACATGCACTTTTAAAGTCTCAAACTTTATCTAAGAAACAGACATATAATATAAGTGAGAGAAGAACAGACAGTTCCCCTTTCTCAGTTCCAATCTTTGCTAAATATATATAGCGCTTTCACTTATTATACTCTTTGCAAATACAAAACGAAGAGTATATTGCATTCGATCGGCACATTTCTAAAATATTGCTCGTAGAGAGAAAATTTTCGTATCACTGTGATCGAATTCTGAACAACTTTCAAAATGGCCGTTTGTCTGTTCGTCTGTCTGTCCATCTGTCTGTCCGTCCGTCATATTTCTTGTAAGCACGATAACTTAAGAACGAAAAGTTTGATTGTATTGGAATTTGGAGAGTAAGCTAGTGTTAGCAGAGGAAACATCCTGAGTATACGTCCTCTCAGTGTCCATCAATATGCCTATCAACCGGGCAAATCAACAGAACTAGCATTAAATAACCTGGTTGGGAAAATCACCCAATCCCTACAGGCAAAGGAGATTGCGGTGGCAGCATTTCTCGACATTGAAGGAGCATTTAATAATGCACTGCCCGACTCCTTATACACAGCAGCAGCTGCCAGAGGAGTCGAGCCAACCATAAGTGACTGGATTCGAGCTATGCTAGAAAACAGAATCATCACGTCTCTAAAGGGGGAAACGGTGAGCTTTAGGGCCGTGAGGGGATGCCCACAGGGCGGGATTCTCTCCCCGCTCTTGTGGTCACTCCTTGTGGACGACCTGCTTGCCATTATCTCCCTGTGGGAAGTCGAGATTCAGGCATATGCTGACGACCTAGTCATTCTGGTTAGAGGAAAATCTGAAGAGGTACTCTCAAATACCCTTCAAGAGGTACTAGATGCTATTCACATCTGGTGTGAGAGAGAGCAGATGTCTGTTAACCCCCACAAAATGGTAATTATACCCTTCACCAGAAAAAGGAAGCTGGACAACTTGGAACCACCTTCCATATCGGGTGAAATTATTCCATTTGCGGAAGAAGTGAAATACCTAGGTGTCACCCTAGATAAGTCACTCAACTGGAATTCCCACTTGGAAAAGATAATCCACAAAGCGAGACTGTCCCTGTGGACATGTCGAAGAATTTGCGGAAAATCTTGGGGCATTGGTCCCCAGCAATTGTATTGGATATACGTTACGGTCATCAGACCAATGATAGCGTATGCTTCAATAGTTTGGTGGTCGAAAGGGCTGCAACAAACGACCAAAACCAAACTCTCTGGATTACAGAGACAAGCAGGCTTGGCAATAACTGGTGCAATAAGCACCACACCGTCAGCTGCTCTGGAAGTCCTCCTGGAACTACCTCCTCTCCATATTTACCTGGAGAGAGCGGCCAGGTGGGCAACATACAGAATCTATCAAGCGGTAACTAATATGCCGCAGGCTAGCATCATGGAGCACAATAGGCTGTTGGATGACTTACACAGTCACAACATCCTGGGAATGCCTTCAGATGTGATGCCTACCTTTATCAACCATGAACTGCCCTTTAAAGTCCCGTTTCCTGGAAGAGACGAATGGGATCGGAACAAAACCGACCTACAAAGGGCAGATAGTTGTAGGTTTACAGACGGCTCCAAAACCCCTGATGGAACTGGAGCCGGTGTATATAGTCGCAAGCCAAAGGTAAGGATAATTTCGAGCCTTGGTGACAATGCGACTATATTTCAGACAGAAATTCATGCCATTGAACTGTGTGTACGGAGGCTCGAACAGACGCAACCTAGACACAGATCAATAAAAATATTTTCAGACAGCCAAGCGGCTCTTAAAGCCCTTGGATCCTACCATTGTAACTCTAAAACGGTTAGGAATTGCCAGGAAGCTCTTGCCCGACTGGGCAAAAACAACAAACTGACTCTGATTTGGATACCTGGCCACTCTGGTATGGAGGGCAACGAAGTTGCCGATTCCTTGGCCAGAGAAGGTGCGGCAACCAAATTTATAGGTCCAGAACCGGCACTTGGCATATCCGCAAATTCTGCCAAGGCTGCTATCCTAGCCTGGGCTGAATTGAAAACAATCCAGCACTGGCAGGAACTACCAGGATTAGTTCACTCAAAGGAGTTTATTACATACCCCTTGAAGTCAAGAACTAAAAAACTATTAGAATTGAATAGGCTACACCTAAGAACTCTAATTGGACTATACACTAGGCACTGCATATTAAATCATCACCTACACAGAATTGGACTGGTGGAAAATGCCGAATGCCGTCTGTATCTGGAGGATGATGAAACAGCAGAGCACATTTTATGTACCTGTCCAGCTGCAGAAAGAACCAGGTTCTTACTGTTTGGAAAAGGGCAACTGAAGCCAGAGAACCTGGACGGTTTCTCACCCAACAAGATTATCAGCTTTATTAAAAAGCTGAATCTGCTGGGTGAACTATAACTTGGAGTGAGCCACAATAGACCTGATGGTCTCAGTGGAGGGCCTGACAGGAGCCCACTCACATATGAACCTAACCTAACCTAACCTATAGAATGTGCAACAATTATATAAAAAGTACAGTAAATCGACGAAGAGTATATAATGGTTATCTTGTTATATGTCTGTTTCTTATACAAAGCTGTTAATTAAAAACATAGATGTACATTGTGTTAAACTGGTCAGCTTTAGACAAAACGTTATTTAAACATAAATATTATGTTCTTTTCGAGATACAGGACATTTTATAACAATAATAATTAATATCTTTTTTGATGTATGAGAAAATATTCCAATCTAGGAAAATAAGGGATCAAGAACAGACATAAATTATCGACCATTTGGGTCCAAAGTCAAACAAATAGTAAAACTTTTTTAAATATTTTATAGTATAAGAATAGTAAACTTCTTAGAAACCTTTAATTTGCTATACAATGGTCAAAATTGATTTAAGAAAAAAATCCTCGACTGCAGCCTTACAGTGCTTTGAATTCATTTACGTGGCACTAAATGATGTTGAAAACGTTCTGCGTCTTTTTATGACCTTAACCGTATTTTCGATGCTATTGACCATAATTTTTTAACTCAAAAATTGTTCAGTATAGGAGTTTGAGGAGTTGCACTCGAATGGACTTTATCATATTTATAAGCACCACTAGCACCAAAAAACAGTCCCAAAAACCGAAACTGTTTTTAGGGTTTCCGGTTCGGTTTCGGTAATCGATGTAAGGTAAAATAATAATTCCAGTATTCCAAGTATCCAGGGTTTGGTTATTAAAAGAAAGTGGTCTGGCCCAGGCCTCTGCCCATGTGCCCTGAATCTTTTAGAAAGGGCATTTTTTTGAAGTCTTAGCTTAAATTGAACTATGTTTAGGCTTATTGTATTGTAAATTACATCTACTCCTGCCTACCATTTTTTACTCCATAAAACGTGTCGGAAAAGTTTTTAAATTTCTTTGAGAAAGCCTATTGTGAAATGTGTAGTTATAGTTGTTCATTTTCAGTGTGTATACTATCACGTGTTTTCACCCCTTGGGAACCAGCCCTAATTCGTGAGTTTGAAAGTTATAACATGAGATAACCACTAACAATATTTATTTACTTCTTATTTAAAAATGTTAACTAACGTAACCTTGAACAATATTTATCGTTTAATATTTCACTTTACTATTTTACTTTAGATCACTTCGGATTTATTGTGACATGTTCCACACCCTTTTGGGTACTTGTAAAGGACAAATAAAGGCTTATCTTTCTTTACCAAATTAGTGCTTCAATCGCGAGACGAAATCAAGACTAAGTTAATCTCGTATCGATCTCGGATTCATATGGTATCGGTCTGATACTCGAGACTCTTGGATCTCAGTGCTATTAACATGGAATATCTAAAATTTATCAATTTGCACATGCATGTCGTACCAGTGCCGTGCTATCTAACTGTCAAATTGGAGATAAATTAAACAATCTGATTGCAATTGTGGTGCATGCATTTGTACAATTTGTTTAGGAACTGTTTTAACGGATGAGAAATATTTAAAAAATATGCTCCGAGACCGAGATTTAACGAGACTCTCGAGGCACAGTCTCGACTCGATCTCGCTCTCGTTTGATGAGACCGAGAGCGAGACCAAGATCGACTCGGTATTGTCAGAAGCACTATACTGAACTCATTTAAAAACTGCCTTCCCACGGTGAATTGGTCGTCTTATATAGCCCACAAGATGGCGTCTAGAGCATTCCAGACCTCCTTCCTGAATAACCCGCACCTCTCCGAAATCATCTTGAATCCTTCTCGAACAGGTATCTGGAACAGCAGCCTCGATCCACTTACTTAAGGAGCCATAATTTAATTATAGGAAACTATTTATTCCCTGGCTCTATTACACGTTTTTTCAGTGACTACGGATTGGATGTGGAGATAATGAATACAATCCCTGCTTATTAAATATGCCTCCCACACCTAGGGGGCACTAATGCCTAATACCTAAGTTTCAAAGAATGTGTTAATAATTGTGTTGTCTGTTGAAATTTGTGCTTTTTTTTTTTTTTTATGGCTTTGGGTCATAGACCATACAGCCAGTCACACAAGAGCATTTTATAATATAGAATACTAAAATAAAACCTAACACAACATGAGTAGAAAGAAAGAAATTTGTGCTAAAATTGATCCAACTGACAAATTTTATACCCCTTATCTCGGAGGTAAAGCATTTTAGAGCATATGTTTAAACAACTTTTTTCTTAAATTTGTTAGTGCAACACTGTTAAATTTCGGCTGATCAAAACTTATTTCACACTAACAAAAAAATTAATTCTTATTTTTTTATGAATCTTTAGGTGTTAATAGATAGCTTGGAGTCAGTAACTTTAAGTCCATCTGCTCATGCAAATGAAGCACAATTCCAACAGGAATATCAAGTTAAAGAACTATTAATGGTAGGCCTGGGCAACAATGGTACAAGGCCAATACTTTTGGTAAGACTGGATCGTGATTTGTACATATATGAGGTATTCAGATTTCCTCGTGGTAATCTTAAACTCAGATTTAAGAAGATCAAACATAACATAATTTATTGCCCCAATATGGAAGGACGAATTGATACAGAAAACTCTGATTTCTTTTCAATACAAGAACGCATTATCAAAATGCGTTATTTTGAAAATATTTCAGGTACGTAAACCATTTAGAGATGTATGTATAAAAAACATGTATTGATCATTTTCGGTTGATGTCACGATATCGGCGTGGAGGGTCCACAACTCACTGTTTTGTTTTTTAGAAATGGGTAAAAGCTGTTATTTTTTAATAACAAGCTTAAACTGCTTCTGATAGCAACTCATCTGTAATCTGTTACATTTGCATTCCTTTGTGACTGGATGAGGTTTGTGTGCCCTCCAGAAGGCGGATTCAAAATGAGGTGACCGAAAATGATCAAGTTAAATATCTTTTCAGGTTATAACGGTGTGTTTATTTGTGGTGCAAGTCCTCACTGGTTGTTCTTGACATCCAGAGGTGAACTGAGAACTCATGCTATGGTTATTGATGGTGAAGTGTTAAGTTTTGCACCTTTCAATAATATAAATTGCCCGCAAGGATTCTTGTACTTCAATAAGAAGGTAAGTTAACTATCTTAATTATAACATTTTATGATGAAGTACTTTCCCCAAACACCAAAACATAAACATAATAAATAACCAACTAATTACAAACCTGATAGATGTTGCTAACCTCTTTAATGATTATTTTACCAATCAGAATAAATCTTGACCCAAACCCAATCCTGATAATGTAAAAGTAAAAAACCACCTGCATAGTTGTTAACTGAGACCCACAAATAGTGAGGAAATCGAAAAAATTATTCATAAAACAACTGCTAAATCAGCAGCCGAAATTGATATTAATGGTAAGGTATTGAGATCGGTGGGTCAGTTGATATCTACAGTTTTATCTTATTTAATAAATGAATCATTTAGTGAAAGAATATTTGTACTAAAAATATCAACGTGCACACATGTATATAAAAATAAAGGGTCAAAGCAAGATGTGGTCAATTACAGGTTAATTCAACTTCAAAGCCAATTTGCTAAAATCTTTTAGCTGGCATAGTGTAATAGACGGCTAACCTACTTAATGCTGCTCAAAATGGCCTTAGAAAAAATAAATCTACAAATACAGCCATTCATGAACTCATTGAAATGATCTATGAAGCCCTTAAGAATAAAACACATACGGTGGCTCTATTTTATGATCAGAGATGTGCCTTTGATACTGTGTACTTTCCGACACATTTACAACCAATTTCACAATCGTTGGTTAACTAATGGTTAGGAGTTGACCACTGATTGACTATAAAAATCTGTTTCACAATGTCTGGTTAATTTCAAGGTCTTGGTTATCTTGTAGTTAAGAAAACCAGTAGATGAGGTATTGGTAAACCAACAATTTGTGGTTAACTAAAAGTAAGCAACTGTTAACTACAGTTATGTATTAGGTGCCTTACTTTTTTTCCCGTTTTTCTAATAATGGATATTGATAATTATGATATGAATGATGAAGAGGTTAGCCTCCTAGGCTTAGAATGTTTAGATGTAGACCTAATTATTTTGAAGAATATGTCCAAAAAGATTTCCTTAATTGATTTCGTCTCAGTCCAAGAACTATTAATAATTTATTAAAGGAAATAGAAGAAATTAATGACTAGTTATATAATGTAGGAAATACATTTCTCATATAGAACAAACAGAACTTACTTTCTTATACATTCTAAAGCAAAACAATCACAGAATGTCATGGTTCGATAAACTGTGATATAATGGACTAATACACCAATTTCCATTAACTACGTTATCAGATAGTATTTGATAAAACGGACTTATGGAATTTTTTTCGAATTTTTTTCTTTACCGTTTAGCCGGAAAAAAATGATAAAGCTGAAAAATTTTCCACTCTGACGTCAATTTGCCCGTGACGTCACGATATGAAGCCGGCAACAGTGCATTGTCCTGATGCCTAAATTTGTATTTTAGTTTAATTGTTCTGTAGTTCAATCAAAGATTTATAATAAGTCTCTATTCAATGTCAGTTGGCAGCTATCAGTGTTAATGAGGTTATGATAATCAGTAATATTTTTCGATTTTTTTCGTGTTAAAATATACTAACTTTGGGCCTGTATTAATTCAATTCAAATTTCAAAATATGGAAACAAAATCATGTTTTGTGCCATGTGCCAGTCTTTTACGCAAACATTGGAGAGACAAAACTAAATATTAAAATGTAAGGTTATATTAAAGTAGTTCAAATAGTTTAATGTCACAGAATCTATTGCGATGTTGTCAATTCTTGTAATTGATAAAAATTTAATAATTTAAAACCCAATTATTTGCCTTATTTGTAAATTATTTTGATATCAATAGAAAGTAAATGCATAAAAACTTCATAGGGATTATGTTTATTATAGAATAATTGTAATTAAACGGCAATTGAATGCAGATAGAATTACCGGGGATAATGACGTCACGACCACCAATTTATTTAATTTTTATCTTATCCAGGTATTAAAAAATTGGGGTAATACTTATTTTGGTATTATTCAGACCTTACCAATGGGTTCATATAATTAAAATATTTAAAAAATCTTAAGTGTATTAGTCCATTCAATCAGTTCTATTATCTCTACCTAGAGTCTGTCATAGCTCGATGGACCATGACATATACCATTGAATAAAGTGGACTATTTGGAATAAACCCTCACACTGACTTGGATCAGGAGAGAAGGTACAGCTGAGTGTCATTGGCATACAAATGCATTTGACAGTGCTTAAAAGCTTTTTGAAATTCCTATGTATATAATGTGTACAGCAACAGGTCCAATATTGATCCCTGCATAACACCAGATATTATATTAATGGGGGTATCTTTACTATTACATTATATATTAGCTTTACTCTTTGGGTTCTACCCATCATATAACTACAAACACAATTAAAAGTTTCATGACTTAAGCCAATAAATTTTGGCACAGCAAAGAGTATTTTATGATTTATACTGTCGAGTGCCTTTGAAAAGTTAATGAAAATCAGCACTGTAGTTTTTTTTCTCGTCTGTTTCTATCAATGTATTATCGATAATATTCAACAAGGCCGTTTCACAACTGCGTGTAATGGGTGAATTATGATGGCATATCAGAGAAAAAATGTTCACATCACTGTGTTGATGATCGAATTTTGAATAGCTTTCAAAATATCCGGCCATCTGTCTGTCTGTTCGCCCCGTTTTTTTTTTTTTTTTCTAAACACGATAACTTAAGAAAAGTCTGATTGTATTGAAGTTTGGACAGTAAGGTAGTGTTAGCTAGAGGAACAAAATCGATCGATAAATAAAAAAGTTATTAATTATTTAAACTTAAAAAATATGTATATTTTTTTATGTTTTGTGATTAAACAAAAAATGTCTAAAACTAATATTATTTACAAAGACACTGCTAAGAGTATCCTATAGAAGGCAGAGGAAACATCACTCTATGTATTGTGCCATCGTGAAGGCCTTGCTACACTGAGATTCCAACTACTTGGCGAGGAAAAATCAAGAGCTGATATCTACACCAAGGGGCTCTTATCAAGGCTGTGGAGTCTGATACAAAGGACAAAGCTGGATAAGGAGCTCTAAGGAAAATAAACAGGAGCACCACAGTAGATCCATGGGGGTCGCGGTGCTCAAGGCCAATCAGCCAGCTCCTCCTTCCTAATCTAATCTAATCTAACCCTATAAAATGTGCAACAATTATATAAAAAGTGCAATAAACTTATGTTTTTTAAATTAATTATTGATATTTGCAGTCAGAATTAAGAATTGGTGTATTACCCACCCACTTGAGTTACGATGCTCCTTGGCCTGTTAGAAAGGTACCCTTGAGGTGTACTCCGCATTTTGTCAGCTATCA
Source organism: Stenurella melanura (assembly GCA_963583905.1). NCBI lineage: Eukaryota > Metazoa > Arthropoda > Insecta > Coleoptera > Cerambycidae > Stenurella > Stenurella melanura. The sequence continues at coordinate 218,410,522 of OY757309.1, read as the reverse complement.
CTTGGAATCGAAAACCTACTGTCTGGTAACTAGCATTGCCGAGCCTTCTAATCAGTATTATAAATTCAACGGTGAAGATAAAGAGCTATCTGTAGAAGATAAAGGAGAAAGGTGAGTCTATTTCAGAATTTAAATAATAGGTAACTAATAATTTTCAATTGTTTCTAGGTTTCCTTATCCCCCTCAGGAAAACTTCAGTGTTTGTTTATTTTCCCCAGTTTCGTGGGATGTAATTCCTAACACTAAAATAGATCTAGATGAATGGGAACATGTGAATTGTTTGAAAAATGTAGCCTTGGAGTATGAGGGCACAAGATCAGGTCTTAAGGGTTATATTGCTGTAGGTACTAATTATAATTATGGAGAAGACATTACATCTAGAGGCAGGGTAAGTACTGTGTTATTTACATCTCTTCTTCTTGATTCTAGGCAAGTCGCCTGTTTATTCTTCATCAAGTTGATTATTGCTTTGCATTTAGGTGGTCTCCATATTTTTTGAGGTCGCCCTATGCTCCTGCATCCTAGTGTTGATTTATTACGGGTAATGTTTACTCTCTCCTGTCATCGATCCTATTTTTGTGTGCATTCCACTCTTTTTTTCTGTTTGATACCCAACCATTAATGTCTTCTATTCTACACTCATTTCTTTTGGTTTCACGTCTTTCCTGGTCTAAAATTGTTTTGCTTGTAATTCCATTGTTTCTAATAGTCATTTAGTTTTCGATGTTTCTGGTCTAATTTGCATCTCACATAGTTAATTTAAGAACAATCGAAATTTTATCAAAAAGGTGTACCACTGACTATACTAAGTAGATAAAGGACCGAATAATTCTTATGGATATTGGGCTCGCGGCAAATCTTTTTAATTCAATGAGCACAACCTCAAATATAACACAAGGTTTTGGGATATGACTTCTCAAAACTAGACAATTTCTATCACTTTGGACATTAAAAAATCTTTTAGTCTCAGAATTCTTTATCAGGCAGCTATTTTCATTTTTTTAAATATTTTCTTGTTGTCAAAATACCAATTATCGTACAGTAAATTGTATTCAAGAAACTAAATACTGTTTTCAGCTGCGGTATTAAATTGCTAGTGTTATTAATTAAGCATCGCAATATTATCATTAGATAGGCCTCATATATGAAGCTGGGAACTTTTCTGCTGAAATGGGCGAGCTCAATGAACACAGTAATTTCCTGCAGTATATCATAAATTTAAATCACTGAATTGTGTGCAATAGGGCATTTTCCATACATAAGAATTTACCTCAAATGATGTATTAATAAACATAGTGAAAACGAAAACATAAATATAGATGCTTATCCCTATTGATTTAATTATGACCTTTTTAGATATTAATTTACGATATTATTGAAGTCGTACCTGAACCCGGACAGCCCTTGACGAAAAATAAATTTAAAGAAATATATGCTAAAGATCAAAAGGGTCCAGTAACTGCCCTTTCACAAGTTAAAGGGTTCTTAGTATCTGCAGTTGGACAAAAGGTATGTATCTAAATAATGACAAATTATAGGAGATTGTTCTTCTAACAAAACCTCACATAATATAGAATCTTTTGAGAAATTCACTGTATTGGTTATCCAAAGTCCGTTTGAAAATCATAAAAAGAAGACCGACAAAGGAATAGTTGATATAACGAGCGGGGCCGATAATTTTTAGAATCACTTTTTAATTATTGTAAATATCGTTTTACTACTTTATGTTTTTATTGTATTTATTTATAATATATTATCTATTTATAATAAATTATAGTTTAATGAACAACTCCATAAATGATTCAGTAAAAATAAATAAATATCACTTAACCTATGGCTATGCTACCAGCAGAATTAAGAAAGAATCAAAAGCTTATAAGGGACTTGTAATGGTGAGCCAGGTAAACAATTGATTACTTTCATTTGAAGTAAGCGCATAACATATCTGGTTAACTATATTTATATACGGATATTGTTTACAATATTCAAGCACGGTCTTGGGTCCTCTTCTATCACATCAGGTTTTGTGATTTATTCTGGTAGCAACACTTTAGACTGGATTTTCAAATTAACAGTAGAAATACTGGCATGTAATATAAATCTTTATGAGGGGTGGAGTATACAAATAATTTTACCTACCTACCCTTTGCTGATATTAGATGTTGATTTTTATATATAAGTATAGTGAACGTCATTTAGTGAATTGGTGCACGATAATCTAACCTTTTCAATAACACCAAAATTTAGCAATTATCAATGGTAAATAGCTACAGCATAAAACTATCTAGAGTTAAACTTTTCATGCCACACTACAATTTTATTAAAATTTAAAAATTGCCGTTATTGTGATAGTTGTACCAAACGTAATGAACATGTTCTTTTTTCATAATGAATAAATCTGTTTCTACAGCAGGTAATATATATTTTGCAGATCTATATTTGGCAGCTAAAAGATAATGATTTAATAGGAGTAGCCTTCATAGACACACAAGTTTATACCCACCAGATACTAACCATAAAAAGTTTGTTATTAATAGCAGATGTCTACAAATCAATAGCTCTGTTACGATTCCAAGAAGAATACAGGACTTTATCTCTTGTATCTAGGGTGAGTAATTTTGAAATATATTCTGTATTAATTTCCACTCATCACCGCATTATTTTAGGATTTCAAGCCATGTGAGGTTTATTCAATTGAGTATGTGATAGATAATTCCGCATTGGGATTTTTAGTGTCAGATAGAGAGAAAAATTTAGTGATATACATGTATCAACCAGAAGCAAGAGAATCACTTGGAGGTAAGTAAAACGTAGAAGTTTTACTATAACCTATATAGTTACTATGTGAAACTTATTTTAAATGTTTGTAGAAATAAAAATCATGAGAAATAGTATAGTAAAAAAAAACAACAACAAAAACAGCAAAATTATGATTCCATACCTTCTGGAATATCGCCAGGAGTATATTTCTGAGATTTGGACTTCCAGAGCCTATTGCGTTCTTTTTTTATAAACAATTTAGCTTTTTGAACTGCGGTTTTTTTTGTAAAAGGTGACTCTCCGGTTTTAGAGGTCCGATTGGGTCAACGGAAATCTGGCATCGTGATCTACATTTTGAAAAAGAATAATAATAATAATAAACTTTATTATCCATAGACCACACTACAACATATGGTATCGGACTCGTCAAACGATTAATGCAGAGAATAAACACATAAAATAAATAATGACAACAGATACAGATAAGTACTAAATTAAAGGTACACAAATATAAACGAAAACACTTATCCATATCCATATTGCCCATATTGGAATTATCCCTATTGGACTTGATGGCATAAAATGCGGGGCAATTCAAATTTTAGATAACAAATTCATTTGTGTCAACAGGGTTCAATATTTGGGCACCAAAATTTCAGGGTGATTTGTTTTCAAGAAAAGATATATTTTTTGAAAGATTGAAGCTTATCGGAACTCTTAACTAACCTGGGCGTTAAAATGAAACAAAAAACGCACTTTAGCCAGTTTCTTCAATTTTCTATGTTATGTACATACTCAAGCGACCCAAAACCAACACAGATTTGTTGGAATTTTAATTAAGAAGATTTTGGTTTTTTGTTTGTCCCTACCGGACCTCTAGAACCGGAGATATTCACCTTTCACCTAAAAAAAAAAAACTCTTCAAAAAACTGAATTGTTTATAAAAAAAAACGCAACAGGCTTTGGAAGTCCAAAACTCGGATATATACTCCTGGTGATACCCCAGAAGGTATGAAATCTTGATTTTGCTGTTACAAAACTAAGCGTAGCTCATCATATTTTTGGTGTTTTTTACTACATTAAAATGCTGTGTAAATTAGAACCTTCCATTCAAAGAAGTAGCTCCTATACCCAGGGCACAACAGACGGTAATGTCTCCCAAAGCGCAGTGCATGATTTAAATTATACAATTATTTTTATGGTATAAAACACATGATAGAAAAGCTATAGGGATATTGTCAATTGAGAAACATTTAAATGAACTTCATTTTTTTAGTAACAATATTATGGGAAACAAAATGTTATTTTGTTTTCTTTAATTCCTTTTTGTGCGAAGATATATTATCTTGTTCACCCAATATTTTAAATTTTCTACCCTATGGTGTTAAAGGAGCTATCTCCTTTAGGGGCCATCCATTAATAATGGATGGCCCCTAAAGGAGGTAATTACCTCACACTTTGAGGTGGAGGAGGGGATCAAACTTTTGTGACATCACATTATTTACATCTACGTATACTATTATTTTAATTGAATGGAATTAAAAAAAAACAAAAATCAGAAAATTCTACCTCAAAATTTAAAATGGGAGAATTCAAAACGTGGGGGGGGGTTGACTCGAATGTGACAACCTGTGACATAGGGGGAGGGAGGAGTAGAAAAACCATGAAATTTGTGTGACATAATGGGCTTGTTCGGCATTTTTTTTTTTTTATTTCATAAATCGAAAGTGCAAGTATAAAATAATGGATCTGCAAAAAATCAGAATCTTATTCGCACGTTTGATATCTTAAAAACTAATACAAATCTCCATCTCGAAAATGGAGCGTGGCCAGGCACTACGTCACTATACGCAGAGACTCGGCGATCTCAATAGACTTGATGCCCCTTAGTTGTTATAATAATAAGTGTTTTTGAAGTATTGTTTGTTTTTCTTACTTCCTGACAGTAGGGGAGTACAATTTGGTGAAATGTCAAAAAATTACAATTTTCTCTCGCTCCTATCGGGACAAATTTTCGATTTTGACCCTGCAATTTACAATTAGGTTTCATCGCCGACCTTCTCCTTTCCGTAGAGATATAGAACAAACTTCCATTCGACGTATTTATTTAGTTACCAGCGTTTGAAAATTCCATGTTTTTCGACCTTTCAGGTTAAATTTGAAAGGTCCCAGAAAGTCACTTGTCTTACGTCACTTGCGTATAGTGACGTCACAAATGAGCGCTCGATTTTTGCAATTATTACTAATTTCAACTCCTTACATCTCGAGAACGGAAAAAGTTAATATTACGAAATTTTAAGTGCATAATGAGAATATCGAGCACTATGTGAAAAAGTATAAAAACCATATAAAGAGAATATATGATGGAACAAGCCCATTAATGGATGGCCCCTTAACACTTGGACTGCTGACATTATATATCAAACTTCAGATGTTTTGCTAGACATATTCAACAGGCTGCGATGTAAGTTGCATGCCGTTGGGTCATCAACATATTAATTGGACGGCATTAAACAGAAAGGAGCCAATCCACAAAATTTTAAAAATTTGTTTCTTAATTTATTTAAATGTAGGATATAGTAATGTGTGTTCAGCTGAAAAAGTCCAACTCATTTTCCTTACAAGAATTTAATGGTGTAGTTTCAATATTGTAATTAAGATGCAAAACCTTTCTTTGCAAGCTTGTTTCTTGATTTTAGCTGAGGGTGCTGGTTCCTTTCTGTTTAATGCTGTCCAATTCTGATTCAAAATTTGATGGACTATTGGATGGTGTTCATGAGTTAACACATACCAGAGAAAATAAGATCACATGGCAACACAATGGCTAGCATATTCGCAATAAAAGGATCGAGTAGCCTTGTTCTGGATTTTGATTTGAAGTTTTTTTGCTAACATTTCCAATTTGCGTGATATACAATATGTCCACGGAAAAGCGATATCATAGGTGTAAATAACCATTTTTTTTTTTTTTTTTTTACTGTGAACACAATTTTGAATGTTCTGCTCTTGCTTGTTCCAAAACCTATTTTCAGTAAGTTAGAATTTCAAAAATGTATAGAGGGCGCTGGTGGCAGCTTAAAAATAAAATTCACTTCAGGTAAACTTTCATTTCTGTGCGAGATATTGAAAAATTTTATAATAAAAACTTGCTGAAAATTAAAAAATGTTACGTACCAAATTTGATAACTATACAAGGTGATTTCACGTTTCATTTTAGGTTCAGGACAGACTGATTATAGAAATAAATAAATACAAAAATATATATGCATATTTTTATCAAATAATTTTTATTTTTGAGCAAGATTTTCTTATAAAATATTTCAATATCTAGCACAGAAATGGCAGCTTACCTGAAGCGAATTTTATTTTCGTACTGCCATGAGCGCCCTCTATGCAATTTTGAAATTCTAACATACTGAAAATGGGTTTAGGGTCAAGCAAGAGCAGAATACAGAAAATTGTGTTCACAGTAAAAAGAAAAATTGTTATTTACACCTATAATAGCGCTTTTCCGTGGACACATTGTGTAACTGATTTCCCATATTGATCACATAAACAGGTTAGGTTAGGTTAACGTGTGAGTGGGCTCCTGTCAGACCCGCCACTGTGACCATCAGGTCTATTGTGGCTGACTCCTAATTATACCTCGCCCAAGAGATTCAGCTTTTTAATAAAGCCAATAATCTTGTTGGGTGAGAAACCGTCGAGGTCCTCTGGCTCCAGTTGCTGCATAAACAAGAGTCATTATTATTATTAATGGTGTGGAAGGTTTCATTTTTATTAATAATTATTTTCATTTTAATAGGTCAAAGGCTATTGAGAAAAGCCGACTTCCACCTGGGGCAAGCTGTCAACACCTTTTTCAAAATAAGATGCAAGTTAGGGGAATTAGGAGATGATAAGAAACATTTCTCTGGGGCTGATAGAAGATATATATCAATGTTTGGTAAGTCATACATTACTGATAATCTAGTATGCAATTTTTAAAGGTCTCAAATCTCGAATATATTCGAATATGTTGTAGGGGAACCTAGTGTTTTCGTCAATTTTTGTTGTTGTTGTTGTTATTCTTAATTGTGAACGCTACGATCTTTAATTACCAAATCTATTTGCAATCTTTAAGATTACCTATTTGGAAATGTTTATTTGCAAACTTGATACATTTCTGAAACCGGAAATATTGCTCGTAGAGAAAAAAATGTTCATGATCGAGTTGGTATCAATCAAGTCCTCTCTTCTATTTAAGATGTAGTTCGGCAAAACCGAAAGTGAAAAAAAAATCAATTGTACGTCAAAAAGTGCCACTTATTATGTATGTAGTATATCCTAAATTTCAATCAATTATCTTCAAAACTAAAGGTGAAAACTATGATCCCATTACATCCAATATATATATATATATATATATATATATCCAAAAAAAAATTGAAAAAATTAAATTTCGGCCATCTTGATCAGATCTTAACCAATTTGGCTGAAATTTGGAGTGGAAGCAGTCTTTATCACAGAAAAACAACTAACCAAATTTCAGCCAAAAATATTGAATAGTTTGGCTGAAATTGCACTTTCAGTCAAATTTTCTGAAATTTTCAAATCGAAATATCTTTGGACCTACAAATCGGATCAAAATTTGCTTTGTGGCAAAAGGTAGGATATTTCATGTGTTTTTATATGATATAAGTCTAGGTTCAATTTTTTTTTACATTTGATTGTTTTTTAGCCATTTGCACTATATACTATGTGTCCATGGAAAAGCGATATTATAAGTATAACCATATATTTTTTACTATGAACACAATTTTCTGTATTCTGCTCTTGCTTGATCCAATACCTATTTTCAGTACGTTAGAATTTCAAAAATATATAGAGTGCGCTGGTGGCAGCTTATAAGAATGAAATTCGCCCTTTTTTACTATGAACACAGTATTATGTATTCTGCTCTTGCTTGATCCAAAATCCATGTTCAGTAAGTTAGAATTTCAAAAATGCATAGAGGGCGCTGGTGGTAGCTTAAAAATAAAATTCGCTTCTGGTAAACTGCCATTTCTCTGCTAGATATTGAAAAATTTTATAAGAAAAACTTGCTCAGAATTAAAAAATATGACGTACCGAATTTGATAACTATATGCATATTTTTGTATTTATTTATTTTTTTAATCATGATCTGTCATGGAACATAAAATGAAATGTGAATCTCCTTGTATTGTTATCAAATTTGATACGTCATATTCTTTAATTAAATGAGCAAGTTTTTCTTATAAACATCTTCAATATCTAGCACAGAAATGGCAGTTTACCTGAAGCGAATTTTATTTTTAAGCCGCCACCAGCGCCCTCTATGCATTTTTGAAATTCTAACTTACTGAAAATGGATTTTGGGTCAAGCAAGAGCAGAATACGTAAAACTGTGTTCATAGTAAAAAAAAAAGCGAATTTCATTTTTAAGCTGCCACCAGCCTATAAATTTTTGAAATTCTAACTTACTGAAAATAGGTTTTGGTTCAAGCAAGAGCAGAATACAGAATATTGTATTCACAGTAAGAAAAAAAATCTATATCGGAAGTGGGGATGGTCAGATCCTCCCCAAATTTAAACTGGAGGTTCCTTTAATAATGGAAATAAAAGGATACCATTTTCGTTCCTTAACTAATTGTTTAAGTGGTCAAAAAAAAAGTAAAACTGCAAATCTGATCCTTAAAATGTCAAAAACACACATTTTCGGCCAAAAAAACATGGTTGCACCCCTTTTTGGAAATAGAAGATATAAGGTTTTGGTATACTCGTCATAACAAACAATTTCCGCAGGGTCTGCATCCATCTTAAAAAAATTTCCAACCCTTTCCTATACCGACTCCACTATTGAGAATACTACAGAATGATGAAGGAATTTTACAGGGTGTTCAACGTTCCTTAAAAAAGACTTAGATTGTGCATAAGGGAAAATGGAGGACATTTCGAACAATTTTTGTAATTGATAATGAGAATAATATTTCAAAGCATTCTTTAAGTGTAAAAGAATTTATTAATAAAATGTAAATGTACGTTGTTTTTTAAACACAACTTGAGAATGGCTTGGTTTATCGAAGTGCAATGAGAATACCTTTTTTTATTTCTAATGATTTGAAAATTAGTTTTCTACAACAATTTTTAAAAATTTGAAATAAATTAAAGAGTTATGAGGAAAATACACTGACAATCACCCCTTAAAACTATACCTTAAACAGAAGAGAGGTTTTGACTGGTACCATGTAAGCTAGTGTCCAGATGGCCTATGACTAAGTTTAAAATATGAATTTGATATTTTAAAGTTGTAGTGGAAATATCGGGAGATAATTTTAGACCACCTTGTATATATTTCCTTGTATAGATATCTTTGTGAAATTTTAAAACCTGCAAGAGTTAAACTGATGCTGATGATTTAATGATTAGTTTTCTTTATATATACGTCTTCATTAACACAACTTACATGATTATTTATTTCAGCCACGCTAGATGGAGGGTTGGGTTACATAATGCCTGTACCAGAAAAGACATATCGTAGGTTACTAATGTTGCAAAATGTTTTGGTATCTCAAGGTGCACATATAGCTGGATTAAATCCCAAAGCTTTCAGGTAATTATAATTATAGTTTCCAGACACAATTTTTAAATTTTGTTTTTTTTACAGAACCTACAAAAGTTGGAGAAAGCTGCAGAGTAATCCGGCTAGATCGATCATTGATGGTGATCTTGTGTGGAATTTTATGCACCTTTCAATTACAGAAAAGACAGAAGTAAGAAATAATTATCAATATTATTAAGTGTTGTAAGGAATTTAATAACGTTTGTTTTAGGTTTCCAAAAAGATTGGAACTAAAATTGAAGAACTATTTGATGATCTCTCAGATATTCAGAAATTAACCAATCACTTTTAAAGTTTTCTGTTATATTTAATAATATTGTATAAATTACATTTTGATGTAATAAATAGATCTAGACTTTTATTTGTGTTGGATTCCTTATTTATGGTTTTGGAAGAAAGTATTCCCACAATTTGTAGCCTGTATGAACTATATCGTACATAGTACCGTCATAACCCACAGGGTGTATCAGTTATGAATCGGTCATATTTCTCAGTGCACATGTTTCTGAGTTTCAGACTTTTAGTGGTAGTAGAGGTACACAGCCCAAGTAACATTTTGAGATATAATTTTGTCTACATGCCCAATTATTTCTACAATGGTTGTAGAATGGTTTATATAATAATTTTAACGACTGTAAATAGTATGAAGTTCGTTTTAATGTTACACTCACGATTATCCAAATTCCATGTCGCATGAAGGTTATATGGTATGTATAAGATGACTAACTGTATTTCTCATCTCGTCTTCATGATCACATGGTAGTAATCCCTTTCTACGCCACAGTTACCACACGTTTAAAGCAAGCTTTGCACTTTCTCCCCGGAACTGTCATCCTCAACTGTCATTGTTTCTTTTGGTGTCACGCGTATCACTTATTTTTATTTTCAGCCAAAAAGAATAGGATGTAATACTGTAAAAAATGGGAAAACAATTTAATGAAAGATAGTTCTAATGGAGAACATCGTGAGTACATAAAATTGGTGGAAAATTACCAGATGGCAATTTTCTGGTTTCCAGTTAGATATTTGAAATCTGCCAAATATTACTTTATGTTAATTATGCTCCAAGTCGTCCCATAGTTAAAAGAAATGTCTAAGTATGACAGTTTTCATTTGTCAAATAACATTTATCAAGGAATTATCGAGTGATAATGATTTTTCAAGGAACGTCAATATTTGGAGCGATAATGGTGCAAAAAATAAAAAATGTCAAGATAAGTTTGTGAAAAATTGCCATAAATATGGTTTCTTTCTGAATTCGAGTAAGTATTCGAAATTTCCCAAACATAATCTAATCATAATTATCCCCAAAATCGGAACTTAGAGGAATGATGGAGAAAATCACTGTGAGTGCATAAGTTTGTGAAAAATTGTAATAAATATGGTTTCTTTCTGATTTCGAGTAAGTTATCGAAATATCCCAAACATAATCTAATCATAACTATTCCCCAAAATCGGAAATTAGAGGAATAATGGAGAAAATCATAGTGAGTGCATAAGTTGTGAGAAATTGCCATAGATATGGATTTCAAGTATTTGAAATCTCATAATTATTCCCCAAATCGGAAGTTAGAAGAATAAAGGGGAAGATCACGGTGAGTACAAAATTTTGTGATAAATTGCCATAGTATGGTTTTTTCTTCCTGATTCCGAATAGTATTTGGAATCTTTCAAACATTATCTAATCATAATTATCCCCCGAATTGGAAATTAGGAGAATAATGGTAGGTACCTAATAACAAATGGCATAATATAACAGTTTGTTATGTCAATGTTTGGAGATTTATGAAATTTTTCCAATATTTGGATTCTGTAAAACAGTATCTAATGAAAATTACTCCCGAAATCATCATCATTTCAGAAGAATAATGGTACCTAATAAGAAATGATCGAAAAGAAAAATTATCGAATGAAGATTATTTCTCAAAATAATTGCTGAATATTTGTAAGAGTATGGTAGGTACCTATAGCAATAAGAGGTGTCATAATATGACAATTTTCTTTTCTAATAATGGGAAAGTCAGATTATTATATAATAATTATTTATTTTCTAACTGAACAATTAATTGAAGAAAAGCTGAAATCAAGATGTGACAGTGTCATAGATGATCAAAATTGGTATTAATTTTTTAATAAAAGAAAAATATTTCACTGTAGTTTTTTATCTTAGATGGTTTAATGGTTCATGATGAGCCAATTATTCTTAATAATCTACAGAAATTTGCAGATTAATAAAATCTTTCTCTGTCGGTTAAAAGTTCACAGAGAGAAATCGTTTTGGAACATTTTGCACAATGTTGTGGAACAACGTCTTGTTGCATTTTTTTAAACAATTGTAAAATTTTAAGGCACAACGTTATATAGTTTTACACATTTTAATTGTGCATAATTCTTGTGCGTTTTATTTATCCAATATAAAGATTTAGTTACGATGAATTTATTGAAAACTTCGACCAACAAATTGGCGAAATTTAGAGTTAAATTTATTTATTTTTTCTCAACAAATCAAAGCCAATTTAATTAAATTAATGTTAACAGTATCCTCAAACTATATATTTTGTTGCCATTCTATTTACAATTAGTTTTAAGTAATTGTTTAAAGGATTTGCACAACTTGTGTTAACATAAATGTGTGATTTTATTTTATAAACGGTTGTTGACAAACTTGTGAAAGTAGGAGTCCCAATATATTTATTTCCACTGAACAATAATAGTAATCTATGCCGCCCGCACAAATTGCACAATTTAATGACATACTATTCACAATCAGTTTGGTGATATTGTTTTAATTTTTTTTATAATTGTTTCATTTGTTTCACGTAAAGTTTATTGGTTAAAAATTGTACTGACTGCACCGGCCATGCTACGCATATACGGGCAGGTAATTACTCATCAGATCCAGATGATATTTCGTTAAGTGAAGACATACACTTCCGAATTATACAAGTACCTGCATTTGTGATGGAATTTGTTGAAAACTTATTAACCAAGTAGGGTTTCCTAGATGTAATTCCATGCAGCATTCACAGAGGTAAGTACTTCACACAGAGTTACAGATTTGCATATAAGTTCTCTTAAATTAACTTCGTCAACATATAAATATAAAAATGGTTTCTTGTTTATATGCGAAGAATGCATGATACCTGTCTTGTAATACTTGATTTCGTTTACAGCTTGAGCTTGATATTCTGATGGTAAGCAATACATTTGATTTTGGTGATGAACTGATAAATGTTTTTTTTTTTTTTAAGAATATGACGTGACTACGACAAGCTTTATTACTACAAACTGCGTTAATAGAAGCTAAAAAGAAGAAGCACTGGAAGCCTCCCAAATTAGAATTATTAAATGGATTTATTTTAAGCATAAATGTAAGTCACCTACTTCTTTTCAACTAGAACTTTATGCATATAAAAATTTGTATTTAAAAAAATAGAAATGTTTTCATTTACCATATGATAATATATAAATGCATGCTCTATTATGTATTGTTGTTCTGTTAAAATAAAATATTTATTCTTTAATTTTTTTTATTGAAATCCTTTAGGAATACCTTCAATTTTGGAAATATTTCACAATTTGTGTTACAGAATAATACAATTAAAATGAAGTGGATACATATACAGGGTTCAGACTTTGCGAAGCTGATAAAATTCCCAGAATTTTCCAGGTTTTCCATAACCAAAAATATAAATTTCCATATATTTAGTAAAATAATTTTGTACTCGACATAAAATAATTCCTTATATTGAATTGAATCAGTGAAAATTCTTAAGGATTCTATGGTTCTCCATATCGAGACGCAGAATTCCCTGATTTTTTATACAATTTATAAAATTCCCTGATATTTCCAGGTATTTTTTAAAGATTTTTAAATTCCCTGAGTTTTCCAGGTTCTCCAGGTTTTCCATATGAGTCTGAACCCTGATATAGTGTGTGAAATGAGTGCACAGTGAACCAAAAAATATATACATAATTTGGAGATTATAGAGTAATAAATTGTGCAAAACTAACCCCGGTTCATACATTATTACTGAACAGCTTCTTTGAATTAAGTGTATATATTGTACAAAATGAATTACAAAGTTGACAAAATAAACATACAATTTGAGGATTTCTCATTTAGAAATTGTGGGGAACTAAAACACATTCTTTTAAAAAACTATAAACATATTATGTCACTTAAGAGCACAATTTCTTGTAAATATGTTTTACAAATGAAGAGGTTTAGATGTGAATGTATGTTTAGGAAAGCTTCAGAATATATTTTAAAATTTCACACAAATTGTAGAAACTGACTTCCACAAGTGGAATAAAATTATGTATTTTTATGCAACCATAATTCAAATTTGTAAAGAATTCAATTTATGTGATTTTTAAGTTTATTTGTCGACATACACCATTCAAAATTCCATTTTTGATGGTCTTAGAGGGAAGTGTGTAGCGGCCGCTTCGGACTTCCCTTCATTGGCTGAACCGGTCAAGCTAAAATATACTTGATTATAGCAGAAGTTGCTATATTTAGATGATTTCTAATTATATGGGCCCTTATATGAAAATTATTTAGGCAATGCAAATTTTTCATCTTTATTGCTACTGAAAAGATAAGGTATCGTAATTTCTAATCGAAATTATAAACACTTGGAATTTAATTATAATTATCAAAAATATTACTTTCAGCTGAAAGAACGTACCTAAAACATATTTCAAGTGTTGAAGTTTTTTGTACCCAACCAGTTTTTTCCCAAAACGAATTTGACAGAATTATATGACCTTTTGGGGAACAAATTTTATTTTAGAAAGGTCTTATAGTATTTATGATACAGAAATGTTTGTTTAGTCAGATGATTTTTTTACATGATTTAAAATAAATTTAACGTGTGATAATCCAATTAGTATCAATTGCTAGAAATTATAGATTTTCTCTGACGCATCATCGGCCACATAAGAACTATTCTTAAAACAGGAGATCCTACGGTTTGTTTTTTTTTTTTAATATATATCGATGAGAAAGTTGCTTATAAATCAAATCGAACTCTCGAGCGCGTTTTTTTGATTTAAGGTACTTGCTAAAAAGTTGCAGAGCTGCAACTTATGTCGAATTGATAACACTACAGTTATCTCTTAAAATATATTGCAAGAAATTTGGTAATGGCACAAGAAACGTAATGTTTGGATTCTTGCATCTTATTTAAATTTCCCATAAAATATGGAAGCAGACTAAGCATTACAGATTTTGAGACAAATGTTGATTGAAAATTCTGTAAATATGTTTTTTCGAAGTCCACAATCCCAATTTCCCAATTCTGGAATTATGCATCTTTTATTCTGCAATCAAAAAAAAAAAAACTTATATTTTGAACAAATACTTTTCATGATTTTCTCTCTTGATACATTGTCACATAAATTGCGCAAGAAAATTTCCCTGGTGCTAAGTTACTTACCTACAAGCATTCCGTATGCAACTTATTTTTATAGTAGATTTTAAGTGATATTATTCCTAGCACCCTGTACCATTCAACAATAGGATAGTGCCCTAAAACTTTAATGGTCTCTCTGTAAAGCTGAAGCGGTTGATATGGTCTCAAAATAAATTCCACTTACATACATTTCTTTCTGAACGATTTAAAGGACGGGTATACATAAATTCTGCTCGTTTCTCATATCACTAATTATCTTTTCTGAAATAATGTATTAAAATATAACTCTACATTAGATCCATCTATTGTATTAGAATACCATAACATTAAATGATGAACTAAGATAGCTTGAGGTAACATAAAAATTATCCATCCTCTTGGCCCTAATAACAGCACATCATGTTCAGGTTATTTTATTTAATGACAAGAATTATAAAGACGGGTACAGAAGGAATAGAAATAAAAATTTCTGGTCAAATAAAGTCAGCATGACCTTATAGATGCTAGGAGACTATTTCCATTATTTGAGAAAAACTTCAAAATTCATACTGCAAAAACATTAATTTTCTATTTAGGTAATATGAAGCAATGTAGAAAGAATAAAACCAACTAGATTTTCTTGCATTCAAGAAGCCTGATTGAGTAGCCCCCAAGTCAGTCTTTAGATGAATTAACACCACATAAAAGCATGAGATTTTTTTTTCCTCGAGGCACGATACTCACCATACATTAAATTCGACTTCAGCAAAGAATGGTGTTAATCTTGAGACTATCATAACGTAGTGGGTAGAATTGAAAAGTCCTCGGTATATTATTTTATGATAAACATTTAGGCAAGAGGGATGATTTTGCCAAAGCCATTATGGAAAATAAACATATTTATAAAGATGTATCTTATATTGTTTTGTCTTTTTTATTAAAAATAAAATTAAATTTATTGACAAATTCTAATAGGGAATGGGTGTTGCAACTTGCTTTAAACATCTACCATGTGATCATAAAGATGAGATGAGAAATACAATTATTAAATCAAACGAACTTACCTTAAGTGAAGTTCTATTATAATTGTATGAATCGTCTCGTCGGAATAGATCACACCCTCCCATATTCCCTTGTTTGTTTTATTTTCCATAACTAACCCCTCTTTAGTTGCAACAATAGATACGATTTGGAAACAATGACAGTTGAGGATGACAGTTCCAGGGAGAAACGCAAAGCTTGCTTTAAACGTGTGGTGACTGTGGCGTAGAAAGGGATTACTACCATGTGATCTATTCCGACGAGACGATTCATACAATTATAATTGAACTTCACTTAAGGCAAGTTCGCTGGATTTAATAATTAGACGCTAAAAGTGAATGGTCTTTATGGGGGTGTAAAGAGGTTCATATCATTTACAATACAACACTTAACACGACATAGGGAATAAAGTTGTATAAAGGTCGTTAAAAAAATAATGTGACCTCATGATTACCTTATAGAAAGATAGTTATATTAAAATCATTAAAAATCAAAATAAGACTTTAATAGGATCTGAAATTGAAAGTAGGTTGATTTTGAATATGACTACCATATGACTCAAATGAAAATATGGCGTCTAAAAATTGATAATAGTAACAGAAGTTATATCAATAGTCAGTATGATCTCAATACTACCCATGAACATAAATAATACACTCCAAATAGTTACAGTGATAAAGATTATAACAGTATCGTTATGAGAGCAACTAGTGTAATGCAAAATATAACGGAATGGTTTCAGCAAAATTCGTTGATATTACATAATAAAACAAACTATTTTATTTAAACAGTAGAAATAAAATTGAATATCCAACAGAGATAAACATTAACAATATAAATGTTAACTACACTGAAAATACAAAATTCTTAGGAGTGATTATTGATGTACACATGAATTGGATGTACGTACAGGTTCTCTACGGCAGACTATAGTACAGTTGGCTACTCATTAAAATAATTGAAGAAGATAGTGAATCATAATACTCCCCCCAGAGCTTACTATGGACATTTTTAGTTTATTGTCATATGGAATTATATTTTGGGGTGGTTCTCATCAGTGGCGGCTCGTCAGGGGAGGCTGAGCCTCCCCTTGGAAGAACCACCATATCTTCAAAAGTATTTTTGCATTTGCTTTCCACAAACATACCTATAACGTTACAGTCCGAATAGTCTTTGTATGCATATTTTCCGGTCGGCCGGTCTTTTACTGAATGAACACTGCGATTCGCTGGAGGCTAATACGAAATAGCTTCCAACTTTACCGCATTTACTTATAACATGAATGACCTTGAATTTCTTTGCGCTGTGTAAAATAGCAACACTTAGAATAGCCAAGTATGAGGCTAGCCTCTCAGATCTCAGTTCTTTATAGCGCATGTGCACAGGTCATTCAAGAGTCAGGTGATTCACAAAGAAAACGAACTGACGTCTGACAGTTGCGTTTAGCCGGTTAAGAACAACTTGACGTATAAATACATAAAACATTTGATAGGCGGGCTAGAAATAAGTGCTCTAGGTGAAAATATTCCCAACAACATGTCTTGTTGTCCAGACGTGGTGGATTATTTGTTATTAAATGGATTTACTACTCTTATTTATGACGAAAAGGTAAGAATTAAAAGAAATGCCAGGCCTACACCAGCAATGCTTTCGTTAGTTTTTAAAAGTGGTAAACAAAACAGAGGGTTTTGTGATAACAATTATAAAAAAGTCGAGTGGTTAACGGCACAAATTATATTGTTGGAGATGTTTATTATTTACTAATGATCAATCCTCAATTTGGGGCAGGGCCGGTTTTAATAATTTGCAAAATTTGTCGCGAGGTTTAGAAAGGCACGAAAAATCCCAGGAGCACATTTCATCTTGCATTAAATTCGAAATGTTTGGTAAACAAAATATTGTAAATTTCTTGGATTCTGCACATAAGAGAGAAATAGAAAATGTTAACGAAAATGTCCGTGAGAATAGGGAAATATTAAAGAGGTTAATAGATGCCGTTATATAGTTATCTTCACAAGAAAATTATTTCCGAGGACATGACGAAAAACGAGAATCGTGCAATAAAGGAAATTTCAAAGGGCTGGTAGATTTTTTAAAAACTTATGACCCAAAATTAGAGAACTTTTTGAATAACGCCACTATTTTTTGAGACAATTCCGGTAAGCTTCTGTAGAATGATCATTTTCAGCACTTAAACGCATAAAAACATTTTTACTAGAAACGAAATGAGTCAAGACTGCCTTTCAAATGTATCGCTTATTTCAATAGAAAAACGTTTTTTGTCAGAATTGAGGAAACGCGATTCATTTTATGATGAAATAATCAACCATTTTGCTAGTTCCAAAAATCGCAGGTTACCACTCATTTATAAAAATATTCAGGCTTTAAAGCAGAGATTAATATAGGTAGTTGTTATTTTAGAAAAAATATTTATTTGTTATTTATTTTATAGGAAATATTTTTTATAATTCTCCATAATATAGAGTTCCGCGGTTATATTTTTTTTATATAACTTCTTTCTCAAAACTATTTTAATTTCTATTAAAACTTATAATTTTACACGCCTGGCAGTGATAATGAATACAATTTTTTGTTTGTAGAAAAACACTTTAATTTTTTTACCAAAACTATTTTTATTTTTATTAAGTTATATGATTTAATTACAAGTGGGATAGTAGGACTCCTTTGGATACCGATACTCGAGTCGTAGGAACGAGAATTTCATGAGAATGATTTTTTCATCTCATCATATTTTCTATTTCCTTTTCATTCTATTCTTTTATTAGTTCTATTCTCTCAAGTCGTGAATCGGTATCCTGGCGAACAACCCACGGCAAAAAAATGTAACGCGCCGTTGTAATACTTCAGGGGTGGTGGGGAAATGTACAAATTGTAGTCATATTGCACATCAGTTGTCTTTCAGAATATCAAGCTTCCTCTGCAGATAATATCACGAGCCGCCACTGGTTCTCATATCCAAATAATTTCCATAGTTCAAAAACGGGTACTATACAAATCTTGTCCATTTTAAAAGTAGATGAATCATGTCGTCAACACTTCAAAGCACTCAAATTATTAACAGCTCCAGGTCTTTTTGTTTACGAATGTCTTCGTTTCATTTTCAAGCATATGAACGAGTTTAAAGACAATGTCAGAGATCACAGCTCTGATACAAGACACAAAGATACTCCCTCATACCCAATTCATAATGTAGCAATTCTAGAAAAAGGCTGTTTTTATACATGTTTGCATTATTATAACTTTTTGCCCACGTAACTGAAAAAAAATAAATTTATAAATATTTTCAAAAATACTGTAAAAAATCTCTTAATACTTGTGGAACTTTACACCCTAGAAGTGAATGAGACAACATTTACTTAAAAAACAAAAAATGTATTATTTTTGCTCAGTTAAACTATTATCATCGTAATTTGAATTCTTAAAAATTTTTGAACATTTAAACAAATATAAATTGCAAAATTGTTGTCACCGTTATGCAATAAAATTCTGTTCTAAATAAGTTTTAAATTAAATTTACTGGAATACGAAACTATTTAAATACAACAAAATTCCCTAACATATCCTTTATGACCAGTTAAATCCTCTATTTCATGTATTTAAGCCACAATCTCCCTATTGTAAAATTTTCATGATCCCTCATCAGTGAATTTCATCAATCCTTTATGCTATTTGTAAATAAATTTTCATAATTTCCTTTTTAAATTAGATCAGAGAATCCTGTATAAGTGTCGAAACTGCAATCAGTTTTTAGTTATAATAGACAAAGATCTCAAAACCCCCAGACCTACGTCATTTTAGCAAGGCTAATATTTTGACAATAAATAAGTAGTGTGATATGTGGTTATATAAGAACGTATGCATACTTGTTAGCTTGAAAGCAGGGCCCAGGTAACAAGTACAAAAGGTACATAAAAACCCTACTAACCTACGTCATAGTATGATGGTTGGTTTTCATGTATGTTTGACAGAATACTGTTAAAAACCAGCATTCATTATTGCCGAGCACTTTGACCCTGAGGGTCCTAACTTTCGCCAAAAGCTTTAAAGCTCGAAAAATACCCAACCTAACCTAATATAATAGATTTTTTGCTTTGTTTCATTTCTTTTGAAATGAAACAAACAAAATCACTTAACTGGAATCATGTATCTACTACCAACTATGTGAAAAATATTTGAGACTAAATAACAACATATCAGAAAATGGGTTGCAAAATCGATGCACTTGTAAGGCAATTTTTCTTAGCCAGCATTAGCAACCTTTGAAATTTTTATAAAACAATGGCATTATTTTTTCTAATAAACTTTCTGTATATACGCTCACACCAATTTCGTCCGTGAAATAAAAGAACAAAGCTTGTTAATTTCATTTCATTTATTATACAAAAATAAATCACAGAATAAAAGTACAAATAAACACATATCTAATCTACTAAGATTGGCAAACACCTTTTACATAAAGCTCTACTATCTATGTATAAATTTCGCAAAAATACATTCTTTAATAGGTACATTGTCTATGGATAGAAAATTCAAATATACACTTAAATGTTAAATTCAATAAAATAGGACCTTTACACCTTTAAGAAAAGTTATTTCAGCGTATAAATTAAGGACAACTGTTTTCACCATCTACACATCTATATATAAGAACTTAAGAAGTAACTTAATAGTAGTAAACAATAACATTCTTTTCCTAGGTCACCAGCAAAACAAGGTTCAGAGAAATGCAATTTTTCATTTTTTGCTCTAACTTACTTTGCATCAAAATATGTGTCATTACTCCACAAATTGTAGCTAGAAACAAAATATCAAATAACTTGACTTTCCAAGAAACAGAATTAGGAAAGTATCTATATACTTTCATAAATTGTTTACTGTTTGTAGTTTCATAAAAAATCCTACATAGTTATTTACAATTACAACTTTGAAAACTATAAACAAATGTAGAAAAAAAGTTTAAATAAGAGTTTTTTTTCCTTAATTCTATAAAAAAACTTTCCCTTCTACAAAGCGATGCGCTTAAGCTATAGCGATTAAAATTTCGAAGACTTTTTTAATTTTTAGCCGTTTGAATAAATTGTATTTTGAACTAAAATTTGACATAAAGGTTTGATTTAATAAAATACATAGTCTCGCCCATCATGCATTATCACATTATATTTCTTAAATGATAGAAAAAGGGCCGTTGTTATTGGTTTTAATGTGTAAGTTTCCTCTTTCGCGTATGTTTTGTCACAATTACTGTGCAGTTAAATCGTGCTGCATATGGAATTTTTTTAAATCAATTTATTCCATGAAAACCCTTTAGCAAACTACAGAATGATATTTCAACACAATGGTTGTCGAGAACACTATCATCGTGATGTCAGGGAATGGCTTGATTAGCATTTTCCCAATCACTGGATTGGAAGAGGCGGTTCAATATCTTAACCTGCTAGGTATCCAGATCTCACACCCCTAGATCTCTATGTCTGGGCGTACATGAAGGAAATAGTTTGTCATAAGATAAACTTCAAGGAGCAGTGGGTTGAATGGATTCAAACTGCCTCAAGAATACCACAATTCTGACTTGGAAACTAAATAATAATATATTATTCAAATGTAACAGCAACAGGATATTATTTTCTTGTCAAAATCTGTCAAAAGTAAGGTAATTTTTCTCCTTTTTTAATGAAAGCAGTCCTATAGTACTGGTGTATGCAACTCGGTAGCAGAAAAAACCTGGCATTACCTACAAATAACAAAAAAAAGTTCTAACTCTAGAAAACCTCGTGTACTATCATTAGATGGTGAAAACGATACCGTCAGCATAAATGCATTTTAACATATGCAATATGCATGTATCGAAAAAGCATATCCTAGCTTAATAAATAATATAACTTAACAACAAAATAATGTTAATATAGTTCTACTCTTGCACATAGATATGGTAAAACAAAATAGCATATTTCAAAAAATAAGTAAAATGAGCAATTCATACCTGTAAAAATAATTATCCACTTTTATTATGGAGAGACCACCCCAGACGAAATACTGAAACTAAGCTCTCACTAATTAAATTATAAATACAGAAAAAAGAAAATTTTATTGAGAAAACTTCATTTATTATACAAAAATAAATCACAGAATAATAAAGAATTACAGGAAACACAACTGATAAATAATGTAAAAAATTACAAGATATACTTTTACAAATCATTTTCATTTAGCTGTTGATTGAACTATTTAAAAAAGTATTTATTAGGCTAAAAAATAGAGCTGGACCGACAGTGACCATCTGCTATTAGCAAATTTCAGACAAATTTATCATAATATAATCACTGCTATCAGTATTGTAATTGATTTTACATATTAATACCGGAAAATTGGAGTTTTCTCTTCTAATAAATCACGCTTTTTTTGTTTTATTCGGTTCATTTTGTTGCATTCAGTAATATATCAAAAATCGGATGTGAGATCGCACCAGCGCTAAAACATATTAAAGGTCAAAAGCAAAAAAATTCGTTATTTTGGTAATATCTCACTTTTTTTATCGGAAATTTGATTATCTTTCATTTTATTAACAGCCTTAATTGTCTACCAAGCCACTCGACCCTTCACCTTTAATATTCCTTACTGCCAGCACGAATAAAGCGATTAAAACAAAAAATAAAAATGGTTGAGATTTTTTGGAAACGAAGCCAAAGTAACTGGTCTATATGAAATTTTACATAAAATAGGTAACAAGTTTAAAAGCCACACTCATATTGCATAAAGGACCTCGCACTTTTCTTATGGAAAGTGGCTTCGGACAATTTTTTTTTAATTTTGGTTTATTCTTTGGACCCTTACAAACAAAAGTCTCTATAGGCACAAGCTCTAACTATATTTCTGTGACTTCTACGACCTCTGGAAGTCGCAGAATCTGAGATTTTTGAAATTAACATACTACAAAAGCTTTTCATTAGAACTACGAAACAAAGTATGATAATATTATTAATTAATTTTCTTGTATTAACAAGTATAGACTTGCAGAAATACATATGTAATATGCAGATGCATGATGTGCATGAACGTGCACACATTCTCACACAAATTGGCCAGAGCCTGCTCGCCCGAGATATTAAATATACCCCAGAGCGGACACCGGCTCCTCAATCCACCTAGTGCTAGTGCACAGCTGGCGAGACGACACTTAATAACTGCTTAGCTTATGGTAACAAATAATTCATTTCGTTTGCAATATTTCTTTATTCTTTTAGACAATTCATATTATTCTCTCTTATAATTCATGTAATTTTTCTATTTTAGTAATTTTATATTTTAAACTGTTTGTATTGTTTTATTTTATTTGCTATGCTTACTGACTTACCACACATATACATACAATGTATCAACAAATGGTTAATAAATTATTATTATTATTATTTCTGTAAGTCTATACTTGTTAATACAAGACAGTTCATTAATATATTATACTTTGTTTCGTAATATGTTAATGTCAAAAATCACAGATTTTGCGACTTCCAAAGATTGTAGACGTCTCGGAAATATAGTTAGAGCTTTGTGCCCCTGGAGACCTTTATAAGTGTTCAAAGAATAACACTAAAATTTTAAAAACATTTGGCCAAAAGCCACTTCCCATAAGAAAAGTGCGGGGTGCTTTATTAAATGTCATTTTTTTCTCATTAAATTAAGCGTAGAATACACTTCATGTAAAATGGTGGTAAGGAATCCTTTTGGCGGACGCTCGGAACTCTGTAGTTGACAGCCAGAATTTTAAGAAAAGGAGGATGTTCATGGTCTTGCTAGTAGAAAAAAATGGAACAGCAAATTGGACAGCTAAGTGTATCATAGAAATTTTATTATTCAACGATCATATCCATTTCCACAATTTTTATTTAAATTTGGCAATTAGTTTCCGGCAATAAATTTATTAAAATTAAAATTTAGATATTAGCTGAAGTCCATATATAATTTTACATTCTCAGTATTTCAACTATTAATTACTGTTTTATCGTAAGGCCTTTGGTGTAAATATTGTAGCATTTTTATATCTAGATGGGTGAGAATTTGTTATGTAAGGAATTTGTGGCCACAAAATCTACGGCAGTTCTTCAGAACATAAATAAGGACATTACTATTGTAATTCCTACTAGTTTGAATTTCACTAACAAATTTATTATTACTACTTTATAAACATTACACAGTACTAATTTTTTTTATAAGTTGTTGCTGTGTACGTCATTGTAGAAAAGTAGATTAGCTAGTTTGATTGGTGTCTAGTTTAAAAACCAATTTTAAATTTAATTCTAAGGCCAAGTTTGATTGATTCTTAATAAAAATCAGTTTTAAATTTTAATTTTATATTTGTTTCATGTAAGCGTGATATGAACTGCTTCCTAAAAGAGCTTAATTTATTAATTGTTTAAATTATGATTAATTACGTATAAATATCTTGATATTTAATAGAATATTTTTATTGGATCATAAATATTCAAAGAAATCTATTCTATTTGTTTACAGCTTCAAATTTCAAAAGGTTGACTATCTTATCCATTTATAATCAACCCCTTTATTTAGTGTAGAAAATAATATAGAATGGATTGGTGCCTACATTAATCTTCTCTCTTTCTCATACAATTTTAAACAACCTCATAACAATATCTGCATAATATTTAAAGAAACAGTTAGAATAGTATACTTACCACACGATTCATCTACCGAGTATCCTGAGCTAAGAGTAATTGTTACTATTGCCACATATAAATCCCATGTGCGACACTCCTTTGATCTAGCAGAAATGCCGCCAATGACCTCGGACTTTTACTGTGAATTTCACACGTCAAGATTAAATACACTCGGGATGATTCGGATAATTCGAATTGGAATTTTAGTACCTGATTGAAGTAGGTAATAGAGGATTTTAATCGTATAATTATAATATCTGCATCATATAGTATATTTTCCTACATCGCATAATTTCTTACATTACCTATTTATATCATTTGTAAGGCTTATTTTAAAATAATAGTGAAATTTGTACGTCTTACGAAAATCCAATCTTTTATTGCAGCTAAACTGTTAGTTGACGTTCAACTGTGAGTCTCGGCTCTTTAACCTGGATATATCTCTGCTAGTGTTGCACAAAATATCGCTGTCCTTTTCAGTGTCACATATGGGATTTATATGTGCTATTGCTTTCCTTAAGTTTTTTTCAGTTTTATATTTATAAAATTACCACACTAACAAAAACAATAATTATTATTTAAAAATGAAGGTTAGTATGTGACAATATGATAATACGGCATTAAAGTAAATACCTGTAAATAAACTGTCACAAGTCTCTATATGAATTGAATACTTATCAAACACTCGACTCGCTTAATATATTGATGCAACCAGTGGCTTAATTTTCTAGTAGTCCAGTCAACGTAGCGCTAAAATGACTAAAATCTCTAACACTTGAGTGCTAGTGAATGGATTTTGATGAAACCTTGTGCAATGTGTTTGTAATTTTAAATAAGTTGAAAAAAAGATTAGAGTAGGAAATAATCAGAAGGGGTAGAAAAAACCCCTTTAATTACGGGTTCCGTAACTTGTAGAATTAGGTCAATAATGAAAAAAAACAATGTTTACCTTTTTTGGCCCAAAATAAGATGTTTTTACTCTGGTGAATTTTTTCGAGAAATGCTTATTTTTCGAGATATGGGTGCACAAAGAAGTGAACTGCTGAAAATTAAAAGAGTTCCCCAAGGCTCGGTCCTAGGGCCCATACTTTTTCTTGTCTACATTAATGATCTGCCACAAAGCATAAATAATTTTAACACTACAGCTGTTATGTATGCAGATGATACCACTTTTATTACAAGTCTAGACAAGGAAAGTGATAGTCAAGACATACTGCACAACATTCTGCAACATGCTAAAGCTTAGTTTGCGCACAGTAATTTAGTGCTAAATGCGGGTAAGATCGTGGACTTAACATTTGAGGCCAAATCTACTGCTGGACTGGAATAGAATCATGAAACCAGTGTCACGTTTTTGGGAGTACATATTGACATCACCTTAACATGGGTAGAACACATTAATATACTATGTGGGAAACTGTCTAAAAATGTATTTGCGATTAAGAAAATAAAAAGAATGGTTAATCAGCATGCTGCAGTCAATACTTATCTCTCTTTGTTTCACTCGCAACTTCTGTATGGTATACTGTCATCGGGAAATGCAGCACATACCCATTTACAAAGAGTATTTATCATCCAAAAGTCTGCAATAAGAAAGATAGTCGGTACCAAGTGGGATGACAGTTGCAGACCTAAAAAGTTTAACAAATAGAGGAGACAAGCTCCATAAGCGTAATGTATAAGCAGCGGTAGGCTGTAGGCTTCTCATCCTTCTCACACAGTTCGTTCTCTCTTTGTCGCACAGTATATGAAGGGAGGTGACGATTGCAATACAATGACAGTATGACAGATGATAATAGGTGTATACCAACCTGGGACTTACAGAAGAAAAATTTGAGAAACCACGCATAATTGTAAATAAAGCAGAACGCTATTCAAAACAAAGATTTAAAATTGACGGTATTTGTGAAATCAAAGCACGCCGGGTAAGGCTGTGTTGCTTTGTAAAACAGAGTGGAATTTATTTATTTTTATTTAGCGTATGGCATATGTATACACAACATAGTTATTTAAAATTTAATGTCCAGTTTATTTATGTATTCGATCGACGCTGGCGTCACACAGATGAAGTCACTCATGCTTCCTTTGTACTTCCTAAGTGGGCACTCAGTGATAATGTGTTGGATGGTTTGTTTAATGGCTCCGTAGTCACATTCGGCAGACGGGGTTCTAGTCCATTTATGGTGGAAATCAGCGCAGTTACCATAGCCTGTTCTTATTCTATTTAGGGTGGCCCAAGTCTTGCGGGGGAGGTTAAAGCCCAGTTATACTTGGCATATCTCTCAGGACTGGATTATTCATGTCGTTCCGCACGTTTTGCCACTGTGGGATTATTTGGAAGTTGTCTGTTCTTGGGGCCGTTGCAGTTCTGGTTGGAGGGTTTCTGGAACGCAGTCGTTTGCGGTTGGCGTCAGCAATGTCTCCGTGTATCGGCAATTGCTGATTGTTCAATATTTTCTGGAACTCTCTAATTAAGGCATTTTGGCGGCGGAGGTCCGGGGGAGGTATATGGCTTAGCAATGGTAACCATCGTGTTGGGGTAGACTTTATTGTGCCGGAAATCAAACGCATCGTGGTGTTTA
Organism: Stenurella melanura; assembly: GCA_963583905.1. Classification (NCBI taxonomy): domain Eukaryota; kingdom Metazoa; phylum Arthropoda; class Insecta; order Coleoptera; family Cerambycidae; genus Stenurella; species Stenurella melanura. The sequence goes on along the minus strand of OY757309.1, from coordinate 218,383,428 downwards.
GTTGTATATCGATTATTTTTGTATGGGAGCTGTTTATCCAGACAGAGGCACAGTATTCAGCGGCTGAGTACACAAGTCCGAATATTGAGCTTCGGAGTGTAGTTGCTGTCGATCCCCATGTTGTTCCGCAGGGCTTGTGAATAATGTAACAGAGTGGAGAGAGAGGGTACGAGGTGTGCGACAAGGACGAAGAGCCTACCGTCTCCGAGGCAACCAAATCACGACTCCCGGCAAATTGACGGCTTTTCTTTTCTATTTCTTAAACTCTTCGTGCAGACTGATATTCATATCGTTGAGGATAATGTCTCTGTTTTCAGTTAGTGTATCAGAATATATGTACATCAAACAAAATATAAATAAGTATAGTACCTATGACGAGATACATCAGCATGACATGAGGAATAAACATAACCTCATAACACCTCAGCATAGACTCGAGAAGAGTAATTCCATAGGTATTAGTTTATTCAACACATTGCCTAGTCACTTCCAGAATCTTCCCGTAAGTCAGTTCAAAAGAAAACTTTTGAGAATTTTAACAGAAAATTGCTTATATAATATACGGGAATTTTACCAGTTAATTGCTCAAAATGGGAACATTTTCTAGCTAATAATTTTATGTAAGTTTGTCACTATCTGTACTGTCTGTCCTTTACTATTGTGTACTGTATCGTATTTTACCATTTTAAATTTATATATAACTTCTATTTAGTAGTTGGATTTCCTGGTTAATTCATGATTAACCGGGGTCTTGACGACCAACGGTTTGCTCATGGGCCAACACCCTACTACACACTGCTACAGGTGGCTAAGATTGTAGCTTTTTGAGCAAGCCCTATCACTCTGTGGTGGTCAGTTATACCCAGTTGGTTTAGTGCTTCAGGCAGCTCTTTGTCTATAAGCCCATTTCCTGATATTACTATGGGCACGATGGACACCTTCTCCACAGGCAAATAGCTTTTAATTCATTTGCCAAGTCTTGGTATTCAAAGATCTTTACATTCCTTGCTTTTCTTATATCAGGTTTATTGTGCCTGATTTCCTTGTCCATTACAATTCCAGTATCCCAGTAAATGTTTGTTATTTCATTTTCTAGGAAGGCTTCTGGCACATAATTGTAGTATGTTATTATTATCATTATTATTATTATTATTATACCTCAAAAATCGAAAAAATTCACCAGACCAAAAAAGATAAACATATTGTTTTTTTCCTCATTTTTGACCTAATTCTAGAAATTACTGAACCCGTGATAAAAGGGGTGTTTTCTGCCCCTTCCGATCGTTTCATACTCTAATATTTCCTTCAACTTTTTTATTAACATCAATACAAACACATTGCACAAGGTTTCATCAAAATCCATTCACTAGCAAGCAAGTTAGAGGTGAAACCCCCCCGTTGACTGGACCAGTCAATGGACTCGATTAGTTGTGACGTCACAAGTTAGGCAACCTCTATATACTAGTGTCATGACACACGGGTTGCCTGCCAAGCACACTGGAACTTGAGCCTTAATGCATATGTTTATAAGGCGACATTTTCGAGGATAGAAACATAGCATAGAACTTTATTTTATTTCTCCTGTGGAAGAAATATTTAAGGACTTCGAATACCTATTTCACATTCAAAAAATAAGTTAAAATGTATATATCTATGTATGAGTTATAAAAACTTTATTTTAGTTTTTTTTTTTACAGTTTTTGTAATACATTATACTTGTGTATATTTACCGATACCTTGTCCATGTAATATGATAACTGAAATCTCTTAAATATTTCTTACACGGGAGAAATAATATAAAACTGTATGCTATGTTTCTATCCTCGAAAATGTCGCCTTATAAACATATGCATCAAGGGTCAAATTTCAGTATGCTTGGCAGGCAACCCGTGTGTCATGGACACTAGTATATAGGGATTGCATAATTATGTGACGTCACACTAATTGAGTCCATTATAGTTCTGTATGAACAAGATCTAACAACCTTTATGGCATTGTTACCGTTTAAATAACTAAAGTTTAATATGTTTCCGCACAGACTGTTTCTTTCAAATTATAGCGCCACTTGCCCATTGGCGATTATTTCTGTTTTTACTGTGCACGTGTTCATGTAAAATAGAGGTAGCTCTCGATTGAAATTTAGAAAAATTGTCCTACATCAACAGTCCCCAGAATGTAAGTTGTGGGACCAAGTGACCATTGGTGGATCACACACAAAAAAGAAGAAATTATTAGAAAGAAGACAAAACTAGTAGACCATTGGTCTACTAAATAAGCAAACCTGAAATAAAGAAAAGCTGAAAAATAATTCTGGTCCCCAGCAGTGAAAACAGAAAATGGTCACCGGTGGGCATGTTGACACTGGTGTGAAAAAAATTACCGGTGGGCAAGTGGCATTATATGTGTTAAATATACAACAAAATTAACACTGTCAGTTAATTTCAGTGTACTCCATGGAACTTATTTTTTTATTTTTTGTTATAAACCTCAATGGCATGAATATGTCTAAAGTATAATTATTTTGTAAAGGCTAAGTCTGCAATAAAACATCAAATAAAGAGAAATATATATCTCACTCTCTTCCACGCATATACAATCAGCAAACTACAGACCCGTCCGCAAATTTGTAAACACGTGTCGCTTGTGCTAATCCAATTTGTAAGTTTCATCTCTTATTTTGCCCTTGTACTGGAATTAAACAAGGATAATTTCTGGAAAGGCAGTTGATGCAAGTCAGTCACGAAATCACAGGCAGTGGATTTATTTTGTTTCTTTATTAAACCCCACAAAGTGTATATACTTACTATACTACAGTCGTAGTATTTTTGTGGGTGCCTACTATGTTCTATATTTATAATAAGTACGTTACTCACTATATTATTTAACCAGTTTCTGAGCTGCAGACCAGAATAATATAGTTATTGAACACCTCAATAGTTACTTTCTGTGTCTGATTACTTGAACTTTAAAGAGACGTACGTTGAAGTGCATTTATAGGTGGGTTTAAGTAAATTTTCTCTGATTACATGATGCACATGAAAGATGAAATATACATTTCCTTTGTCTGATGTATTACTGCAGACTTCGACTTTACAAAATAATTGCACTCTATGGGGCGTGTGCATTATGTAACCAATATAACCTCAAATTTTACGTTTTTGTAATTTATTCTCATTTTTAATGCTTTTTTCGAATATCTAGATTGGAACCAGTATAATATTTAAAGTCTCCTAAAAAATATGCACAGAATTTTTTTATATTTCTGATTTTTAAAAATATACTGATATTTACAGGTTGGAAATCCAACCTATAATAATTAAGTCTATTTTTAATATTCAATGATTTAAAAAAATTATATGCATCCTATCTGAGAGAGTCCATTAATGTTACACTGGTTCTAATCTAGATATGCACAAAAATACATTAAAAATGAGTATAAACTTACAAAAATGTAAAATTTCAGGTTATGTTAGTCATACAATGCATGCGCCCTATTATATATTTGTGATGTTATTAATGTTGCTAGACAAATATAAAATTGTGTGATGTTTTTGTCATAATGAACTAGATAAATGGTCTAGGTCCAAGTTAAAAATTTTTGATTTGAATTTAATAAGGAAAAAGATTACACAAAAAACTGAAAAGTATGTGCAGCCTCAGATATCAGTTACTGAGGTCATCAGTATCGGCCAAGCTCTATTAATGCCTATAGATTTGCTTATAATAAATATAATAACTGTATTCACATTGACGATATTGGCAGAAATTTTAAAGCGTTAAATCTTAATCACTAATAAAGTAGCCATTCCAGCCAAAATATAGTAAATATTTATTGGTAGTGACACTTTCTACAACAATCACCATAGAATATGAGACATAATGTATTATTTTTAATCAAATTACTTGAAGGTTTCATTCCGATAAGAGAATTCTGTGGATGCAAAAGTGCTTTTCGATTAGTAACATCCATAATGCATAACCACAGGAAGATTGGCTAGTTGTACTTGTTTAACACCCTTTTTTACTATGTTTTAGGACTGTAGAATACAACAGTTTTTTTAATAATATAAATTATATTTATCTCATAAAATTCTTGAGTTTTAACAAAACTGTAGGGCTCCCTTCACCTCGTGTATATTGATCTAGGTTTAGTGGATTTTACAACACATATTTAGAATGAAGTGCTGATGGTTTTCCACTACTTAACATGTTGACTGCTGATGACGCCTGGAGGCGTTATCTCCCTACTACCTTTCAATGCTCATAACTCTTTTAGACGTCATAACGCCTAAGGACGTCATTAACTTTAGCGCTACCTATTTATCTACACTTGTAGATTTCATAACGAGTGCGTGTGACGCCTTTGTATGTCATGTTTTTTTTGTTAATTTTTGCTTCCATTTTTTTTTTAAGATTATATTTTTGGCAATATCTTGCCAAAACCATTACACATGTAACAGAAAAACAAGTTTGATTAGGTTAGCCACCAGGTCGTGTAGGCCTTATTACGTCAGCAGTCAAAGTGTTAAGTCAAAGCCAAATTCTAATTAAACAAAAGGCTATACATATAATTCATAAAAAAAATATTAAACAATTACTTTAACATCTTTATTTGTCTTATCACAAAATTTAAATTTCGAATTAATCAAATTTAATTTGAATAGTCCTTGGATAAAACTATACCAAATAAGGTTAGACTGGGTAGGCGAGCTACAGGGGAAACGGTTACATTTATTCTTGCTGTATTATGATTAAACCATCGTTCTACTTATCTTTTGATTTTTTATTTATTTTCTTACAAAATTTGAAAAGTATGTAGGGGTTCTTATGAGCCTCTTGAAGGCGGGCCTGTAGAAATCAGTTTGGTCCAACTACCAAATACACTATTAGGCACTACATTTTCATATACCAAGATCAAATTTTTGAAGATAGGCTTACATTTCAAGAATTCTCTTCATTATGCCCAATAGTGACTTTAATACATACTCATATATATACATAACCTGAAAATTTGGCACTATATTAAAAAATTAATATTTGGACTACCAATAAATATTACCGTTGAATGAAAGGCGTTTCCTATCTGTTGATTTTTTCATATCCATGAAATACAACATTTAGATAATGAACAACAAAAATAAATTGGAGCAATACTTAACTTATAACAAAATTTTTCAGAAAAAAAAAACAATGAAAATAAAGTATTTCTAAAGAAATGTATGCAGACCAGTCTTACACAATATATATTCAATAAGAATATCATAATTTTGAAACAATAGCCAATTTAACCCCTTAGACTATAGGTTCTTCTTACAGGGATGCTTCTTGATTTTTTCAAAGGTATAAATTCTCTCTTCTGGACAAGAACTGTTGACAAAGATTTTAAGTATTTAGAAAATATTCTTACCGTGATAATGCTAATAATTCTATCTAGATTATAAATATTCCAATATGAAAATGGAAGTAAATATAACATTTTTTGTTTACATATGTTTTCTAAAACATTTTTTTTTTTTCGTATACATACTGACCCATAACCCGGCGAGTTGTGCGTGTTACTAAATAGAAAAATCAGAATTTTCGTGTCCCTTATGTACCCCCCGAACAACAAATAGTACGGCAGCCCGTTACCATGATTTTCCAGTGACTTTAATGAAGGTAATTCCATCATTTCTCATCAGTTCTGGGAGAGCTGAGAAGAAAACTTCAGAGTGGCGGAACATTTTACCTAAAGGGTTCAAATCGAGCTTTGAACATGTAAAAAAATACCGATCATCTCGATCATCGCAGCGAGCCTCGCTGTGATGATTTTTCTGTCTTCTTGGCAAGGGAAGTAAATATAATAGGGAGAACTGCCCTTTTGACTGATATACCGAATTACAAAGACCGAAATAATAATAAAAATTTTAAATCAAAAATATTTTGTTTAATTTGATGTTCATTTAGGAATGTCATGGAATAGTTGCATCCAGCATATATGCGATTCCATTCGATTTCATGCAGCTACAGCCAACGGAAAGTCGTTTGCCAGCTGCCCGCATTATTTTTCGAACTTCTGTCGTGTGAAAAAGTGTCTTAGAATTTCATAATATATAGAGTTTCCTTACGATAAAGTTCACTGTTTTGATAGGGGTTTTTGGTAATGGGCTGCCATACTAATATGATAAGGTGCAATTCAACAAATATGTTCATTTTTGTATCAAAAACGTAATAAAATTAGTAGAAGATTTCATGAATGTTTTGGGGAAAAAAATGGTTAGAGTTTCGTTGCAACCCTTAGGGGCCGTCCATAAAATACGTCACTCGGAATTTCACCTTTTGTCACACTTTCAGCGACTCCCCTAACAAATATTACGTCACAAAAGCCAGCCCTCCCCCCCCCTATAAACGATTTGTTGTCATTGAAAATAGCATACAGATGAATAATATGAATAATTTAAAATATTTCTTATGATCACATAAGTAAATAAATAAGTGTACACGATCTGAAACATTAATTTTTAACTATCCATATGTCTTTAATTTTCAATAGAAATTGTGAAGACCGGCTCAATAAAAATTTGGATAATATCATCCAAATTTTTATTCAGCCAGATTTTATTGAAATTTTGAAGGGCGGGGGGTGCGGGGCAGTGATGCAAATGCTTCTCTAACTTCTAGTAATACCCGGGCCCAGGGGGAAACATCCCCGCCGCTCCCTCTCAACAGGCCTGTTTACAGACTTTTAGTACTTGAGAATGACTTTCTACCGTAATGAAAAAAATTTAAAAACTGCCAAGTTAAGAGAAAAATTAAAATAAAATTGATTAACTGCGAACGTCACATTTCCTTAGATCCCCCTCCCTCTTGTCACATCTCGTCACGCTAAGCAATACCCCTCCCTCCCCCCTTATTTGCGGACGTATTTTATGAACGGCCCCTTATAGTTTAGTATCGAGACAAAATATGGTATGCAGACGTAGGTTAATGACTCAAAAATAGAAAAGAGGAGATTATTGGACCCCCATCATATAGCGAAAAGTGAACAAACAAAAAATCACACTTACCCCAATGAGTGGGGTGTCGTTGCATAGGTCTTCATTTTAGGAGGCCCTTTATTTTTCGAAATCGTTTTCAATCTTCCCCCTTCCCTAGTTTCTAAACTATCAACCCACAAAATTTGAAAAAATTCACGAATGCAGCTTTTAGTTAGTAAGTACTTGCAATGAAAACTAACGGACTCTGTAGCAAAAGTGGTTTCTGAAAATTTTTTAAATCACTGTTTAGAAAAAGATCAAATAATACATAGCATAAAATTGAAGAGAATGTTGGCGACGACTACAGAACCCTACCCTTTGGATGCCCAATATGCTCTTGGCCAGTTTGTGATTTTATAACATATCGTGTGGTGAGAAAAATCCATATCTAAATACCAGCTTCGTGCTGCCAGGAGTAAAATTGTAAATTACAAACGACCCTCTACGGATTATACAAAACAAGACGGACGAGATAAAAACAGTATGAAATATTATAAATATTCATCATTTATTCGTTTTTACGTTGTTTCGAAAAATTTCATTTCGTGTTAATTTGTTCTTTTTTCGAATTATTCGCTAGGTGCATGACTGCTAGCGCCAGGCGTGAACGGCGAGAATTGGCAACACTGTCAAGCTTCTTGTTTACATTTTATTATTGACGTAAATGGAGTATGAAAAATATCTATGATTTTTTGGTATAGTTATAATGTACATAGTATATATTGACTGAAAATATCAAGAATGGACATTATTATTCAAACGGGGTTTGTAAATGTATTTCAATCGATACAATTTAACCCGGCAACTTTAAAAAAGCAAAGATTTAAACGAGGCCAATCAGGTCTGTTACGTAAAAGAGTACAGGCGAAATGGACTCAGTTATAAGATTGAGTGTTTTCTAATTCGACAAACATCAGTCACATCAAGCCCTTATGAGGTAAAATTACACGTAAGTACATTAATTTCATTAATGAATAAAATTATCTTTATGATTGTAAATGTAAGGTTATGTGAAATTTGAGATACAAAAATGTTAATTGCGAAAATATTTTTTCAGCTGAATGAAACACGAGAGATTGTTGGAACATCCTGCCAATGTGTCAGCAATAAAAGTGGAAAATGCAAGCACATTTGTGCTTTAATTTATTACATTATTACATAAACAATAATGACAGCTTGTCAAAAACAGATTTTGAACAAACTTGGGGCAAACCAACTCCAAAACAGCTGGGAAATGCTAAGTATTCAAAGGGAGAATACTTCAAAGACATGTTTCCTGATAACTGCAATAAACGAAAGTTAACAAATTTAGATCCTATGTGTTTAGATCCATATTAAAATTTAATTTAATTCAAATGTAAACACGTGAAATAATGTTGTTTATATAATAGTCACATTGATAATTTGAAGTTAAAGAACTTATTTCAACCTTTTAAGAGCAGCTATCCACTTTTTTCGCTGTTCTAATTTGTACCACAATTTCGGAAACCTGTAAAATATAAAATTCGTTTCACGTTTCTATTCTTACAATCGACTACGCAACAAGTTGAAACACTCATATTTACTATTTTGTTATGAGAAGTATCCATATGCTCTAGTGTACAAATACTTAACAATGTTTTCTCAAACTGCCGCTAGGCACGTTCATGTAGTTTTTGTTCGCCCCACTCTTCGCATGCACCTGGCGGATATGTTAACATCACAATTATATTATATCATTATTAATACACAAAACCCGTTTCTGGAATATATCACTGGGCAGCCTAAGTACAAGTTGGCCACAATATTTACTTAGCTAGTGACAAACTACAACCAATTAGAACACTCGGTATATACTGCTTGATGAGGAGCATACGACAACTTTTTTGTGTTAAACAATGGAAATGAAAAAATTTTAAAAATGTGTTATATCTTTTTACGGAACTCCATGATTTAAAAAAATATCGAATATCAAATATGTACTCGCACAAACGTGCTAGAACTGCAAGAAAGCCAATTGAATTATTATCTGAGTCCTGTCTCTACAAAAAGATAGATAAAGTGAGTAATTTTTAAGATAGAAAAGAAAATAGTAAAGGCAAAAAATACTTGTCACTGTTTGTATCTAGATAACAATTACAGCTGGAGGTGTTCAGGGTGTCTAAGGTAAACATAAACGAAAATTCAGCTTCTCCTAATTAGTTTAGCTCAACGGGCTTTTAAGTACAACTCGCCTAAACATCTAATGAAAATTGGAACAAATTAATCTAATTGTCTATATAAAGCCCATAACATTACACCACAATCAAATGATACAAATACCTCAAAATATATCTGTATGGAAAACTAAACTAACTTAAAATTTAAACTACTTACCAATGTGAGATTTTGTTCGTGCAGTTAACCTATGGATTGATGGAGATTCAGATCTTTTAACACGTTTTGATGACCGCTTTCTTGATGAACCACGTGATCTTTTACAACTTAGTTTATTGTTATTGTAGTTAACAGTTTCCTCAAATTCAAGCTCTTGACGTTCTTTCATTCTCGTGTACACATTCATCATTGCAGGTGTATAACCTTCAATATTATCGGCTCCAACACTACAAGAATAGATATTTTTACAGTCAATAAATAATGAATAACAGCTGTAATTGTAAATTTTGTAAGATATAAATATGGATGACATAGCCCAAGAAAGTTGTAAAACAAAATGTTATCCGACTTTTGAAAACGTGTAAGTGTAGTCTTGTACGGCAAAATTAATTTCATGCAAAGATTTAAGGCAGTCAATGTCGTTATGACTTAAAGAAAAGTGTTAAAGACAGGTAAGTATTAGGAGACATGTCAAATGTATTGAATAGTAAATTATGGTCTGCTTCCTGAGAACCTAGCATTCATAGATTGGATTCCAGATTAGAGAGCCATATTTCAACTTCCACAATATACTGTTTTAAGGCAAATGATGGTATTTAAAGATTAATTGCATATATCTTTTAACCTTTTGTATTGTTTGTTTTATACAATAAGGTATTATTATTATTATTATTATGAATCCTAGCGATTCTGACCAGACTTATATATTTTATCAATTTGTATGCAAAATAGAAGTGATGAGCCAAAGTATAGTCGTCTCCATTTGTTTAAGGCACATAAAAAATTAAATAAAAACCAGCCAACCAAATATCAAAGACAACGCTAGCTAATACTTGCCGACAAGGTACTACAAAGCCATATTTCAAATTTTTGCATTTTAGAATGAACAAAAGAATACTAGAGATTTAATAATAATAATAAATAGATACACATAAAGTGATATTAACCTAATCCTAAAATAAACAGTAATAGGATAAAACGAATCAGATTAAATTACTACAAAACATACATGGAATAAGATTAAAATAGGGCTCAGTACACACAGTGGGTCCTGCAATCATTAAAATAATTGGTGATTTAGGAATGAACGTTCCTGTTTCGGCCGGAAATGACACTAACTTTCGATTTTTAAATAGAACACCCTATATATTATTGAATTTTTGAATTCTGCATCATTTTCTGAATCCAACGATGCCAAGTAAGTGACATTTCAAACATCAATTTTTTTTATAATATAATTTTTAGTTTTCCATTTAAATGTTCCATGATGGTTCTGATTTATTCTAAATGACCCGTGTAATGCTACAAAAATCTAAATCCCATTAAAAACACTAAATTACGTGATTTATGAGCAAATAAAATTCACCAAAATTGTTTTTGGGGCAAAAGTCAATTTTTTCAAATGGAACCATATCGGTACCGTGGTACCAGTTATTAGTACTATTAATAAGGAATTTATTCATATGTCGTATTAACATGTGCGATAAATACAAACAAAATTGCAGCTAAAAGAAAATAAGAAAATACAATTTTATTCTAATTACCTTGTTACACATAAGGTGGTTTTGGAATACAAAAAATTAACACAAAACATTACAACAGTTTTTCAAAATGCTGCCCATTAACGCCAATGCACTTCTGAACTTGCATAGCTGTTTCCCGAAGAACGTTCGCCAATTGCTGGGCCATTATGCTATTAATTGCTTGTCTTACTCGTAGCTCCAGGTCTTCATGGGTTGTAACGGCGGTTGTATAGACAATATTTTTGAAATGACCCCAAACAAAGAAATCAAGGGGCTTAAATCAGGTGACCTTGGAGGACACCTCACAAGACCATTCATCGAATTACGTTTTCTCCGAATCTCCATTGAAAGTAATCAATTACTATCCTTGAATCATGGGGAGGAGCGCCATCTTGTTGGAAATACATTCCACGCCCTAAGTCAAAAGGTAACTCATCTAAAATGTCCACAACCTCATTTTCCAGGAATCTCAAGTATCTGGCACCAGTCAGAGGTTCTTCAAATATTATTGGACCAATGATTCTGCTACCGATTATTCCAAGCGAAACACTGAAACCGAACCGCACTTCAAAGTTACCCTCCCATAATAAATTTTGATTTTCTTGTAACCAATATTTTGTCTTTTGTCGGTTAAATAATTTCAAATTTGTAAACCTTGACTGATCCAAAAATAAAATCAGTCCCAAAAAATCATTGTTTGGCTGCACGTTATTATACAAAATCCAATTGCAATATTCCATCCTACGTTCGTAATCACTTTCATACAAATGCTGGTGCAGTTGGTATTTAAAAGATTCATAGTGGTATTTGTGCAAAATTCAGCTTATTGTTTGGTGACAGATGTTCAATTCAAACCCAACTTGCCTTAAAGAAACAATCTTATCAACTTCTATTCGAGCCAAAATAGCAATTTCCGTTCCTTCGTCAATAATGAAGTTTTCTTCGGGATCATTGTTGGGCTCTCTTCGTCAACACGTTTAAAATAATTTTTCGCTGGACATTGTCTATCAGGATATCGTTGGCCATAAAGGTCCATAGCTGCAATTGCATTTTTGTTACTTTCCCCATAAATAATTAACATGTCCACTTTTTCACCTCTTGTATAAATTTGTGGCATTTTGAACACAATTCACAAGAATTTTAAACAATGTTTAAAGACACAATAAAAACACCGTTAGACCAACAAATGTTTGACAAGCTAAATATTTCATTGTTTTCAAAGCCACTTTAGTTACTTCTTAACATTTAATTAGAACAAAATTGTATATTCTTATTTTCTTTTAGCTGTAATTTTGTTTGTATTTATCGCACATTTTAATATGACATACGAATAAATTCCTTATTAATAGTACTAATATAAATGGTACCACAGTACCGATATGGTTCCATTTGAAAAAATTGAGTTTTGCCCCAAAAACAATTTTGGTGAATTTTATTTGCTCATAAATTACGTAATTTAGTGTTTTTAACGGGATTTCGATTTTTGTAGCATTACACGGGTCATTTAGAATAAATCGGAACCATCGTGGCACACTTAAATGGAAAACTAAAAATTATATTATAAAAAAAATTGATGTTTGAAGTGTCATTTATTTGGCATCGTTGGATTCAGAAAATTACGCTGAATTCAAAAATGCAATAATGTATAGGGTGTTCCATTTAAAAATCGAAAGTTAGTGTCACTTCCGGCGAAACCGGAAGTGAAAAAATAACCAATTGTATGTCAAAAAGTGCCGCTTATTATGTATGTAGTATATTGTTATACAATTTGTAATTGTCCAATAACAAAATAAACGAATTTGAATCCTAAATTTCAATCAATTATATTCAAAACTAAGGGAGAAAAGGGGAGTATACCATGATCCTGTTACACCCGGTATATCGGTATATATATATTAGCTCGGTCGGTAGTTTTGAGACTTCTATGTGCCGTATAAATATAGAGTGAAATATATATACCTGGATCATTATTAATGTTACAGTTGTACATTAAAAGAGTAGTTTTCAGAGTAATAGTTACTATCTTACATTTTGAAATATTTAATACTTAATGTTTACAATGCAAAACACAAGGTTTGTTTGAAAAAAAATTGAAGAAGCCAGATTTTATAAAAACACTAGAAAAATATTGGCTAAAGTTGTTAACTAGATTATGGGAATGGGCCAATATTTTTTTTTCTTTGTTATTTTTTTATTGTTCATCACTTCTTTTATCGGTATTACACATTTATTGACAAATCTCAATGAAAATATGACATATTATGTAAAAAATGAAATCTTGCTATGGTACAAAAATATCTTACCTGTCTCCTTTATACCGTGGAGAAATATCCCTTTCCTTGCATTTATTATATACTTCCACCATTGCATAAGTAGGATTCATGCTTTCTAAATCTATGGAAGATAAGTTAGCTGCCCCCTGATCGCTACCTTCTGTATATTTCCTTTCCCTCATAGCCTGCTTCATTAAGATTTCGGGGTCTATTAAAATTTTAGACCAATTCATCATACTATCCTTTATCTTCTTGTTCTTTATGTTCTTCCGCAACTTAGGTCGTTTATAGATAATATTGGAATGCAATGGCATAAGAGGGCTAGTCATTAAGAAACTGTTATGGAACACCTTTCTGTTCTCCCGTCCAACCTTCTTACTCCTAGATTTCTTCTGCTTCGTTCCCCAACCTTCCAAATTATCAAAGTCTAATTTTGAATCGTCTTTATATCCATAATCTTTTATGGCCTTTTTAAATGAGTTTCTAATATAATCGTAATTTGGATTTTCCTAAAATAATCAATAGTTATGGATGAAACATGGATGATTTACGTTACTACTTAACACTAAAATTTTTTTAATTTTTTCTGACACAAGAACAAAGTATTGTTGTAAAAGTCATGAAAAACATAAGAATAATAATTACCTTTGATGATATCAGGTTCATTACTATCAACATAAAATATTATTAAATATGCATCAAAGAAAAAAAATAGGTGTAGGTGTATTATTGAACAATAACATAAGAATATTACTTTTGTTGCCTTTAGTTTTATGTAATTAAGACAAATTTTGGTAAAACATTCGATTTTGATAACTGTTACAACATACATGTGTTTCAAAAATTAGTGGCTAGTCAGCTAACAAAACAATATGAACATTTCATTGGCATAATTCCTCAGGCAATTCTCTTGTTCTTAGTTTATGGATATGTGAGGCTCTCCCTGAAACAACGGTTTGTTTGAATCATTGCATTCTTGAAGATACAAAAAAAATTAATCCTTTAAATGTATACACATTTTGCCTCTAAAACAATTGGAACACTATTCACTTGATATACGTTTCGTCAACCACGTTGGTACCATCAGGCGATGATGACTAAACTGACTGATTGAATTTAGTGTTAAACATCTCCTGATGATGCTAACGTGGTTAGCAGAACACGCATTGAGTGTTAGTATTCGAGTGAAGTGTCCAAGCATTTTGGTGACTGTGGAAACTATTTTAAAGGCATTGCCACACAGAAGATACCAGCCCTCTCAAAAACAAGGAGTAACTGCAAAATTCCTTAAAATTTAGCCTGTTTTTGCGTACGTCATAACTGAGCTGAAATAAAATAATTGACAGCCAAATGTATTAAATTAAAGCTTATCAAAAATCTAGATGACGGTATCTTTCCGTGTTTCAATATAGGGGTTGCTACCCCTATAGAGGGGATTAAAAGGGTTCATATGGGGAAAATATTTCTCACATTTTTTTTCAAGGTGCCTTTTAATACAAATAGTTAAAATAAATAATTTTTCAAAGTAATTAATGACAAAAACTCCACATCAAGAAACTGCCTCTGAAAAAGGGTTAAAACTACCTACTACTAAAGAATATATGTAAAATGTTTTAAAATATATTATTAGATTTTTTTTAATGTAAGAGTTGTTTTAACCCTTATTCAGAGGTGATTTTTAGATATGGAGTTTTCTAAATTTAAATGCCCTGAAAAATAATTTTAAATTATATTAAAAACCACCATGAAAAATATTTATACTTAATTGAACCCCCATTCAAAGGGGTAGGAACCCACATATTGAAAAATAAAAGAATATCGTCATTAATATAGGTGAGTTAGGTTTTACCCTCAGACTAACTGCAACCTCACCAAGAAGAATACTTTCATGTAGTTTGTGATGTCTGAAAGAGGATGATATTAATTTGGAAAAAGAATCTTTGGTGGATTTGCAAATAAAAATTGAGAAAGATCGCGAACAACGATTTTTCGCGTTTTAAGGGGAAAGTTGAATGTATACCAAAAAGAGTAGTGTTTTGGTAAAAAATATGCGCAATAAAAAAACAAAGAAAATGAGCCCCGGTGGAACTCAACTGGCCCAGTGGTTCCCTCGTAAATTGCAAAAACCACTAAATTTGCACGTTTTTCAAATTTTTTTTTTAACTCCAGTTCAAATATATACTAAAAGCTAAAATGTACACACGGAGATTCAGTACTCCTTAACCTACCCTCAAAATTTCAATCGAAAATACTGTGTAGTTTTTGCACGGCACGTTTTTGCTTAGCGTCGTGAAGGTTCTGGTGGCGGATGAAGAGTGTGGATAGCCGAGTTCCCCTTCGCTTCTCGCTTGCTTGCTGAGGCACAATTTCAATATACGACTTACAGTTCGCAAGATATTAACATTTCCACCCAACATAGCCGTCAGAAATTGTGCCTCACCAGGCAAGCAAGAGCGAAGGGGAACGCGACTAGCGCCACTCTTCGCAGCACTGACATTAACGGCTTTCAATCATGTTTCTCGCATGCCTTCAATCGACTTTTGGCAAAACAAAAAAAAAAAACACGTAGAGTAAACTTCAAATAGAACCGCGTTGGTTAAATATCTGTCTGACAACCAAAGTGCTTTCGTGGCGCTGCGCAAAAAAGTGCGTTTTTTTGCAAAACGCAATGGTTTGCAAACACTACACGGTATTTGAAATTGAAATTTTGAGGGTAGGGTAAGGACTACTAAAACTCCAATGTGTGCAAATTTCGACCTTTAATAAGCATGGAGTTATACTCCAGTCACATTAGACAAAAATTTGGCTTCTGATCTAAAAAAAATATGGCATATTATTATGCCTTGCGCGGAAACTTTGAAGCACATTTTTGCCTAAACCGTTTGTTGTACATAAAAAATGAAAGAGATCATTTTAGTGCGGAATTTCATTATCTTTCTTTTTCATAATAACCACAATTGGCCTACGAGCCATAAAAAGCGCGATATTCGCAAGAAACCGTTTTTTGTGAACTTTGACCTTGAATAATTTTTTATGCGGTAATGATCTCGTTCTCGATTTTTAATATTTTCTTTAAAACACCAGAATAAATCGATTTAAAATAAAAAAAATTAAGGATATATTTTGTTAGATCAGAAAAGTCTAATTTCACTGGGCTATTATGAATTTTTGAGGAAACATGCAAATTTAAAGGTTTTTTTGCAATTTGCGAGGTAACCATTGGGTCAATTGAGATCCACCATTTTTTATTGTGCACATCTTATACCTAAATACTTTTTCGTATAAATTGAACTTTTCCTGTAAAATGAGAAAAACCATTTTTCACGACCTTTGCCATTTTTTTGCAAATTACACCGAAGATTCTTTTTCAAAATTAATATCATCTTCTTCCAGACATCGCAAACTACATATGAGTATTTCTTTTGCTGAGGTTGCAGTTAATTTGAAATATGGGTCCCTCGAGAACTAGCTCGTCCACACTACATCTTACACTTACACATACACTTTTGATTAGCTTAAATTTAGGATCTTTAGCGTTCAATTATCCTTTTTCGGTGCAAAGTTATGACGTATGCAAAAACAGGCTTATTTTGCGGTCTCTCTTTTGTGCAGAATTTCATTAATACGTCTTCTTCAATAAGCCTTATAAAACTTGACCGAATTATTATATATTAGATTATATGTATAACATTTTTTTGAGTTTTCTTGTGATTGAGGTCGGCAAAGATATCTATTATGAGTTAAAAGTTAATTTGTCATATTTTGATTCAAATTAAACATTATTAAATAAATATAGATCCACATTTAAAGTGGTAAGAATATCAGTTTGCTAATGTTCTTCACTGGCTCATACTTAGACCGTAATGTTTTCTACTGTTTATACTCAATTTGTTTCGGAAACATTTTGAGGACTGTGCTATTGTACTTTCTATCAAGTATTAAGATTTATTTAAAAAATATGTATAGTGCAATTATTTCGTAATGACAAAGTTGGCAATAAAACATCAGACAAAGAGAAATGTGTAACTTGCCTTCTTTCTCTAAAATTTCTGAAGAGCACTCCAATGTACGTCTCGTCAAACTTATATTAACCAGACAAAGAAAGCAAATGTTGAATAGTTCTACAAATATACTATTCTGAGGTCTGTAGAACAGAAAGGGATTAAAAAATATTGTGAGTATAGATTAAATACAAGCTGAGTTCTAACACTCTTGTCAAAAATATAGAAACTAGTAAGTGTGCACATACATACTACATAGTACATAACGGTAAAATAATGAAAGTTTTAGCAGGAGATGTGGAGAAATGCAGATATATATTTCTCTCTGTCTGATGTTTTATTGCGGACATCGTCTTTACAAAATAATATTACTTTAGGTACCTCAACCACTAATACGAAATAAACTTGGGTTGTTACTGAATCGAAACCACCCGACCGCAATGAGATGCTGAAACAAGTCGCAAATGATTTTTAAGGAAATCTAATGAGTCATTCTCTAACACAAAGCAAATATTTTCCAATTATTGGATGAAAATGCGATTGCTTAAATAAATGCAAAAAAATAGATCTATGTACATAACCTTAAAATAAAGTAAACTGAACAACACTGCCCCTAAAGGGTTAAAGCAAGACTGGAAACTCATTCTTTCTATGGCATGACAGAAGAACTTTTGCAGAACTGAATAGCAAAATAGGAAGGTATTAATATATTGAGCAAATTTCGCTATAAATAGTCTGAGACCAATTATCAATAATAAAAAATTGACAAGCACACATAAAAGCTATAATAAAATAAATGTTTAGTTAAAGCATATTTTTGACTAATTAGTAGGAGAAAATGTAGAACTATTATTGGTATTAAGCATCATCTTATATTATTTATTCAATATTTACATCCTACACTGTATTCTCACACATAGATGATATAAATGATGAATTAATATTAGTAATGGTAAATTCCTACAGTCTATCATAGGTTTAAAAGGGAAAATGCTAAAAATATACTGTTACATACTGATCGCAGCTGGTAATTATTATTAAACAGATACGTGTACCTATGATTGGTGGTACACTTACCTATGTACCATCAACCAGTGGCACACGTATCACAGACGAGAACCATTGATTTAGATCATCATAAATGAGTTCTTTTGAAGTTGTAACTAGTCAGAGGGGTGCAAAAACTTATGGAACTGTTATGAATTTATACTTAAATTCCCTAATATTGTTTCAATAGTAGATAGTAGATCCAGATTCATACAAAAAAATTATTGGGTTGATTCTACGGTTGGTTCCTTGTGAAACATTCTTCAATAATTTAAATATACATGAAAATTATGCTTTTTAATGTTTCAAAAAGTTTTATTAAAACTCTACACGTGTTTCGGCTTATTAGGCCTTTATCAAGAGTACAAGATAATACTAAATTTAAAATGTGTTCCTTACTTATTTATACCTAATGGAAGGTATAAATTATTCAAAGCTTTTAATCTATTTATTACATAGGATAGGAATCATATAACTAGTTGCATGTAATAAATAGATTAAAAGCTTTGAATAATTTATACCTTCCATTAGGTATAAATAAGTAAGGAACACATTTTAAATTTAGTATTATCTTGTACTCTTGATAAAGGCCTAATAAGCCGAAACACGTGTAGAGTTTTAATAAAACTTTTTGAAACATTAAAAAGCATAATTTTCATGTATATTTAAAAAAAAAAAATTATATATATATTAATAATTAATATATTAACGATACTGTTTTCCCTTAAAATAACTTTCAAAATAATGTCTCTATTCTTCGCTGGATCTCTAAGTAAAATTTGAACAAATGTTTGCAAAAATTCGTTAATTAGATAATACCCGGACTCGTTACCACTGAGATATGTAATGCAGGTCTTCACTCCATGGATGCTAACTTAACAATCCATCATCGTAGGACTGTCGTTTATTGATAGAAAAAAGTGAAGTGTGTATCTATTGGTACATTTAAAAAAATTTATAAAGAATACTTATTGCAGGTACAAAATATGATTGATTAGATAATGTAATTTTAGGGCTACTTGAGTTATATGTGATGGTTAGATGTAAGTTTTTCTTTTTGTTTGTTTGGTGGCGTGGAAGAACGTTGATGCGAACGTCACCTTTTGTGTAGAATATTGCATCTATTATATACAACACAATAAATATTTTTCTATTCTATTCTATTTCTCTATATATCGTTGAAATCAGAAAACCATTTACTTTCAAATTGTACAATAAAAACATGTATATTATATAAATAAGAAAATGTGGCAAAAGACCCCTAAATGTCATCCAATCTGTATCAGAACCATCTTAACTCATGTATGGAACCAATTAATATCGCCCTAGTGCCAAATGAAAGCAAAAATAGGAAAGGGCAGCGTCGTAGCCAGATTCATGAGCGCCCCTGGCAAGATTTGAATTTTGCGCCGCCCCAAGACTCATTTTCTAGGAAGAGAAACAACACAATAACTTTCAAGGTCTGCAAAGTGCGCCCTCCTGAGGGTTATGCCCCTGGCAGCCGCCCGCCTAGGCAGCTCCTAGCTACGACGCTGGAAAAGGGGATGTGTCCATCTGAATAATCTGTCAAGTAGACCTATAGTCATTGTCGTCAGTGCTGAAGATTTCTTGCAGCAGCGGGATATGAGTAAATACAGTCGCTTATGGAAAAAATGGCTGCCCACAAAAGAAAACACGCTGGCTTATAGAAAACATGCGTAGTAGCAGCCTGCATCTTAACCAATAGCTATTAGTGTTATAGAACATACAGGCTTTTGAAAAACATGTGCAGTGTAGCCCTCAGTCACTGATAGGCCTCTACGAATAGAAAAACCCTCGTCTATGTCAAAAAATAAAAAATTTGAATGACGTACAACAAACTTCATAGAATAAAATGGACTCAGTGTTGGCTAGTTATATTGACATCCCCCCAACGCAGTCTGCCATAATAGATCGTTAAGGTTATGTTAAGTGAATGGTCGGATCAATCGAAATGTGAATTTCTAAGGTCTGACCGATCAGCTGATTGGGTGAAACTGTGATGTTTCATTGTTCTACTTCCATGGTCATGAGTTATTTTCATTATTGCAATTCACATAGCAAGTCGAAACAAAGTTTAGATTAAGCTCTCTTAGATTTCATCCGAGATTTCATCTAATATTATCTTGTTGCTGTTGATAGACAAAATATTATTTGGTAAAGTCCAATATCCTAATTGATAATCAAAAACCAATAATAATCGTAAATACTAGTTTGACAAAAAAGCATAAGCATACTTTTTTATTTTAAAAAGCCTATATCTCGGTTAGGTAAAAAATGTCAAGTCAGAAAATGCTTAGAATTGCTCAAAATATAAAGTCCACATGTTTTATTTCATAACAAAAGCCCAAAAATAATCGTAAATACTAGTTTTTTGAAAAAAAAGAAGCTTAAATATACTTTTTTTTTTAAACGCTTATATGTCGAGAAGGGTGAGGTTAGGTAAAAAATGTCGAGAGTAAAAAAATGCTTAAGACTTGTCCATAATATAAGGACCACAATTCATAATAAGCGCCCAAAATACTAGTTTCTGGAAAAAAAAACTAAGTACACGTTTACTTTTAAATGCTTATATCGCGAGAAGAGTGAGGTTAGGTAAAAATGCAAGGCGTCAAAAAATACCTATATTTGTCCAAAACATAAAGTCCACATGTTTTAGTTCATAATAAGCACCCACAATACTAGTTTTTTGAGAAAGAAGCCTAAATCCATGTTTTCTTTTTAAACGCTTATATCTCGAGAAAGGTGAGGTTAGGTAAAAAATGCCAAGATTCAAAAGATGCTTAGAATTTTCCAAAATAGAAAGTCCACATTTTAGTTCATAATAGGCGCCCAAAATATTAGTTCATTGAAAAAAAGCCTAAATACAAACAATTGAACGTTTTCTTTTTAACGCCTATATCTCGAGAAGAGTGAGGTTATGTAAAAAAATGTCAAGAGTAATGCTTAAGATTGCACAAAATATAAAATCCAATGGTTCTTTTTCAACTTAAAAATAAATTGTTGGTGACCAGAAATGACGAACTTCTGACGAAAAAGCACCAGTTTCCATGACTCTGGCTTTGTTCTATACATCTTTAGGAACATTTTGCACCATCTCACATAAAAACCAAGTGAGGTGGAGTCTCATGTTGGAGTTAAATGCTTCATGTCCGCGACTATTTGGAAATAATGTAATTAAAACTGAAGTATTAACGAGTATTCTTTATGATACTTAGCTTATTACAATAAATGTTTTAAGAAGCTCACATTTGTTACTGAATTTTCTGTTTAAAGGCATTGGAGTAGCATTTCTGGAGAAAAATATTAAAGTTTAACGAAAATATAATACATTTGGCAATATGCCGCAAAACTATGTTGAGATAACCAACATTTTAGCAGTTTTACTTATGAAGTTTGTGCGTTATACTGTGACAAAAAACAAAAAGTCTTTATAATTTAGGAATGGCTGGAGACATTTAAACAATAGTTGGACCTGGTGTAACACTCATTTTAGGCTCTAATATTTTCTTGATTTTACAGAAAATTCCAAATTAAGTAACATTTCCAAACCACTCCAAATTAATGTTAATTTTTGTTAGAAATTCTCCATTCATATTTTATACATTATTAAGTGATAGGCGTGGTGAAACCAACTCTAGTTGGTTTCACCAACGCAGTTCGGTCAAAGTATAATCGAACAGCTTAAACTGATATTAATATAATTTTGCCACTAGTGTTTCACAAACTAAATATAGGTATGACGTTTGAGGTGCATTTAAGTAAATATACCAAATGCTTAATATATTCTTTGAAATAATTTTACCAGCCAATGAAACATAACCCAACATATACTTATGATAGACTGTAATATTTTTACTATTAATGATCGATTAGATTTATAATTAACCTTGACTAATTATCGGAGATTTTTTAATTTCACTCACCTTTAGAAAATTAAAAAGGATTTCTGTAAAATAATTTACTAACATGAATAAAAATGCATAAACTTTTAGCACGCAAATTAAATCGTAAAGGTTTCCATACATTTGGTACCTCATTAAATACCTACCTATCTACCTACTACAAAGTAACATACCTCAAACTGCAATTCGTTCAAATAGTTGAAGAACTCCAATAAAACTTTTGGATAGTCATTATTAAAGCACAGCTCCAAAAAACTCTTCAGATTCCTAAAACATCGAGATTTCTTCTTTTCGACCTCGACCGGTTGCTCTACAACGTCCATCCATGGAAGACTGCCTGTTAACCAGTACACCATATTATAAGCTAAAGACTCCAGATCCGAACGTCTTGACGGAACACCTTTATGAGCATCTCTTGAGCAAAATAATACAGTGCCTGCATGAGCTCTACGTTCATCCGTGCAAAACTCTCTATGTTCACCATTTGATAACAAATACTTAGATGCAAGTCCATAGTCTAGTAAATATACAGTATCTAAATCACTGTCCTGTTTCTCTTTAGGCAAAACAAAATAAGGTTGAACTTTCTCTTCATGCATATCTAGTACTTCATCAAGATAAGGAATATCATCTATATACCTAAAATTTCCTACAGGTCGTAGATTTCTCGTACATGTCTTCCTAGGTATCTTCTGCATTTGGCGAGTATTTATTAAGCGAGCTGGTCGCCTCACAGGTACAACTGGTTTTGCCTTCTCTGTTTTACCTAACATAATATTTGAAGCCTTAATATCTGAATGCACATAACCTCTATCATGCAAGTACTCCAACACATCCAATATTTGGGTAGATATAGTCAATACCGTTTTGAGATTAAATGCCTTTTTTTCTTGAAAAACTTGTTCCAAGTCTTTTTCATATTTTGGTAATATAAGGAAACGAAATTTTTCTCCCCTGTGAGTGTGAGATCCGGATGCTACATAATGTGGCATACCAAGAAAAGTTAAGTTCTTTTGTTTTTTCCATTCCTCAACTGAAATATTATAGGTAATTAGAAATTAAAAATATTAAACATCCCAAATTAACTTACTCATTTGTGGTTTGGCTATTCTAAGGTAACAATTAATTTCAACAAACAGAGGACCATTTGTATGCCTTTCAATCTTGGCAACATTACTAGTATCAGTCTTAACTTCTCTCGAAAGATCCTCGGATGCTTGATATATTTCCCCAAATCCCCCAATTCCAACAGGTTTACCTAGTCTCCATTGTTTTCCGCTGATATCAGTCACAATTTCGCCCTGTTTTAATTCAATGCTACTGGAAATAGCACTTGAACTTTTTTTTCTCGGTGGCTCCTGATCTGATACCTGGTCATTACATCGTCTAGGCATATTGATTTGCTGTAGAGAAAACAACGAGTTAAAACAATTGCTAGTTAAAGGTAGACATTTAAATCGGATCGGCCAAAAGAACAAAAACAAATAAACAATTGGATATTTAAAACATAACATTTTACGAACAGGTACACGGCCTATAAAATAAACTAAATACGGAGTTAAATTTGAAACGGATACGAATGATTTATACTCACATTTTTCTATGGGTTATTACAAAATGCGAAAAATTAAAAATAAAACGTTATCGTATCACATTCCCAACTGTCACTGCATATATTTCACGGCCATCTTACATTTTGTTTTTTGGGCTTTCATTTTAAGAACGCGCATGCGTATTGAACATGGCAATGGAACTGCGCATTGAGGAAAATGCAAATTTAATTGATGGCAGCTTTTATTTATTATCTTCTATGTTTGAAAGACGTCTATTAAAAATCAATTTTTAATACCAACAGCCCTTTTGGTAGTATAACATATTTTTTTAAATGTCAAAAAAAGTTAAATCGTTAGATTGGATTGTTTTAAAATTTTATCACCCCTCCCACTTTTGCACTGGTTGCTAGGCAACGTTTAAAGGGACAGTAAACAGAAATTGTTGAAATTAGTTTCAGCATGGTGGTAGCAAAGTCTTGCTTTTTTATTTATTAATAATTTCCTATGGCCGAAGTTCATATTATTGGACAAATAAGTCAAGCAAAAGATTTTCCTAAACAACATTTGTTTTGTAAATGGCATTTACACATTGGTGAGTAGTTATACTTATTATACCTACATAGGTTACGAAAACGCGTAAGTATAGTTAATATGCGACATTTTTATCTATACTTACCTACGAAAAGAAATTAATCAGGTACCTGCTTGCATCCCGTACCTCTATTATTTCTTAGGGTAAATTATAATATGTAGTATAGGTACCTATAACGTAGTTTTGTATGCTATCCTCTCCTTTATCTTTTATAACTTAAAACATTTATAGTAAACCATTCCAGTATCAAAATGAGTAGGTGTGGGTGCAATAATGTCAAATGATTAATTTAGTATAGAGATGTGTCATTCGTTCATTTTACAAGGATTAGATCGATCAATGATTGACAACCAAAAAGATCGAATCTTTAGTATCTATCATTCGATCGTTCTAGCCCAGTCGTTAACTAAACAATATTGAAATAGAAAATGATTGCATGCGCAGTATTGTGCGCCTTTACCCTTAACTCACTCTCTGACTGATTAGATTTCATCATTCTATCATTCATTATACAATTCAATCAGGTACTCAACTCGAATTCATTAGTAGAGTAGAATTTTGAGTTGTAGAGTTTGGCTCGCCGTGCAAGTCTGCATGACAGCCCGAGTACAATTAATTATTGTTTATTTTCTTGTCGCTGAATGCTGAATCCACCATTCCTTTTTCTTTATTATGTCTATCGCAATTATGTAGGTATATACTGGTATAACTCACGAAGAATAATATACCTATTATAGACTTGTTAATGTTATTTTCTTAAGTATCACAAATATTTTGGAACTGATGACGTTCGGCGATTTGTTAATTGAAAGTGGCATGTTTTTTGCTAGTAGAGAAATCACTGTGACCGTATTCCGTTCAAATTATAATATGTCATAGTAAATTATTAATTACCTATGCACTTATGATGGTACTCAATACATTATACCTCATCTAGAAATAGCTAGCCGCATTTTGGATTAAAGAACTTTCTTTGAGTGAAGTGAATTACAATTGACCCAATAATTTATTTCGTGAATTAACAAAT
Organism: Stenurella melanura; assembly: GCA_963583905.1. Lineage (NCBI taxonomy): Eukaryota > Metazoa > Arthropoda > Insecta > Coleoptera > Cerambycidae > Stenurella > Stenurella melanura. The sequence goes on along the minus strand of OY757309.1, from coordinate 218,358,118 downwards.
TTTAGTTTTTTTGTTCACTGCGTAGGAATCGTGTATCTTACAAACATGATTAGGATTTGTATTAATTTTCTTTGTACCTAGGTATTATACATGTTTGATTTACAATATTCATTAAAATCTGTATTTATTGCGCTCACTTATTTTACTTTTACTTCTATTATGTGCTAAAATTAAAATGAAACGGTAACGTCGGCAACCAGTTCAACAAACGCAGACGTTATCCCATTCGGTTGTTAGTCTAGTCCACTGAACTGTACCATATCATATAAATGGAATGCCAATGTCTATTCCTATTTGTATGTAAAATTGAATCTCGCGCAAGTATGGCGACGGGAGGTCTCGGCGCAATCGCATTGTGTAACACGCCAGGGCCGGCTCTATTTCTATTGCAAGTGTTTATAATATGTCTTTTTTTCAGAAATCATCAAAAATACGCGTGTAGATTGACATTTCTTATATAGTTAACCTTTGTCTTAATTTTTATTAAAGAACAAAAAAAGTTGCCATTCCCAAAACTTAATTATTTAATTCTTTCTAGTAAACGTTCTTGATAATGCACGATCATATTGATGAGAGTTGAATATAGAGTCCGCCAAAAAATGAAGTCATATTTTCTACCTCAGAGATCGAAATATAATTAGAATAGAATAGAATAAAATTGTATTGTGTTACAAAGTTACACAAAAGATATGAGGGTTCAACATGCTTAGTTGATTTTCAACCCTACCCGCATGCATGAAATAAAAGATTACAAAAAAGCTATTATATGATGATAAATGTTTTTTCTAATTATTATTATGAAATAATAAGTAATTAATTGTAACATACATAGTATTAATATACAAAATAATTATTAATATATGATGGTAATATAAATACAAAATACACATAAGTACAAAAAATAAGATTGGGTAATGAAAATAATACTAACAATGCAATAAGAATTACTGGGAGTTAAGGTCACTTACAAGTATAAACACAAAGCAACAAGGACACAATATATGTATAATTGCATATATTAAACATAACCTCTTGTTTATTTATAAGCGTCTAGAGAGACCGAAATGCGAAAGCTTCGACACACGCCCAACACGTGATATCATTAGTTTGACTATTTCTTCTTTGCTCTAGCCTCTAGCGTTTGCTTCCAGCGAGATGGTTAGCGCATAGGTTACGCTTTAACTTCGCGAAGGGTCCCGGGTTCAAGTTCATACGTCCGGAGAATTTTTTTTTAAATACTGTAACGATTAATATATTTTTTTACAAATTCTTTTCTGATTTCTTTAGGTTTTCCTTCTTTTTATATAATAATTTCATTCTTTCGTGTGATTTCTTTAGGTTAGGTCAGTAGGTTTTTATTTTGATATCTGATTGTTAATAATTATTAGCGCTGCAGGCAGTATTAGCGTCGGAGACAAAAAAATGGGAGGTGCGCCTTTTTTCCACAAAATAACAGGAAATATTTCAATTTCTCTACTTGCACGAATTTATTACACATTTACAAGGTAATGCGCACGCTCGAAGCTTTCGCATTTCGGTCTCTCTAGACGCTTGTCTCTTATTTTGTTTTGAAATTGAAATTAGAATAGATCAAGTCAATATCAGTAATGCAAATAATGTTGGATTGTTTAAAATTATTTAGGTAGATTCACAAATAGCGCAATGAACTTTAAAATTTGCAACGGAAATTATGAAAAATAGGTGAGGTTACAGAATTTTGTATCCTAAATTTCCACTGAATTCTATATATTTATCATGTAGAGTTAAGTAGATATCTCGGAAAGTATAGCCTGTCGAAAAATTTTCAGGCAAATTTACCCACGTTAAAAGAAAAGATCCCAAAACTCGGAGTTGTCGCCGATATTTAGATAGTAGTATATTTTATAGAATAGGCAAGAACAAGGTACTTACTTAAAAATATAACAAACCTTTGGCCCGATTCTTGCAAAACAGTATCTACAATACAATTCCGGACCATGTTGTTTGATTAACTTATCACGAAGTGTAAATACCTGCTAAATAAAAGAATCGATAAAAACGAAAGAATTGTTTGACGACGGCTCCGAAATTCTGCACTAATCCAAGACCTCCCGCTACGGGAGACAAATCAAAGAATAATGGCGTCGGCGCATAATGTCTTCAAGAAGCATTCTGACTCAAGCACCAACATACTTTTAATATTAGATTTCCACTGCGGCGACGCATATGCCGCCGACCTACAGTCGCATGTAGGCCGTATTTTGTTCACGCGCATATATCTGTATTGGTCTTCCATTTATTATGTAGAGTTCAGTGGTCTAGTCTAGTTGGTTCGATCTTCTGTGGTCGTTCACAATCACTATTCTCATTCAGTCAATACTCTTAAATGAACCATTCTATCATTCACCTAGGCGAGACGAAAGCAGACGATGTTAAAATCCGCAATTGACCGAATCGTTCGCCGCAAAAAGATTCTATCATTCAATACTTTCAGATGATCGAATCCCAAAGATCGAATCATTCACGAATGACACATCTCTAATTTAGTATTGACTTTTGATTTCGATGTGGTTGTCAATATATGTTCGTTACTTTTACAATTTAAAATATGCACTGTATAGGTACCTAGTCAAACCACGGTATATTTTCCCTTCTGGGATACCTACGTAATACAAGGCATGCAATGATAATGTTTGTTATATATTCTTAGTAAATGGTATAAACATATATCATTCAGGAGAGTTGTTTAATCATGGAGATTTGATTAGGTATGCAGCAGCTTGTCTTAACAATTCAATCAAGGGTTATTTTCGGAAAGGAACATATAAAATTTCAATTAATTATAGGATTTATAGGAATACCTACTCGAATACTTATATACTCAAAATTCTAACTAGGTGTGAATATACCTACTCTCAGAATGCTAATAATTGATCTTTTATAAACCAAAGTGGTCAATTAGTGACAATTTTATTATATATAGGTAGGTAATACCTAGCATAGATAGATATTATAAATTTACAAAGCAAATTAATTAGATAAAACTTTATACCAAGCACCTAATATACCTTAGTATATGCGTATAAGTATATAAGTACTTATATTACATACAACGCGACATATATAGGTACCTACAAAGTTGTGCTTGACTAAGTAGGTATCATTTCGAATAGGTACCTATATTTTATTATTTCTAGACTGTTGCCTTTGTTTCAATGATTTCGACATTAGCTATTTGTATAATAGCCTAGTCGTCAGGTGATTTAAGGCGTCACTAAATGTTATATGGTCGAATTTTTCAGGATAAGTATATTTTTTTGTGTAGAATACACCTGTAAGGTGCCGGCGACCCCTATAAAAATCGAAAATATTGACCGAAATTCGGTTTTTGGCCATTAACTCGAAAAATAAAAAGAGGGGGAAGTTTCACATCGAAAGCGTATATGAAGTTTTTTTGTACGATCGAAAATAAAGGGTCCAGATTTTACTGTTTAGCGCCTGAGAGGATAAAATATATATCTTTATCCTCTCAGCGCACGAGAATGGAACGTGGGTCATATATTTAAAGCAAATAAAAAATATCGGGGTATTTGATCTTTACCGCAAAGTCAAAGGCGCCGATACTTTTTATGTATCTTAAGTATATGAACAGAACTATACACACAAATGTGAAAGCTTCGAGCATGCGCATTACCTTGTAAATGTGTAATAAATTCCACAAGTCGAGAAATTGAAATATTTTCTGATATTTTGTGAACAAAAAGGCGCGGGGGTACTCCGCCCCCCTCCTTTTCTTTTTCTGCGACGCTAATACTGCCTGCGGCGCTAATAATTATTAATAATTAGATATCAGAATAAGAACCTACTAACCTAACCTAAAAAAATCACACGAAATAATGAAATTATTATAGAAGAAAAAAGGAAAACATAAAGAAATCAGAAAAGAATTTATGAAAAAATATATTAATCGTTACAAAATTAAAGAAAAAAAATTCAGCGGGCGTAAGAGTTTGAACCCGGGACCTTTCGCATGGTAATCAATCAATGAACCAAAACAAATTTAGTTTAACTTAATAATACATATTGTCCTCCCTATAAGCACTCGTCCGGAGCCAGCCAAACATCCACAGCACGAATCACCGTGGCAATTGAAGGGATGGACAGAACGAGGCTAGGTTGGATTAAAAGTAAACTTAAATAATCACAATCTCCTTTCGCAGGATCGGCGAATTAAAAAGTGTATAAGATAGAGCGTGTAAAAAAAAATCACAAAACAATTGATATAAGTATGCAATGCAAAAGACGCTAGTATAGATAAAATATCAGATATATATGATAGTTCTGCACGGGAAAATTACTATCCCGTTCTAGACAATGCAGCAAGAGTGAGCGACTATATCAGACCGCATAATTTATAATTTAAAATGTTTGCTTTCTAAAGAATTTAATGATCAACGAATAAATATGGTTTGGAAGAAATAATTTAGAGCGACAAAGCAAATAAAAAATACAAGAAGGAAACGAAGAAGAGGATAGAAAAAAGCAAAGTTCGGAAATTGTGTTTGTGAGTTTTTATAGTTGGATAGAGAAAGAGGGTGTGGCTAGATATATTGCCGAAAGATGGGCAACGCCTGGATGATAATTTGTGTTTCATGCGAAGAGGTACATTATGCTCTCTGATTCGCGTAATGTTGTTTGTTAGTGGGCTATTAGCAAGTTTAAATTGATAAAATTTTTCCGATGTAACTTTGATGTAGTCCACTAGTGGCGTTATGTCGTGACAACGTGCATAAAGGTCTCTTAGAGAGATGTATCGTGATGAATTTGAAATGAGGCGCATAAATTTATGTTCCAGATCTCTAGTTTATTCATTGTCGTAAACGTAAACGAGATCATTACCTATGCGCCAACCTTCAGGCTGATGGTAAACACTATAGCAAGGAATAAATAGTCAGACAAAAATAAATGATATCAAGTTTTCGCATTTGAGTGTACCAAGACGCTTATCATAAGTACGGTGCACGAAGCGTGCGCGGTCTCGAACGCGCTACACTAAATTTGTTGTAACTTTTGAACTCATTAATGAAATTGAGTTCAACAAAGCATAAATGAAAGAAGAAACATATGACTATTAGACTATTATATTTTCAAATATAAAAATGAATGTATGTAAAAATGGTATAATATATGAAGTCGGAACATAAAGAGATTCCCGATGAAATCGGTAAAAGCTTTACCATTTCTACAATTCTTAAGATAAAAACCTGAAACTTTCACATATTACTTTTGAAGCATGTATAAAAAGATCCGATGAGTGAAAAAATCTCAAAAATTTATTTTTAAAAATGTACACTTCCAAAATGTCAAAATCTTGAGAAAGTGATCAAATTTGATATGTATAACTAATTTTAACCACCTATATTACTCTGGTTTAAATTGCGTTATTAGATTTGTGTAGGTGTGATTTTTAAAGCTTGAAATGTGTATTGTAAGATGCTTTAAGGGGATTTTCCTTAAAAATTGAATTAACCCTTTTTATTTTACGAAAATAAGAGAATAATTTTTCTTTGCTCCAAGATTCGTGAAACTAGGGGTAAAATAAATGTTAACAACTTTTATTTAAAAAATTATTTGGGTTACCTATCTATCAGATCTTTTTATACATTACTTCAAGAGTAATATGCGAAAGTTTCAGATTTTTATCTTAAAAATTGTAGAAATGGTAGAGCATTTACCGATTTCAACGGAAATCTCTTTATGTTCCGACTTCATAATACAGGGTGTAATTAGTTTCATTTCATTAAAAAAAACTGGTGGTAGGGAACGACAAGACAAACAAAAAAACCTTATATAACATGGGGTCTAAAGCTCATAGTTTTGGAGAAAAAAAATAAACAAATATTTCGCAAATTTTCAATAAAATTTCTTGAGAACTGCTGGAATATTGAGGTAGGTTTAGATCTAGATCTGATCTGAAGAAAACTATAATCTAACTCTCCCTTCTGCAATATTTCAGTTACTGTCGGTGTTTCGTTATGTACACACGTCCAACCCCCGCCGTTCGTTGTTTTTGTTATTTTTGAATTTCGCGTCATTGTGTATTTATAGTTAAGATTTATTTTATTGACTTACCGTTCAAGTTGTCAAATTCTTGATTACGTACAGACACAACTTACTTGTTCGTTCTTTTTGTATTTCTTTTTCGGTTTTGTACCAAGTTTTTATTTTATTTTTCTTTATTGACAACGTTAGTTGATAATTTAGTGTTTAGTGTTGAACGAAGTGCGTATCCCTAGTGAAACTGACATATAGAAACATATAAAAAAAAACGTATATGAATTTATATGGTTTGTTGTGTGTATCTGAAACTGGAATGTGTGGGTAATACCATATAGGTTCCCCATATGAAACAATATGTAAATAAAATAAATCTTACTGTTACTCCTTATAAAATCATATTGGGAGCATAAGATTTACTTAGTCATACATATAGGTACATATTTAATGTTTCCATGGTAGACCATATATGTTTCCATATATGAAATATCCTGAAGATTTATAGTAATTTCATATAGACTCATATTAGAAATTCAGAATTTACTGTTGCTTCATATAAACTCATATCAGTTTCCTTTTCTATATTCTACCATATAGGTTTCCATATATGAATATGCCATGCAGATTCGTTCAGTTTACTATTCATCCTTATAGATATACTTTAATACCACAAAGGATATTTACTATCCATTCTCCTAATTTCATATTAATTCCCAAGACAATTTTAAATACTAGAAATAAGAAAAATTCCCACGATTTTTTAATTTATAATACCTTATTCTAAGATTAAAAACAAACACTTAAATTATAAACATAAGATGGATTAGAAGTACTATAAGTAATACTTGGAACATACATCTCAAAATATTAGTAGACAAACACAGTGGGGTTGGGAAAATAGACTTCAAGATATGTCAGGTTAGTATTCAAGGAAATATATAAACGTTTATTATTTGGTCTTAAAAAATATTGCAGACACATTACAAGTAAGACAAGAAAATGAAAATGATGTAAGTATCCTGTACTATTTTTGTTCCATGTTTTATGTGTTTTTTTAAGTTTACTATCTTTTTAACCTTATCGTCCACAAAACTAACATAAGCGAAATTCATTATGTAAAATATTACTTGTGGAAAATATATAACACACTTTTCACAAAACACATAATCTAGCACCCACAAACAACGAAGTGGAAGCTTTCACTTCCTGCAGCCAAGTTGATGAATTTTCCATATAGACATATAAAGACATATTCATCCAGATACAAACATTATATATGATTCGGACACATATAAATCCTTTAAAATACATATAAAATTGCATGTTGGTTTCTAATATGAATTAATATGTTCTTATATGTTTATTGAGCCATATACAATCCATATAAATCCAGATACCGTTTTATCCGGCCACTTTGGCTTTTCCATATAGAACATATACAAACATATAAATTCATATTTGTTTTTTTATATGTATCTATATAGCATCTATGGTGCATTTTCACTAGGGATGTACTTAATTCGACGTACCGAACTGTGTAGGTATTGATACAGATGCAGAGATTTTGAATCATTTAGGTAGGTAGTAAGCTTTTAACCCAGGACACTCATTTATGTTACAAATGTTAATAAACCACATTTAAATTTTCTAAATTATAAACAATCCAATATTTTGTTCCAAATTAAAAAACACACATGTAAAGAAATGCTCTGTTTAAACCTCTATGGCCATGGCTATGGTTTTTGATACATATTTTTTATTTTTCGAGTTATTGGCCAAATACCGAATTTCGGCGTATATTTTCGATTTTTTTAAGGGTCGCCGGCACCTTACAGCTGTAAACTTTTTTTATCCCATTCTACACCAATAAAAATACTTATTCTGATAAATTCAGCCATATAACATTTAGTGACCGGTTTTTATCAATGTCTGTCTCTGACAACTGGGCTATAAGTACAAAGTGCCAAGATAGTAAGTAAGAGTGAGGAGCAACGCAAAACGGATGCGCCCATGATTATTTTATGTACGATCTATCAAAATAAAAGAAATAATTGAATTCAGGCTACGTTTTATGACGAAAATAAGCAAACGAATAATGGACCCATATATTAATTTCATCAAGCTATATCTATAAGGTGAGCAAAGATCGGAAAGAAATACCATTTGTTCATTCAAGAATGGGCGAAAATATGGCGGAGGTGCCAGTTGAAGTAAACAGTTAGGTATTTGCGAAGTACCTAGCTGATACTGAATCTAATGTCAGAAGTTAAAGAACCAAAATGGCGAATCCAATAGGGCCATAATTGCATAATTTTGCAGACATGAAATAATAATTTGAGGTCTGTGTAAAAATGTTACTCAGTAAACCTCAACTTTGCAATGTCATGTGAGTAATAAAGGCTACCTTATATCTGTCGATAGATAAACTTATTTGAGGTGTACCAAAATGACTTAAATATAATACTTTATTTTTTTTAATCCATATTTAATAGTTATGACAGCATTTTTTAATACCTTCTAGCCAGGACCGTCAAATAATAATATAAGCTCCACCGGTATAGAGATAAATTACTGTGTACTTAGAATTTAAAAATGTGAGGTTTCCGGAAAATATTTTTGTGCAGGGCCCGCTCTGGCTCTCGAAACGCTAGTCGTGCGGATTATATCTACATGCAATTCCTATTATTTGTATACCGTCTTCTATCAATTCCTAAAACTTGAAAGATGAACTTCAAATCATTTTAAAACGATAGAAAATATGCCTTTCTTGCTTTATATATAAATCATTTTTGAAGGTAATCACTGGAAAGTGGTGTCAGGAAAGAAAGAAGGCCAAACGCAAGTGAGTTATTCACAATTTGACAATATTTGTAGATGGTCCTTCCCAATAGACATCCATTTGGCTACAGCAGGCATTCAGGGTACGTAGACAAACTTTTGTATTAATAAATATTTCGTTATATATTTTGAAACCCATGGTTGATTGAAATAATCCCAGATAATCCTATTAGTCCAGTCAGCGAAGCCCAAAAAAGACCAAATAGAAAGAAGAAGAAAATAGTTCGTGTAGAGGCCAATTTTTGTATAGTTGTCAATAGGAGTGCCCTGAACAACGTACTAAAAGTCTTGACCAGAGGATTATCTACGGGGGGGGGGGAGGTAGTTATTTTAAAGGTCCCCTTTAAGCGATTTTATTGAATAACTTGAAAGCCACGCCCTATAGCGAAAAGTGTCTATATGTACAATATTAAACTACATGAAATTTCCTAGAAATAAGTTCCTATTCATTTTTTTCTACGATCAATAGTTTTTCCATATGGGGCCGTTCACAAAATACGAGAAGCGTCTAGAGAGACCGAAATGCGAAAGCTTAGACACGCCCAACACGTGATATCACTAGTTTGGACTATTTCTTCTTTGCTCTAGCGTTTACTTCCAGCGAGATGGTTAGCACATAGGTTACGCTTTTGCTTATGGCGCGAGGGGTCCCGGGTTCTAATTCGTATGCCCGCACAATTTTTTTTTAACTTCTGTAACGATTAATATATTTTTTTACAAATTCTTTTCTGATTTCTTTAGGTTTTCCTTCTTTTTATATAATAATTTCATTCTTTCGTGTGATTTCTTTGGGTTAGGTTAGTAGGTTTTTATTTTGATATCTAATTGTTAATAATTATTAGCGCCGCAGGCAGTATTAGCGTCGCAGACAAAAAAATGGGGGGTGCGGGGGGTGTCCCCCCACCTTTTTTCCACAAAATAACAGGAAATATTTCAATTTCTCCACTTGCATGAATTTATTATACATTTACAAGGTAATGCGCATGCTCGAAGCTTTCGCATTTCGGTCTCTCTAGACTCTTGTACAAAATACGTTCGCAAATAAGAGGGAGGAAGGGGTATTGCTTAGCGTGACGAGACATGACAATGGGGAGGCGGGGGTTTAAGGAAATGTGACATTCGCAGTTCATCGATTTTATTTGAATTTTTTTCTTAACTTGGCGGTTTTTTAAATTTTCTCGTTACGATAGAAAGTCATTCTCAAGTACTTAAAAGTCTGTAAATAAACATATATGGTTAGTCAAAAATTAATGTTGATTGTATACACATTTATTTATTTACTTATGTGGAAAACAGCGTTCATCATCGATGACTCTGTAGATCCAATCTCAAAGAAAATAGCGCTTTCACGTACTCTTCATTGTCGAAACAATAACAACTGAATGTAAACTGACTCGAGACACTTCGAACCGATCGATGGTAAAAAACCGCTGCATAAGGAATCACTACTTCCACATCCAGATTATTCGTCCAAGTCACTTTAAAGGAAACATCTTGACTATATTTGCACTCTAGTATGTGGAAATTATTGATCATAGAATTTTAATAATATTTGGCGTAGATGTCATAGAAAAGTTTGAGGAGTTGGTTTCTACCATATACGTTAAAAATGAAGTTTCTAGTTTACCGTACTTATTTTCCACTATTTACAACCTACCACCTCAATGGAGTCATCTCAATCAGATGTCACTACAATACATACGTGTACTAACTTTCAAGTGAATATCTCAATTTGATGTTATCAATCCCATTAATAATGAAGCGGAGGTGGTAGAGTTTGAAAAATATTAGAAAGAAATCTGAGGCCTTGGTTTCTAGTATATACACCGAATCCCAAATTTCTGTAATCTTACCAGCTTGCTTTACTTATTTTCCCCTATTTGCCCCTATTTAACCCCCAACCCTTCAACGGCATCATCTCAAATTATGATCTAGTTTCAGACGTCGTCCATACGTCTACCAAATTTCAAATGAATATCTCAATTTTATTTTATCAACCCTTTTCATATTGGAGTAGGGGTGGTTGGGTTGAAAAATATTATAAGAAAATCTGACGCTGTGGCTTCTAGTACCGAATTTCAAGTTTCTGTAGTCTTACCAACGTTTTACTTATATTCCTCTATTTACCCCAAATTAACCCCCAACCCTTCAACGGAATCATCTCAAAATATAAACTAATTCCAGACGTCGTTATAATACATACGTGTACGAAATTTCAAATGAATATCTCAACTTTATTTTGTCAACCCCATTAATGGGGTAGGGGTGGTGGGGGGGTTGAAAAATATTATAAAAAAATCTGAGGCCTTAACTTCTTGTACATACACCGAATTTCAAGTTTCTGTACTCATACCAGCTTGCTTTACTTATTTCCCCCTATTGACCCCTAAAGAACCCCCAACCCTTCAACGGAATCATCTCAAACTATAATCTAGTCCCAGATGTCGTTATAATTCATACGTGTACCAAATTTCAAATGAATATCTCGATTTTATTTTATCAACCCTTTTAATAATGAAGTAGGGGTGGTGGGGGTTGAAAAATATTATAAACAATCTGAGACCTTGGCTTCTAGTACATACACCGAATTTCAAGTTTCTGTAGTCTTACCAGCTTGCTTTATTTATTTTCCCCTATTTACCCCTATTTAACCCCCAACCCTTCAACGGAATTATCTCAAAATATAATCTAGTTCCAGATGTCGTTATAATACATACGTGTAGAAAATTTCAAATGAATATCTCAATTTTATTTTATCAACCCTTTTCAAATTGGAGTAGGGGTGGTGGGGGTTGAAAAATATTATTAAAAAATCTGACGCTTTGGCTTCTAGTACATACACCGAATTTCAAGTTTCTGTACTCTTACCAACTTGTTTTACTTATATTCCTCTATTTACCCCAAATTAACCCCCAACCCTTCAACGGAATCATCCCAAAATATAATCTAATTCTAGACATCGTTATAATACATACGTGTACGAAATTTCAAATGAATATCTCAACTTTATTTTATCAACCCCTTTAATGGGGTAGGGGTGGTGGGGGGTTGAAAAATAATATAAAAAAATCTGAGGCCTTGACTTCTAGTACATACACCGAATTTCGAGTTTCTGTACTCTTACAAGCTTGCTTTACTTATTTCCCCCTATTTACCCCTATTTAACCCCCAACCCTTTACCGGATTTCCTCAAAAAACAATCCAGTTCCAGATCTCATTATAATATATACGTGTACAAAATTTCAGGTCAATATCTTAAACCGTTCCGGAGAAAGCGTGCGGACAAAAAAAAGTTACAGACAGACAGACCGACAGACAGACAGACCGACAGACAGACAGACCGACAGACAGACAGAAAATTTTTTTCGCTCAAATTTAAAATCTCGACGTTTCATGACATTCTAAACCTATTTCACGAATAAAAATTTTTGAAATTTTTTTTGCGATTACTATATGTACTTCCAATCCACTACGTGGATGTGGAAGTAAAACAAGTCGCATTTGTACTAATGTTTTTATATTATGCATATGATGCCCTTTATAAATTTATTTTATTCGTTACTTAGTCCTAGTAAATGCAGACGCACATTTCGTTTTTCGAAATAAAAAATATTTTAAATTATTCATCTGTATGCTATTTTTAATTACAAGAAATCGTTTATAGGGGGGTCGGCTAGCTTTTGTGACTTAATGTTTGTTAGGGGGGGGCGCAGAAAGTGTGACTTAGCGTGACGAAGGGGGAGGAAGGGGTCCAAAAAGGTGAAATTCTGTGTGGATCTATTCTATGGCAGTTAAAAAATTTAAAAAAAAAATGAAATAGGTTTAGAATGTCACGAAACGTGGAAATGTTAAATTTGAGTGGAATTTTTTTTTTCATTATCTATTGTCTTTAGACGGTACACCCTGTATATTTTCCAGTGACTGTCTAACCATTTCTTCGGTGGTAGTAGCGTCAGCTATCTACCGAATTTGACTAGTCTCCGTCAAGAAGTTTTTTAGTTAATGCACCAATAGACAGACATATAGACAGACAGGCAAACCGACAGACAGACAGACTGACCGAATTGAAAATCCTATTTCTTCGTAATCTACATGATCTAAAACACGAAAATCGGAAAAGTTCTCGGAGGGTGATTTTTTCTCGGATAAAATACTTCCCGTCGGTATGCGATTTTTCCACCCTCTGTATCTCGTAAAGTATTGATCCTAGAAAAAAAAATAATAGGAACTTATTTGTTCCAAGTTTCATTTATTTTAATATTGTATATAAATACTTTTTCTTGTTCTGGACACTCCCCCCAATAAGTATACAAAAATTGGCAACTACACGAATTATTTCCTCCATTTTTCCTTCGTTGACTGGACTTTATGGCTTACAGAAAATCTAAGTTTATACTAAATTTCACATTTCATTATTAGTTTCTTAAACTGTGTCTATAAATGTGTTATAAGAGGTCTCTAAACAAGTAAATTTAACAATCCTCAATATTTATTAAGGGTCATATGCGCTTATTATTATTTTAATTTGTTTTTAGTTGTTTTCAAATCAAGGATAAACTGTGGAAAATTATTTATTCAATAACAGCAACTTACAATTAAATTACTTCTGTCATAGGTAATATCATAATTTTTATTGTTAAACCGTTTTCTATTAACTCTACTTTCCAACTAACAAGCTAATCACTTATTCTATTTATTTATATTATTAGGGAGTTATTGAAATTTAATAATAACGTATACTAGCCCACGGAAAATCCCAGCATGGCTACCCAAGATTTTGAAGGTCAAAGCTTTTTGCAAATATCTCGCGTCCTATGTACCGGATGCCCAAAAGGTCAAAGTGAAAGTTGAAGAGAATTAAATTATCAACATTTTGCCTTTTTTTATTTTTTTCCCAAACCTCCCACAACATTTCGAGATATTCAAGGTCAAACTTTCAAAAATATGTTTTCGCGAATTTCTCGCGCCAAAAAAAAAATCAGACAGCAATAAAGGTATCATGAAAGTTGTAGAGAATTCAATTATCCACAAGATTAGTATTTTACATTTTTTCCCAAAACCTCGCCCCTTTCGAGATATTCAAGGTCGAAGTTTAAAAAACCGATTTTGTGCAAATATCCTCGCTTCATATGCATCGGACGTACATGAAGTCAATGTGACAGTTGTAGAGAATTGAAGCACTCTTCATAAATTAATGTCATGTCCAATTTTTCTTCAAGAAAAATTGGACATGACGTTAATTTATGGAGAGTGCGGAAAAAATTAAAGTAGCCAAACGTTTATATCATGAATATTTTCGAAATAGGCCGGTGCCATCAGACAAAATGTTTGCAAAATTGGCAAAAAACATGGGTGAAAGTGGAAGTTTTGAGAATAAAGAGAAACGTTTTTAAACCCTAAACCGCACGAGACGAAGAGCATACAATTAATTGAGACTGACATTTCATATTCTTCAATTCAAAGAATTCTGAAAGACCGTAAACTATGACCATATAAAATACTATTGCGCGTTTTCCACCTTTTAGGAAACACCCTGTATGAATCTGTGGGTTCTAAACTAATTTCAACAAGAGATAAACACTAACACTTTATTTAATAATTTACAGACTATACAATACTTCAAAATAACATTTACACTTTGTTTACTTGATATTTAACCTCACTTTTTACTGAACGTCACTTCTATAAACTTCTTCACTTTTATACAACTTCTCCTTTAATAAACTACTTCTTCTGCGCTGGTAATCGCGCCTTATATACTCCGAAATTGCTTCCAGATCAATCAAGAATCTTCTCTCACCACATTCTAGAAAAATCTATCTTTATCTGCAAGTTCCAGACACTACTAGTAGGCATAGGCGTATCAATTTCCAGTTCCAAGGGGGTGTATTCATAACAATACATTTACATCAAGGCTTCTTCCTGGAGATTACGAGAGGCGTCTACATTTTGTATTATGGCTGTCAGTTGCTCAAGAAATGACTATCTTAGATCGTATCACGTGGTCAGATGAATCTCGTTTCCATGATAATGGAAATTAAATTTCCAATCCGATAATGTGGGGCACGATATGGTCCTGTAATTTTTAGGTGAGATAGCTGCCGCCAAAGTAAGAGGTCCGAGGATTTTGCTTCTCCGGCGACAAGGGTCCGCTTCGAAAATGAGAGCTGACTGCTCGCTATTCTAACAGCGCGCAGACTGATCATTATTTTTAAATAAGCTAATAAATAAATAAAGTAATAAATAAATATTAGATTTTACAAAGCTCTTTCACCCTCGGTGTCGTGAGCTCTCGGGCTATAATAACATATCCAATTTTTCTTCAGTGTAAATCTATTTATAAGTATAGCATAAACTAAAAACTAATAACACAATCACAAGTAACAGTATTTCCAATTGGTATTATTAATGTCAAAATTCTATGGTTTCCGTGGCTAACTATGTTGATTCCGAAGCAAAACCAGAATGAAGTTTTATCATATTTTATTAATTTTCTCGAAATTTTTTGCATGGAAGTGTATACTTTTTTTACACAGATGAATGCAGAAGAAGAATCTCTACAACAAGCAATCAGCAAAAAAAGTATAGCATACCATTTATAAAACAAAAGTTGACTATCGTTACTTTGACATATATGATCACAGAGACGGACGATTTAAGGACGTCACTTCATCGAGTTTGACAAGCGATTTATAGTAGACGTAATAGATATAAGGTATTTCCTCTTAGTAAATATCAAAAGCGTCGGGTACAGCCAGGTATGCCGACAAAGGAATTAGCCGGCGCGTACAAAGGGTTTTGCGTCTTGCGTCTCAACCCGCCGACCGAATTTCGTTTGCGTGTACTATACAAATATACCGAGTGTAAAAGGAGCATGGTATACCCCCCGTTTTTCCTTTAGTTTTGAAGATAATTAATTGAAATTCAGGATATACTACATACATAATAAGTGGCACTTTTTGACATACAATTGATTTTTTTCACTTCCGGTTTTGCGGGAAGTGACACTAACTTTCGATTTTTAAATGGAACACCCTATATATTATTGCATTTTTGAATTCTGCATAATTTTCTGAATCCAACGATGCCAAATAAGTGACATTTCAAACATCATTTTTTTTAATATAATTTTTAGTTTTCCATTTAAGTGTGCCATGACGGTTCCGATTTGTTCTAAAATGACCCGTGTAATGCTACAAAAATCGAAATCCCGTTAAAAACACTAAATTACGTGATTTATAAGCAAATAAAATTCACCAAAATTGTCTTTGGGGCAAAACTCAATTTTTTCAATTGGAACCATATCGGTACCGTGGTACCATTTATTAGTACTATTAATAAGGAATGTATTCATATATCGTATTAAAATGAGCGATAAATACAAACAAAATTACAGCTAAAAAAAATAAGAAAATACAAATTTGTTCTAATTAAATGCTTTGAAAACAATGAAATATTTAGCTTGTCAAACACTTGTTGGTTTAACGGTGTTTTTAAAAATTTATTAAAATTCTTGTTAATTGTGTTCAAAATGCCACAAATTTATACAAGAGATGAGAAAGTTGACATGTTAATTATTTATGGGGAAAGTAAAAAAAAATGTAATTGCAGCTATGTACCTTTATGGCTGACGATATCCTGATAGACAATGTCCAGCGAAAAATTATATTAAACGTGTTGAAAACCAATTCCGAAGAGAGCCCAACAATGATCCCGAAGAAAACATCAGTCACCAATCAGTAAGCCGAATTTTGCACAAATGCCACTATAAATCTTTTAAATATCAATTGCACCAGCATTTGTACGAAAGTGATTACGAACGTAGGATGGAATATTGCAATTGGATTTTGAATAATAACGTGCAGACAAACAATGATTTTTTGGGACTGATTTTATTTTCAGACGAGTCAAGGTTTACAAATCAGGGATTATTTAACCGACAAAATACAAAATATTGGTCACAAGAAAATCAAAATTTATTACGGGAGGGTATCTTTCAAGTGCGGTTCGGTTTCAATGTTTGGCTTGGAATAATCGGTAGTAGAATCATTGGTCCAATAATATTTGAAGGACCTCTGACTGGTGCCAGATATTTGAGATTCCTGGGAAATGAGATTGAGGACATTTTAGATGAGTTACCTTTAGATTTAGGACAGGGAATGTTTTTCCAACAAGATGGCGCTCCTTCCCACAATTCAAGGATAGTAATTGATTAACTTCAACGGAGATTCGCAGAAAACGTAATTTCGACGAATGATCCTGTGAGATGGCCTCCAAGGTCACCTGATTTAACACCCCTTGATTTCTTTGTTTGGGGTCATTTAAAAAATATTGTCTATGCAACCGCCGTTACAACCCGTGAAGACCTGGAGCTACGAGTAAGACGAGCAATTAATAGCACAACGGCCCAGAAATTGACGAATGTTCTTCGAGAAACAGCTATGTGAGTTCAGAAGTGCATTGACGTTAATGGACAGCATTTTGAACAACTGTTGTAATATAACGTTTTGTGTTAATTTTTTGTATTTCAAAACCACCTTATGTGTAACAAGGTAATTAGAATAAAATTGTATTTTCTTATTTTCTTTTAGCTGTAATTTTGTTTGTATTTATCGCACATTTTAATACGACATATGAATAACTTCCTTAATCTATATAGTACTAATAAATGGTACCACGGTACCGATATGGTTCCATTTGAAAAAATTTAATTTTGCCCCAAAAACAATTTTGGTGAATTTTATTTGCTCATAAATCACGTAATTTAGTGTTTTTAACGGGATTTCGATTTTTGTAGCATTGCACGGGTCATTTTAGAATAAATCGGAACCGTCATGGCACACTTAAATGGAAAACTAAAAATTATATTAAAAAAATTGATGTTTGAAATGTCACTTATTTGGCATCGTTGAATTCAGAAAATATGCATAATTCAAAAATGCAATAATATATAGGGTGTTTCATTTAAAAATCGAAAGTTGGTGTCACTTCTGGCGAAACCGGAAGTGAAAAAAAATCGGTTGTATGTCAAAAAGTGCAACTTATTATGCATGTAGTATATCCTAAATTTCAATCAATTATCTTCAAGACTAAAGGAGAAAAGGGGGGTATACCATGATCCTGTTACACCCTTTGTAGTAGTTTTTTGTTGAAATAAAAAGGATAAAGGGGCGCGAATACCAAACTCATTCACCAGGTATACAGGGTGTAATTAGTTTCATGTCATTAAAAAAACTGGTGGTAGGGAACGACAAGACAAACAAAAAAACCTTATATAACATGGGGTCTAAAGCTCATAGTTTTGGAGAAAAAAAATAAACAAAAATTTCCCTAATTTTCTATAAAATTTTTTGAGAACTGCTGGAATATTGAGGTAGGTTTAGATCTAGATCTCATCTGAAGAAAACTATACTCTAACTCTCCCTTTTGCAATATTTTAGTTACTGTGGGTGTTTCGTTATGAACACACGTCCAACGCCGTTCGTTGTTTTTGTTATTTTTGAATTTCGCGTCATTGTCTATTTATAGTTAAGATTTATTTTATTGACTTACCGTTCAAGTTGTCAAATTCTTGATTACGTACAGACACAACTTACTTGTTTGTTCTTTTTGTATCCCTTTTTGGCTTTTGTACCAAGTTTTTATTTTATTTTTCTTTATTGACAACGTTAGTTGATAGTTCAGTGTTTAGTGTTGAACGAAGTGCGTATGTCCTTAATTCGACGTACCGAACTGTGTATTGATGCAGATGCAGAGATTTTGAATCATTTAGGTAGGTAGTAAGCTTTCAACCCAGGACACTCATTTATGTTACAAATGTTAATAAACCACATTTAAATTTTCTAAAGTATAAACAATCCAATATTTTGTTCCAAATTAAAAAACACACATGTAAAGAAATGCTCTGTTTAGACTTCTATGACCATTATTTGCTTGCAATTGTGCACGAAGAGAGAACGAATTATTTACCTCTTTATAATTGCCTCAGTCACCCTCAGTTCAGTTGCGGCAATCCATCAAAGGCGGTCGATGATCCAAGGCCTTTGCTTTGACACCGCAGACCATCGCGTGTGCCGGCGAGCACTTTTTTATGACAATTTAAAACTTGTATAATTGGGAACTACAAGTCCATTGACCAAGAAAAGCAGTGGTTCTCAATTGTTGTCTACCATAATATTAAAAATGTTGACCTAGATTAGTTTTTTTCAAAGTGCCCCTAGAGGGAAAAGTCATAAAGGTTTTTTGTTTGTCGGTCCCCATTACCAGTTTTTTTTTAATGACATGAAACTGATTGCACCCTGTGTACCTCGCCTGCTTTTAAATTATCTCAAGAGAGAATGAAATTATAAAATTATCAAGGAATTTTACCTGTGCATTAGTACTTAAATCTACATGAATATTATAAATAAATTTATTAAAAAACAAAGGAGATGTAGCACAAATTTTGTTCAGTTAATGAGATCGTTACTAGTATACCTAAATATAGGAAAATACATTAAAATAAAAGAATGACATAAAATGAAGATAAATAAGAAATTAACAGCGATAGTTTTACTTTGTTTTTTTTTCTGGTAATAAAATCAATGTCAAGATTGATTTAATGGTTTATTAGTTGAATTTAAGTGTTTAATTATAATTTGTAACTGGTTTGACTTTCCTATAAACTTAGAAGAATTATTACTTGTTTAGGTTTTAAGTCATTAGGTAAGTATTTATTTTGATCATCATAGCAACAGCTAGCTCTAAACTCCAGCAAAAAATCTTTATTCACCATTGTTTTGTGCGGAATGTCAAGATGACACTTGTAATTTTTTTATGCAAGAATATTGATGCGGAAATTTCTTGCCACATCCTTTTTATGTTTGAATTATTGTTTATAATATAATGTATATATTTGTTTCTCTGGAACTAAACATGAATGATTTTGAGATATGATTTAAACACTAGGTGTATAAAACAGAATTCGGATGACAGAGCTCTCTCTATATTACAATTTATGAGGGGCGTACTCAGTCGCGTTTGTAAGAATACTTTCAATTCTATAATCATAATCGAAGTTTCGCAATTGTAAATAATCACTCTCCATTTACAACATACTGCTGACTAGAGATGGGTTGCTATTTTCATGTCGTTAGCATATTTACGATAACTCCTATGCGTCCGCAATTACTCGCTTCTACCAGTTAGTAATTGCTGTACGACAAAATACACTCCAATCCCTCACAGGGCACAGCGGGTTCAGAATCTGAACGTCTAGCCACTGCACTACCATGGTTACTGACTGCATTGTATTTAAGAGTAATTTTGAGCAGTGGAACGTTTTGTTTACAAAATTTTGAGGTAGGTCAAAGTCGTCCGTTGAAAGCCAGTAGATGGTATGCGAGAAGGGCAAGGAGAACTTTTGCGCCATTTTTGCAATTGAAAATAAATTGCAAAAACGGTGCATGTTATTTGCCCTTCCCAGATACCAGGTACATGGGTGATGATGACGCGCGCACGCATAAAGCAAATACATTTCGCTGTGTCCTGTGAGGGTTGGAGAGTATTTTATGTCGTACAGCAATTATTAACTGGTAGAAACGAGCAATCGAGGGTGTATAAGAGTGATCGTAAATATGCGTTCCGTTATATTGTTTTAGGTACCGTTGAGTTACTCAATGCTAAAATAACTGGTTACTCGTAGCGAATAATGAATGACATGATGTCTGCGCCCTTGTTAAAAACTATTTTTATTGAAAAATCAATAGTTGGTCTTGGGTAGTTTTATTTATACACAAAAAATGTATTTAAAATAAGTGCAAACGCAGTTTTACCAAAATGCTAATTTTGTAATCTATAAATAATATTTAACCAATTTAGCTTTATAATAACATTATAAAATTCACACGTTTCACTAGGTTGGCCGAAAATATACATCGAAGTATACCACTTGGATTGGTTAGGCCGAGCTCATCTTTTCGGTTACGGACTCATCACAGTTCCGACTAGCCCAGGCAGTCATACTTTAGACTGTTATACTTGGAGACCGTTTGGATCACTTAGAGAACGTTTTATTCAATATTTTCTTGGAGGAGGACTCCAATTGAAGTATCCTGACTTAATTTTCTCCTCAGGAGAACGTTATAAGTTATCAACTGAGGCTATGGGAGTGGTTTCTTTAGATATATCAGTGATATTAAGAAACTTTTCTAATTACGGAGTAGAATATCACTAAAGATATGAAGCTTATAATTTTGTTAGTGATATTGTACTGCACTGTTGCGCAGAGGGCACCACCAAACCCCAAAAACCAGACAGTTACTAGTACTAGTACCCCGAGCACTACTGTGGTAACATATGTAGAGACATCAACTGCTCAAACAGAAAATGAAACTGATGTCACAACAGAAACACTGTTAACAACAACTTGCACGGACAATTCCTCATGTTCCCTCACGACCAATATGCCAAAGATCAACGAAACAACAACTGGACCAAAAAATAATATAGCAAGAAAAGGCAGTCGAGCTGACTCTAAGACTTCTAGCGGTAACGAATTCTGTACATGCGATTTACAGGTAATTGCATACAATGTTTATAATTCTCTTCTAAAATAAAAAGTAAAGTAAAATGTTTAAAAATATGTTATGAATATGAAGTGGTTTCTTCTGGGTGTTGCCGTGGTCGTCAAATTTAATTTAACGCTTTGATCATGCCGTCAGCTTCTTCAAAGTGATTCTAAGATTCTGTATAATCTTTCTGAGGAAGCTTCTTAAGAATATTCCAAGACTTTAGAATCTTCTGAATTTGGAAAGGCTGATAGCATGATTAGCGAAATGTCAAAACAAATTCGACGATAGCGGCAATATCCAGAAGAAACCACTTAATTGGACAATGGCCGTGAAAGCTTGCATTCTACTATGTTACTTATGTTATGAATAGTCATGAATGTTATGCATAGTACTTTCTTGCGTATATTTTATTTACCCAAAATATACTTTTTCTACTTTTTAATTCTTTTTTTACAAATCAGTTGTTTTTAAAAAATCGTGGAAGTATCACTTTTACAATTTTGACCTACTCTGAAGTTTCATCCTATCCGTCCCTATTAAACGTCTTCTTCATCCGTCATCTTATATTGACGTTTCTTAGGTCTCTTTCCATGACATCCATGAAGCACAACCTAGGTTTTCTTATGTTGATGCTCCATCAGATTTAGGGGCATAGTTATTCATGAAGTGGCTCCTGATTCCATTCTGAATACGAGTCTGCCCAAGCTTAACCGACCGAGTTTTATCTTTTTGACAGTGTCTTCTACAAATCATTACCATCGACTGCTCCGTATACTTTACTTAAAACTTTACATTCGAAACATATTAATAGATCCTCAGTGCTTTTTGTCAGAGTCCATGCATCAGAATCGTGCATTAATACTGATCGTATCAGGATTTGCTAGAAGCACATGGCGTTTGATTTCTGTTCTTATAATGTTATGCGTATTCATCATTGAACTGAAATAACCAAATTCATTGACAGACTCTGTTTGACTTTGATCAATTTCTGTGTGCATGTATTTGTTTATTTATTTTTATAAATTCATTATACCCATTTAAATCTGTAAAGCTAATATATCTACAAATGCCATGGTTATGGATTTAGAAATGCACACAACATTTTAAAGTAAATAATCCTAATCATCGTCAAGTGCCCCACGTTGGGCGCCAACTTGGAGTACCTGATTGGTGTGATTGATATCAGATTAACAGTTCTTTATAACATTTCAGTAGTTCTGCCAATAATGACTATAGAAAAGTCCACGGCAAATCAAGGTAGAATTCTCAAGCAAACACCGTCCAAAAGTAAGCCACGAACGCCAATAGATGTAAAACTAAAATTTGATTAGATACATTTCCTATTATAGCTGTTTCCAGGGCTTACACGCTTCTTTGGTTGCCGCTTCAGATCTACCGATAATATCTACGTCATCTCGGCAAAGTCACGAACAAGAGCATATAATGATTTTGTTAAATATTGTGCTTAGTGGTTTTTTCTATAGTCAGCTTCAACAAAATAAAAGACAGAATGGTTCCCTGCTGTAGCCCGTTGCTAGTTCTAAAGACTGAGATAAGTTGACTAGAATGCGTATACTATATTCTAGCTTCTTCATTGTGAGTATTAAATACATATAAGGCTTATATGCCTAACTCTTCCACGGCTGAGAGGAACTTTCTTCAGTCAGTTGTGTCGTACGCTGCATATTTTATTTTGCATTTATGACATTTCTCCAAAATTTGCCCGAAAGTTGAAATTTGATCAATAGTAGCTTTTACCAGCTTGGAATTCTGTCTGGTATGTTTTAATCACTCTTTCCGAATCGAGACCAGTAATGACAGTTACTTTCTTGGAACTACTCCGCAACATATCCAAACCATTAAAAAATACCAGTAATAGTACTAAATTATTCAACATTTTTATGATTAATGCTCTAAAATGTGTGTAAATGTAATTGAATTCCTTGGACAACTGATTATGAGATATTTAGTCTCATATAATAGCAGAAGCTTCTATGAAAGAAACTGTTAGTGGAACTTGGTATGAGTGATTTATGTAGTAAAATATACTTGCCTGAAACATTCATTTTGACTTTTAAGTTTCTGAACTCTCTTCACATATGACGTACTTAGCTGCTGAGAGGTATTTGAATCATGTGAGTACTAATAGAATTTGCCTTTTCAGCTTAATATTTGTGATATAAACTGTTGCTGTGACCAAGACTGTTCTTACGAAGATAAGTTAATCTTTCATCATTGTGAAACTGACAATTTGTACTACGATACGAGATACTGTGATTACATGAAATATATTTATATAAACAATACACCATTCGACTGGCACGTTAATCAAAATGGTTTATTCTGTGTTATAAAAAGTAACTTGCCACCTTCTTATACGATACAAAGAAAACATGTAAGTAATGAATATCAATAATAATACCTTTGTGAGTTTGTATAGTTATTTGTTTATTTTAGCCAATATTATCATTTGCTGAGGCTGAAAGAGAAAAACGAGATAAGTTTTCGTGGTCGCATGGCGTTGAAAAGAAAGAAGCGCACTTTAATTCGACAGAATATTTTATATTTGGAAATCACATCTGGATTGTGCAGAAGGACGGGTTAAAGAAGTTTCGTAAGGAATTTCTGAATTAGTAGTTAGAAACCATGATACTAGCAATAACAGATATTTCTCGCCCTCATTATTTCCACTGGAGCACGTGTCACCTCGCGCTCTATTGATTTGCCTAGATGGTGTGTGTTTTGAACATGTTCTTAAATTTTACATTTTACGTTATAATTAAATGAACGATTATGTAATTAATAATGATCGATTATTGACTTAAAATACTTAAAGTTAAAAGAGCAAAAATGGGTGGACAACATTTGTGGTGGTAAACTGCTCTAGAAAATCTAAAATTAACACCGCTACTGCATGAGTTTGGGAACCCCTCTCTATTTCTGGACCTGGTTTAGATGTTCCCTAGACCCCCCTTCGGTCGACGATCATGCTTACCCAAAACTCCGCAGCGACCCAACGTATCTTTTACACCTAATATCGTGCCCAGAAAAATAAAATTTAAATAATTCAATTAGAAACAGGAAGGGTTTCTTTCCGTTTTTTATATGGATTAGAACCAGTGAAATATTTTTAGAAAAATAATTGTAAACAAGCTAATCATTTTACTCTTCACCGATTTACTGCACTTTTTATATACTTGTTGCACATTCTGTAGGATACTCTTCCCAGTTTTTTTGCAAATAATATTAGTTTTAGACATTGTTTAATTACAAAACATAATTTTCTTTTTTTTTAATTTAAGATTTAAGATTTCCTCTATCTAATACTAACTTACTGTCCAAATTTCAATACAATCGAATTTTTCGTTTTTTTAAGTTATTGTGCTTACAAGAAGAGAGACAGACGGTCAGACAGAGAGACAGACAGACGGACAGACAAATGAACGGACGGACATTTTGAAAATTGTTCAGAATTCGATCACCAACACAGTGATCTGAAATTTTTTTCTCAACAACCAATATTACCGGTTTTAGAAATGTGCCGATCGAATGCAATAACCGTGTTTTGTATTTGCGAAAAGTATGATTAACTGGTTCCAGCACCAATATCGTAATATTGCTACCGAGGCACATATGTACCTTTCAATATATATCTAACAAATTATAAAGAAAGAATGATTACTGAAAATTTTAATTGCTTTCGATTTTACAGAAATAGGCCGGTCGTGGTAAAATCAAAATCATCGATTTTAGTCAGAAATTTAAAACAACTGTTTTATTGACTATTCCTATAAGAAAAATTGCGCAGATGGTGACATTAAAATTTTTTTAAAACACAGACCTTATTGTTAAAAACAATGGATTTTAGAGGAAATTCTAATTTTTTTTGTTTTTTGATTTTTTAACGTCGGACAAAAAAAAGTCAAGATATAAAAAATGAAAATTTTATCGATACGCGTCGTTTGAGGCGATCGTTTATTTTTGTACCGTTCAATCGTTATAAACAAATTAACATTTTTTTTTCTGTTCAACAGAAAGTCTTACGGATACTTTATTATGGTCAAAATGTTGCATTTTTTCATAGAATTTACACTTTTTTGTTTCTGTCGATATCTAGCGTATTTTGAAATTGTTTAAACAAATAAGCTAATTTGTTTATTAAAGATTTGCGACTTTCCATGGCATTTTTTGCATTCTCCACCCATGGCAATCGATTAATATTGATAAAAACTACCATTTCTGTGTGTTCTTGCCCCTTTTTTCTTTTTTTACCTAAT
Source organism: Stenurella melanura (assembly GCA_963583905.1). NCBI lineage: Eukaryota > Metazoa > Arthropoda > Insecta > Coleoptera > Cerambycidae > Stenurella > Stenurella melanura. The sequence continues at coordinate 218,332,416 of OY757309.1, read as the reverse complement.
GACCTAAGGAATCACACTCTGAAATATTAGCATGTCATTAAGGCACACCCTTTATAAAAGAATAATTAAATTTAAAACAATTAAGAAATAAAATAAAAATTCATTTAAATGACTCTTTAAACCACTTTGAACCACTTACAGCGCATTTGAAGCAAAGCGCGCTTAGAATTTTATATACATATACAATGTCGTTACTGCCCAAGTCATTCGGAGCGTAAACACTAAAAAATGTACGGCGTTCATAAATTAATTGTTATAAAAGCAAAAAATGTATGAAAAACCCAATGGATTTTTGTAACAATTGAAAACTAGTTAGTTTAATATATTAACTTTATGTTGTCACAAGATTTTATTCAAGAAATTAATTGATAAACAATTGACAGTCATAAACTCTGGTTGCAGTTAACGGATCGAGGTCTATTTTCCTCTTCTTTATTATATTTCATTTGCCGACAATTGCATTTCGATACGACGTTCCTGTGCTGAGATATTTCATTTGTTTACTAAGCAATTTTTTTAAAAACATAGGCGGGGGGGGGGGTAAAAAAATTTAAAAAGGGGCAAGACCACACAGAAATTGTAGTGTTTATCAATATTTATCGATTGCCATGGGTGGAGAGTACAAAAAATGCCGTAGAAAATCGCAAATCCTTGATAAAGAAATTAGCTTATTTGTTTAAGCAATTGCAAAACACGCGAGATATCGACACAAACAAGAAACTGCAAATTCTGTAAAAAAAATGCTACATTTTGACCACAATAAAATATCCGTAGAAAAAATTGTTAATTTAGAACCCTTAATTTGTTTATAACAATTGAACGGCCAAAGATAAAACGTCGCTAGAAGTCTCAAACGACGTGTATCTGTAAAATTTTCATTTTTTATATCTTGGCTTTCGACGCACCCGTTTTCGTTAAAAAGTCAAAAAACATTGAAAAAATTGAGAATTTTCTCTAAAAACCATTGTTTTTAACAATGAAGCCTGTGTTTTATAATTTTTTGAATGTCACCATCGAATTCAGCGCAATTATAGTAATAACAAATGTAGAGACATCTTCGTGTAACTTGAGTTATTAAAAATCAAGATGAAAACCTTATACTTTTCGCCAGTTGACTATTGAAATTTTCATTTAATTATTGAACATTCTACAGATTGGCTTAGCCAAAAACATAGATGCAGTATGTCCAGTTGACTCTCGTCCTCTGGCAGGAGTCGATTCGAGATACGACGATTTCCAGCACGTAACGATTAATCATCAGCTTGTGTTCATGCGTCGTACCACGGTATAAAGACTATACTATGCTGCCGCCCAGTGATTTCATTTTGTACGTACATCTCACTCTTCACCTATAATCCGCACATATTAATAATGCCTTTAACGGGTAAGCATAACATTTTTTCGCATAATGAGTTTTCACAGTGTTGGCCATTATGATGGACATGAATACTGTATCCAAATGATCACGTCAAAACAATTTTTAATCACAAAATTTCGCGATAAATTTGAGAACTCGCGCTTTGATAGCGGTGATTAGTGTACCAATGCAAAGTCGTTACTCTTACCGTGATTATGCGTATTTTTATCATCATTATAATGTATCAGAAAAGAATCAGCACATCGCAGTTGACATTTTAACTCAAAGAATAAAAAATTCCAGAATGCAGGGAGAGCTTTTGTCCTGAATTTTAGCCTCAAATTCGAATACGTTGGGTCGAAAAACACACTCACTCTAATTGTGAAGGATTTTAAGAAAACCGTATTTTAATCGATTTTTCACCTTTTTTAATTTACGAAAAATATTGATGATGAAGCAAATACTACGAATTCGTATTCAGCAAGTCAAAATACATCGGAATAGTATACTCTGCTCATTAATATATGACCAAATTTATTTGTGTGACTGTGTTATTATTACTATGGAAATATTTAGATAAATTAAATTCATATGAAATAAACAGGGAGCGAGCATAGATACGTCTGTCTATACTAGTATTTCGATACGAAAATGCAGCAACGTCAAGCGCGGTTAGTACTTGGACGGGTGCCCAGTCCAGGGAAATACAGCGTTCTCACTCCATGTTCTAACGCGGCGTGTATATCAAGGTATACGTAAAAAGTAGGTAACTTCACGCGGGGGTTACATAGCGGATATGCTATCCTTCGGATGGGATGTAAAGCAGTCGGTCCCATGTCTATTAAATGTTATTCAAGTAAAAAATCCCTGCTCTTGGATAGAGAAGAGGTTCGGCAAAATTTCCGGATTGGGAATAGCTCGTCTCCTAGCGTGGTACAGTGGTCCCAAATCGAGTTTTTTTGGTACAAAAATGGCTAAACAGCGCAAATTTAGCAGGAAATGAACAATTTAAAAAAAAATTAAAGCTCGCCGAAAAACAAATCCTGGGAGCTCGAATTTTGGAAAAAAAATTTTTTTTATTATTTTGAGTTAATGGCCAAAAAATTACAATTTTCAGACAAAAATAGTTACTTCGAAGTATTTTGAATAATTAAAGCTAGTTAGAAAATAAGGTAAAGCAAAATCAGCTGTTAAATTAGACAAAGAAGTGTCAATTGACTACTGCCAAATTGACATTTGACTTAAGTTCCAAATTTCTTTCACAAAACTTGTTGCTTTCAGGTTTTTATATACTTAATATACTCAAGTCAAATGTCAATTGACACCTTTTTGGTCTAATTTGACGGCTGATTTTGGCTTTACTTTATTTTCTAACTAGCTTTAATTATTCAAAAAACATCGAAGCAACTATTTTTGTCTGAAAATTGTAATTGTTTTTCTGGCCTTTAACTTAAAAAAAGGAAAAAAGAACTTTTTTTCCAAAATCGGGCTCCGTTTATTTCTATTAGTGACAGTAAGATTAAGAATATGAACTAAGTGGTTAAATTAATTTTATGATTTATTTTTCTGTACAGTTTTCAGAGCCATGAAAATAAACGACAGTACGCCCATGGCTGATTTTAATCTCAGTGATTTATTGCTCTATGCCTTTTCCAAACAAAGTAGTATTTAGTCAGTAGTTGCCGCCTTATTCTTTCCTATTTTACTGAATTGATGGTCTGTATATCGCAACCTGTATATTATTTTTCTGTGTTTCAGAACTACCAAAAAAATTTCTATCCAATACCTGTATCATCAAAGAAGATATTTTAAACATGAAAAATATAAAACATATTTGCACTCAGACCGACATCAGTGAAGAAAATGAACTTCTTAGTTTTACCAATTATTTTCAGAACATATCCGTAATTGCTGTTCCCGAATTACTAAATATTTCTAAATATAAGAATATTTACCAGGTAAGGCAGAATCTTTCTCAAATCGTCAGCACCTATCTCATTATCCTATTGATATTTACAGGAGTGTCCTAGAAATATCTGCTTGCCGATATTGCCGAAAGTGTGCGACGAAAATTTCAATAACTGTCAAAACCTATCAAAGAACGTCACAAGAATCTTTAATTGCAATTTCGACATAAGACACAACATAAATAACTGCGAGAATGCAGTGAAGAAACTGCAATATAATTTTTACCACAACGGCTCACAAGGCTACACTAAAATTGAATTGCTCGCAGTTCTAGAAGACATATCCTACGAATTTGGAGGCAAATACCTTGAATTCTACCAAGAATTTAATGTCAATTTCTGGTGGACCAACCAAACAATAAACTTTTCCGCGATACTAAGTGGAAACCCCGGTTACCTGATTGGTAAACCGATATTAACTGGAAATCTAGTTAATGTGGGGAGCAATACAAATGTTAGTTTAAAAATAGAAAGATCTTCTAGTGACTACCTGCAAAATTTCTTGACTTTACCGGAAAATGTTAATGGACACTGTATATTAAATAACAAAACTTACTTGCCTATAGAATTTGGTTTTAACTTATTGACTAAGTGCAAATTTAATGGTACAGTTTTTAACCGAAGGAGGTATCTCAATGGTAGTGAAATTTGCAGGGGTATACAAAAAACTGTTTTGATGCTGTGGGGGGTAGATGAGAAAAATAAAACAATCGGGATGCTTGGAAATGCGGATGCCAATATTCCCGAGGAATGGATCAAGATATTGTACAACATAAACTTTGATAAATTATTGAATAAAACCACGGGTCGCTTTAGTTCTTCAAACAATACTTTGACTTGTTTTGGAATAGTTACCAATTTGATTATAGATGTATACCATTCTAGGGTTGATTATAAGGCGTTATTAAATCAAGAGAAAATTTTAGGAGTGACTTATTCCTTTGGAGGATGGACAAACAGGTCTTTATCATATAATAAAGAAAAAAATAGTACTTATTTTGAATTTGATCTGGAGACTCAAGTTGTGTTTTATGATATCTCGGTCGAAAGACAGAAGAAATTTGTCGACCCTCCCAGTTTGGAAATTAAGCTGCCTTATGACTTTTTCTACCCATTTGTAAAAATTGAAAATGGTGTAGATTTGATATCTGCAAATATTTCCTTTTATTTTTGTATGTGTTTACTGATAGTACTGGTTGAATAAATGTTATTTTTCTTGATTTGCTTCAATAATTTCATCTTAGTTTAAAGTTTCCCTTCCACGTTGTTGAAAATCGACTATCCTGGATACACGCAGGACCAACTTTCGTTGGTTGTACATTTGGAATTTCTTTTATTTGATGACGTAAGTACATTGATCAAAGATGGTCGTGGATGAATTAAAAACTACTGACTTAGCTTGTCATTTTTTTCTAATGATTATGTCAAAGTTTTTTAAGTTAAGTCCCACATCGACATCATCTGCAATAATATGCATATCTGTTTTTAGTTCTAAAGATAAAATAATAACAAACTGAATAAAAGAATATTAATGTTCTTATTAATAAAAAATACGATTTAAAGAAATTTGAAATTGTCCCCTGGAATTCTCTGTTCCAATTCCTATAAATTAGGTACAGCTTGTCCAGTTTTGAAATTCATAAGGAAAGACCGACAAAGGAATAGTTTATAATCATAACGTTATAGTTGTCCACACATATTTAAGGCAAATAAAAGAGACCATAAAAACAGGCCATTAAAATATCAAAATCGGTATTTGTACCTGCCGAGGCGGTCCTACAGAGCCATATTTCAAATTTTTGAGTATTAGAATAAACAAAATAATACTTAGAGAATTTGTGTTTTCGACAGAAAAATGACGTTTCTAGTAAATTTAAAAAATCTTACTGTTTTGAGTCAAGATAGTACATTTACAGATTGGTGGACGCATTGCCCGTTCTTCGCGATATTGATAAATTAATTCAAAGTACGGCTCTGCTTATGTGTTCACTGGGTAATTTCCGTAACTATATTTCAGGAAGTTAAGAAATTTTAATTAAAAGAGGCTTGTTTCCGATTATTTCTTATTTTAATTGTGCCAGAACATGCTATACATGAGAACAATGTTGTTCTACGTATTAAGTAATACATTGCATTTATGACTTAACATTTTCTACCAAAATTGAACATGCCCCGCTCTCCCCTCTATACGCAAGCGGCACAGCTTTGAGGTTTTTTATGTGCAGTAAAATACGGAAATGATATATTTTAAGGGATAGTATTAATTTTATTCAACTAATAAAGTGAAAATTGCCAGCTAGTTTACAATATTTTGAGCAACTAATAAAGCATCTAACAAATATTTGAACATCATAATAACTTATAATTTAGCCATAGAAGTAGCAACAAAGCAAAAACCGAATCTGCAAAATATGTTATTGTCTGTTATTTATAATCAACATGATCGGAATTTGGGCGTCATTCCAGGTCCGTACTAAGGTGTAAAAAAATATGCAAAATGAAAAATATTTATAATGAATATTTATTGTCAAAAATTATGTGTTCGTTATTTTTACAATAATAATAAAATAGTAATAATAATAATACTAACAATAATAAAAATAATGTTACTTTATTTCAAACAGCCACAATACAATATGCCTTTGTTACATTTAGCCCAGTTGTCAGAGGTTTTAAGGTGTCACTAAATCTTATAATGCTGAAATTTTCAGGAAAAGTATTTTCTTGATGTAGAATACGATAAAAGAAAGTTTACAACTGTAAGGTAACGGTGACCCCTAAAAGAATTCAAATTATTGGCCGAAATTCGGCTTTTGGCCAATAACTCGAAATATAAAAAAACTGAGAGCACTGGCCGATAGAGGGGGAAATTTCACATCAAAACCGTAAATGAATTTTATTTGTGCGATCGAAAATGTAGGCTCCAGAATTTTTTTGTTTAACGCACGAGAACGAGTTCAACGAAGCTTACATGAAAGAAGAAACATGTGACTTGGATTATTATATTTTGAAGTATAGAAATGAATGTATGTGGAAATAGTATATACATATATGAAGTCGAACATAAAGAGATTTCCGATGGAATCGGTAAGAGCTCTACCATTTCTACAATTCTTAAAATAAAGACCTGGAACTTCCATATATTACTTTTGAAGTATTGTATAAAAAATCCGATATGTGAAAAAAATCTCAAAAATTTATTTTTGAAGATGTACACCTTCAAAATTTCAAAATGTTGAAAAAGTGATAAAATTTGTTATGTATAACTAACCTAACCACCGATTACTCTGGTTTAAATCGTGTTATTATGTTTCTGTAGATGAGATTTTTAAAACTTGAAATGTGTACTTTAAGATGCTTTAAGGGAATTTACCTTAAAAATTAAATTAACCCTTTTTGTTTTACGATATAGAAGAAACAATTTTCTTTGCTCCAAAATTCGTGAAACTAGGGGTAAAATAAACAATAATACCCTTTATTAAAAAAATTATTTAGCATACCGAGCCATCGGACATTTTTATACATTACTTCAAGAGTATTATATGCAAATTCCAGGTTTTTATCTTAAAAATTGTAGAAATGAATTTCATCGGAAATCTCTTTATGTTCGACTTCATATATATACTATTTCCACATACATTCATTTTAATATTTGAAAATATAATAATCCAATAGTCACTTATTTCTTCTTTCATTTAAGCTTTGTTGAGCTCAATTTCATTAATTAGTTCAAAAGTTACGACAAATATAATGTAGCGCGTCCGAGACCGTTTACGCTTCGCGCGCCGTTCTTATGTGTGGTCTTGTTCCATTCTCGTGCGTTAAACAAAAACAAAATCTGGAGCTATAAGATTTAGGGCAGGTTGTATAAAGCACAGTTAAGGCTTAACCAGAGTAGTTGATCAAATTCGTGTTGTACAACAATGGGTTAGCATTAACTGCCCGCGTTAAAGTTCAATTTCTTAACTGCCGAAACAGTTAAAGTGAGGTAACTCTTGAATTATAACCTCAAAAACAAGAATGTTTCAGGTATCAGAAATTACTGAAATCAAATATGTCAGTTAAATTTTACCTCCGGTTAGTTAACTGATCGGTAATGTGATTTTTATACAACTCGCCCTTAGTGATGCCTTGAAACCCATGACGACTGGACTAAATGTAAGATAGGTATTTGTGTATTGTGGCTGTTTGAAATAAAGTAATATTATTTTTATTATAGTTAGTATTATTATTATTATTGTAAAAATAATGAACACACAATTTTTGGCAATAAATATTCGTAATACATATTTTCCATTTTGCGTATTTTTTGCACTATTACCTTAGTACGAACCTGGAATGACGCCCGAATTTCCGATCCTTGATAATCAAACAAAGAAAATGTAATTTGTGCAACACAATTTCAACCTCAAGCAAACGTAAAATACACCTCAAACTAAATAATTAAATAGGTATTAAATTATTAATACAGCTAGGTGTGGATTTTCCAGGACATTTCACGCTTTTATTTTGTCCGAATATTTTTTGCCTCTAAATGTGGAGCAGCATATTTCAGTTTAATTGCTAGATATATTTACACATACTATATGATCGGAGAAAATATGGACAATTGCAGCTACCGTTCATCCACTCATTTTTTTGTTTGTACATTATCTTTCCAACTTGTAAAAAATTCCTTTTAGAATTAATCGAAGGTTTCCTATTGCTCTTCAAATTAAGTGTCTATTACCTGTCCACTTGCTACTAAATAGCTGTCGGTTTCTGTGTCATCGTGTTACACTTTAATCTTTTTCTCCAGCTTTGCTCAATAAGGGGCCATCCATTAAATACACCATAAACTTTGAGGGAGGACGAGGGGGCCCATAAAGTGTGAGAGAGTGTAACAAGGAGGGAGGAGGGGGTCAAACTTTTGTGACATCACATTATTTACATCTACGTATACCATTGTTTTAATTGAATAGAATTCAAGAAAAACCAAAAATCAGAAAATTCTACCTCAAAATTTAAAATGTGAGACGTCACAACGGTGGGGGGGGGGGGTTGACTCGAATATGACAGCCTGTGACATAGGGGGAGGGAGGTGTAGAGAAACCATAAAATTTGCGTGACGTAAGTAATGGATAGTCCCTAAGACGCGTTTGTCCAATAATTTATACTGAACAGAAACACGTGGTAGGTATGCCAGCAGTAATTGGTCGAGTCGTCGCTGTAGGGAATCGACGGCCACATATGCCTAAGCTGTTTCAACAAAATTGTTGCAAAAAAACGAAATAAAAATTGGCAAAGTTAAACAGTTGCTCAGCATATCATAAAACAATTGACAACTTTTACTTTATTAGTTGTACAAAATTTGATGTTCAGTCAGCATTTTTGTTGCCATAATAGATTATAAAACTTACCGAACCGGGGAAGAATGTATAGTCAATTAAATACAAATTTTGTATGTTGAACAAAGTAAGACGTTGTAACCAAATTAGTGGTGCAAATACTTCATAATGGTCAAACAAGATGACTATATATTAGTCCATTTGCTATAGGTTTTGACCTAAAAATAATCGCTAAGCAAACTTTGTGTCCGCTTGTAGTAATTTAGATATAGAATATGACGATAAAAAGTTTGCCAGGATAGGGTAGTCGCTTTGTCTTAAAAATCCCTAAATATGGACCTGAGAAACTAATTGTAGGGGGTGCCCATCGGATTTTAGGGGATGCCAATTCCCTTATAATCTTGCAAAATATACAGAATAGTTTCATTCAGTTAATGTTGGAATTTCTCTAGGGAGCTTAAATCTTTCCAGGAAGTGCCGGGCATCCTCCTGGCTACAAGCCTACCTATATATTGGGGTGATTTATGAACCCAACACCATTTTTTAATTATATCTCAGTAAATATTAAAAATACATCGATTTAATGTATGGGACAAAATGAGAGACGAGGAAATTTTAATTCAGTCGTTGAATCGTGAAACAGCGCGAGCTCTCAGAAAGAAAGCAATACTTTTTTTAATAATAATCAACGCAATAAAACGAAGTAAGCAACATTTTAAAAGGAGAATACCTAAGCTTTCTAATTCATTTATTTCTTAACACACTTTTGATTTATATTACTGAAAATTTAATTTCGAAAAACTCATTTAGAATTCAATTTACCCGTTACGCCATTACATATATTGAATAAAATACTAGGAAAAAAAATCCGGACTTGAAAATCAATAATAATAAAGTTTTCTTTATTTTGCTGGACTGTAAATTAATATAACTATAAAAATATTTAAAAGAGAATTGAACATAACAATTTGTACATAAACAGAAAGATGTATAAATAATAAATCACTTGGATGTTAAAAATAATGCTTCTGAAGGAAAATAAACAAATCTGGAAAAGCAAAAAGACAAGAAATAACAACATAAAATGAAGAAAGAGTCATACAAGAATATAAATGTTGAAAATTGTGTTATATCGTAATTATAATTGAAGAATTTTGGCTGCACCTAACCACCCTATAAGGGTCACTGTATGGGTGAAATTTTTTTAAAGAAAATTGAATCGCCGTAAAAAACTAATCACTAAAACTTATCAAATAAAACTTCTCCGTTGCCTGGCTAATTAAAACCTATTACCTAATATCACATTGATATCAATATTAGATCATACGGTTGAATTAACCAGACACTTCAGTTATTCAAAAAAAAATTTAGTGCACCTATTCCATTAAATCAAATAACTATAACGATACTCTACGATTTTGTATTCGCATTTTCAGCGTTTTTCACATTGTTTTCGAAATATCACGGATGAAATTATTTAAAAATAAAAATTTTCAGAGGTCTTTTGAATTTTTGTTTACAGTGGATACAAAAAAAAATATAACTGTATTTTTTTAAGCTATCACTATCGATTCGTGAAATTATCAATATTCGGTATTATTATCAAACCAGTCTGGCTCATTTTACTTTTAATACTTTATTCAATTACGTCTATACTAAATTATATTTTGATTGCAATATTGTCTGTCTTTTGTTTTACATTACGAAAGTGTCACCACAGAATACGTGTATAGAAAATTGTAAAATATATGATTAAATATGCTGAAGACACACAACCTCCCACAATGATGTCACTATCACTTTAAGTAACAACATTATAAGATTTAATAACTTTATGTAGTAACAAATACCTAGTACGCAAATTTTTCTTCAAAATGAATGTTCAAATTTATGTGTTATGTTCTTATTTTTTCTCTGCATTCGTTATGGTAGTGTCTCAGAACAATATTGAAACAGTTTGCAAATCCTGTGGAGATGTGGTGAACGAATATTGTTGCAGATATTATAAACAATGCTGTGAATGTAAGTATTGCAATTAATCTAAAAAGCAATTATTAGATATTGAATATGATTGTTCTTCGCTAATCTGACTTATTTTTCTAAATAAAAAATATAAAAAATATGATCTAGTTCCTGATGTCATTATAATATATCCGTATACCAAATTTGAAGGGAATATCTCAATTTTATTTTATCAACCCCTTTAATAATGGAGTTGGGGGTGGGGGGATGGAAAATATTATAAAAAATATTGAGGCCTTAGCTTCTAGAACATACATCAAATTTCAAGTTTGTGTACTCTTGCCAGTTTGCTTTACTTATTTTCCCCTATTTACCACTATTTAACCCCTAACTCTTCAACGGAATCATCTTAAAATATAATTTAGTTCCGTATGTCGATATAATACATACGTATACCAGATTTTATGTGAATATCTCAATTTTATGTTATCAACCCCTTTAATAATGTAGTAGGGGTGATGGGGGGGTTGAAAAGTATTATAAAAAAAATTGAGGCCTTTGCCTCTACTACATACAGCAAATTTCAAGTTTCTGTACTTTCACCAGCTTGCTTTACTTATTTCCCCCTATTTACACCTTTAACCCCCCAACCCTTCACCGGATATGTTCCAGATCTCGTTATAATACATACGTGTACAAAATTTCAAGTCAATATCTTAAACCGTTCCGGAGCAAACGTGCGGACAAAAAAAAAAGTAACAAACAGACAGGCCGACAGGCAAAATTTTTTTTTTATTGGTACCCTATTTTGCTTATTTAAGGTATGCCTCAGAGTGTTTAAATCCAACTTTTTAACCGCGAATCTGCTTTTCTATTTAAGTAATCAATGTTAGAACTCATCTCGATATTTCATGATTTTCTAAACCAATTTCAAGAAAAAAAAATTTGAAATTTTGTTTACGATTACTCTACTTCAAATCCACTACGTGGATGTGGAAGTAAAAATAAACGGTTCAAATCTCCAGTTTTGGCGAATGGCACCCTGTATATTTTTTACGTGCTTTCAGATAGAGCTTCAACAATTTCATTTTTTTATTCAATTTTGATTTTCAAAAAACATTATAAAAGGTAGTCAAACCTCTGTCAGATAAGATTAGAAATTATACAATAGTGCTATTCAAAATAAAGCGGTTAGTAGTATGTACCTCCGTTAAAATCTGAGGTATCATTTTTTTACCTAGTTAGGTCAAAAAATGTACTATTATGCCAAATATCCTGGTTCTAACATCAAATTTGTTTTTATATTGAAAAATAAAGAGGGGGGGGGGGGTACCTGGTCTTATGGGCATCCAGTATATAAAAAGTTATGATTTTATTTTTTTGAGGTGTATGCCATTTCCGGCTAAACTGGAAGTGACGTTTCAAATTTCCATTGTTTAATTCTCATTAATATTTAATTTAGAAAGAGAATCCAGCATTTTGAATTATTCATGAAAATTATTTTTTTGTCCATTACTTTTCTTCGGTGCTCAATAATGATTATTTCTTAGCAGCATCGGGATATCCTCGAAAACAACTACGTTAGAATGGAATTTGAACCACAAAATCTCAAAAACTGTCGAAGACACCTTATGCCTGTTATCTTTTTTATATTTTTCAGATATTATTCCTTCCGGATGTCCAACCCCATCTAGTCCAGAAGCAAAGGCGAACTGTCGAAATCCCTTGAAATGCCGAAGTAATGCAGAGTGTCCTTCTTATAGAAAATGTTGTCCAACATCTATTTGCGGTGGCACTTGTGTGAATTTGATTTTTACGGGATACAAATATAAATAAATATGTACAGAACCTCAACCAATCGAATCGTGTCTGTCAGACAACCGTCATCTGACCTAACTTATTTAAAACAGTTTATTAATTTTGGCTGAAAGGGCCAAAGCCAATTAATTGGAAATAAATTGTTTTATAACATGTGTTTATACTTCTTTTTTATTTAGCTATTAATTAGTAATAAGATTATATTATCATCTTAATCAAAATATTCTGTCTTATTTAAGACCGTAAACAAGGAACAATATAAACATGGGACATTGCTCGCAAAAATATGAGAAAAAGGGCAACTGTTATGACGAATTAAGCATCAACACGATCTAGTACAGGTATCTTAAATTATAAAAAATATTAAAAGTTATTTCTGTAGGTATTAATTTAACCAAATGCTCTTATAGGTACGCATTTTCACCAGGGCTGTGGAGAGCAAATACAGGCGGGTCCGGGGGGATAAGGGGTCCAACTTACGGGCCCCTTATTACTTCCACGTGGTGGATGTCGATTTTTGAAACACATAAAGCTTCGTCTTCAAGCATATTTTAAGGAAAATATTTTAAGGAAAATTCATTATATCAAATATCAAGATTATCCGATTTGCATGCAAGAGTAAAGAAAATATCAGTACTTTTCGTAAAAATCTCTCCTATTTATGTGAGACTTTTTGTATTTTATATAAAATCTAGAGTCGAAGTGAAGTAGTAGTGCATGTTGCATACAATTTTTATTTTTCAAAAATTTTCGCCTTCACAGGCCGAAGCACAGGACCCTTCAAAAGTCCGGGCCGGGAGGAAATCCCTCCCCTGATTTTCACAAAAGGGATAGCTTTTAAGAATGATAAAAGTTTAAAAGAATTATGTGCAAAAAACATTATCTGATATCTGTACTCTTAGCATCATATTACTATACGTATTCTCCATTGGAACTTACCTATTGGATTTAAATTCCTCGAGTAAGACACTTATATTGTATCAGTTAATAAATGAAAATAAAAAATATTCGTCTACTCTCGGAAACTAAAGTCACAAAACGTTTGAACAGTATACAAAGTAAGTATTTTTGATTCACCAATATCGCGCCTTTTATATCTTGTCTAAGGAGCCAGAGGTGGAACACCCCTAATGCTTTTTACCCCCAAATTTTGATATAAATAAATTTTTCAAAATCGAGGTGACATTTGAATAAATGTAAATGTCAAGTTTGACAAATAACAAATGATTAAATGAAAACCGCTGCCTAAGGAATCACTACTTCCACATCCAGATTTTCTATCCAAGTCGCTTTAAAGGGAACATCTTGACTATATTTTCACTCTAGTACCTATATGTGGAAGTTATTGGTCATAGAATTTTAAAAATATTTGGGGCAGATGTCAAAGAAAAACTTAAGGCGTTAGGAAGATCTCTGAGGATTTGGCTTCTAGCATATACACCAAATTCCAAGTTTCTGTACTCCTACCAGCTTGCTTTACTTATTTTTCCCTATTTACCTCTACTTACCCCCCACTCCTTCAACGAAATCATCTCAAAATATAATCGAGTTTCAGATGTTGTTATAATTTAATATATATTTACGTGTACCAAATTTCAAGGGAAAATCTTTTTTTTATCAACCCTTAATAATTAAGTGGGGTGGGTGGGGAATTCAAAAATATTATAAAATGAGGCCATTGCTTCTAGTATATAGACCAAATCTTAAATTTCTGTACTCTTACCAGCCTGCTTTACTTATTTCCCCCTATTTACCCCTACTTACCCCCCAACCCTTCACCGCATAAGTTCCAAATACAATCCAGTTCCAGATCTCGTTATAATACGTACGTGTACCAAATTTCAGGTAATACTTTAAATACCATTCCAGAGAAAACGTGCGTACAAAAAAAGTTAAAGACTGACAAACATATAGACATTTTTTCCCTCAAATTTAAAATCTTTGACGTATCGTGACATTCTAAACCTATTTCAACAAAAAAAAATGATTTTTTTTTTACGATTTCTATACTTCCATTCCACTATGTGGATGTGGAAGTAAAATGAATATTATTACTTATGAACATTTCAAAGTTATTGATTTAACAGAATGCGCTTTAGAATTCAGTAGTAATAAGTAGCTCGGTTTGTAATAATGACTTATTGACAACAAACTCATCTGATTATTATCATTTGATTCGTGATCATGATGTAGGGACTTGCTGCGGGTGATTTGAGAACCAAAAATCACTTTATCAGACACTCTTTCCTAACAGACTTCTTCCTAACAGAAAAATGTCTGTCTTTGTCCCACACTAGGTACTAAAACCAATTGTTCTCGAAAACGGTGGCTTCATTCATGTCGAGCAAGAGTTTTTTTTTTTTAATTGATCAAAGAATTCAAAAATGTCTTCCAAAAATTGTTTCATGTCAAAATTTTGCGATAAAACGCATTAGAGATGTTGCACCCCTGACTTCCTAGACAAGATACGAAAGGAACCACACTTCTAAATCAAAGATATTTGCTTACTGTCATACTATCCTGCACTGTCCGAAAGGGAGCGCCCTAGGAGGATAATTATAGGTGTTTCAAGTGTTATTTTGATCCGAATTATAGTCCCCAAAATAAGGCCCCTACTTCTGGGGTACCCTGTATATACCGTGTCCAACTTAATTGACAGTTTTATAATTGATAGCTGTTATTAACGATGGTTTTATCCATAACACAGGCTTAAAGTCATGCCTGCTTGGAACAGAAAGAACAATTCATATATGACATTAAGTAACTAACAAAAAAAAATTGATGGGCTTAGAAAATTGTAGAAGAATTTTGGGCTGGTCTAGGTGTTAAATTTTCTGTAATAAAAGAAAGAGTATTATGGGCAGCTTTACCATTGCTCATTTTTTGTTAAACTGGATTTTCTGTCTGTGGTAAGAAGATTTTGAGAAAATGTAATTCAGCCTTACTGTCTTAAAAATCAGTACCTACTTATGATAATATAATCTCCAACAATGCTTTTAACTAACTTTTATATTTATTAGAATATCTACAGAATATAATTTAATATGTATACTGTGCAAGTAAATTGCTGCTTCACGTCGCGTCTGTCTCTATTTCGGTCTATAAAAAAATTAAATGTGAAATCAATCTCCATTATCCCCCCAGATTTCTAGATTTGGGAAAATTACATATGAAGAAAGATATACGTGACGCGTTCTTGTATTTTTTTCCGTTCCTACCTACCCTGAACAGAGAAAGAACTTTTATCACAATTATTTTGTTCTTTTCTATTGCAACCGAGCAAATAATTATTTCTACACTTCCACCTCTATAATAATAATAATCATTGTGTGTACTGCTGAACTTACTGTAAAATTTAAACTAATTTTTAATTTTATTATCTTCAATTCAATAAGATTTTTCGTCGGCTTTGTTTCTTATAAGCATTTTGAATTATTCAAATTTTCTGCTTTGATATTTCATTAAAGATACCCCCCACTGTTTCTTCCTTCAGTATTCTCATCGTATACAATAGAATTTTTTGGCATAGTGAAAAACTGTGGATCAAGGATGGGCTTAAGATCTAAATATTTAGAAAATCGATCGATAGCAAAAATTTTATAGATACAGCATATTTCCGTATTTCAGGTATTATTATTTCTATTACCTAATCTCTCACAAGTATTCCACTATATGTTCACACCATATTGCACAGAGCCCGGGGAAAATATCGCAGCTAAATTTCAAGTTCAAATTCATATTACATTGAAAAAAACCGCTGCCTAAGGAATCACTTCTTCCACATCCAGATTTCCCATCCAAGTATTATTAAACGAAAACATGTTGATACCTACTATATCTGACCTCCAGAATGAGGAAATTTCTTTTTCTAACATAAAATCCGACATTGGTTATGCAAGGCACCAAAAACTTCTAAAATGAATTTATTTCCAAAAAAAGTTATAGTAGTGCCGAAAAGTGTTGTCAGCAGAGCAAAGAATCAGCGACATTCTGGTCAAAGGATGGTAGCTGTTATCTAATACTTAAGCGGCACCTCGTTCTACTATACAATCCCACATAATCGAGAGAAATATATTAAGTTTTATCCGCCTACCAGAGATAAAAACCACGAAAAGGTCATTACGTGTAAATGGTACAATCGACTAAATAGCATAAATATCTGAAAGGGGGCTTTTATACCTAATAAATTTGTTAGACTTAATTTGTTATAAATAATTTTTGTCATGAAAATGCACTTCATAACACCTCCTTGATTTTTGTGAAAATGTGAAGTTTAAGATCTCTTCTATCTATTACAACTTTTGTCTGCCTGACAATTTTTGTTAATTAATTCCTATAATATTTCGTTTTATTAATTAATGATTTTAATAAAAGTACGTTTCATACCACCTCTCTTTTTTTTTACTAATATTTTGAGATCTCTTTTATGCATAAGAATTGGTCTGTCAGCTCGCAAAAAAGTCTAACGAAGACTAGTGTACCGCCGGCGTTAAATCGTGCAGCACACAGTACTGGGCTTTAAATGTGTTTTCAAGTTCAAACAATAAATTAAAGGATTTGAATACTTGTGCAATTGTTTCTCATTTTCGTCGTATCATGATGTTCTTTTTCACAATTTTATTTTTATTATTATTATTATCCTCATTCTAAAACCTCAGCTTTTTGCTGGAGTCTTGTACATTCCAGGGAACAATTTCGTCTTATCCTGAACTGTTTAAAAATGTTCTGTCTTATTATTATTATAATTTTTTTATATTAAAAGAAATTTAGATATCTGTTTTTTTACGGGGGTTACTTATAATTGAAAATAACAATGAAATATTAAGGCTCACGGGCCACCTCTAAATATTTATTTGCCCGCCCTTAAAACAGTTTCTAGCTACAGGCTTGTTGACATACCTTGTATCATGTAAATGATCTCTTGGATAAATAAATTATTATTAATATTGTCATTCTAAAGCTATTTCAGAAAAAAAACATATTTTTTTTACGATTAGTGTATCTTTTTTTTGTGATATTGTAAAGTCGAACCTCCCGAAACTTGTGATGACTAGTGTGGGTGACTCACTGGTGGTGGAGGGGGGGGGGAATTCATATGTAAAGATACGGGAAATAAATTTTTCGGATATAACTCGCTTAGTTTGATTCGGATCGAAAAATTATATGGGGTAAAAATAAAGGACTCGCAAATGCTCGTAAACTGAATTTTCATTCGTCGAAATCGGTCCAACGGTTCTCGAGATATTGCAATTTGAAGGTCCGGTTTTGAATATGGATTTTTCACTGCGGCGGGAACGTATAGAGAGCCGTTTTCGCGTCTTTTGCGGAGAAGAAAGAGACTTAGCGACTTGCTATTTTTTTCCTCAGTAGATAGGCGGGTCCAAAGTACTGTATCCAAATTTCAAGTCGTTAGGTCGATTAGGAGGGGTGGAGAAGGGGAAAACTAAATCAAATTGAAACTGCTGTAACTTCCGCTACTTTGGCCACATGTCGCCTAGGAAACGCGACGTTATGTATTAAATATTCATACTTCAACGTTTTATCATTTGATTATAATTTTCGGCATAAGTAAACAAATGGTTGTGGAAAAAACGATTTTTAAAGTTTTTTCTTTTTAGCAAAAGTCATTTTTCACCAGGAAGGAAAGGGGTGGGAGAAGACATTTTTTCGCCATCGGATGCGGAATTCTTTTCTTTTTGATTTGGGCCTGGCCAGATTGCGATCGGATGATTAGAAGGAGGGAGGGGAGCGCAAAGCTATTAGCCACTAGAAGGGCAAGGGAAAGAGTTAGGGACTTCGGGCTGGGCTCATTATCAAGGGCTCTTTCGGTCTTTTTATAAAAGAAGTTGAAGAGGTCAAAATTCCCCGAAAAAATCGCATTCAGGCACTAGACGAAATGAGCAAATCCGTGAAAATCCACGACAAGCGTGTGTCAGTTGATCCATTGCAGATGTTCCAACGACAAGCGTGTGTCAGTTGATCTATTGCAGATGTTCCAACGCATTTGTCTCTTGAAAAGAAGCTATGAAGACTTGGAGCAATCGTTTGAGTACGAACTGGCTCCTTACCCGTTGTCTCTCTTCAATAGTGTGGGTATGCTAGAGGCAGCCAAAGCAACTCTCTATGATTTTTTCAATGGTCGAACCTCCACAATTAAGCAATCCAATATATGTGGTCGATGGTGGTTTCTTATTACATCGGGTTGTGTGGACAAAAGGGTTGACCTTCGACAAGATTGTAGATTCATGTGTCAGATACGTCGAAAGACATTATCCTCCTGAAGCCGTTCTCGTTTTCGATAGTTATCCCGACCCAAATGTTTGTACGAAGAACCCGGAGCGTCTAGTACGGCTGCAACGAAATGGGTGTACCGACTTCGTCTTTATCGGTAATAATTAACAAGATAGGACAGTCAGACGGAGAAGACGAAATAGACGAAGACAGTTGTGAACTCCAAGTTAAAGGGACACGACATGCAGCGGAAACCGTTTCGGGATTTGTCGGGTACGCACTGAATTTGACCAAGCTTACTAAAAGACAGGTTGGCTTATTAGAATCGGCAAGTGCTAGGTCACGTGTAAACCTCAATGACAGCCGCATGTAACTGTTTTTCTTCATTTTGTAGGAAAAAAAAAGTTTCAAAATTATCCTGTCATTGAATAATTCTATCCTAACTAAATAGATAACTAACATGAACATAGGAATACTTTATCTGACATATATTACGAAGCAACCTGTTTGTTTAGTGACCTTGGGTTCTGGCTGTCAGCTGAATTCGGTCGTTCTATTAGAACAGTGTTGTCGATTTTTCACTACTGGCCTCTCTCTCTTTATTAATTCTCTAATCTTTGCCAATACTATAGTACGACAGAATTTTTGCATTAGTAAGAGAGAGTGAAGAGTAGTGGGAGCTCTAGGATCCCACTCCGGCGGCGTCTTGCAATGGCGGCCCGTGAAATTTTGGTAAACTATAACTTACTAGTGGAGCATGGGACCCATGCCAAACTTTAATGGATCACTACCACGGCCAAATAAAGACGTTTTGTGGAAAAAATATTTGGTTGGAATTTGCGAAATTTTTTTTTCAAAAAATGCAGTGCCTCCCCATGGAATCTGGAAAAGTACTTGTAAAATATCTATAGTGTATTTTTTTCTCGAACAAGGAAGAAAATATAAGGACCCGTTTTTAATTTGATCAAAAAGTCTTCATTTTTTAAAAAGTTACATCATTTTGAAATGTTATAAATTAAATATCAGTGTAAAATAAAATTTCAAACTGATGTAACTTTACAAAAAATGAAGATTTTTTGATAAAATTAAAAACCTATCCTTATATTTTCTTCCTTGTTCGAGAAAAAAATACACTATAGATATTTAACAAGTACTTTTCCAGATTCTAGGGGAGGCACTGCACTTTTCGAAAAAAAAATCGCAAATTCCAATCAAATATTTTTTTCCACAAAACGTCTCCGTTTGGCCGTGGTAGTGATCCGTTAAAGTTTGGCATGGGTCCCATGCTCTATTAGTATGTTATAGCTTACCAAAATTTCACGGGCCGCCACTGGCGTCTTGCTGCACGGATGCTGAACTGCCGCTACCAATGTTACCAAGAGGTCAAAACGAAATTAGTGGCGAAACTTGATTGCATTTCCTGGCAAAATTTCGCAATATTGTAATTAGAGCCCACAGGGTAGTAACATATGCGTATAATTCTGAAGGAGCTGCGGGTGAAATTAGAATATTATTTGAATATTTATCTCAATGATTGCAATTTCAAAGAACGGGGGGTAATTCCTTACATCATTTTTTACCTCGTTTGCAATTTCGAAATTTCGAGGGGGGAGCCGGGGAGGGGGGGTCCTTGCGATACATTTTTTTACCACATCTTTGCAGTTCATATATAATATTAATTTAAAAAAAAATGGAAATTTGTTCGAAATCGACATCCCTAACAAGTCATTCCTGGCATTAGGTCAATCCTGGCAAATTTACTGGCAGAACTCTTTATTCCTGGCAAATTCCAGTAATTACTGGCAAAATGGCAACACAGGCCGCTACGTTTTTAGAGGTGTTTCAAAATCTCATGAGCTGTGACCTTCATATGCGCAGAGGCAAAATCCCTCTCGTGGACTCAGCTACACTTCTTAAAAATATTAGATTTATTGTTACAATTTGTCTCGAGCTCTTGTTTATATATACAGCAAGGTAGCTGTCAGTGCTTTTAAAATACACTTGTAAACCCAGAACAAACTTTGCCTTTTGCGCATTTCGCGGTTCACAAGATTCTGAAATACCTCTATAACTGTTTCACGTGCGCGTGCAGGCCCCAATGCAGTTAGAGCTTCGTGGTAAAAAATTTTTGAAAGAGAAAATTGATTGCCCTTGAAAATGAGCTCGGCCCGAAGTCCCTAACCCTTACCCTTGCCCTTCTAAGGGTTAAACACTTTGCGCTCCCATACCTCCCCTTCTAATCATCGGATCGCCACCATGGCCGGGCTCAAATCAAAGAGAAAAAAATTCCGCATCTCATGGCGAAAAAATGTCTTCCCCCACCCTTTTCTTTCCTGGTGAAAATTGACTTAAAAAAATAGTTTTTTCACAACCATTTGTTATTTATTTATGCCGAAAATTATAAACAAATAATAAAACGTTGAAATAGGAATATTAATACATACATACAAACATGTCGCGTTTGCTGGGCGAAATATAGCAAAAGTTACAGAAGTTTTAATTTGATTTTCGTTTTCCCCTCCTCCACCACCCCTAATCGACCTAGCGACTTGAAATTTGGACACAGTACTTTGGACCTGACTATCTATTGGGGTAAAAAGTAGCATGTCGCTAAGTCGCTTTCTTACCCGTAAAAAACGCGAAAACGTCTCTCGGTACGTTCTCAACGCAGCGAAAAATCCGTATACAAAACCGGACCTTTCAAATTACAATATCTCGAGAACCGTTAGACCGATTTTGACGAATCAAAATTCAGTTTATGCGCATTTGCGAGCCCTTTGTTTTTACTCTATACAATTTTTCGATTCGAGTCAAACTAAGTGAGTTATGCCCGAAAAACGGATTTCCCGTATCTTTACATGTAAATTTCCCCCCTCCACCACCCGTGAGTAGCCCACACTAGTCACCCCAAGTTTCTGGAGGTCCAACTTTTATTTAAAAAAATTAGTTTTTTTTTTAAAAACGTCACTTCCAATGATTTTGCGTGCCAGATCGACCACACTATACGTGGATACGTGAATTAATAATAAGGTCAAAACCTTTTGAAAAAATGACATTTTCACATTTGCAACCATACAGATTTTGAAAAATATTAAATTTAAACAACATAGAGAAAGAAAAGTATTAATTGCCTACCTTTATAGTCTTGAATATTTAGCTTCGTTTTACGTAGGTATCCAAAAATATGAACGCAAGCTTCTAGGTACCGATCTAGCTAACTCTTGATTTGGCCGCCGCAGTCGAAACAGGAGCTAAAATCTGAATTTGTGGCGCAAGTGTGCAAGCAAACCTTATTTTACTAGACTGTTTTATTTATGATTTAAAAATTATTTTAATTGTTTTTACATACGCAAATCTTGAAATGGTTATGTCATAGGTAAAATTATTTATATAAATATAAGTATGATCATTTTCTGAATCATCGTGTATTATATGTATGCGTAGGTGTTTAAAACAAAGAAAATGACCAATTTATTTAACAAGTTAATTATAACTAAGCATAAACAATAACAAAAATTATAAATTAGTTAAAAATATAAATGTTGGAACTGACAAACTTGTAAGTAGGTAGGTAGTTTCAATTCTTGTAAACGTCGTTTGATATCACTAGAATTATTACTCGATAGTTTAAGTCTGGCTCTAGCTATCCTTGTGCTTAAGTACCAAAGTACTATGACATCGACTTATATACCTACCTGTATTGTTAAATTACTAATTTTAATTTAAAGGTGAAGTAGGTAGGTATTTGTTATTGCTACATTTTAAAATATATAACTAGGTATATATCTGTGTAATCATGGATTTATATATTATTATTGTTATCTCAAGTATATAAAGAACGAAATAAATAACACTACCTACTTACTATCCCCCTTCTCATCTCATCTTAAAACATTGAACGTGAACTATTAATCATTGAGTGCGCATACTCAGTTTTCCGAGTTAAGAATCTCAAAATGGCTGACACTTGTTGGTCTCGGAATCTGTAAGCGAATATTTCGATACGAATTTAGTGTTTTTTTTTTATAAAACTCTCCTAGTTTGGCATTAAGTGTTAGTGATATGTGTGTTTATTGTTTAAAATTATCCTTCGTCTCGACGCAGTAATGTTATTTAGTGTAATCAATAGAAATGTGTGCTGCCGTGGACTTTTGTTATTTACAATTGTGTGGTGTAAATATTGGATTATTTTAGACCGTAATGGATAATACAAGCCCTACATTAACAGACAGGTAAGGCTTCGTTACTTTCAATTAATCAAGTCATTGGAAATAAATGGATAACCAGGAATAACAATCTAAGGGCGCTACGCTAGGCAACACCTACGTCAATTTGTATTCATCTACCTATTTCTTATGTCAGTGCGTTACAAAAACATTCGTGTGTCTGTGATTGACTCTTGTTACGGTATTGTTTAGAATTATGTAGTAACTCCCATTTGTTTTAATGCAAAATGCTTCAAGTAACTTTTTCGCTCTGTTTAATTCTGTAAATTCAGGTATTCTTGTATCTTATATCTATTACCGTCTGTCGTGTCGAAATAAAAATATCTACTGAGCTTTGGGACTTTGTTTATAAAAGTAGGCGTTGTTTTGTTTAGAAGAAAATCATTGTGTGTTCAGAATGAGAAAGAGTTGGTCTTTACTAGAATACAGTTACATACTTCTTATATACAATGTCAATTCTTTGGTATTGAATCACAGAAATTGTCAATTCTTTATGTAAATTTTATACAGTCGAGGCTGTGTTAAATTCAGTTATACCTGTGATATCATCAACAGGTAGGTAGCTGAAGGAAAATTATAAACAAACATGTCCCTCTTGACCTTTGGCCAAAAATATGGTTACCTACTTCTCCATGAAGAATTTTAATTTGAAAAAGCTGTATTAATCACATTAATGCAGCTTTAGTTTAGTCTGGCTTCATATAGCGACTATTCATTGATTAAATTACCATAAATTGTGCAATTTAGATTAATATGCGTAGACTGCTAGCTATAATTAAATATCGAGTCAAATGTCTTAAAGTATTATATTGTATACCCGAGTGTATACCGTGTGTACAGTCGTAATCAGTAAAAGGTTTCCAAACTAAATCAATCGGGTGGTAAATCTGTGTTGGTATACAGGGTGTTTCAGTTAAAAGTCCCCAGGCCATTATCTCTAAAATTAATGGCAGATGATTGATACCAAAGAAAGGTTTAAATAACGGTGATTAGAATTTTTCCTCAACAGCACACAGAGATGGCGCTGCGATGCAAAACTATTTTTTGATGGCTGGAACCTTGAAACATAAGTCATGTGATTAAACAATAATTTGTGAATAATTTTGGTGGTATAGAGAATTTACAAAAAACAAGCCGTTTTGGAGTTACATGAGTTTCTTTCATTAATGCCAGTACACGTGAATTTTGATAAATCCCTATAATTTATTTATTATTTATTATAGAATATTGGTTACCAAACACTTTTTTTCAAGATAAGGAAAGTGATATAATACACTATCATAAAATTATGTTTACCACTTCCGGCCAAACCGGAACTAACATGATGAACCAATATCCATAAGTTCCTACATATTACATTTTTTTTTCTAATAACGCTTCTAATAAAACGGCTCCCAAAACTTAAAGTAAGTAAGACAACAAAGAAAATACACACTAATTTAGAATGGTAATGAAAAATCTACTTAAGAGATATTACTTAGTAGGCTTTGATTTAATTTTAAGTTTGACAGTTATTAAACAAAGTTTGTAGTTGGTGCATTTCAATCATAGTTTCAAACAGAAATAGTGTACTTAGAAACAATTCAAAGCAAATTAATCCAAATAAGGCAATAAAAAAAAATGAATTTAAAAAATGGTTAGATACACCAATGAAGATAAGTTAAATATGATTTTAATATACGGTGAATGCAAAAGAAATTCCCGACAAGCAAAACGATTGTTTTGTTTACGATTTCCAAATAGACCTACACCCGATAAAAAAACATTTATCATGCTGTTTAAAAATTTAAGAAACTGGGGTAGTTTTAAGAAATCTATTCGTAACAGAAATAGGCCAGTTAGAAACGATGAAAATACAGCCTTGGTGTTAAATAGTGTTGTCAACAATCCTCAATGTTCTCTCCGGAAATTGGCATAGCAAACTAATCTGTCGATATCTTCGTGCCATAGAATATTAAAATCAAATAAATACCATCCATACAAATTAAAATGGATCCATCATTTAAGGCCTGGTGATTATGAACGAAGATTACATTTTCTAGCTGAATTTTTAGTTCTTTCTGAAGAATGCCCAAATTTTTTAAAAAATGTCCTCTGGAGCGATGAAAGCCGTTTTCACAACAACGGAGTTGTGAGTAAACTGCCGATACTGGTCACAAAATAATCCTAGATGGATGAGAATGACCCGAAATCAGGTAACTTTTGGAGTTAACGTGTGGTGTGGAATATTAAATTCATATATTATTGGACCATATCTATTCCATGGGACTTTAAATGGAAGAAAATATGAGATATTTTTGAGAAATGTATTGCCAGGATTATTAGAGACTATCCCTCATAACCAGGAGAATATTTGGTTTCACCAAGATGGTGCACCACCCCATAACTCAGTACTAGTCAAAGATTGTCTTAATGAAATGTACCCTCAGAGATGGATTGGTACTAATGGAGTAGTCAGATGGCCAGCACGATCACCTGACTTGACTCCATTAGATTTTTACCTTTGGGGGTATTTAAAAAGTGTAGTGTGCATTGAACCCATTGAGGATATGGCCGATTTGTATAATAAAATATATGCAAGTGTTGCTGCTATAAATAGACATACGTTACAAAAAGTTTGCAATGAAGAGTTACTGAAACGGTACAATATGTGTATTCATGAAGAAGGGAGAAATTTTGAACATTTAATATAATAAGTACCTACTAATAAGAAAGAAATTAGTTTAATTTCATTTTTAATAATATTTCGATAGTTTTTAAATGTTTGTTCATAAAACTTTTGTTTACGTTCTTTACTGAATTGTTAATATAAATTTAGCCCATTCTAAATCAGTGTGTATTTTCTTTGTTGTCTTACTTACTTTAAGTTTTGGGAGCCGTTTTATTAGAAGCGTTATTAGAAAAAAAAATGTAATATGTAGGAACATATGAATATTGGTTCATCATGTTAGTTCCGGTTTGGCCGGAAGTGGTAAACACAATTTTATGATAGTGTATTATATCACTTTCCTTATCTTGAAAAAAAGTGTTTGGTAACCAATATTCTATACTTAATAAATAACGAGGGGTGAGCCACTCCGGCATTACGTGTATCAAATTGGCTCACATTACCTCGCATTACTTCACATTACCTTGGCAATACATTGCATTACCGTACATTATCCCGAATTACTCTACAATACTTTGCATTACGTTGCATTACTTCACATTACGCGACATTACTTCAAAATACTGTATTATTTTACATTTTTGTTTCTTTGAGGGTTTCTTTTTATCATTTCTTAGCTTCATTTTCCACAATGTTTATTGACACACCGATTTTCGTGCTAATGTGAACGTGCAGCGACGGGTTATGCATATCGGGCATCATCCGATTACCCATAAATATGTTTAAAAATTAATTATTATTTGTTTGCTTATAATTGTATTGAAACATGTTCTTTATAGGATTTGGCAAACAGCAGAAAAAATAACTATCTATAACTAAAAGAAAAACTTTGTGTAGAAATATTAATGAAATCTTTGCATTCTTTCGATAACCTGAATTCTGGTTTTGCTAGCAAATTGAAATCCTAAAATGAATTTTTCTAATTTCTTATTTAACAATTCTCATTATACCACTAGCATCCACACAATCCACTACGGCCATGCAGATTAAACTAGTATCTACATAACCCCATACGATTATGAAGATTCAGTTAAAATGAGAACAAAGGCCTAAAATGAATTTATTTATCTACCTTGTCTTAAAAATTTTTCATTCTAATGGATTACATTTTCATGAAATCTATCATTCTGTTTCTTGGAGATGCTTAGCCTTTGAAACGTTTTTCGCCCTAATTCTGGAGCTCATCAGAAAGACATAAAGCCGCTCATAAAGATGTTTTAAAGGTTAAGCATTTCCAAGAAACAGAATGATTTCATGAAAATGTAATCCATTAGAATGAATTTTTTTTTAAGACAAAGTAGATAAATAAATTCATTTTAGGCCTTTGTTCTCATTTTTAACTGACTGTGTGGATGCTAGTGTTAGAATGAGAATTGTCGAATAAGAAATTAGACAAATTCATTTTAGGATTTTAGTTTGCTAGCATAACCAGAATTCAAGTTATCGAAAGAATGCAAAGATTTCATTAATATTTTTACACAAAGTTTTTCTTTTAGTTATAGATAGTTATTTTTTCTGCTGTTTGCGAAATCCTATAAAGAATATGTTTCAATACCTATAAATATGTTCTATTCACCGTATCATTATGGTGATGGTCTTTCCTATCATATTTTTTTATTATGTTATTAAAATTTGCGTGTTAAATTATTACTAAATATAATTTTAAATTTTTTTATTTCAACCGATACATGTTGTTAAAATCAGTAGTTGCTTCAAAGTCATGGATGTGGGAGGAGCCGTGGCGTTGTATATCAGTTATAGTTTTCTAGGGGTTCTTTGATGGGATGAAATAGCCTAAGTATGCGTTGCTTTATTCTTTCTGCATTTCATTTCAATAATTAAAAATGCTTCTATCGCACTTACTGCGTCTGCCGAGAACACTTCTATGGAAGACTTGAGACCTCGCTTCCATGTAGTGCAGTATCCGACTTGTAATATTTATTTATTTATTCCCATGGAAACAACCTTAGAAACGAGTAATATAAACATTTAGCCATGGAGCTCCCGCTAGCTGTACGTGCACCACCCCCCGCCCCACCGGTGCTTGGGGACAATGTTTTTCATAAAGCTTAAAGCCTAAGGAAGAATTTAAGACATGTTCTAAACAAAGAATAAACTGGCTGTACTGTCAAAATGGCGGCCATATGTTAGAAAGAACTGTTGCCAATGTTGTTTTTGTCAGTTAACACAAAAACGTTCATAAAATTTTCTACAATTTTGTTCCTATACAACAATATTTTGACAGAAGTTACCATTTTCCAGATAAATGGGTCCAAAATTAAGAAACCCTGGAACCATGGAAATTCATATATCGGTAAATCACTTAGAGGAAATAACTGACAATTATTGTAAGGCGCATAATATAACTTTATATTATTAACATAACAAAATAGAATAAACTGAAAAAATTAATAATAATAATAATAATAATGATTGAGGAAGCCATTACTCTGTGGTAATCCATAATTATAACGAAATTGGGTAAAACACTACTATGTTCTTATAGTGGTAAAGAACATAGTAGTGTTTTACTCAATAATAATAATAATTTGCAGACCTTTATCTCGAAAACGGTAACAATGGTATCTGGAAAATGGTAACTCCATTAAAAATGAATGTTAAACTATGCCGTTTATTATGATGAAGATTGATATATGGGAGAGCATTGGAAAAGAATGATAATAATAACATGCGTCTAAAATCAAATTTCTAAAATCCGAATTGGATTTATTTGTATGGCCTCCGAAGGAAGATGTTCAGGTGGTGGCAAATAAATTTATATTTTATGGGCCAATAAATGTTGTGGGAAGTGGTCCATTCACGATTAAAAGGTATAAGCATATTATAATTAACAAAATGTACAAAACAGCGAGAAGAACCTTTA
Organism: Stenurella melanura; assembly: GCA_963583905.1. NCBI lineage: Eukaryota > Metazoa > Arthropoda > Insecta > Coleoptera > Cerambycidae > Stenurella > Stenurella melanura. The sequence goes on along the minus strand of OY757309.1, from coordinate 218,303,976 downwards.
AAAATTAGTCTGTAGTCTGTTTTTTTTTTAAATAAACCATACTATCCCATAGTAATTGGTTTACTTGCCATTCTGGAATGCATGTAAGTATGTATTTTATTTTGCCTCAAATATATTTTCTCAAGTCAACGACATATTATACAAGTAGTTATAATTACGCGTTTTTTTCATAAAATTGGTTGTTTATTGACTTGCCCCATCGGCTTCTATTTATAGTACTGAATATACAGCGTCAGAATAAATAATTAAAACTCTTAAAGGGAACAAAATGTATGAAATTGTGTCACGCTGCATTACACTGCATTCCGCTGTATTATGTTGCATTACCCTGGCATTAAATCGCATTACCTTATATTACGTTGCATTCTCCTGCATTACTTTGCAATACATCCAAATTTCGTGCAATTTTGCGGCAATACTCGAATTACCAACAATAATTCCCGGTTTTTGCATTACATGCACATATTTTCCAGAGTGGATCACCCCTCGATAAATAATAAATAAATTATAGGGATTTATCAAAATTCACGTGTACTGGCATTAATGAAAGAAACTCATGTAACTCCAAAACGGCTTGTTTTTTGTAAATTCTCTAAACCATCAAAATTATTTACAAATTATTGTTTAATCACATGACTTATGTTTCAAGGTTCCAGCCATCAAAAAAATAGTTTTGCATCGCAGCGCCATCTCTGTGTGCTGTTGAGGAAACATTCTAATCACCGTTATTTAAACCTTTCTTTGGTATCAATCATCTGCCATTTACAAAAATAAAATATCTTTATTACTTTTAGAGATAATGGCCTGGGTACTTTTAAGTGAAACACCCTGTATATGTACCTACTTTAAAATAAAAATCGGTATCGGTACTTGCAAATTTTCTCCAATAGTGGACTGAAAAACGGGGAAAAAGTCGCTTCCTTCTCGACTTTTTTTTTTTTAGGGTACAACCACATGGGATCTTTACAAAATGATAGATTGGGTCCCTGGCCATCTGAAATCGGCAATTACAACATTTTTTAGTAGGGACAACATTTTTTATTGCGAAATTTGTCAAAAATTTGTCAAAACTATGTTTTATTACTTTTCACACATACCTCGCGATATCTCCGGAACCAATTGAGATATTATTATTATTTTTTTTGTAATCGATAAAGGAAGCGTGGGCCAAGATAACTGAGGTATTGTCGTTAGTATGAAAAATTTAGTTTTTTTGTGAAACTAGGAAAAACTTTGATATTTACTTTTTTGCAGCACTATTTTCAGTAAGCGAGAAACTTTTTTGTTTTAAGAAATTTTGCTATACTGTCTGTGTACCAAACAAGGCCAAAGCTTCAAAAAAGTTTTTAAAAAAAGAATCACTATTCTATGTCTTATAGTTTTCGAGTTATAGTCAGTTAAAGTTGAAAGTTTCCGCAGCCGCCTTTAATTATTGTGCATCGCCTTCTAAAGAACGCACCGCGCCGGCCGGCGAGCAGACATATCCATTATCCGCATCCGCATGCTACTTATACAGTCTTGATTCACTTTGCTAATAAGTTACAAACTGTCTTTGCGTGTTAATATTACTGCGATTATATATTATTGTGTATATTTGGAGGTGTGTGTCTACCCATATTTTTTTTGTTAACAATGGAGTGTTTATTTTGTGAGCAGGCTCTACAAGAAAATGACAAACATGTGACACAAAATCCGAGATTGCAAGGATTAAAAACAATTATAAGTGCTGCAGAAAAAAGGAAAGACATTTCTGCTCAAAAGATTTTACAACAAAAGGAAGACATTCTAGGAGGAAAGTAAGATTTCATTTAACTTGCAGACAAACATTTATTAGTTCGCAAAATATTGGATATGTTTCCCAAAGGAGTGAAAACGAAAATGCGTCATCGTCTCGGGCAAGATACCATAAAGACGCATTTAATATTCGGAAAATGTGTCTAATATGTAACAGATCTGGAAAGAAAGTTCAAGAGCGCTTAACATCTGTGCAGACAGGTAGGTTAATAATTTTTTTTTGGGAAATTTTGTGAAAATATAATTCTTAGAAATATAAAAGCCAAATTACGTCTGCTTTAAAAAATCTTGCTTCACTATATGAATTTTTATAAATTTTTAAGGGGTATTTATTTATTAAACTCAAAAATACTTGATCACATTTAGGCAAAAACCTTTTTTCCTCGTAGGTATTAGATTTTTTTCTCACAATCCGTTAGCTGTCAAGTAAAATGCTGTTATCTGTTGTTTTTTTTTTTTCTATTTAGGGACCGGAAAAAATACGTACTCTAAGATAATCAAAGCTGCCCAAAATCGGCAAGATATTGACATGGTTTCTAAATTGGCTGGTTATGAGGACCTCTTTGCCTATGATGCTAAATATCACAAGAGCTGTTATTGTCAGTACATTGGTAAGCGAAACATCAAAGCTTGTCAAAATAATTTTGATGCTACCACAACTTCCCAACCATTGAGAGATCAAAGTATTTATCAGAATCAGAGTCAACTAGCTCAGACTCAAATGTCTCTTCTAAAATAAACCCAAATGAAAATAGGCAAGAAAACAGCATTTGATATGTTATCCAAAAATATTGATTAAGTATTTAAAAGATTTAGAAAATCTTCCCTTTTTATCAGAAGATAAAGCATTGGAAGTTAGTACTAAATATATACTTTACTTGTATAGAAACAGAAACAAAAATATTGTTTCCTTGAATCAATTACGATGGTACCTAACAACGGAATCAAATCTCCCAGCTTCTGAGTTGCCTCCTACTGATCATGCTTTTAGACAACATGTAAAAAGGTAATAATTATTTTTCTAAGTCGTTCATGCTTAATAGAAAATATCTACATACATCTATTATTGTTTTAGGTGTCTGTATCAATTAAAAATTTGGTACAGTAGCCACATTCAAGAGATGCCAGTAGAAGATCTGACTCTATACGGATGGACATTAGAAGAAAATACTTGGCAGTCCAATTTTTCTTCTCAAGAACCAGTACCCGATGATATAAGAAAAACTTTGTCGATACGATGTTCCGACAAAACTTGTAACAATAATAGGTGTACCTGTGTTTTACAAGGGTTAAAATGCTGCAGTGACTGCAAATATGCAAACTGCAGTAACAGCTTAATCAACGAAACTTCATCAGATGGCGAAGATTGTTAATCTAAACTGAAGTAATAGCTATAATAATATATTTTTTAAATGTTTAGGAAGTTTTATTGACGCTCCCACAATATCGCTGTACCAACAGTATTTACACCTAGCCGCACGGCCCGGCCGGCTAAACCACACCGGCCTGCAGTTAGTACTACATGCTTAAACGGAGGCGCGGGAACTTTCAACTTTAACTAACTATAACTCGAAAACTATAAGACATAGAATAGTGATTCTTTTTTTAAAAACTTTTTTGAAGCTCTGGCCTTGTTTCGTACGCAGATAGTATAGCAACATTTCTTAAAACAAAAAAGTTTCTCGCTTACTGAAAATAGTGCTGCAAAAAAGTAAATATCAAAGTTTCTCCTAGTTTCACAAACAAACTAAATTTTTCATACTAACGACAATACCGCAGTTATCTTCGCCCACACTTCCTTTATCGATTACAAAAAAAAAATAATAATATCTAAATTGGTTCCAGAGATATCGCGAGGTATGTGTGAAAAGTAATAAAACATAGTTTTGACAAATTTTTGACAAATTTCGCAATAAAAAATGTTGTCCCTATTAAAAAATGTTGTAATTGCCGATTTCAGATGGCCAGGGACCTAATCTATCATTTTGTAAAGACCACATGTGGTTGTACCTTAAAAAAAAATTTTGAAACATTTTTGCTGCTTTTTCAGTCCACTACAAGGGATAAGAAAGTGAACAGCAATCTTTCATATCACCTTTTATATTTATTGATATTAAAATATGTAACTAGGTAAGTTCTGACTGAAAGAAAAAAAAATGAGTACCTATATATTTAAATTCAGGATTGATTGTTAGCTGTTTATATACATATCTCTAATTGAAGAAAAGTAATTCAGCAAACGTTTTTGCTTAAATGTTAAAATTGCTGATATTCTTCGTTGATTTACAGAACATTGAGAGTACCGTACCTATAGTTTAATTTAAGCATATTTGGACGACTTTTTGCATATTTGAGAAATTATTTAGTCTAGGTATAACAATTTTTATCAGTTTGACGCAGAATTTTATCAGCTTTCAGGCTGGCTTTCAAGTAAATCTACTTTTACCAAAGTCTAGGGAACTGTCATTCCATTAATAAAACCACACGACCCCGCCTATTTATACCTATAATTACAAAGTTCCTTTTAATTATTTTCTCCAAAATGCCTGTATGGTATACAATAGAATTTCTAATTAAGTATTTATTTATTTATTTACTTATTTGCTTATTTTCAATTACAATAAGTCGAGCAATAAGTACTTACCGGGCCGAAGCCCAATTACAGGATAAGGCTCCACATATAAAGTAAAAAAGTATAACATGGGAATGTTACAGCGATTTTACGCAAATATATAATTTACAACTATACCGGGTGTAACAGGATCGTGGTAGGTGGTACCTATGCCCCCATTTTCTCCTTTAGTTTTGAAGATAATTGATTGAAAGTCAGGATATACTACATACATAATAAGCGGCACTTTTTGATATACAATTGATTTTTTTTCTCTTCCGGTTTCGCCGGAAGTGACACTAACTTTCGATTTTTAGATGGAACACCCTAAATATTATTGCATTTTTCAATTCTGCATAATTTTCTGAATCCAAGGATGCCAAATTAGTGACATTTCAAACATCAATTATTTTTATAATATAATTTTTAGTTCTCCATTTAAGTGTGCCATGACGGTTTCGATTTATTCTAAATGACCCGTGTAATGCTACAAAAATCGAAATCCCGTTAAAAACACTGAATTACCTGATTTATGAGCAAATAAAATTCACCAAAATTGTTTTGGGGGCAAAACTCAATTTTTTTTCAAATGGAACCATATTGGTACCGTGGTACCATTTATTAGTACTATTAATAAGGAATTTATTCATAGGTCGTATTAAAATGTGCGATAAATACAAACAAAATTACAGCTAAAAGAAAATAAGAAAATACAATTTTGTTCTAATTAAATGTTTTTGTGTACCTACTTCGTAACTAAGGTGGCTTTGAAAACAATGAAATATTTAGTCAAACATTTGTTGATTTAACGGTGTTTTTATTGTGTCTTTAAAAATTGTTTAAAATTCTTGTTAATTGTGTTCAAAATGCCGCAAATTTATACAAAAGATGAAAAAATGGTCATGTTAATTATTTATGGAGAAAGTAAAAAAAATGCAATTACGCCTATGGACCTTTATGGCCGACGTTATCCTGATAGACAATGTCTAGCGAAAAATTATTTTAAACGTTTTGAAAACCAATTCCGAAGAGAGCTCAACAACGATCCCGAAGAAAACTTCATTATTGACAAAGGAACGGAAATTAATGCTTTGACTCGAATATAAGTTGATGAGACTGTTTCTTTAAGACAAGTTGGGTTTGAATTGAACATCAGTCACCAAACAGTAGGCCGAATTTTGCACAAATACCACTATAAATCTTTTAAATACCAATTGCATCAGCATTTGTACGAAAGTGATTACGAACGTAGGATGGAATGTTGCAATTGGATTATGTATAATAACGTGCAGCCAAACAACGATTTTTTGGAACTGATTGTATTTTCAGACGAGTCAAAGTTTACAAATTTGGGATTATTTAACCGACAGCATACAATATATTGGTCACAAGAAAATCAAAATTAATTACGGAAGGGTAACTTTCAAGTGCTGTTCGGTTTTAATGTTTGGCTTGGAATAATTGGTAGTAGAATCATTGGTCCAATAATATTTGAAAGACCTCTAACTGGTGCCAGATACTTGAGATTCCTGGAAAATGAGAATGAGGACATTTTAGATGAGTTGCCTTCAGATTTAGGACAGGGAATGCATTTCCAACAAGATGGCGCTCCTCCCTATAATTCAAGGATAGTAGATTCGGAGAAAACGTAATGTCGACGTATGGCACAGGACCATAGGTGGCCTCCAGGGTCACCTGATTTAACGCCCCTTGATTTCTTTGTTTGGGGTCATTTAAAAAATATTGTCTATGCAACCGATGTTACAACCCACGAAGACTTGGAGCTACGAGTAAAACGAGCAATTAATAGCATAACGGCCCAGCAATTTGCGAACGTTCTTCTAGAAACAGCTGTGTGAGTTCAGAAATACATTGACGTCAATGTACAGCATTTTGAACAACTGTTGTAATGTTTTGTGTTAATTTTCTGTATTCTAAAACCACCTTATGTGTAGAGTCGGGTCAAGTTTAAAAAGACCGTTGTATGAATTAATATTGCACATACGTTTTCACTATCTCTTGCACACAAACTTAAAGCCATAGCCTAAAGACATTGTCAATGTATGTCTGCCAAGATTCTTTCCCACTTCTCTTGAGACGGAAATATGAAATGCACACTGAGGAGTGAGAAACATAGTCATAAGCTCAGCGATTCTCAAACTGTGTGATTTGACGACGAATATTATTTATTTCCGTGAACTAACACCACTCTAAATATGAAAAACGTCTTTATATGAAATATTTAAGTTATTTTTAGTGGTAAATAGTGGATATGTATGTATGATCGCTGCAACGACATAACGCCACTAGCGGACTACGCCCGGGAAATATTCTATTCCTTTCGCCTGAGCGACAGTCCACTAACACGCAACATAACCCAAATCAGAATGCATAATGCCCCATTCCAGATAAAACACCCCCTACCATATCAGGCGTTGCCTATCTTCCGGCAACCTCTATAGCCAAACCTTTACTAATCACAACTTTCTCAAATCCTCCACTATACCTTTCAAATCTTTTCTGTTCTATCCCTCTTCTCTTCTTTTAATTGTTTTCGTTTTTGTCTTTTTTGTTCTTTTGTCATTTTTGTTAGAAATTCCCTTTAGACCAACAAATTTAAGAAATCTAAACATTTAAAAAAAATAATAAACTTCTACTTCCATACTCTCCCAAACGGCGGGCAGACCGTTGGGAAATCAATTGTCTCGAACGGGTTTTTTTCGTTGAGTTTTTCCCGTATCAACAGCCAACATCAGCAGTGCGGTAGGGATGGTTTTAAAATTAGTTCTTAATTATCTTAATGTTTAATTTAAAACAATGTTCAATTTTAATGTTAATTTTAAGCCGTCACAGACGGCAGGTGTTTTAGCTTTTGTTTTTTTGTTGTTCCATTTTATTAAACCGAACCAGCCGTGATCCGTCCAACCTAACGTCCGCCACGACGTCACGCGCCGTGGTTGTCTGGTTGGCTCCGGATCGCGGCCCGAGGAGGCAATGTTTGTACCCTTTTAATATATAATAAATCTGTTAAAGTAAAAAAAAAATATGCTCGATGCAATAAATATAAATGGGGTTGGTGCGGGATCGATCCCCAACACACTTCTACTTTTTTTTTTTTATTTAAGCTCTATTAAAAGTTAATAATTTTCGTTCTATAATTTTTATTTTATTAAACTGCTCCTCGAGTTTTGTTAAAACTCTATTTTCCCCAAAAATGTGTCTTTTTTTATTTTGTCAACTAGAATTTTTATTTGTTACTGCTAAAAGAAAAATAATTTATTTTCGTTATTCTCATAGAGATTTCAGATTTTGTTTTGTTATATGAAATATTTTATTTTTACTGACATCGTTTCCCCTACTAATACTACGATCCTATCCTTTCCTGGCAAGAAATGCCCAAACCTTCCCGTGTCTCTTGCTGGACTGTAGCAGTTGTAGTAGTTGATTTCTTTTTCTGATTACTTACTCATTGTTATTGACTGAATTGGGCAATTCATTTTTTGTTATCAGTTTCATTTGTGCCCGAACCTATATACCTACAGTGTCCGTCGTAAAGTTGGCTACATATCGGAAAAATTTGTATTATTGAGATTTCTAAAAAATACTATATTGGGGGTTCGTTTCTTTTTTTACATGCAAATACCTTTATTCAACTAAAATACATACAGTTTTTGTCGAAACTAGTCAAATATTTGTGAAATAGACACAAGAGTTTATGATTTTTCATATATAGTAATTAATGGTAGGGGTAAAATTTGCACTTTTTTATTTTCCTCATATCTGCTTCAAAATAGATTTTATTTTTTAGCGGAAATGTTTGGTTTAAATTTTGGTCCAATAATTGGACAATATTAATGGCCAATTTAATTTAATTAATTGAAAAATTTGTTATCATACACAATATGCCATAGAATTAGACGAAAATGGTTATTCTGGGGTTTTTGAAGTCGCTGATCACCAATCTGAAGTCCGATTTGGGGAATTCAAAATGGCGGACCGGAAATCTTTTCCATAAGAAATGATATGAAATGGATATCTTGGCCTTGAAAATCTGTGCTAGGAGGTTTTCGAGGTTGCTGATCGATTACGTATCTGAGGTCTGACTTGCTAAATTCAAAATAGCGGACCGGAAGTAGAGTTCATTTATCAAGAAAAACTCGTATCTTTTTCGCTTTTGGACTGAAAATGAGTACTCGGGGGTTTCTGAGGTCTCTGATAACGAATCAAAGGCCTAATTCACGAAATACAAAATGTCGGACCGGAATAACACTCTATTTCTCCTGAAAACTCGTATTATTTTCTTTTTTGGGCTGAACGTGGGGGGGGGACTCGGAGATTCTCGTTATCGCTGATAACGAATCTGATGTCCAGTTAGGGAGAATTCAAAATGGCGGACCGGAAGTAGTATATTTTTCAGGAAATACTTTTTTATTTTTCATACTTTCAGCCCGAAAAAGTAAAAAATACGAGGTTTTCTGAAGAGATTCGCTGTTCCTCCCGTGTCCGCCATTTTGAATTTCGTAAATTGGATCTCTGATCCGTAATCAGCGACCTTAAAAACCCCTGAGTACTCATTTTCAGCCCAAGAACGAAAAAATATGAATTTTTCCTGATAAATTGACTATACTTCCGGTCCGCCATTTTGAATTTACCAAATCAGGCCTCGCATTCGTAATCAGGGACCCCGAAAACTCCCGAGTACAGATTTTCAAGGCCAAGATATCCATTCTGATTCCTCTTATGGAAGATGGCCCGATTTCCGGTCCGCCATTTTGAATTTCCCAAATTGGACTTCAGATTGGTGATCAGCGACCCCAGAAACCCCCGAGTAACCATTTTCGTTTAATTATATGGCATATTGTGTATGATAACAAATTTTTCAATTAATTTACTTAAATTGGCCAATTATCGGAAAAGAAATGAAACCTAACATTTCCGCCAAAAAATAAAAGGTACTGTTTTTATAAATGCCTTTCTGAACTCTTTGCAACAAGAATTAAGTCAATTGACCCTGTACCTTTTTTTTGAGGTTTTCAAATTTTTCATGCTAAAATGACGCGACTATATGGAGTCCTTGTTGTATTCTATATGCACTTTTTCTTCATAAAATTTTTCGATATCTTAACAATTTGACCCATTTTTCTGTACCACCGTCAACTATTTTTTACAGTCCTGCCAAACCGGTGATCACATGACATGTATCAAAATGTAATTTTTTGTTGTTGGACATGCATAAACAAACCCCCAATAGAGTTTTTTAGAAATGTAAAAAATACAATTTTTTCCCATATGTAGCCAACTTTATGGAAACTGTATAATCAGAATTCCACTAAAATTATGAAGTTACTAAATTAATAATCTTAACATTTTATGATAATATCTTTTATATATTTTTAAAATTATTTACCGATATCATTGCTGAGAACCGTTTGAGAACTACTGGTGTTTCTTATGCTTTAAATAAAATCTTAGTTCAGACGTTTTAGCGGCCATGACACACGTCAGTTTAAATTTTACCCGACTTTAGAGATACAGGTTCCATGAAAATTTGAAAATTTTATCTTCAATATATGTAACGGAAAACACTTTTCGGTCTCACTTTAAGAGAACGTACTTCCTCAGGAACGCATTTTTGGACTAAGCTCAGGACTAAGGTAAGTTGGGTTATACGAGCTCAGTATGAACTCATGAATCACAGGTTTCCGCTCGGGAACTATATTCTGGGACACCCTGTATAAAATGTTTATGTTATTATTTAAACATATTCTTTATAGGATTTTGCAAACAGCAGAAAAAATAATTATCTATAACTAAAAGAAACATTTTGTGCAAAAATATTAATGAAATCTTTGCATTCTTTCGATAACCCGAATTCTGGGGTTATGCTAGAAAATTAAAATCCTGAAATGAATTTGTCTAATTTCTTATTTGACAATTCTCATTCTAACACTAGCATCCATACAGTCCCCAACGGCCATGCAGATGAAACTAGTATCTACATAACCCCCTACGATCATCAAGATTGAGTAAAAAATGAGAACGAAGGCCTAAAATGAATTTATTTATCTACCTTGTCTTAAAAAAAATTTTCATTCTAATGGATTACATTTTCATGAAATCTATCATTCTGTTTCTTGCAAATGCTTAGCCTTTGAAACGTTTCAAAGGCTTAGCCTCTGATTAAGAAGAGGTTGTTAGGAGCATCAAAAATAAATTTTTGTACGAGTTCTTTCTCAAGCACTTTCGACTTCTTCGGCGCATAACCTACTTTTTGCCTCTTGATAAACATAATAAATTTATTAAATTTACTTATGTCGATGTTTTCCTTCAATATATTAGATTGATTTAAGCATTAAATATTTTGGCCGTAAACTTGCAATTAGGCCTCTTTCTGCAATATTCGAGAAATATGCCAATAGCACCGACTCTTAGTAGCGCGTTACTTTTTGCGCGTTACGATTTTGTATAGATTAATCTAACTCATTAATACACTGTCGACGGAAAAAATATTTATGACTTAATTTTGATATTTTTTAAAATAAAAATCGCTCCATTAAAATAATGATTTTAATCAACTAATTTAAATCCCTCCAAGCAAACATTTTGGCCAACGGCGCATTTTATAATAAATAGCCTCTTCCCTCTCCAGGGTATGCGTATGTAGCACATTGTAGTTTCTCGAATGCTTTTATTATGATGATTACAATGACCAATGTTATGACCACTTAAAATTTTACTAATATAATTCGTTGTACATTGTTTCAGCAGTTCATCCTCCCCAAACTGCATGAACGGGTCCATGAGGCGGCCGTCTCCAGTGCCTTGTACGCCACCGCCTACGGCTGGGGGGCGGCCGGCCTCGCTGATGGATCACAATCAGAGCCAGCCGCATGTGGTGCGGGTGGTTGTCAATCGAGATGAAAAGGGATACGGGATGAAGGTTTCCGGTGACAACCCTGTCTACGTGCAGAGCGTTAAAGAAGGTAAGGGGATCGTATATAACATTCAATAAAGATGTATGTATTTAAAAAATGCATAAATTTATTATTTTTTTGTACGTTTTACATGAGTTGAGAATATAGTAAGATGAAGTCATGAACAAATTTTCTTTCTTAAGGAGTGACACTCGGGTGGTGAGGGGCAAGAAGAGCATTCTTTGCGCCAACTTAAGTAAACTAAAAAATGAGACTAAGTATATTTCTAAAACAATAATACATTTTTCTTGTTTTTATTGAGAGTAATAACGAAGAAAATGGCAAATATTAAAAAACATGTTGTAATATTTCTAAAACACTGCGTAATAAATAGCGACTTGACAGGTGAGAGTGGCCCTCGTTGAAGGTGGTTGTGCTGTGTGTCGCTCCCGAGGAAAACGCAAAAGAATCAGTTAAAACCCCAAAAATTCGATAAAATTTGAGTCATCGGTAGATTAAAAAAATTATACATAAAATGAAGTGTGATAATAGAAGAACAAAGCACACACCGAATTAAAAATTGAAAATGACTGTAAAGTGTTTGTTAATAGTACCAAAAATAAAGAAAATATGTGTCTAGTGCAGTGCCTAGCTGGGCTGTCTCATCGTAAACGGAAACAAACCGACCCAGTCATTTATACCTGGGGCCCTTTCAAGTGGATGGTTACTGGTATGAGCAACATGTGTTTATAAAGCAATATAGACATACCAGCTGTAGACGAAAAAGATAAGTTTTTAATTTGTAATTAGTAATATTAGTTTATTTCTTTATTAAAATTGAAAAAAAAAATGTTGGGAATATGTATTAAACATAGGTAATAAAATAGAATAATTGGAAAACGGCAAACTAATTACTACAAAAACAAAGCAATATACAGGGTGTGCAAAATATTCTATCGGGCCTGTTTCTCATAACCCGCTTTTTTTACCGCGAGACAGGGCTTTTCCTTGCACTTGCACTTCCACCGTAAATGGATTTTCACCTGTGAAACGGTTAATAAATGAGGGGTATTTATGTCTTGGCAGACCAGCGAGGTCGACTCACTGATGCAAGACGTTAAAACAAGAGCACTGATTTCTCGGGAGCATGAAACCATATTTGGACGCAACCGGGCAGGATTCATAAACAGAAGAAGAATAAATAAGGAGATGATGATAGATGGAAACGTAAAAGAAGCATCTCGCAAACGCCTACACTTCCCATCCGATGATGGCAGATGGAAACTTAAAAGAAGTTTCTCACAAACACCTATACTTTCACACCGCCCGTCCTATATTCCTATCCCATGCGTCATGTGGCTCTTGCATGTCCCATATCCAATCCAGCGTATGCAGCCGGTCCGGCGGTACATAAGAACGCACGCAGATTGGATGTTCGGGATAGGCAGCAATGCCCACCTTACGCTGGCAAACCAATCAATGCTCTGTGTAATAAATAGTGACTTGATTTTTTTAGGTTTGAAACGTGGTAACGTTGCACGTTCTAACTTCATTTTTATGTGGGAAAGGTGGCCGTTCTGACCATCTGATTTGTTTTCTTGGCGATTCTAACGTTGTGTATATGTATAATTTGGCAAATAAAAAAAAAATTGATATCAAATAATCAGTTGCGGGGAATCGTATAATGTCATTGTCACAGTCAGCCAAAGGAATGAAGTACGGATTCTGCGGTAGATTTATTTTTTGAAAATGCCGAACAAGAGGCAAACTTTGGTTTGTCGTTAGCGTTTACAATCAGATGCAGCAAATGCCTTATGAAAAACGACGCGCGACGTCTCGACTGGAAAAGAATGTAAAATGGTCAATGGATACAGTGTATGAGACAAATCTACGAACAGTATTGGTTATGTTAAATTGTCATTCTGTGACGGCGCCAATATTCTTGACTAAAGATGACGGTCTCGGATGGTTAGGGGTCGAGCTTGAGCTCTTTGCCCCAATCATCGCTGTAGACCTGGACCGGCCTCGTAAGGGGTGGGCCTGCTTTTTCGCCTACCCCCCCCCCCCCAAATGCGGACGGTATTGGCGATGTTAGCAAACCTCCCCTGGTCCTGGCTGTTGGACCCTGCCAGCTGGGTCGTTTCTTCTGGCGCTCTTCTGTCTTGGTCTTCTTTCTTCGCTGGTATGTATAGGCTCCCGGGAGCGTCTTTCGTCTGTCGTGAGAGGGAACGGCTGTTACCCATCCCTCTCGGAGTTTGAAAGGGATTTGGGGGTGTTAAGTAGTCGGAAGCCCAGGGATTATTCGGGTTCAATAATAAAAACGTTTTCATTTTACCTAAATCTTTTGCGCATTAATGGAACCGGAGCGGTGTTGCCGTTTTATCATGGCGGGCAATACAGCCGTCACTATTCTGATAGCAGAACGCAACTATTTCAATAAAGTTCTCAATACATATGTGGACAGTTTTGTGTGCGTTGAGTGATTTTCATGATTACATAGTTTTTTATTTACCTGAAAAACTTTTAAGTATGTTTATCACTTCCCTCGTACTTTTTTCCGCCTATCTATTACAGAAATAACAGTAAACAATTTTGAAACAATTCAGATATTTTTTCTTAAATAACGCCCCAACATTTGTCAACAGTGCCGGTTTTAGCACTACCAGCATTATTTTCTAGGACGCCAGAGACGGATTAAAGAATTTGCCGCTTTATGCAATAATGTTGGGGAAACCACAGGGCCATCGAGAAAATCGGGACCAACCCCCCTGCTCTTCGGGAGGTGGTGGCCGGCATTCCTTACAATACAATATTTATCTTGATTAAGATTTTGAAGAGCGGGAGGGGGGTGGTGACATTCCTTGCAATATTTTTACCTTATCTGGTAATTAAAAAACAGGTGTTATATTTCTTACGATAACATTTCGGACAGAAATAGAGAGGCGACCTCGGCGCCCCTTCATATCTGGTGCCCAGGGCGGTCGCCCAACCCTAACGCCACTACTGTTTCTCAAACTCTCAATTTTTAAATCTCATGTGTCACTCCTTCAAGTTTCACATGTAATAAGTCAATTTATTATTTTTTTCTTAGACTACCAACGTAATACATACATTAAAGTTAAATATTATAGAAAGTCCCTATAAGCTTTTCGTGCATTTGTGAGCACGTATCTTCCTCGCCAAGAAACACGCACCCGTTTAAAATAAAAAGAGGATGATTTTTTCCAATTTGTAAAACGCACAACCAATTTCATTTTGATTTAACTCCTTTTATCGTGTTGATTTGGGGATAACGAAAAACTGTTTTACTACCACCGAAAGGTCTATTCGTTTCAAGTATGCGAATTGCTCTGAAACTCAAAAGCTTCTAACTTGAAGGGTTTCGTCCCCTAAAATTTTTGTAAAACTCCATTGGCGTTTATGAGAAGCAGGTTGTATAAATAGACTCGAACTCCAGCCTCAGAAGCTCGGATTTAAGGCAAATGAAGAACATCTTGACAATTTTACTGTAACATCTTTTATTTTTGCTTTCCAAATCATTGAAAAATGTTATTTTAGGTATCTAGTCGATAATTTTTTCACTAATTATCATAATTGACTAATTGCATAAAATAAAAAAATGAGTTCATTACATTTATTAGTTATTAGTTTTATTATAATATGAAGGTTAACATTATATATAACCCACATTTTTTTCGTATTGAAAATGTAATCAATCGTTTAATAATGGCTAAATCAAATGCGTTTTTTTCAGGAGGTGCAGCTGAAAGGGCAGGTCTACACGCGGGGGATAAAATAATTAAAGTAAATGGTGTAAATGTAATGCAATCAACACACACCCAAGTTGTTGCCCTAATAAAATGTAAGTACCCATTTGACACCTTTAATGTTTTTTGTTATAATTGCTTTTTTTAGTGCGATATTAATAAATCGTAAATATCGATTCCTATTAACTTATGTAATACGGAGGGAGAATTGAAGAGATGTTAATGAGGTTAATGAGTTATTAAGCAAAACCTGTCTTGCTTTATAACTTTATATATTTTTTAATATAGAATCCTTGATTTATGGGTAGCAGAAAGTGTCCGGAACTTTTCCTGTTATTCCGATCATCTAGAAACCCGAAATTGGCTACCGATGTTTTTAACACCTACGGTTGATGAAAATAATCATATTGATATCACACATCTAATAGATCGGTAGCACGGGAAAGATTCTGGTGAACAATTAGCTAACGTCTGCGTCTCATGGAGACCTTTCTTAAGCACGCAAAATCGACTACTAGATATTTTTTATCATTGCCACTGGCGCAAAACAATTTTTAATAGATTTTTTATTTTGTAAAATAAATGCATAATTTTTATCAATTAGTTCACGTCTGCGATGTTAATATTAGCTTACTTTAGAGAAAAAAAGTGACGGGAAGCGCAATCGCAGACGTGTAGGTGGCGCACTAGTTTTTGAAATCGGCAATCGCATTTGTATCGAAAACCGACTTTTAAAAACAATCGGTTCACGTCTGCGAAAGGCGTTTCCCGTTATATAATGACTTTTTAAGTCCTTGAACAGTCTCCCAGATGATTTGGCCGTGTATGTGATATATTTATACATTTTCGATTATGCTACCGATTCCGATAATTTTGTACGATTGGTTAACGTCTGCGAAGTGCATTATCAAAAACTTTGAGCTCGAACTGTTGTATCAAATTATTCCCAGACGCGTAGAACAAACCCAGACGCTTGTCTGTAAGCTTTTACTTTGTGAAAAAAAAAATTTTTTTTTAACAATTAGTTTACATCTGCGAATGGTTTTTTATGCAAACTACGTAACATTTAGGCCACGAGATAATTCGCAGATGCGTATATTGTGCATAGTTGCTTAGTACGATCGCATGAATTTTATTTGCGGTCGCTTAAAAATAATACTTTCAAAGAAAGAGTTTTTGTTTGATTTTATAGTCGGTCAAACAAACATTTAACTATTTACTACCGTGATAATGGCAAGAAAAAACCAATTCTTATGAAGATGTGGTAAAGAAAAGGGCGGATGGGCGCGGAAACACCCACGTCACTTGTTGAAAGCATTTTCGTTGTCGCCAGGATTTTGTTAAATAAACGATTAGGCCACAATGGGTGTTAATAACCAAAGATATCTGCATTACAAAAATAAACATTTATTTGTAACTTATCTTCAACACGAGTAAAACATTATGTTCATTCGTCGTCATCGTCGAGATTAAAATCGAATTGGTCTTCAGGAAGTGCAAGAGCCTCCTACTCATCATCATCCAGTTCAACACAGCTCTCCTCATCCTCATCCACAGCGATTATATTGTCCTCCTCATCTGTTGGTAAAAAAAATAGTTTGTATTTGCTTAATTATTTTGCAATTATTTTATCGTACGTGGAGCTTAAGATCAGTCGAACATTAAGTTTCCTGAAAAACGTTTGTAATTATACGTATTAAAATCAATTAATTGAGAATTGTAGTCAGTTTACTTGTATGCGTGTATTAACGTTTCGACAATAACTTTCATGTAAACACAGAATGTAATACTAATAACACACAATCGGCAAATGGTGCCCCTTGCACATGTTTAATTTTATAGAAGTTGATAAAATTGTTTAATAAGTCTCACTGAAATACAACTCTTAAAGTATTTTAACATTGGAAATGTTTAAGGAATCGGGAATGTAATGGTAGATATAGGGGGACATATACATCGAAAGTGAAACAAATGTTAGGGCGTCACCGCTGGGTGCTGGGGTAGTCAGATCGGGGTGATTTGAGTGGCGTTGTGTAGATTGGACCTCTGTGTGTCGAATAGCAGCTCCTGCAATGCTGCTAATTCGATGGAAGGCTATTGATTTTTCTCATGAAATACTTACCGTTTCCTGTAGAATATCTTAGAATTATTGAATTTTAATTTATAGCTACGTGTATTAGTTATTGACACAAAAAACCGGGCCGTGATAATATTTTTCAAACAAATTAAAAAATCTGCAGTAAAAAATTCTATGTACTTACAAGATATTAGGACTCCCCTGTGGCTTGTACTCGGCTCGCAGAGCAGTGAAGGCAGCATAACATGGCCTTGAGTTGTAACCGACGCTGTGATTTGGTTCTGATCGTAGATTCACCTCTTTATACTGCAGGTCGTGCTCTCTTCTTATTTGAATGGTATCAATACATTTTTTCAATGTTACCACCGAAAATGGCTTAACACCATCCAGATTATCACACAAAAAACACTTTAAAATACTAACTGTATCGTCACTCGCCATTACTGTAGCCTAGCCAAAGAGTTTAATAAATTGAGAAGACAAGCCGTAGATTTGGCGGGAGTCGTGGTTTGGTTACCTTGGAGACGGGAGGCTCTTCGTCCTTGTCGCACGCCTCGTACCCTCTCTCTCCATTCTGTTTTACAAAGCCACACAACCTTACCCGGCGCGCTATGATTTCAAAGAAATAGTGTCAAATGTCGTCAATCGTCGCCGCCCCTCATGTACTGTGCGACAAAGAGAGAACGAACCGTGTGAGAAGAATGAGAAGCCTAAAAGCCTCCCACTGCTTATACATTACGCTTATGGAGTTTGTCTCCTCTATTTGTTAAATTTTTTGAACTTAGCACGCTCGAGGACTAATAGGAAAAATGACAACATCACCAAGAAGGAGCTGTACCGCCAGTACCGGATCAAGAGAATACCTTTCAACGATCGGTGGAGGTGGCGGAGTATAACGGGTGCTCTCATTGAACCAATTCTTCGGTATATGTTCTACACAGATGTTTCAAACTATTAATGTGTAGTGTAGACGGTATTTACACACAATTCATATAATTATATAGGTATACACAGTAATTATAATACATTCCATGACAAAGCAAGACTCATAGAATACACTAGCTAAAATGATAACGTGTGGAACGTTCGTGAGCACCTGATACATTAATTTTATTGAAATATATGCAAGTCGTAGGCGTCTGCAAAATTCACAATGAGTAAGCAGAAATCAATTATTAACGCGGTTTGCACACACAGATGTGAACTGATCGTTCCACTGTGTATATGGTTTTCAAAGTTCTTAATTTTAATTTTAAAAATATTTATGCGGACGCTAAACGTCTGTGAACATTTTTTTAATGTTATTATACCATTATAGCAATAAACAAGTTATTCGCAGACGTGAGTTGATCGGTAAAAAATGTGTGTTATTTTTTACAAATAAATTTTTTATTTACTTACATTTATACACGCGCGCAACGTCTGCGAATGCGTCCATAAGTATCGGTATATCAATAAATTTTAATATCTATTTGTGTGAAAAGTGAGCTTATTGTACAAAATTACCGGAATCCATAGCAAAATCGAAAATGTCTAAAAATATCACATACACGGCCAAATCGTCTGGAAGACTGTTCAAGTACTTAAAAAGTCATTATATAACGGGTGACACCTTTCGCAGACGTGAACCGATTGTTTTTAAAAGCCGGTTTTCGATACAAATGCGATTGCCGATTTCAAAGACTAGTGCGCCACCTACACGTCTGCGATTGCGCTTCCCGTCACTTTTTTTCCCTAAAGTAAACTAATATTAACATCACAGACGTGAACTAATTGATAAAAATTATGCATTTATTTTACAAAATAAAAAATCTATTAAAAATTGTTTTGCGCCAGTGGCAATGATAAAAAATATCTAGTAGTCGATTTTACGTGCTTAAGAAACGTCTCCATGAGACGCAGACGTTAGCTAATTGTTCACCAGAATCTTTCCCGTGCTACCGGTCTATAATACGGTCTAGGACAAGGCGGTTTCTACCATTTTGACCCCTTCTAAAAGAGGCATTCGTAGCAATAATCCTCAAAAGTAAAAAAAAAAATCTGAATGAATATATGGAGTTTGAAATGGAAAGGGGTCCTTGTGCAAGTATTTTTCCAGGGGGTGTAACCTATGGTTTTTATTAAATTAATGTTTTTTTTTAATCCGAGTTAACCTTTAAAATTAAACCGGGAAAATATCGAGAGGCCGTTTGAAATAAAACTCAAACTTCTCACCTTGCAGTGTTTCATTTGGAGTGATATCTGTTAGCAAATAGTTGGTCGTACAGAAAGTTTTCTATGTAACTTGTCCCCCGATTTTGTATATATTCTACATACATATAAATAAAATAATTATATAATACGTAATTGGTCAAGTATGAATTTACTGCATTTCACTTCCACATCCACGTAGTGGATTGGAAGTATAGTAATCGTAAAAAAATTCTTAAATTTTTTTTTTCTCTCTTGAAATAGATTTAGAATGTCATGAAACGTCGATATTTTAAATTTGAGAAAAAAAATCTGTCTGTCCGTAACTTTTTTTTTGTCCGCGCGTTTTCTCCGGAACTGTTTAAGATATTGACTTGAAATTTTGCATACTTATATATTTTTATTTTAACGAGCTCTGGAACTGGTAGGAGTACAGAAACTTTAAATTAGGTGTATATACTAGAAGCCTAGGCTCAAAATTTTTTATGATGTTTTCCATCCCCCACCACCACCCCCTCCATTATTAAAGGGGTTGATAAATAAGATTGAGATATTCACTTGAAATTTGGTATACATATATTATAATGACATCAGGAACTAGATTATATTTTGGGATTATTCCGTTGAAGGGTTAAATAGGGGGAAATAAGTATAAAGCAAGCTGGTAAGAGTATACAAACTTGAAATTCGATGCATGTACTAGAAGCCAAGGCCTCAGATTTTTTTATATTTTTCAACCCCCCCCATCACCCCTACTCCATTATTAAAGGGATTGAAAAAATAAAATTGAGATATTCACTTGAAATTTGGTACACATATGTCGAGACATATGTATTATAACGACATCTGAAACTAGATTATATTTTTACATGATTCCGTTGAAGAAGTGGGGGGTAAGTAGAGGCAAATAGGGAAAAATAAGTAAAGTAAGCTGGTAAGAGTACAGAAACTTGAGATTTGGTGTATATACTAGCACCCAAGGCCTCAGATTTCTTTTTAATATTTTTCAACTTCCCCCACCCCCCACCACCTCTACTCCGTTATTAAAGGGATTGATAACAAAATAAGTAGAGCAAGCTAGAAACTTCATTTTTAACGTATATTGTGGAAACCAACACCTCAAATTTTTCTATGACATCTGCCCCAAATATTATTAAAATTCTATGACCAATAATTTCCACATATTAGAGTGCAAATATAGTCGAGATGTTTCCTTTAAAGTGACTTGGATGAAAAACCTGGATGTGGAAGTTGTGATTCCTTAGGCAGCGGTTTTTTTATTTAATGTCATTCTATGAAGTTTTTTTTCGTAGTTATTAATTAAAAAAATGCGTTCTCGAGATTTTCTTCCACCACTGTATCATCTGCATTTTATTAAAAACTAAGTAGCGAAAACATTTTCTTTAATACTTACAATTTTTAATTCATAGAAATTTTAGCAAAATAAAGTTATTTAATTTCATCAACTCCACAGAACATTCCCAGAAATATGAAAAATGATTGGAAAACGTCAATTTTTGCACCGCTAGACAATCAATACTGTATTTAAGACAACTTGTCTAGAAGGCGAGGGAATATTATGCGCCTATGTATAGTTCTTCTCATTTATATAGTGGGTTGAAAAAATTGCACAGAAAGCCGAAACTTCGTCTCTGAATGAAGGGCAAGTGGACTCATTCGCACGTTATTTGAAGTATGAAAAGTGTGTTAGCACCTTAATTTCGTTGTAAAATATTACAAAATGGCAATATTATTGTTTAAAAAATGATTATACGTTACCTTTACTGCTTAAAATACGCGACGAATCCTATGTTATATTTCTACTGCAAGTCATTATCAATAGTATTGCGCAGGTCGTCCCCATCTCCCGTTTCATATAGTGTAATATATGGCCTTGTGTGCAAACAGGCACATGCTAGCGCGCTACAGAGTCGGCGTACATAGTATACGCGGTGCATTAAACTTTTTAATTCAGTTTCATATGATTAATGTTAAAACTAAACGTTAAATCAGTAATTATTTCTTTTAACACGTCTCTATTTGATATAAATAATTAATTATTGAAGTATCAAGTATGGTTCAAAGTTTATCGTCAATGTTTAGAAAAAACTAAAGCCAGCCCTGTCCCTTCTCTCTTTCGACACTTCTCTAACTAGCCGGAATGCCGGTATCTTTTTTGCCGAGTGTTTTCAACGCATTATATAGATGAGAAAAACTATACCGTTGTTTCGTGGGCTACCGTAGGGCTTTTGACAATGTGGAATGGGACAATTAGATAACTATCCAGATCCCTAGGCAAGACCCCAAACATCTTCCAAGCAGAAATCTATGCTCTAGATTTATATGCCCAGGAATTCATAAATAAAAGCACTCGAAGAGCAAAGATCTATATACTTTCGGATAACCAGGCAGCCTTAAAGCTCTCAGGTTCTATACCTTTGAGTCTAAAATTGTCTGGGAATGAACACAATCCCTGAAGCAACTGGCCAAAGGCAAGGTTACGTTGATGTGGATGCCAGGGTATAGTTTAAGCGGTACATCGAGAAAATCGGCAAAATCTGACGGTTAATGCAGAAAGCAAGAAAATTTGCATGTGATTTGTACACATTCATTGTATTAAATTTACCCGCAGCACTTCGATTTCCGGACATGTAAATCCGAAATGGCGGTCAATTTGTAAAAAAGTAACTTTATTACGATGTAAAAATTACGTTATAATTCGGGTGATGATATAATGATATAATAGAAGCATTTGAATATATTGCTAGCCCAGGTCTACCCCCTACCGAACGAATAAATATTATTCTCTCCTGCAAAGCACCTTTTTAACAAGCCCCAAGTAAGAACAAGAAATCCAGTTGAAAGGTGCATCGGTGTTTGGAAAATGCGATTTCCTGTTCTTTCCTTGGGGATTCGACTGAAGATCGAAAGTAGAAGCCATTGTTGCAGCAACTGCCATACTGCACAATATACCGTGTTTGCGGCATAAGGAAATACCACCAGTTGATGACCAACAGGAAGAAGCTATTAACATTGTCAATGAAGTGGTGGTGGAGAATATGGGGGATAACAGGGTGATTGGCAATGATACAGTCACATTACAGTTAATAAACTATTTTAATGGACATCTTTGAAAAGTGTTATGTACCTAACAGTCTTTTAGGTTATAAACGCTCCTAACACCCATTGTACATCATATGGTGACAAGTATGTTTGTTCGTGAGTGTAAAAAATAAAGAAATATTTTAAAAATTAATTTTTTCTTTTAAGAAAACTTAGCTTTTACTTAATATCGTATAAAATGTGTAAATACAAATAAATAATTGATATAATAAAAACATATAAAATAAAGGTAATTTTCTAGAACACGGCCTTCTGCAATTATAAGAGATGAATTTGTAGGTAATTCATAACTTTTTGTTAAGTAACGTCGCCTTTTGAATTTCTAATATTTTCAATTTTGCTCGGTGATATTGTCTCAAGCTCTATTTCCACATCTGCTTTCCTCTTCATATTCATCATCTCCAATTCATGCTTTTCTCTCATAAATTTGAGTTTTTGGCATTGTTCTTCCATAAAACGTGCCTTTGCTGCTTCTACAGCAGATTTTGCATCTGCCCACTGGGAAACTCTGCTAATTGCAGCTTCAGACTTGCATCGAGTACTCTACTTAAGGGCTTTAGACTTACTTGCCCTTATCATGGCCGGACTGTACTTTCACCAATTTCCTGATTGATTTTGACTTTGAGACACTACAAAAGTAAAAAAAAAGTGTAAGAAAATCTGTGACCTAGGTACCTATTATTTACTTTTGCTAATTTCTACTGTAATGTCTATCTGTGGCTGAATTTCTTTCCTGTTTTCGGGTAGAACTTCAGTATGGAGCTGCGATGGGCTTGAAGTGCAGGCATATACTGAAAAGGAAATAACTCGAATATGGACTTATATGAGTAGTGCGAACAATTTACTGTGGTCTTCTAAAACGTCCAGAGATACAGCTTCTTCAATAATCATTTCGTTCAAATCTTCTTGGCTTGAAACAGACTTAAGAGCTTGATTCTGTCCATCGGATTGCTCCATTATTGCTGGAATAAAATGTTGAAAATGATTTGAAAATGAAACTTATTATTGTAGACTAACAATTTTTAAACAGATATGTTCAAAGTATTTTTGTATCAACTTATTTGTATCTCCATCAAACTGTGAAATGTCTCCATCAATTTTGCTCGAGCCAAGAAGTTCTTTGACTTCCTCATCCAGTATCGTAACTTTGGTTTCTCGATAAAAACCACCACCAGTACCTCGCACATACAATTTTTCATCAGGGAACTTCTTTTTCGTTCTCCTTTTAATATTATCGTTTTTTTTTAGAACTTTATCGTTACTGGAATTCTCTCCAGAAATACTATTAAATTTACTTTCTATCTTTCGCCAAGTCTCTCCTTTCTGGAAATTTGCTTGGGAATCAGAAAGCTTGAATTCGACGATATTTCTATATTTTCTTACCGAGGAAATTAATATAGATTCCTCTTTGGCAGAAAAGTTTGCAGATCTTTTTCTATCATCCATATTCTCTCAAAACAAAAACTAAGGTTCACGATTGTATTGTAAAACTCTTGAATATGAATCACCGGTAACTATCATGAATGCCGAATGTCTGATGTCCACAAACTACCCACTAGTTTGTGCTAATGTCACATCACAAATTCTTCAAAATCTACAGTGTGCAAACGCCGACACTACCAACTGACATTTGAAAGTAACAACCTGGCACTACTGAACCCGGATGAATTACGCTTTACAGAACGGGAATATACCTGAGCTCCGGTTCAGCTTGAGCCGTGGCTCAGTTGAACCTACGCTGAACCTGGTATTGTAAAACTGACCCTTAGAGCAGCATATCAAGCAGGTCAAATCTAGGACAGATCTGATGTTTTGGAAAGTCCACCAGAGTCAAGTGAATGGGGATGGAAAATTATTGAAAATGGATGGAAGCCCATCTGGTCCAGATGGCCAGGAATCTGGCAAGGTTGTAGAGAGCTAGAAAAATGCCGTTGTTCAAGCGATTGTAATACCATGCGTTGCCTATGCAGAAAAAATGATTTCCCTGCACCCTTAAGTGCAAGAAATGCAAAGGAAAATGTAGCAGCAAAAGGTATAGGGCCTTCTACATTTATTAAAATACTTTCTTGTTAATTTCTTTTTTTTTAATTACAAGCCATATGATTCCAGTAGCGATGACGAGGAAACTGTTATGATTTTATTTTGTATTTTGTTAATAAAAGCCATCTTTCTAACTTCAGAATTGTATTTTTGTTATAATTCCTATAGAATTTTATTTTTTTGACATCACCATTGAAATCAGCGACCTCAAATTATAATTAAACGATACCTCACATAACATATTGCATTATTTTAAAAAAATGTTAAAGTTTAAAATAGCCGCCGAGTTTTTAAACAAATTCTATTATTCTTGCACTATGACTATTTTTGTTACATTTGCTAACCTTAAAGCGTTCACCTACAGTTTGATAACAGTCTTTGGATATATTCTTCTTTTGTTTTTAAACATTTTACCCGAATTTTTGAAAATGGCTGCCATTTTTGTCTATGAGGTCAGGGGTCAAAGTGCTGCGGGTCAAATTACTTCTATAAATATACAAAGCATACATGCCAAAGGACTTGCTTTCTGCATTATTCGTCAGATTTTTATGCGTAGGTACCGCTTATACGTAAGAGAGAACAGAAGGAAATGAATTAGCTGACGCCCTTGCAAAAAAAGATGCTGAAGCAAGCCCCATTTTCTGGGCCCACACTGTTTTGTGGGAAGGGAAACATAACGGAGGAGATCCTAAAATGGGAAGTGGAATAGAAAGAGTCCTACTGGAGGAATAGTTCGGGCCAAAGACAAGCGAAAAAGTTCATAACTTATTCAACAAAGAATGTCCGAGTTCTCGAACTCGAAAAGTCCAACTTTAGGCTGATAACAGGCCTCTTAACAGGTCATTGCCCTTTGAGTTATCCAAAGAATATGGACAAGGCAGACAATGATATGTGCAGATACTGTGATACTGCAAGGGTAATTCACAAAATATCTTTTAGGTCGATGTGAGGACGAGCTAAAAAACAATCTACAAACAATTTACCTTCTGTAAACCGACCTTTAAAATTAATTGATTTTAATTCAAATTCATGCTTTGCCAATTTCACATAGTGGTGTGATAATTTGCATTTAATTATTCGTACCAAGCGTGCACTGCACACCTGTATTTACACCAAAAGAGTTATTTTATAGTACTTCTTACAAATCAACTTATTAATTTATCACAATTAAAAAAGAACAACCACAATGAACGGCAGAAACAGCGCAGTATAAAGGTGTACGGATGACATAAACAAGAAAATCAATATACAAGATGATGTAGATCCTATTTATAGTCAACCAAAATAAAACCTGGATTACTGTTTAGGCAATTAAATTGTTGTAAATTAAAAGTGTGTAAAAATAGTTTACAAGTTCGTTCAGCAGAATATTCGCATTTTGAATAGCTGCTGGACAAAATAATTAGTTTAAAAATAAATGAGAAATAGTTGTTCAATGAAGATTCTTGGTTGTTATTATGTAAAGCATGAGAAGGTACACATGTAAACATCCGAAACGCATCGAAATTTGTCGAATGTACTCTGCTACGTGCGCCTTGTTGCCAGATGACAGTAAAAGCATGCTTACTTACTATTAAAGGGGTGGACACTGGGCATGTTAGTAGGTATTTCTTGAATAACAAAGTAGAATATTCTCTTCGAGTGTCTTTTTGTACTAAGAAAATTGGGTATTTTGTCGCGACAATAAAGGACAACATATCCGTCACAAATAGACATAGTGAATAATTATTAAGGGTGGAACGGATATCCGGCACCCTTAATCTGTGTTAAGCGGTTTATCATATCAAGACCCGACTCGAGACTCACTGTTGAGTTCCGGCTTTTCATATAGGGTGCGCCAAAAATAATTTATAATGAAGGTAATAAACCGTTGGAAATGCAATATGCTATTGTACTTTGTATTGAGGCTTGACATCTTGTTGACACATTATTTGACAATGAAGTAGCTTCCACAAGTACGTGAACATTACGCTCGAATATTTTACTTGCGCGCCTCATCAACCATGTTGACATTATCTGAAGATGATTAAAACTAAATTATATTTAATCATGAATTCTATAGTTATATCAAATGAATGTAAGCGAACTGTGCATCCACTAACCGTAGATTACCTGGGGCCCTTTGTCACTACGCAATTTTTTACAATTTGTAATTTATAAGTTTTCAAACATCCAGCTCTCTATTATCTGCTGCATTTCAAATTATTCCTGCCATTTGTAATTGTTATCAAGAGCATGCTGAACAATACTAGACTTTTCAATTCTACCATATTTGAGATGTTGCATAAATCTAGTTATATCGGTCGTTACATTGGTTCAACATGTTTCAAATTACAATTTTGACAGCTGACTTCATAAATCCTTCCGTTTAATTCAATTTCATGCTTTGGACTGACTAAAGGTTGTTCTAGTTTATTTTCCCATGAATGGACAACTGCCATTAATTTTTTTTTAAATTGTCAGCTCGATTCTCCAAGAAATACGCCTCCTTAAGGCGTCTATCTAGTCACATCAACTGGAGAGAAAACAATTTAAAACGGTTAAGGGTTCAGAGTAACTAGATAGCACAGCAGGCCACGAGAAGGACGATTCCAAACTTGTAATTGTTGTAATTTACTTTTCAATGAATGGACAATTAACATATCTAAATATTTAAAAGTTTTATGAAAGCCATGGGTAAAACAAAATCTATATGAAATCCATACTAATTCGGAATTTTCCCATTTGGATTAAAAGATTGAGGAGTGTCGAAGGGCCATGTGAATCTGCGTTTCCAAATTACTATATCACTAAATTGGCAGTGTATCCATTGCTTGCTTTTGACTATGTCCTTAGGGCCGGTACTTTCATCTATAGATAGCGACGTTTATTCTGCAGAATAAGTCTTATCTAGAAGATAAGCAAAAAATCGGTATTTTCACCTACAAATAGTGATATCAGTCAAATAAATATGCTTATTCCTAGGATGATAAACTATTTGGCGCCCAAACCGACGATTCCGGATAAATGAAGACACGCCTACTCGCTTGCGCTCTAATTCGCAGTGTTATTCTATTTTCTAACCTATGTTTTGAAAAGTTGATTTTTCTTTTATTTAACAAGACTTGGGCCAATGGTGACTTTTATATAACTATGAGCGATTTTACAGACTTTCACAAAGTTCACAGCGGGTAGAATAATAAAAAAATGTAATAACTGCTATTTGTTTATTTTCCCAATTTGTCCAAAAATATATCACATGAAACACAGTTTTTTAGCTTTAATTCAAATAATTGCTGTTTTCATTCATTTTATTTTATATACACCATTTAAAAATGTGCGGACACAAAATCGCACAGAATTGAACTATGTAATGACAATGACAAACAAAAACAACTATGAAGTATGAAAATGACTCAAATATCATAAATAAGTAAGCAGTAGTAGGGGATTATTTCTATCTTTGTTTGAAGTATATAGCCACTGCATATATTTCTCTTGCTTTACCGCATCTTAAGTTGGCAACACTTATTCTGGGAAGTATCTAAAATCTTATCCATCGAATTGTTAACCGAGGATGTGATTTGAATGAAAGTACGGATACAAGATATCCTATAGATAGCAAATTCTGGTTATCTTATCCGTCGAATTGCTATTCGTCGGATAGAGTGTACTTATACTTAAGTGAAAGTACCGTCCCTTAAAGTTATTGTCTCTTAACAAATCTCCGTCCATTGAGAGGGAAATATAATGGACGATGAATCTAGAAATTAAATTAGCCAATTTTGTGGTAGTGTTTGTGGAAATTACTTCATCGTCAATGTCACGCCAAGGGTTTCAGATCCCCCCTTCCTTATTTCAGTACCTTTTTTAACTGTCGTGCATAGTAGGCAAGAAATCTGATCAACCGTCCAATATTCTGAAACCTTTCTTTAGTTAATCATATATAAATTTATGAGTAAATTCGTGATGATCCATAAAGTTAATGTTTGGAGGAATTGAAAAAAAAAATTTCTGAAAGTTGCCAATGCGTTTAATTTCCAACAGAAAGTATTAAAAGGGCATTTGCAATATTGAAAGCATATGAAACAATACTACAGAATACTGGAGCTAGCAGTCCACCACCGCTAGTACCGCGATTTCAACTACTCTCTACGAACTTTATCTTAAGAATACTTCTCTATACGGGACTCAGGGATGTTGTTCCGCTCGCCGGGAGGGGTTTTTTTCTCCCAAGGCCTCCAGGCGTCCTCTGGTTCAACACGACCACATATCGAGATGTTTACTCTTCACATTTCTTAATGCAATCGGTACTTGTTGACAACGTTCTCTTGACATTAATGAATTATGAGTTAACCGGCGTCTACAAAACTGTCGAAAGTATCGGAAGGCGTCCGCACGAGGAACGTGAAGCGGACGTCTCCGACATGTATATACAATATACATACAATTAAGAGGGCGACGTTTACCATAACGGCTATTCTTACACTTAACCCACATTTGGTTCACTTTTACTATTTTCAATGGCCGTTGGCGAGTTATTGAGTTGGGGCTAAGGTTCAAAACATCTTCAGCTCTTATGATCGCTTCTTCTTGTGATTAGTGGATTAGGAAAGGCACAGAACTTGGAGCAAATCCTCCTAGTACTAGAATTTGTTCTAATGTTAAGATCTTTCGAAATTGTACGGAGTATGCATACGTGTAGATAAATTATAACTAAATCAAAAGGGGTAAGAAAGTGCAACTCACCTTTCGGGGGCAACTTACACAACCGTGAAATAATTATTTAAATAAAAAATTACGGCACATGCCATTTTGAATTTATGACTTTTGTTGACATATTTATAAACTGCGACCTCGATTACCCTCAAATACCAATTTTCAGTCGAATCAGACGATAAATGATGAAACATGGCCGCCATATTGGCGCCGCCATTTTGAATTCTTGAATTTTCATTTCATATTTGTAATCTGAGACCTTGATTACCTTCAAATACCGATTTTCAGTCGAATCAGATTGTAAATGATAAAACTGGTCCGCCATGTTGGCGCCTCCATTTTAAATGTTTTACTTTCGATCACAAACTTTTAATCTGCGGCCTTGATTACCTCCCGTTACCGATTTTCAGTCGAATTAGAGGATAGATGATAATATTTTTAAATTTTTATTATTAGTATTCACTAACCCCCTATATGTTGTTTTTACATAAAGCTTTTGCAATTTAAATTTGGAAGGTTGAACGATGTCTTTATGGAAAAAGGAATATTGGCGTTTTATCGGCATCGTAAATTGCACCTGCGAAATCGGAAAGTGAAAGAAAAATAGCTTTGATATTTTACAAAAATCTGACTTTTTTCTTCCCGGTTTCAAAACGACAAATTATCTCAACACTTCAAATTTTTAAACGTTTATAACTAAATAAATACGCCTAGCGGAAGGCCATACGATGTCTCAATAGAAAAAGGAAGATTGGCATGTTAAGGGCATCGTAAATTGTACCGGCGAAATCGAAAATTCACGAGCGAACGAAAAATTATTCCAAGTTTCTGGACTCTTACTAGCTTGCTTTACTTATTTGCGCCACCAACCCCACAATAGCAGAAGCTCAAAATATAATCTAGTCAATAGTGATGTCAAATACAGGTACATTTGTGTATTTATGATACCCGGTACTTTTCCAACGAGTACCCGTTACTTTGTACCCGGTACCGGTACTGGTATATTTATCTCGTGCCATACTGATGTCGCCCTAGGGAATACGTTTAGTAGGACCGATGGCGCTCATTACGAGGCGGTAATTGCAGGAACACAATCCATTTTCACGCATGCGCCTTCCCCCGTTGTTTAAAATGTCAATAATTATCATACCAAATCAAATGAAATGACAAATGATCCATCATGGAAAGTAATCTGTGCATATAACCTCAAACTAGAATCCAGAGTAAATATTGTTTGAATTAAAGTAAATTTTTTATTTTTGTCGAAAAAGAGCGTGTAGTGTTTTCACTGCAACAAGACTTTTTATAGCCAAAACAATTTCAATAAAAATCTGCAGAGCATAAAATTAATAATATAACAAATAAAATCATAAAAAGAAGTTACCTAAGAATAAGTAACTAGGGAGAAATCCCAGTAGCTCCAGTTAAAAGTTTAAAAACTGTGTACATAGTTAATTCAATTTAGGTTCGTTTTCTTTTTGTTTCCAATGAAATAATTCCAAATACTCCCATTGACTGGTGGCTGTAAAGAATAATTCTATGATGGTGAATTTATACGAATCCAGAGCTGGGAGGCGATTATAATAGTTACCTCGAAGAAAAAAAACATCATATATTTAAAAAAATTTAATCAAAACATTGTTATTTTTATAATAATAATAACGAAAATGTTTATTCATATAAAAAAATTGATAAATTTTAATCTTAAATGTTTTGCATAGATGTGTTCACAGACATTACAGTAATCATTTCCAATACCTACCTGAAATTTTGTGACTATGAAAATAATTTTTAGGGCAAGGACAATATACTATACTTTGGCAAAATCAGTGAGTCCTTGCCATAAAAATAATTGCCAAAATTTCATGTATCGGAAACAATAACTGTAATGTCTGTGAACACATCTACGCAAAAAATTTATTGTAAAATTTATTTATTTTAGATGTGCCTTGATTTTTTGCATTTCTCTTTCGTCTATTATCGGGTTTAAATTTCGCTTTTCCTAAAATAATCAGCTAAGTTCACAGATTTCTTTAACAGTATCTTTTACCAGATCTGACAACAATCAAAATATATTTTAACTTTTTTATTGTTATCTCGTTGCTTTCTTCCTGAGATTTCACATATCATACATCATTATTTTTCTCTTCAACTTTTAGCAATATCTCAAATTCTATAAAAAAAATTAACAATAAATTTAGTTATTAATGTTGCATAGGTACCATTACATGTAGCAAACGTTTTTTTCTCCACTTCCGGCATTTCCATGAGAAATTCATGTCTCTGCTGTAGGTGCATTCTTAGATCCACATTGTATTTAAAGGATACATTGCACCCTTCCATGCACTTAAATATGCATAAATCTCCTTTATATTATATTGCACGTATATTGTTAATTTTATGCACCACACGTGTATGTTTGAGATTACTTTGGTTTGAAAAAACCATATTACAGTGAATACGGTGCCCACTCATTTTCAATAGTCGTACACAAATAAAGAATTTATTTTAATTATTATAGCAATAATTATTCGAGTTTGAGGTTATAATGATTGCTTTACTTTGATTTAAAAGAACAAGACAGAAAGAGTAGAGCAGCGCATGCGCGAGCAATGGATTGTGTTCCTGCAATTACCGCCTCGTATAATAAGAATAAGGCACGAGATCGCTTGCTCCACGTACATATTCAATGGTGTTACACGAAAATCGACATTTACAAAAAGCGACTTCCTGTGGAACTTCCAAATATTTCATGTGTTTCCCCGACGAATATTTGTTAATATGTCTTCTCTTTTTAATTTTGTTTCGGAATGTCATTTTAATTTTGTTTATTTATTTCTGTTGGTGCCATTATATATACCTTTATAATTACGCAGAATCATAAAATCTAGCGATTAATAAAAAAAACGAGTAAAAAAAAATTGCAACCTCTACTTCAATTTGACGCATTTTGTCTTTGTCTTTTTTCGTCTCTGGCGCCTTGGTCTATAATTAATATTTCACAATTTGCTCTCCGAAACGGCAAGCTTTCGGCAGTCAACTTACAAGACATTAACGCAACTATAATATCTATTTTAAATTAAAGGAATCATCATATTTAATTTTATATGTGACTCTGGTCCAAAACTAGACCTAGGTCGTGTCTCGTACTCTATAGAGAACAAAACATTTTAAACATTATGTACATTTGGCAACGCGGTGCAGCCAATAAAACATACCGGGCAGCTGTTATGGGCTTATGCCCCTATCCACCCGTGTGTACCGTGCTAATCTCATTCGACACCACCTTTGCCGATGAAAAAATTAACATCAACCAGATATCCTCGGTTTTATCATGCCAGATCGTATCCCAAGTATAGGTCAGTTGGCAGTGGGCAGACGAAATTCTACAGACCTATTGCTCCAAAAGTTATGTTTGATAAGTTTAGTGTAGCCTTTTGTTGTGTAGTGTAAATTTAAGTGTAGTTTTTCAGCGTTTAACCACTTCTTATGCCACCTGTAATAGTGAAACTTGTTTGCGGAACTTAGGTAAATAATACTTACAAGGATATGCATGAATCTTATTTGATTTGTTTACTTTTTTCGTTTTAAGATACACCGCTATCAAAATATTGAATGGTTTAATTAGAGAACAGAAAAAATCTATTTAGGTATTTATAAGTAGTTGACATTGAGTTTAGGTTCCTATCTAGTAAATAATTGTGAAGACTATACTTGAAATAATTTTCTAAGCCAGAAAACACGGGGCCTCAATTAATTATACACATTAATTCGAACATACCTATCACTATCAGAACAGCACCAGTAGCTGTAGGCGTTGTGACGCGAACTTGTGGTTTTCTAAATTAATTTTTTTATGTACAAATGGTTTAGTTTCCATTAAATTCGCCTAGTACATTTTTTTCTCATTTGGACATGGACGCGTTAAAATGTTGAATAATTAATTACACTTTTCAATATAGAGATGCCGGATAAAGAAGTCATTTTTAACCCTCGAAATATTTTGCAAATCTCTAATAATTTTACTGGCAAGTCTTCATATGTTTACATTTAATTATGTTGTTGATGAATCTGTCTTATATCAGTAATATCAGATTTTTACGAGGATTTTTATATCATAAATATGCTGTATTAAATATTTATTTAAGTAATTATGTTATGTTAGTAATTATTTGAGCAATTTACGACAGGATTGTCAATTTGGAAGTTCTGTCCAATTTTATACATTTAATTTATTGTGTTGAATTTAAAAAAAAATGAGAAGATTCTTGATTCGACTTGTATTCGTTCGTTATTTTTGGAGGGGACTGGAATTTTTGGCGTAACGTTCCCTGGGAAGTAGTTTCGACAAACAACAGAACATTTGAACACTTGACGCGCGTTTTATCGACTAAATTGGCATCATCTGGTGATAATTAAAACTAAAGTACAATTAAAAATGTGCCAATATTTATACTAGAATATTGTCCTGGTTGAACGAATTCTGACGTCCCTATCTAAAACTCTGTCACGGTTCAACAAACCCATTGCTTTCAAAAGCAGCTGCCTATCGTTATATTTCTCATATCTTATTTCTTGTATATCTTGTTATATTGCTTATGCCTTAAGGACGTTGAGGCGTTAGACGAAAATAATGAAGAAAATCTGGAATAAAGTTTTTTTAATAGATTTTTATGACACAATTTTCTGTAAAACATCCAAAGTCTTTAGGAAACTCCTCGGGAAACTCATGAAGTTAAAAATTAAAGAAAACTTTTACATGTCTTTTGGAAAATATGTCAACCCAGGATGCAAACGGTACATTTTTATTTATAGCAGATAACCAAATGTCAGCAGTTCGGAAAACTAACTATGTAAAGCATTGATGGCTTAGCATATTTTAATTTTGTCTCCAATTTAATTAGGAGACTTTTAATAAATCAAAAAAAATATATTAAACGTTTGTAAACTGTCAAATTCCTTTTTTCGTTAATGATTTTTAATTAATTTTTCAATTATTTAATGATTTAATTTTAATTTTACTGCTTCTCATTTTAAAAAAAAATATTTACTGAAACAAATTTGTAATATACATACACGGATATTTACATTTTTTTTTTTTAATAAGTTTGGACAAAACATCCAAAAGTTAGATCCGAGGTTAGTTCATTAAGTAAAATATTTAAATCTACTTAAATAATTAGTTAATAATAAAAAATGATTTATTTATGCTTTTATGACAATTATTATTAGTATCATCGACTTATAACCTTTTAGTACAAGCAATGAAGGCAAAATGTTGTAAAAACCTCGCAAAAATTAATAAAAGAATCATCTCTGGGATTTCAGTAGTGAATAACCTGTAGAATGGAATAATGCATTCTTTGCACTTCCAAGTTCCGGGAAAATTCAAAAAAAATTGGAAAAACTTTTTGATTTTCGGTTTTTTTGCTCTAACGGCTAAAATAATGAAAATACAGAAAAAAGTTTTCAACAAAATTTGTAGCTCGTCTCTTTCTCTACAAAATAGGTCTTTATAAATTTTTGTCTTACATAAGCCGTTTAGGAGATAAATCCAGTTTTCCACTTATAGTTTTCAGCCGCCCCGAAATGCGCGGAAAATGAGAATTCTCTGGGAGTTTCGTACGACCGGACATATCGATCGATAATTATTACTATTCAGAGCCGCTAAAAAAATGAAAACAACAAAATGTAGAGAAAAGTCTCAGCTTTAATGTGGAACTAATCACAAAATTCATACAAATTTGTATCATAGAGAAAAAAGTGTTAGAAGATGGCTTAGTAAACTTTATACAGTTGATTTATTCACATCTTTGAGTTTTATGCATCCTGCCTATTTCTCCCGTAACAATGGGTGCTTTTTCACTGCATGGATTCGATTCCACGCACTTTAATCTATATTTCGTGAAAGTTTCATTGAAGAATGTTAAAAAACAAATAAGTTGTATATGATTTATTGTATAATTGCGCATTTGTATGTAGACAAATTCAAAAAGCACTGCACGCATTTAAAAACTCTAAAGTCATTCGAAAGAATATGTTTTATTGAACTTATAATCCAAAAATTAAGACTGTGCTATTATTATTACTTAAGATATAGCGAATTGAACTCCAAAATTTGGAGGTGATGGATCGATGAGAAATATACCCTCTACCTTGATCGCAAGACATATTTTTTCAACAAAAGTAATTGCAATAAAATGTTAATTGGATTAATATATCATTATATAAGAATATATAAGCAAAATGAATTATCCTTCTAAGAACTCCCGGCAAAGATATGAATAAATATGTGGATCAACTGTACAAAGTTTATTAAGCCATCTTCTGACACTTTCTCTCTTTGATAAATTTTTTTATGAATTTTGTGATTAGTTCCACATTAAAGCTGAGACTTTTCTCTATCTTTCATGTTATTTTCATTTTTTAGGGGCCCTGTATAGTAATAATTATCGATCGATGAGCCCGGTCGTATGAAACTCCTGGAGAATTCTCATTTTTCGCGCATTTCGAAGCGGCTTAAAACTATAAGTGGAAAATTCGATTTATCATCTAAATGACTTAAGTAAGACAAAAATTTGTAAAGACCTTTTTGGTAGAGAAAAAGACGAGCTGGGAACTTCTTTCCCTATTTTCATTATTTTGGCCGCTAGAGCGAAAAAACCGAAAATCAAAAAGTGTTTCCATTTTTTTTAAATTTTCCCGGAACTTGGAAGTGCAAAGAATGCATCATCTCATTCCCCAGGCTATTACCTACTTAAATCCCAGAGATGATCCTTTTATTAATTTTTGTTACCATAAATTGTTAATTTGCCTGTGTAGGCGAGTCTGTCTGGGATTTTTCTCAAAAATTTTCTATACCATTTGAGTTAGCCACGGATTCTTATAGAAACAAATTCAGCTGAACAAGATTTTCTTATGAAATATTTTCCTAAACCGCGAGCTTCATGATCAAATAATTGTTTAAACAAAATTTTTTTCATCTTTATTTAATAAAATGAAAACGGTTTGACGGATCCGAAAAAATCTTAATACAATCGAAAGATATTTTCAATGCGCGTCGTTTGGCGCCACCCACAACTCATTTCGTCAACCCGTTCATTTGTTATAGTTAAAACAAATTTCATAATTAACAAATTGATTACTCCGAAACTAATGAGGTCAGGATATTGTTTTTTTCAACATATATACCTTTTATACCAAAGAATATACCATATTTTTTTTGGCCCGATATCTTCAGTACTTTTTCATTGTTTAAACAATTGACATAATTTGTTAATTAGCAAATAACTTTTTTCGATAGTTTGATCGACTTCAAACCAACTTTAAACGATAAATATTGATGTCGGGCATAACCCCCATAGAAGTCTGCACGAATGCAACTTTTTGCTTTTGTTTATTTAAAGTTTAAATTAATTTTGCAAATTACCAAATGGAATATCTCGGCTCTAGGTAAGCGTATCGAAATGGGGTTTTGTGCATATGAAAGATCTTGCAAAGAGGAAAATTTTGGGACCAGAAAGACCTTGATCGGACAACAGGAACCGGAAATAAGAGTGACAGTGTGTGAGAGGCTCTAATTTGTTTATTAACAACTTTTTGGGCAGGAGGTTCGGTGCAAATGAAAGCAAACAAGTTTTTCCATCAACCATAAAAAGTTCTACAAAAAATATTCAATCCCTGAAGAGTTATACGCGTTTTTGACCTTTAACAAAATCTCTTCCGCAACGTGAAAATGGTAAGATTTGACGCGCACTGGAGTGGCGGGTTCGATCCCCGATGTGGGCAAAATTTTTTTTCGTCAAATTTGCTTTTTTTCATGCCAAAATCTCAAGCATGTGTTTTGAAAAGTGGAATAATTTTTTTAGCTAAATTCAATAAAAAATTCATAAAAAATAACAACAAATTTTCGCTAGTCTGGCGTAATATAATTTTTACATGTTTCGCAACCATTTTCACCTTTTAAATTTGAGGTGTTTGAGGGTACCTTTTTGTCATGGGAGATCGATATATTATGAATAAGAAGGTACTTACTACTTTATTGTTAGTTAGGCATTAGAAAATAAAAACCAGTTATTAAAATTTTGAAGAGGAACACGAGAGCCCTACTGTTTAAAGATCCATTGGCATTAATTTGTTGAGAGAAAAGCAACATTGAAACTAATGTTTGCAGTGTACTGTGGAAAGAAAACTTTCAAGTTACGACCTTCATAACGGGCTTCATAACGAATGATATAAAACTAACATTATGCAAATGTGTAATTCTGATTACGTTTGATATGTTATTTGAAGCGCACGGTTTTTATTTATTTATAGATAAAGTTGTTTAAAAATAAGTGTATATAATATCTTATAATACCATTTATAATTCTAATTATTCATTGATAATTAAAAACAATCATTGCCTGCCTGCTTCTAATTTCAAAGCCTGCTATCCAAGCTTCGGTAATAACAATAATATTAGTAATGGAATATGTTTGTTTAATATAAGACGATGTACTTGAAATTGTGGTTACTTACATGTCAAAATAATTATAGGTCATTCATTAAATCATTAACTGATTATCAGTGACGGCACGTGAAATGTCTACGGGAGGGTTTTAAAATTAGCAGTGGACCTCACGGTGAGGCAAACCAATGAGATCATAGATAAAATTTGAAGATGTGAAAAAATTGGAAAATGAATGAAAAATAAGCCTCTTCACTTGGAGGTTTACCAGTATTATACTACTGTGTAGTCACAGTTCGTATAAGATGCACTAACAAAAGTATTCAACGAGGTGGTCTAAAAGGAAGACCCTTGATGAAAATGACAGTGGACTAGCTCCTTACGTAAAAACGAGGCCTAGCTCAGTGCACCAACGCCACCAACTACAGAGATTTAACCGTAA
Source organism: Stenurella melanura (assembly GCA_963583905.1). NCBI lineage: Eukaryota > Metazoa > Arthropoda > Insecta > Coleoptera > Cerambycidae > Stenurella > Stenurella melanura. The sequence continues at coordinate 218,265,871 of OY757309.1, read as the reverse complement.
TCTAGACCAAAGTAGAAACATTTCTAAAGATTATTTCCACTGAAAAAAAAAAACGCTAGGATTATATTCAGTACATGTAAAATATCAATTTTCAAACCAGTGCATCCAAAACAAAACAAAAACAAAACTTGCAGGTGGTCACCCAAAAGAAAACATAACTTATGAAGAAAATATATCAAAGAAGAAAGTTTTGTGCTCGGTTTTGTGTAAATATTTTTACAGATTTTTTCACGTTGATTTTATTTTTTTTCAAAATAGAGGTAGCTGGTAAGTATATAATTGCGGTACTTGTTCAAGAATACTTTAGGTTTTGATATTTAGACGGAATAACATATATTGATATCCGCTGATATAAAAAAGTGCGATCCCTGATCTGATGTTATTGTTTATCTTAGTATTTACATTACCTACTGTACACATACTTGTGGTTAGACATTTTTCTGTATCCCCTTGTATTATCTGATTATAAATCCGCAAAAGGATCGTTTTGATTAGATAATTTATCAAACTTAATAAGTAACATAAGTGCTTCTACGAATTATTTTGCGCGAAGCGTCATTTGGAAAATACAAGTGATATGTATGAGTTATTAGTGTTATTACATATTTCTATAATATTGATGTTTAGATAGTGTTTACTTAAAAACTATTAATCTGCACCTGTGAAAAGCAATTTATGTGTCATAATCCAGTATAACAATAATTAAAATGAGTTTTCGCCAAAAGTTTAAATTTAGGAGTATGAGTAACCCGGAAAAAAGGGAATTCTGTAAGTTAAATAAATTTTGATCAACACTATATATAGGTCTCTACATATATTTAAGGCACATAAAAAGCGTCGGCGCCTTTGACTTTGCGGTAAAGATCAAACACACCGACATTTTTTATTTGCCTTAAATATATGTAGAGAACTATATACTGGGAAATTTGTCTGCTACAAGAAAAACTTGACACCTAAATGTAAATGTGTACTAAATCCTTAAAAAAATAAGTTGACTAGTAGTGGCAAGAGATATTGTGGAGGGGCCAGCAGGGTAAGGCAGGTCGTCGTAATCTTGTCAGATAAAATCCGATAAAAGTGACCGACAAAGGCTACCACTCCTCTCCTAGTTTCTTCGTTGTATACCTGGTAGACGTAAGAAATATAGTGAGGCCATCAAAGAGATGCCGACAAAGCAGTTAAAGCCGACAAAGCGACCGACATAGGACACCGCCGCTCTTTTTGCTTCTTCGTGTCACTATATGTATTTCGTTTACTACACTATAAGTATTTAGTCAATAAATTATAGATAATATTTATTTCCATCATTAAAGGCGTGGAGCCAGCAAACCAATAATTACAATTCGTTCCCGACAAAAAGTCGAGCCAGTTGTATCAGATGTTACTTTTATGGAAACCGTTATTACCTAAAAATACAAAAAATTGCATGATTCAAAAATTGAAGTCAACTAGTTTTGCGAACAACTGTCAGGAATAAAACTGGTAAATCTTCTCTTGATTGATTGATTGATTGATTTGCGTAAGGTGGGCACTGCTGTCGATTCCGGGCATGGAGATTTGTTCCACCACACAGCCCGATCGCCCGCTGAACGCCCAAATGCCATATTCATGCCATAAATGGGCGGCTCCTCCCGACCGACCAACGGACGATCCAACCATGTGCCGGAACAAACCCCCGATGCTTTTATATACCGCCGGACCGGCTGTATATGCTCGAATGTTGGATTGAACATTGGACGTGCTTGTTGTCAGCAGCGAGAGCCGCATGACGCATGGGGTAGGAATATAGGATGGGGCGTGTAGGTTTTTGTGAGGTGCTTCTTTTTAGTTTCTGTCTCTAATAATCTTCTCTCCAATTCTTCTTCTGAGTTTTCTGTTTCTTCTGTTTCTACGTCTGGCAGTGTGTATATCCTTGATATTTCTTTATTGTATTCCATCTTTTGTTGTGCCGTTCTTTTCCAGTGTGTATAATCCTTTTCTAGCTTATTCATAATCTTCTCGATTGTTATCCATGTGTAGCGTTTCCATCTATCATCATTTCCCCATTCATTCTTCCTCCAAGTCTTCTGTTTCTGGATCCAGCAGTGTGCACCTCCATCTGCCCTCTCGCGTTCACCTCGTTTGTCTGCCAAGGCATACATGCATTCGGTCGCAGCAGGGAGCTTTTTTCCTTTTTGTTTTTTCTCCTTTTTTTCTTTTTTAACCGTTCCATAGGTAAATAACCATTTACGGTGGAAGTGCCCTATCTCACGATAAAAAAAGCTTTTTATGGCGGGTTGGTCATGAGACAGAGCCCCGAGAGAATATTTCGCACACCCTGTATATTAGTTTGTTTCTACAGTAATTACTTTCAACTGCCATTTTCCAATTTCGGGTATTTTCTATTTAATTACCTATATTCAATACCTTTTCATTTTTATTTTTAAATTTTTCTGTTGTGTAGTAAATTGTCCTGTGACCACACACCTAAAAAACAATATTCTGAATCAAGAATCCCCTGCCTCAACCGGTAAGCAAATTCCCCATATAAAACTAATATAACAAAAATGTTATAGTAAATAAATTATTTCTTAAACAAAAGTACCCGTTCCACATGAAGAATTCATTCATTCGCGTATATATGAAACAACGGATTTCCGTATGACAATATTGTTCCCATCTGTGAAGGATTAATAAACCAATAACTTAGAGATAAATAAAAATAACACTTATCTTTCACCCTTTGTTTATATTACTACTTCCACTCGTTAGAAGTCGGTCCGTCCGTTGCCTTTCACTTCCCACTAGCCACTTTGGAGAGGGTGCTCGGTCGTCTTGGGTACATGCACTTGTGGATAATTTGCGAGTTTATGAGCTGGTCCCATTGGACGTGTTCATTTTCTTTTATCAGAGTTATCTTATGTTGCCAGATGTATGTACCCTTTGTTGAGCTGCCCCTTTAGTCAAATATCAAATATCAGCTATATAAAATAGCCAAATTTATACGCATTTATTTCATCTAATATAGAATTGTCCACTCTTTAATTCAACACATTTTTCGAGATTTCATGGGATCCACTTAAAAACGCGTCTGTCTTCGTCGACGACCGAACTGAACTCCCAAAACTGCTAAATCTTCTCTTGTTATAAATTTCCTTTAGGCAGTAGTTACATCCTAGGTAGGATTTTACAAATATATGTATTAAAAGGAAAACTTTAGACCAAAAATAATAGATAGTTGCATTTCGAATCTCCGTAGAAAATGACAACCTTGCGCTGACAATATAATATTCAGATCGCTTATACCTATAATATGAAGAGAAGATGCATGAAATTTATAAATCCATAATCACAATATGTTTCGTATACAAGTTGGGAATATAAAAAAAAAAGTTATGACCAAATTTTACTTTGTAAATATTGAATATTTTCAATTTTATGTAAACAGAACCACGTGACTGAAAATTCTGCAATATTGACTTAATATCACCTTGACGTCACTAATACATCTGCCTCCAACCTATTAATTTACGTTGTTATTTTTAATCTCACTAATATTTATTGGTTAAGATGACGGGTAACTGATAGGGATCGACCGATACCGATATTGATATCGGTATATATACCATATCAGGCAAATACAAATATGTAAAAAAACGTGAGCGTTCCACTTATAAAATCCAAGTATTAATATTCCACCACTAAGTGAAACATTCTGTAGATTTCAAATTAGTTTTAAAAAATGCTTCTCTGGGTATCCCAGGATTTGTATCTGATACATTTTTTCAAAGGACCACGCATAAAATACACGGTAAAAGTTATACATTCGTTTGAGCTAAAACCAGCTGAAATGTATTCGCTGGACCATTCCAAGCAAGAGTTCCTATGTGCAGTAGGTCCGAAAAGTCCATAGATTTCAAGTTACGGACACTCGATACTTGAAGGTTTTTAACATTCCAGGTGCTATAGTAACTCAGTGTTAAGATCTCAGAGGAATTGACAAAACAAAAGTTGTAGGCATATAAGTAAGCAATATTTTCAGTCATTTGATCGTTAAATTCTTTTTTTTTTTCTTCAAAAAATCACATATTTTGTACCTTGGATTCATAAAAAACTCATCTTACTTTAAGGTATGATGAATCTTTCAAGGAAAAGTTATATACAGGGTGTAATTAGTTTCATGTCATTAAAAAAAACTGGTAATAGGGACCGACTAGACAAACAAAAAACCTGTATGATTTTTTCTCTAGGGCACTTTGAAAAAAACTAACCTAGGTTTAACATTTTAACGTTAAGGTAGGAAACATTTGAGAAACACTGTTTTTCAGGGTCAATGGATGTTATTAGAATAATAAAAAGCTGTAATATCCGACTTGTGTTCCCGTCGGAAGAAGTGCGGCACTTTGATGGGATTACTTGTACCGAACTTTTTATACCACTAATTATGAAAATGTAAATAATTCCTTCTCTTTCGCCACAACGCAAGCATAGCATGGCCGCATGGGTTTAAATATGATTTGTTTACATGTGTTTTTTAATTTGGAACAAAGTTATTGTGCTTTTATTGTCGTTTATAAGAATTTATAAAATTTAAAAGTGGTTTATTAACATTTGTAACATTGCGTTAAAAGCTTAAAAAATTAGTAATTATTTTATGAAATTGGAAAACGAACAGTTAGATGTTCGAGATACGATAACAGATACTAGTTGTGTATTTTAAGTAAGGAAAAAATCTGATTTTTTTTAGCGAATTGAGCGTATCATTTTTCCCAATCAGGCGTCAAAAACTAAAAATCGAGTCTTTGGTCTCTATGAAAATCAATGTAAACAATAATAAGCAGATCAAAATAAGACAGCGAATACTAATAATAATAATAATAATCATGCCTTTAATGCCCAGTAGGTAACACCCAATAATTGAACAATTCTTTTGAATTTTTCACAAAAATTGTTCGAAATGACCTCCATCTCCACGTATATACATTTCGGCACGTCGAACTAAGGACATACGCACTCCGTTCAACACATTTGGTAAATTAGGATCATTTTTTATGGTTTCTATGCATATTAAAATGCGTTGTTGCAATTGTTCTAAAGCTCTTCCGCACCAGCTGTATTTCCACCACTTTCTCCATGCACCAAGTGCATATCCGCGAGCTCTGGATAAGTGTAATCTCCAATAATGTCCAAAATCTGCGTTTTATAACACCACACTAATCTGTGAATTAACGTTATCAATAAAGAAAGCAAAAAGAAAAACTTGGTCCAAAATCCAAAAAGTAACACAAAAAGAATGAACGAGAGGTAGTGTCTTACGTAACCAAGTACTCGAACTATAAGTCAATAAAATAAATCTTAACATAAGTGGCACAAAATTCAAAAAGAATAAAAGCAACAGACAAAACCAAGGAACGGGTAGGTCGCGTCGTGTGTACGTAAACTTGAGAATATTACAAGGGAGAGTATAGCATGCGTAATAAGACAGTTCGGCCGCGAAGAAGCAAAAAACATGGCGGTGTCCTCTGTCGGTCGCTTTTAACTGCTTTGTCGGCATACTTATTTGCACGAATGTCAGAGTATCATATGCGATAAGACGCGAGGCAATAAAACCTACCCCAATATGTTAGCAGTTCTCAAACTATGTTATTAAATATTTTGGAAATTTTTGTTTAAATTTTTTCTCCAAAACTATGAGTTTTAGACCCCATGTTATATAAGGTTTTTTTGTTTGTCTTGTCCTTCCCTACCACCAGTTTTTTTTAATGACATCAAACCAATTACAACCTGTAGAAGGAGAGGATATTTACCCATGAAGGTCATCTGAAAGTCAGAAAAATTATTGTTACAAAATTGCTTTAAGAACTGGTCATGAAAATGACGACGGAGATCAACTCATTGAGATCGACCAAAGAAATGACGAATCAGTATTTGTGAGGTCAAGGATTTCATCTCGATTCAGAAACGCTACTCAGTACCAAGTATGGATTTCCTTTAATGAAGGGTACATTCATGTTGGAGATGGAGATGAACCTATTTTTGGTTATTATTGCACTTATAGATCTAGGGCACGAATTCTTGGAATTTGTGCTTGTAGATGTACCTAATATCGTATGGTCTGATGGACACGACAAGGATTTTATATAATTTAGGCCGAAGCCGTGTCGCCGCTACGATACTTATCAACTCTACTCACAAGGAGGATTCAAGTTACCCTTCAGACTCCCCAAGACGAAAATAGACAAAATTATACTTACTGTGATTGCTACAGTCTGCTCTCTCCGTCGAAATCTTATGTCGGGTGGTGCACTTTTAATGAATATATCTTAAAATTAGCACTTTCTTAGAAACACTTCTTAATAATTAAGATCGTCGATGGATTCTATGAGTATTCGGAGAAGTACACAGACGTGGTGGGATAAAAGGTGACCCGCGGTAAGTAATTGTCCGACTCACGCCACAGAATCGTACGTAGGTCACAAATCTTATAATTAGTGGATCAATAAGAAATCGAATTCAAAATATATTCTCATTTGTTGAAATAATTCATAAAATGTAAAAAATATAAATATTCAGTACATAACTAATGTATATAAGGCAAACATCAAAGAGCACCACCACTCGGCAAGCCGTTACCTTCCGTAGGAGTGTAACTCATCCAGCGTCGAGAGAACTATGACAATCGACTGTACAAACAGATTCAGACTCCCAATTAGCAATGATTGTAAAATGTATGTGGAACTTTTTTGAAAAATTATTCACTGTTAATTTTGTACTGAAATTATCGAAATGATTGTCAGGCTGCTTAAAGAAGCTATCTATATGAGTTCGATGGTTATCCTGCTTTTATAAACGTACTAACGGCATCGAACCCAAATATACTTTTTTTCCGTCGACTCGCCTTCGAGCGACTACTATAGCGATGTCCGCCTGAGCCGGGATAAAACGTATTTTGGGTTCGTCGGAATCGACCCTCCGACTTTGAATTTTTTGACTAATTTTTGGCACGTTCTAGTGGCTTGGATAAGGATTATGCTCTCCCCTTTTGAGGATAACTAAATGAGGATTTTGGTTTTTATTGGGAAAACCGTCCCATTGAATTTTTCTTAAGTTTTGACGTTTAAAATAGCTACTCGCTACATCCTGACTGAGGATTTTGCCCTGTGAACCATAAATTCGTGGTACCTTCGAAAAACCAAATTTGTGGTACTTTCGAAAAATTCATCTCGAGGAGCGGTTTTCCGCTTTGTGCAAGTCTCTTTATTATAAGTGAAATAATTTTTTACGCAGATTTCGATTTAAGATGATGCCAAAGGCGGTTATAAGTCTTTTTAATGTTTCAAAGATGATTTTTTTTTTCATGGGATTTTTTGTCTGAATTTACTTTTATGGTAAATTGGATATTTTTTCAAAGGGATCGTTTTACTGGATTCAATAACATGCTCACGTAACATCTGTACTTTGATATCTGGGATATGCTAGACATCAAGAAAATGTATCTCATCCCTTACTTCAAGTCCTACAGTTAGTTTAAAATATAGCTGTGGACATAAATCAAATTGAAATAATAGATCCTTTACTAAGTAATAAAAAAAATATTTAAACCCAATGATATTCTATGATGATTCAAAACTGTTAATAAACTTCAAGAAAATAAAAAGGAAAAATCCCTCAAAACCAAACGAAAAACGCCAGACAACGAACAAAAAAGCAAAAAAAGAACAACAAAAAATGAAAAAAGATTCAAAGACCCGTCACGTCAGCGCCGTTGACTCTGCGTAACGCTAAGAACGGGTTATATTTCCAGCAAAATAAAATAATTTATGCCACAATGAATAATCTTAAAACTATATGTCAAGGTCATAGCTAAGGTCACCAAAAGTTAGTTTATTTGACTTCCTACAACTTTTATCTGGGTAAGTCCTTACTAAATCAGAATTTCCAAGCTATCTTTTAACAATACCTTCATGGGTAAATATCCTCCCTCCCCTTCTATATAACTTTTTCTTGAAAAGATTATACGTTTTTCTGAATCCAAGATGCAAAACATGGGATTTATTGAAGAAAAAGAGTTTACAATCAAATTACTTTGAAAATATTGCCAGAGGTCAAAGTCAAGGTAATCACAAGGTCCTACAACTTTTGTTCTGGTCAATTCCTCTGAAATCTCAACACTGGGTTGCTATAGCACTTGGAAAGTTAATGAATAATCATTATTTGACCTTCAAGTGGCCGTAACTTGAAATCTATGAAGTTTTTGCGTTTTTGGACTTACTGCACTTTAAGAACTCTTGCTCGAAATGATCCAACGAATAATACATTTGAGCTGGTTCTAGCTCAAACAACTGCATCACTTTTACCGTGAATTTTGTGAGAGGTCCTTTCAAAAGATTAAGGATGTGTCGGCCGGCCATACACTATTGACTCAAGGTGTGCATTATTTATAGTATGAAATGCTCATCATGAGAGCCCAACTTGCGCTTGACCAGTTTTTATGTAGCATTAGCGAGGAAATCATTATTAAGTTTCAAACTACTGAAAATGTAAACAAGAAAAATGAAAAAATTAACCTGTTTATCATTTCCTTACCTAATATACCTTAATTATTATTATTATTATTTTTTTTTTGTTTCACCGTTGCCGGACAGGGCTGCCGTGCTTTCCGATCGATACCACACGGTAGCCGCGCCGGCGATAATAACAGCCACTCCCCACGACCTGTGGGGTTAGTGACTGTATATTCCAGATTCATGTGCCCTAAGTAGGCGAAGGGACCCCAAGATGACCGCTTTCTGCATTTGGCCTGCTAGCCATTCGGCTGATTTCCGACAGGCTGGTATGGTCTTCAGTTCCGAGAGCAGCGTAGGCTTCATACCTCCGAGTACACCGATTATTAATTATTATTATTATTATTATTATTATTATTATTATTAATAACGTAAAATCAGTAAAATATACATATAATCCAAAGTGTAAAACTATTTGGGCGCCATCTTCGACGGAGTGTGCCTTTGGAGAGGCACACATTAAAAAATTGTATTGTATTAAAAAATTTCGTGAATGACTATATTTTTTTGATGGTTTCTCATTAAGCATAAATTTCTAAGTGCAGCGGTTTTTTCAGATGTAAAAAATTCCAAAAAATAAGTGAGATACGAACAATTTTCGGCGCGTCAGATGAATGCGATGTAAGAAAATTACTAAGTAGGCTATGGAAATTATTAGTAAGGTTGTAGACTTGTCTGTAAAGAAGAAAATAGTTGTTTGAATTACTGATAGGTACCAGTATTTTTAGTTTTTTTTTCAAAAAAACAGAATTTCATTTTCATTTCCGTAGGGGTCCTATGGAATTTTTTTTAATGGCACTGTGCTATTTCTTTTATTAATCAGAAATAATCATTTATAAACTATAGTGTTTTTGCCATTAATCATTTCTTAACGATATCCTTCGTAATAATAGAAGTATTTTTAAAAAGTAAGCGCCAACAAATCATTTTAATAAGGTACCTATCTACATTTCAATCCAAAATTGCAGATAGCCATGAAAATGACAGACATTCGCAGCAATTGAATTAGTCTTGACTTACTCACTAATTTTCTGAAGCAAGTGTATTAAAGTTGTTTTAAACAAGACAATTAATATAAAATGGCTGAAAATTATTCAAGAGATGAAAAAGTTGACATGATTATTATTTATGGAGAGACTCGACGTAATGCAACTAGAGCACAAAGTCTGTATGGACGGAGATATCCAGAAAGAAGACAACCTCCGAGAAACTATTTCGCCCGGTTGGAGCAACAATTTAGAACTGAACCTAATGTTTAATATAGAAATTGAAGAAAGATTTAAGTATTGTGGATGAGGAAACGGAAAATAATGTTGTTACGTTTATTCACCTATTCACCGATCATTTTATTCGTTTTGAGAATCGCGTTCAAGATAGGGTGGGTCTCTCTCTTCTGGCTGCGATTCTTCGAGCGTCATAGCCCGCACTCCTGACTTTGGAGTATCCCTATAGACGGCTTCTACCTCTAGCGCATGCACCAAGACTTCACTACTACTTTTATGTCGGGATAGCCTGAGGACTCGCCTGATCTCCTCGTCCCTTATCCCGTCTAAGAATGCCCCCACTGTCAATTGCTCTTTAAATTCTCTTGGCGCATTAGGATATGCTAAATGTGCCAGTCTTTCCACCGCAGCTTCAAATTCTTGCAGACTCTCTCCAGCTTTCTGAACGCGCAATTTCAGCTGGGTCTGGTATACTTGAGCAAGGTATTGATCACCATATCGTAGATCTAAGGCAGCTTCTAGAACTCTAAAGTTCCGTTGTTGGTCTACCGGAATTGTCTGGAGCAATTCCAATGCTTGGCCTCTTAAAGCTATGATTAATGCCTTAGCCTTCTCTTCTTCATTCCAGTTGTTAGCACTCGCTGCTGCCTCAAACTGTGTCTTGTAAGTCATCCAGGAACTTTGACCATCAAAGGAGGGAATTTTTAATCGCTGGCCTGATGACACCACTTGCTGGTTTCCTCTTTCCCTCAATTGTCGTTTAAGCTGGTCTATTTCCCCTTTGACTTCTTCTTCGAACTTGTTTACTTTCACTTTGACTTCACCAACTTCTTCTTCGACCTTATTTACTTTTACCTCGGCCTTGTCCATTTTTCCTTCAACCCTATCTACTTTTTCTTTGACTTCACTTACTTCTTGCTCGACTTTATTTTTAAGTTCTTCTGCGACTGAAAATATGGCACTCTGTTGCGTCTCTATAGCTTTCCTTAAATCGTCATTTTCCTTTTGACGGCGTTTCTCCTCTTCTTGTTTTTCCTCTCGACGTCGTCTCTCTTGTTCTTCTTTTTCCTGTTGACGTTTTTGCTCTTTTTCTTGTCGTTTTTTTTTCGCGTTCTTCTTTCTCTTCCTGGCGCTTCCTTTCCTGATCCATCATCATCTTTTGCATTTGGGCCATAAAGTCCTGCATTTGTTTTTCGGATGGCTTCTGGTTGTTATTGGCATATAATTATCAACAAAATTTAATAATAATGTCAATATTGGTAATGGGACTGTCCAGAAAAACCTCAAAACGGCACAAAAAAGAGTCTTATCTAGAGTCTGTCACTTAACCACTAATGTCCAACAAAATATTCCAAAAATGTCTCAAAAATGCACTTAACACTATTTTTCTGTTCGAAAATAGTCCTCGAACAATGTCCAGTAAATTAGTCCTTCCTGTGTTAGCACTAACTTCGAGAATACTGTCCCAGTTTTCTCAACACTTCAGAAAAATCCTCTTGTCAAATTTCCGCGTCTGACACCAGTGTTACGTTTATTCACCTTTTAGGAAACACCCTGTATGAATCCGTGGGTTCTAAATAATTTCAACAAGAGATAAACACCACTAACACTTTATTCAATAATTTACTGACTATACAATACTTCAAACATTCAAAATAACCTTTACACTCTTATTTAACCTCACTTTTTACCGAACGTGTCACTTCTAAAATAAACTTCTTCCTTCTTAATAAAACTTCCCCCTCTGCGCTGGTAATCGCGCCTTATATACTCCGAAATTACCTCTAGATTAAACCAGAATCTTCTCCAACCACAATCTAGAAAAGTTCATGGCTCGTTCTAGAGTCTTTCCAGTCACTATTAGTAGGCATAGGCGTATCATCTCCAGTTCCAAGGGGGTGTAATTTATAACAATGTATTAGCTTTAGTGCATGTTGACCCAACCATTTCGATAAGACAAATTGAATATGAATTACCAGTTTCCAAAGAATCAGCCAGAGAAATTTTAAAGAAACACGGCTATCGTTCTTATAAATATCAATTGCATCAATTTTTGTACGAGAATGATTATCAACGAAGAATAACCTTTTGTAAATGGTTACCGTTACGCCAATTAAGAAATGTGAATTTTATCAAAAACATTTTCTTCACTGATGAATCGAGATTTACAAACCTTGGGTTATTTAATCGAAACAACACTCGATATTGGGCAATTGATAATCCTCACATTATGGGACAGGGGCGGTTTCAGGAGCGGTTTGGCTTCAATGTTTGGTTAGGCGTACTGGGCGACCATATCATAGGTCCAGTAAGCTTTAACGAAACTCTAACTGGACCAAAATATCTAGAATTTCTCCAAAATATAATAGTTCCACAGATTAATCAAATTCTCAATAACAATATAGACGAGGTCTACTTCCAACAAGACGGGGCTGGACCACACAATGCTATTATCGTTAGGGATTACTTAAATCAATTATTTCCAGATCGTTGGATTGGGACCCATGGTCCAGTCAGATGGCCTGCAAGGCCGCCTGACTTAACCTCACTCGATTTTTTTATTTGGGCGCATTTGGAAAATAGAGTCTACATGACTGCTCCAACCACAAGGCAAGATCTGGAAGAAAGAGTTCGACACGAAATTGCACAAATAACACCTCAACAATTACAGAATGTTAGACGTGCAACTATAAGTCGCGCTACTCTGTGTATTAATCATAACGGTGAACAGTTTGAACAATGTTTATAATAGTTTATTATAATTTAGGTTTTAAATAGTTTTGTTATTCTTGGTAATTTATTCATGGTTGTAACGTTATACCTATTAAAATTATTTCTTGTTTAATTTGTGTTTACTTTTAAAAAATACTTCTATTATTACGAAGGATATCGTTAAGAAATGATTAATGGCGAAAAAATTGTAGTTTATGAATCATTATTTCTGATTAATAAAAGAAATAGCACAGTTCCATTAAAAAAATTCCATAGGACCCTTACGGAAATGTTTTTTTCCGGTTCAACCGGAAGTGATATTTTCATTCCTTTAGTCTAAAAGTAGCCTATTATTGTCTTATTTGTACCAAAAACAAAATTTTTAAATACAAAAACAACCAAAATATTGGGGGCGTACATTGGCTCGTGGCCACCCGGTATAGACACTTATTATTTTTACGTACAGAATCAGTTCCTAAATGGCCCAGAGTTATTATAAATACCCTGTATATTTATTTATTTTGATTCAAGTAAATTTGGCGGCACCTACGGGAGTGCGGCATCATGAAATATGTCAACAGTTTTCTTGATCTAAATTGAAGAAAATTGTCGACTACGTTCTTGGCTTTCTCCGAAATATTTGACAAGGTCGTTGACGAGTTGAAAAACAATTTTAGTGTTAACATATTGACATGTATTTTCAATTAATTTATTTTTAAAAGCCACCGTATTTCTGGTTCTAAGGTTACATCCTATTGTTTTTCTTTCATCGTATTATAATTTAGCAATCCGTTTGATATAAATATAAATAGAAGGAAATTTGTTATAAAAATAGTTCAACGTAATTTTAAATGATTTACTTATTATGACATCATGCAAGTCAATTGTTGAAAGTATGTCCTTGTGAAATCCTTTGAACAATTTCCTTTGGAAAAATTTATATCATTTCAACTTGTCACAGTCTCGACTACTACTAGACTGAGTGGGGAAGAAATCTCAAGTAATTATTAACAAACATTGCGGTCGATCAGTCTTATTTATAGCTCAACGTCTAAAAATATGAATTAGTTAACATTATAATGATGTTAAATTTCTGATAATAGGCATACATTTAGTAAGTATTGAAGGTTATATGGATTCTTGTTAAATATTTGCTTAGGTGAATTTGGAAGATTTGAGGTTGTTTGATTTTTAATTAACTGACTGAATCATGCAATATATATTGTTCATAAATAAAAAATGTAAAAGTGCGATATCCCGACAATTCGTCATTGCGCTTTTTAACAATGCATTGTTGTCAGTGCCGGACTTAGTCCCTTGTACACGCACATGCGTTAGGGGCGCCAGTTGCAAATTCTGTGGTCAACAATAATCTTTTTATTTTTGCAGTGAAGTTTACCATATTTAGGATGGAGAAGTAGAATGTGAGATTTTCTTATGGAAAAATGTTTATATATTTTTTGTCATAACTTTTTCCTGGTGTGGAGTGACGTTTTTGATGTAATGATGATACTGACATATAAAGCATCAAATACTGAATACCAGAGTCGGGTCTAGTTTAAAATGACCGATGCATGAATTAATATTGCGCATACGGTTTCACTATTTCTTGCACACAAATTTAAAGCAATCGCCTTAAGACATTGTCAATGTACGTCTACCAACATTCTTTCCCACTTCTTTTGAGACGGAATTATGAAATGTACACTGAGAAGTGAGAAACATAGAAACATAAGCTCAGCGATTCTCAAACTGTGTGATTTGACGACGAATATTATTTATTTCCGTGAACTAACACCACTCTAAATATGAAAAACGTCTTTATATGATATATTTAAGTTATTTTTAGTGCTAAATAGTGGATATTCATCCGTCAAACAAACAATGTCAAACCACGAAGTCTTACAATTTTTTAGTACGTATGTATTGCACATTTTAGAATAGAACGAACATAGGATTGCGTAGCTCAATCGGTAAGATACTTGAGCAGCAATAAATGTATGGGGTGGTTGCGAGTTCGATCTTGAGTTCTACTGTTTTTTTAATAAGCTCTATTAAAAGTTAATAATTTTCCTTCTAAAATTTTTGTTTTATGAAACCGTGCCGCGAGTTTTGTTAAAACTTTATTTTCCTCAAAAATGTGTCTTTTATTACTACTAGCGCATATTTATCTCTAATAACATCGACTTTCTTACGTTATATATTAATACACGAATGGTGAAACGTGCGTCGAGTAGATAAATTGTTCAAGTGTAGTATTGTATTGTTTATGAAAATGTGTAGTAAATTGTTCAAGTGTACCTAGTGTTCAAGTGTAGTGTTCAAATATTTTAGTGTTTATGAAAACGTGTCAATGCGTTGTTCTTTCAGAATTGTTTTAAATTATTTGTTTTAAAATTATTGTTATTTTTTTTAGTATTTATTTTGTCAACCAAAATTTTTATTTATTGCCACTAAAAGAAAAATTATTTATTTTCGTTATTCTCATAGAAATGGTGAAACGTGCGTCGAGTAGATAAATTGTTCAAGTGTAGTATTGTATTGTTTATGAAAATGTGTAGTAAATTGTTCAAGTGTACCTAGTGTTCAAGTGTAGTGTTCAAATATTTTAGTGTTTATGAAAACGTGTCAATGCGTTGTTCTTTCAGAATTGTTTTAAATTATTTGTTTTAAAATTATTGTTATTTTTTTTTGTATTTATTTTGTCAACCAAAATTTTTATTTATTGCCACTAAAAGAAAAATTATTTATTTTCGTTATTCTCATAGAGATTTCAGATTTTTTTTGTTATGTGAAATATTTTATTTTTACCTACATCATTTCCGCTACTAATACTATGATCCTATCTTTTCCTATCAAGAAATGCCAATACCTCCCCGTGGTTCTTGCTGGACTATAACAATATTAGTCTTTGATTTCTTTTTCTGATAATTCATTGTTATTGTCTGAATTGGGCAATTCATTTTTGTTATCAGTTTCATTTGTGCCCGAGCCCTATATACCTACAGTGCCCGCCATAAAGTTGGCTACATATGGGAAAAATTTGTATTATTGAGATTTCTAAAAAATACTATATAGGCGGTTCGTTTCTTTTTTTACATGCAAATACCTTTATTCAACTAAAATACATAAAGTTTTGGTCTAAACTAATCAAATATTTGTGAAATAGACAGAAGAATTTATGATTTTTCATACAGTAATTAATGGTATGGGTAAAATTTGCACATTTTTATTTTCCTCATATCTGCTTCAAAATGCTATCTATATGGGGTCCTTGTTGTATTCTATGCACTTTTTCTTAATAAAATTTTTCGATATCTTAACAATGTGACCCATTTTTCGGTACCACCGTCACCTATTTTTTACAGTCCTGCCAAACCGATGATCACATGACATGTGTCAAAATGCAAGTTTTTGTTGTCGGGCACGCATAAACTAACCCCCAATAGAGTTTTTTTAGAAATGTCAATAATACAATTTTATCCCATATGTAGCCAACTTTATGACGGACACTGTATAATCAGAATTCTACTAAAATGACGAAGTTAGTAAATTAATAATCTTAACATTTTATGATAACATCTTTCCTATTTTTTTATAATTATTTAGCGACATCATTGCTGTTACAGGAGAGAACTGTTTGAGAACTACTAGCATTTCTTATGCATCAAATAAAATCTTAGTTCAGACGTTTTAGCGGCCATGACACAAGTCAGCTTAAACTGTACCCGACGCTAGTACTCAGTGTATTTGTTTCTTAGCATACGATTTAACAAAGAATGAGAAAATATTTACGAAAAGAAAGCTGCAGTCGAAAAATAACGTGGACACCTCTGTTTTCTGCCGGCATCCAGCTGCCGGTGCTCGTGCTGGAATTCAGGGCAGAATAAACCGCAATTGTCGTTTGCCGCACGATACGATTTGATCCCGAATTTGCGCTTCCGTGGTCGATATATAGTATTATAGCAAGGGTGAGCGCCGATATGTCTTATATTAACGATGGGAGTATCTCGCTACAAGCAGTTAAGCAACGACAGTTGCTGTCACTGTTTCTAAGAGTGACTTTCAGAGAAGTACAGCGACTTTCTCTCATCTTCCAGCTGTTTTTATTAGCCAGAAGCTGCGCAGTATTAGGCGAGGAGTGCGTAGTGACTATACCATCTTTCAGAGGAGATGTAGAGCAGTCGTCCCCTTGTCTATTAGATGTTAAACAAGTAAAGATCCCTACGAACCGGAGAAGCACACTGTATATTGCACTATTTTTGTGTGCTTAATCAAAAACTTTAGTAACATTTTGCTCTAAAATTATGATAAAACATAGATTATATAAAACATGATAGTTTACAAGCCTCGGGCATATCTGATAGACTTGACCCGATTTGAACAGGAAGTATTGTATCCAGCTAATTTATGCAAATTATCAAATTTTTGTTCTCCGATTATGAAAAATGCCCTCTTAGAATATATCTATTTGAATAAGTCAAAAAATTTTTGTAAACACGTTCAGGGATCTAGTCAAAATAATACGTTTGACATTTAAAAGATAGGAATTGGAATAAAAAGTGTTGCGTTTCTGCCTGCAAACATACCGTTTTATTTTCTTCTTTTGTTGTACAACTCCTTAATAGACAAACAATTTTGCTTAATGTAGTGTATCTTTTATTGGAATAAAAAGTGTTGCATTTCTGCCTGCAAACATACCGTTTTATTTTTTTCTTTTGTTGTACAACTCCTTAATAGACAAACAATTTTGCTTAATATCCTTGTGTATCTTTATCTTTAATTATAAATTAATATTAGTCATGAATAAAACTTGAATAGGTTAAGATAAAAAATCCAGCAGGCCAAGACACTAAAGGCCCCACGATCTACCGATCGCCGCGTCTCGCCCAAAAAAGTGGCATTCAGTTGTTTCCCAACATCAATATATATACTTTAAGTATTTTCATGAATGTATGAAGTTAATAATGAAACATAAATGAAAATTCATTCTCATGTTTTCCCAACATGTTGCGCCAAAAAATATATTTAGCGGGAGATTTGAGACCTTAGGCCGGCCCTGATCGTTGTTTGCGCTCACGCTATAAAGCTTGCAAAATCTGACATATTTGTGATACATTTTTGGACAATATTTCTTCCGAGATTTCTTCTTTTAAACCAGTGGCGCCGGCGCGGCTGTTGAAGATCGACATGTGCTAGAGTTAAATACTCTGTATGTGTAACTAAATTAAAAATCAATAAAAAATGAGTGTTTAAATTCCCCACAAATTGGTGCCAAAATATGAAGTATATATATATATTTAAATGCCTAAGTTCACAAGGCGGGGCAAACATAATTCTTTTAACCATTTTGAATTTGCATAAACCATTCGAATAATCAAAATATTTCAACATGTATTCGACACTCGGTTTAAAAGAAATCTTTCACAGCATTCGCAGGAAAAGGAATAATACACAAGTTTGCCTCAAACTTGTGCAACGTAAGTAATTATTTATTTTCATTTTTGTCACTACAACCACACCATTTATGATATCGTTAATAATGATTAACGTCTTGCTCGACGTCGTGTTTTCGTAGCTTTTAATTGACTATTATTTATTACCTACCATACCTTGATCTACTACCATCGACATTTAAATCTAGCTATATGCTGATATGAGAATAAACAACATCGGTAAAGGTATTTAGACAGAACTTCTCTCTTTATTTGCCACCTTTTATTTATGAATTATTTTTTGTGTAACATGACGACCCCGTATATTTTCCAGTGAAAGTATACCTATCTTCGCTAGCAGTGGCGTCAACTACCCATAAAATTTCACTATTCTCCCTCAAACAGAGATGGCGCAAAATCTTCCTAAAAATGTATAGAACAAAGTCAGGGTCATGGGAATTGGTGCTTTTTTGATTTCCGGTCGTAAACTGGGACAGAAGTTCGCTATTTGTGGTTACCAACACATTTTTTTAAACTTGAAAAAGAACCGTTGAATTTTATATTTTGGATAATTCTAAGCATTTTTTGACTCTTGACATTTTTTATCTAACCTCACTCTTCTCGAGATTTAAGTGTATTATAAAAATAAACCTGTATTTAGTTTTTTTTTTCAAAAACTAGAATTTACGATTATTTTTGGGCGTTTATTATGGATCAAAATGTTGAGTTATATTATGAACAATTTTAAGCATTTTTTGACTCTTGACATTTTTAAGCTAACCTCACCCTTGCCGAGATATAGGCATTTAAAACAAAAAAACCGTATACTTAAGCTATTTTTTTTTCAAAAAACTAGTATTTACAATTATTTATGATCGCTTACTATGGATTAAAATATGTAGACTTTATATCTTGGACAATTATAAGCATGGTTTGACTCTTGACATCTTTTACCTAACCTCACCCTTCTTGAGATACAGGGTGTAATTAGTTTCATGTCATTAAAAAAATTGGTGGTAGGGAACGACAAACAAAAAAGCCTTATATAACATGGGGTCTAAAGCTCATAGTTTTGGAGAAAAAAAAAAAAATAAACAAAAATTTCGCAAATTTTCAATAAAATCTTTTGAGAACTGCTTGCATACTGAGGTAGGTTTAGATCGTCGTGCCTGTCTTTGCCTGTGGTACTCAATATTTGTGTAGATAGCTATAAAATGTCGGCGGTCTTTAGCGGTGCGGTAAATAAGATGAAAGACGTCGACGTTTTCTGAGTGTTTAGTAGATCTGATCTGAAGAAAACTATACTCTGACTCTCCCTTGTGTAATATTTTAGTTTCTGTGGGTGTTTCGTTATGTACACGCGTCCAACCCGCCGTTCGTTGTTTTTGTTATTTTTGAATTTCGGGTCGCTGTGTATTTATAGTGAAGATTTATTTTATTGACTTTACCGTTCAAGTCGTTAAATTCTTGATTACGTACAGACAGAACTTGTTCGTTCTTTTTGTATTCCGTTTTGGATTTTGGATCAAGTTTTTCTTTTATTTTTCTTTATTGACAACGTTAGTTGATAGTTTATTGTTTAGTGTTGAACGGAGTACGTATGTCCTTAATTCGACGTAGAGAACTGTGTATTGATGCAGATGCAGAATTCGAATAATTTACTTAGGTGGTAAACTTTTAACCCAGGACACTCATTTATGTTACAAACGTTAATGAATCACATTTAAATATTCTAAATTATAAACATTAATCCAATATTTTGTTCCAAATTAAAAGACACACGTGTAAAGAAATGCTCTGTTTAAACTTCTACGACCATTTTTTGCTTGCAGTTGTGCAGGAAAAGATAACGAATTATTTACCTCTTTATAATTGCCTCCGTTCGGTTGAGGCGGTCCATCAAAGGCGGTCGATGATCCAAGGCCTCTGCACTTTTTTATGACAATTTAAAAGTTGTATAATTGGGAACTACAAGTTCATTGACCAAGAAAAGCAGTGGTTCTCAATTATTTTCTACAATAATATAAAAAAAAATTAAAAAAGTTGACCTAGGTCACTTTTTTTCAAAGTGCCCCTAGAGGGAAAAGTCATTAAGGTTTTTTGTTTGTCTAGTCGGTCCCCATTACCAGTTTTTTTTTTGATGACATGAAACTGATTACACCCGTATAAGCGTTCAAAAGAAAATAAAAAGTGTATTCCATTTCTATATTTTCTAAAAACTAATATTCTTGATCGTTTATTATGAATTAAAACATATATTTAAAACTTTATATTTAGAGCAATTCTAAGCATTTTTTGACTCTTGACATTTTTACCTATCCTCACCCTTCTCGAAATATAAGCGTTAAAAAAAAACAAAATGTGTATTAGAGCTTTTTTTGTAAAAAAAGTAGTATTTATGATTATTATTGGTCTTTGACCAATGTTCTAATCGATAACCAAAGACTAGAAATGATCGTAAATACTAATTTTTTGAAAAATCAAAAGGCTTAAATTCGCGTTCTTTTTTTCTAAACGCCTGTATCTCGAGAAGAGTGAGGTTAAGTAAAAAATGTCAAGAGTGAAAAAATTCGTAGAATTGTCTGAAATATAACATATAATGGGATTTTTTTTTTCAACAGAGAAGAAATATTTGGTGACCGGAAATAGCGCACTTCTGTCCCATTTTACGACCGGAAATCGAAAAAGCACCAGTTCCCACGACCCTGACTTTGTTCTATACATCTTTAGGAACATTTGCGCCATCTCACATAAAAATCAGGTGGGGCGGAGTCTCATGTTGGGGTTTAGGCCTTGTTCCTGCTTTATTTCCTCGACCATACTGTTCATTTAAAATTAAACTATGATTTTCTGATTATTTTGATCTCTGCATCTTTAAACATAAAAACCGCTGCCCAAGGAATCACTACTTCCACATCCAGATTTCCCATCCGTCTCTTTAAAGAAAAACAACTTGACTATATTTGCACTCTAGGTGTCGAATACCAAAGTAATTTCTTGGCGCTGCCGAATCCAAATTAGAGCGTTGCAGAATCTACGTTTGAGCGCTGCAAAATCCATATTCGGGTGCTGCCGAACACCAAGCCTACTAACATACAAAGCAAGTTAAATAGAAACTTTTAAAAACGAAGTTTCTGGACTGTAAAAATATAAAGTAATATAAGGCCTTGGCTTTTAGTATAGAAAAATACCAGTGGCTGACGCGTAAGAACAGAGACCCTAATGTTCATATTCATTTATAAGTAGAACTTGTAGAATAAAACAAATAATTTAAAAAATCTAAATCCCAATTATGCAAAAGAAATTCTGGTTAATTGATTGATTGATTAGCCAGCGTATGGTAGGCATTGTTGCCACTTTCATATATCCAATCTGGATGTTTTTATATAACGCCGGCCCGGCTGCTTATGCCGGATTGGATATGAGACGTGCTTGTTGCCAGCAGCGAGAATCACATGACGCATGGGGTAAAAATATAGGGTGGGAAATGTAGGTGTCTCTGAGATGCTTCTTTTAAGTTTCCATCCATTATCATTTATTTGTTTATGCTTCTTCTGAGTCTTCTGTTTCTGAATCTAGCAGTGGGCACCTCCTTCTACCCGATTGTATCCAGATATGGTTGCATGTTTCTCAGAAATTTGTGTTTTCATTTCAACATCCTGTATCAGTGCGTCCATCTTTGTTTTATTTGCCGAGACATACATTAGCTCGCTGTAAGAAGTTTTCATTTATTAACCGTTCTACAGGTAAATATCCATTTACAGTAGAAGTGCAAGGGGGAATCCTTAGAGAACCTTTCAGACACCCTGTATACCGATCTGCCAAGGCAAAGCAGAATAAAAAGTAAAATCTGTAAATGTAAAAAAGATCTAAGAGAACATTTGGGACGGTTTGTATATCAAGCAGACCTCAACTACTTTGACCTGAGAAATATTTTTGTATTCGTAAATAAGCCCAATATATGGACCATGTGACAGCTGCCAGGCGAAACCTTTCTGTTGTGGTACCTACCTGCCTTATGTTTAATACATTTCTAATTTTAAGGAATTCACTTTGTTTAATAATGAATAAGGGTTAATAAACTAATGCTTCTAATAGGACTTATCTTTTTCATCCGTAAGTATATGCTAGCAGCTTCCTTCTCTGTTCTGTAGGACTCCCACATTCCACTTTCCAAAAACAGTTCTAGTTGAAGTTTTCTCTTAAGTCACAACACAGCTAATATGTCTGTCTTGCTTTATAAATGCATGTTGCCCACTTGACACTAAACAACATTTTAGCATTCAGCCTTCTTTATCAATAACCAACGAATGAAAGGGCCCCAGGTAAAAATCGGTTTGTTTCCGTCGACGGGCAAACTAAGGCACTGCCCGCATTTACTGCCAACGTCAATATCTATTTGACATCAGATTTGAATTAAGCAACATCAAAAACATAAAGTTAGATATTTCAGTAATCAAAATATGCGGTATTAATATGTTATAAAACTACTCAAAGTAGTAACTTATGATGGAGCTATGGAGCTTTGGTGCTCCATAGTAACCAAAATACTGAATACGGAGCATCGTGGCCGTGGAGACTTTTGTTCAGGATGACAAAAGCTACAATATACCAAAAATGCAAATGATTCCACCGAAATCCCATTTCCATAAGGTTTGTGCGGGGTCCTTTAAAAATAAAATAATGGATTCGTGTGCCTGCCCTGAGCGCGAAATGTCTTTGCTATGCCACTGACTTTTAATGCATACTTGGAAATTACTGATGTTGGATATATAAAATAATAAAATGTCTCTCAATTGAACTTTTGTGTATAGTTGTCTCCATATATTTACTACACAAAGAAAACCTCAAAGCTGTGCCGCTTACGTATAGATAGTGGGACATGTCCAAATTTGGTAGAAAATCGCATATCATAAATATAGTGTATTACTTAAGACTTAGAACAACATTGTTCTCAGTATGTTCTTGCATAATTAAAATAATAAATAATAGGAAACAAGGTACTTTTAATTAAAATTTCTAACTTCTCTAACTCCTGAAATGTAGTTGCGCAAATCACCCCTAACTGGAACGCCATATCCAGGCAACAGATAAGCAGAGCCGTATTTTGAATTTATCTATCGAGATCGCGAAGGACATCCACCAATGCGTAAGATATCGTCATTAAATTTCTGCCAAAAGCACGATTTTTAATTCTTTAGTATTTTATTTATTTTAGTACTCAAAAATTTGAAGTATGGCTCTGTAGAACCGTCTCGGCAGGTAAAAATACCGACTTTGATATTTTAATGGTCTGTTTTTATAGTCTTTTTTATTTGTATTAAATATATGTAGACAATTATATAGATTTTCATGTTTAAAATTCATTTCAGCTTCCTCTCAAGTAGTGTTAACTGTTCAGCAAAGATCGAGTGGTCTTAGGATGGGGTCACCAAGTCTTCACAATAGACCTGTGACAACACCAACGTCGTCAAGGATCACCGGACCTCAACCTGTTGATGTAAGAACCTATTTATAATTGTTTCAATTCATGTTAATTACATTTCCAAAATGTTTACTTTTTCATTTATATATAAATTAAGGTAGAGAAAATGTAATATAAATTTAAACTAAAATTGACACAAACTTGATCATTTGGGATTATGTTAGAAAGATTCTAATCGTTGCACACACGGAAAAATTTCACATTTAGTTGAACAAAAATACTCAAGTTTCAATAGTCATTACATTGCATGTTGTTTGATCTTGTGCACCATTTCTGTATACAGGGTGTCTCACCGGGAACTGAATTGATCGATATAGAGAAAAGTACGCATCAGAAATTTTTGAAAATTTAGATAGTTACTAATGTCGGTGTGGCCAATCCAACTAAAATAATTTAAATGTGCTGGCATTTTTTGACATAAGATAATGACTGATTGTTTCTAATCATGGCTATTTTGATGAAATGATTACAACAATTCATGAATTTCTAATAAATTCGCAAACATTTCAAAAAGTTGAAAACTTTAACCCCTCAATACTAATATCAGAAAAAAAGGGAATTCAATTTTACACAACTTGACGTAAAAAAATATAGGGAGTACCATTTGACCAAAACAAGTTTTCGCGGTTTGAAGTTGACAAAAAAAATATTATTAAATAATTTAAAAAAAATATATTATTAAATAATTTTTTATGTAATATACTGAATAACTTTGGAACTAAGACAGCCTAGCGGAGTTCTCCATTTGACATCTTGTTCGAATTTGATGACCCCAATAACCAGGGAGCATCAAGTTTTGTAAAAATGTTTTGGAATATAAGTCAATTAGCAATTTGGCAGCTGTCACTTGACATTTTTTGGTCTAATTTGACAGCTGATTTTGCTTTACTTTCTTTTCTAATTGGCTTTAATTATTCGAAAAACTTCGAAGCAACTATTTTTGTCTGAAAATTGTTTTTTTTTGCTTTTAACTTAAAATAATAAAAAAAGTTTTTTTTTTCAAAATTCGGGCTCCAATGAATTATAATTTCAAATTATTTTAATATAGTTACCCGACTCCCCCCTACTGAATATATTTTAGGTTCTTACGAGCGGGTTTGTAGACCCTACCCACGACAAGAGTCAAACTTAATATCGTCAGTATATCATGGCATATAGAATTGGTCAATTCCCCACAATTATATATGATATTATTCCTGTCTTGACACAAGCAAAACAGTAATATTTTTTAATTTATCACATCACTTCCAAATAACTATTTACTAAAGAGAATACTTCCAAATTTCTATTGTTATTGTGCACAAACATTGTAAGTACGGCTCTGTGTGATATCATGATGCTAACAAGACAGAGATTTATAGTCGGTTTTTATGGCTTTTTTCATGTGCATTAAATATGTGTAGGCAACTATATATAAAAAATAAATAATTAAAAAAATAAAAAACACGCTTTTAAAAACAAACTGAAACTGTTCAAAATGCACTAAAAATAAGAAAATAAAGTTAAGTTAAGAAACGTAAAGGCGTGGAGTACCTGATGAGTAAAATTTTTTGTTTCTCCAGGTACTTTGAACACCCCACGCCTTTATGTTTCTTAACATAACTATTGTTACTATTAACTTTATTTTCTTCTTGTTAGTGCATTTTGAACAGTTTCAGTTTGTTTTTAAAAGCGTGTTTTTTAATTTCTTAAAATTAATTATTTTCTTCTTTTTAGTTTTGTCCCAATTTGTTCGATAAAACTTCTTAACTATAAATAACAAAACATATTCGTGATCCTGAAGCCGCCATTTTGAATTCTTGAATTTCGACTAAATATTTATAACCTGCGACCTCGAGAATCCCCAGATTAAGATTTTTCAGTCGAATCAGACAATAATTGATAAAAACTTGTCGGCCATATTGATGGTGCCATTTTGAATTTTTGAATTTTGATCACATATTTGTAATCTGCGGCTTCAAAAATCTCGAATTTTTAGTAGAATCTAATATTAAATGAAAATACATATGTGAAATTTCAAGTCACTACAATATCTGAAAGTGGGTGAAAAGTGAGCTGTAAGATTTGCTTCAGTGTTACAGGTCAAGCTAATAGAAGCACGTTAAAAAACATTATAGGTAGATCAGAACCAAACTTGTTTTAAAAATAGGTGATCCGCCATATTGAATTTAGTGTGACGTCACTCACCTTATCGTTTCTGCTTGTCAAGCCCTTTCATTTGATACCCATATCAAGGGGGTTGTAAAGAAAATGTTTTGTATTTTATAATAATGAGGACACTACCACATATAAATCCCATATGCGACACTGAAAAGGGCAGCGATATTTTGTGCAACACTAGCAGAGATACATCCAGGTTAAATAGCTGAGACTCATACACAGTTGAACGTCAATCAAACAGTTTAGCTGCAATAAAAGATAGAATTTTCGTAAGACGTACAGATTTCACTATTATTTTAAAATAAGCCTTACAAATGATACAAATAGGTAATGCAGACATTATAATTATACGATTAAAATCCTCTATTGCCTAACTTCAGTCAGGTACTAAACCTACCTACATACATACATAGATAGATACAGGTCGACCTAGTAAAAGCCTGTTAATAATAATAAAGATTGTTATTTCTAAAAATAGCCAAATCTAATAAATTGATCGAATTTTTTTCTTCTATTTTTACAGTGTTGTTTTATATACCTACCTATTTGGATGTAAATTATTAAAGAATTCGATAGATTTATTTAATTGTTTATACATTTGTATGTTCTAGCAAGACAGTAATTACATCATCCACGTATATCTGTACCTATTGTATAAGTAATTCAAGTAATTGGCTGACTCAATATTGTCATTGTGAATTAAGTTTTCCTAGAAATCTATAAATATTTCTATTAAATCTGGACTTAGGGATTTCCCATTATCAACCTCTCTTTACCTGTGCAAATATCTCCAATACATTAAAAATGGTTTTGGGGATAAAGATAGCAGGCCTAAAATTTATGTTTTTATGATAGGATGAAGTAAACAATAATGATAGTTGTAGTTGGTAGTTTTTTGGTTTTAGTTATTTGTAAAAGATAAATAAATAATTACACTGATTATTTTAGCAGATGTGTTTGTAGAAGACGCGGTAATGAAAGAGACTACAGGGCGGATGGGGACATTACTATTCTGCAATGTATGATTGAAGATAACTTGAAGTGTTGCTAGTATTTTTTTTTGATTGCTGAGTGGCGGGATCAATGACTAGAAAAATCTAAGGAGTCTATTGCTTCGTTTAAATTAATTGCAATTATAGTTTTTCCTTTGTCTGCTTTAGTGAAAATTAGTAAAACTGATTTTTGGCGCTACTAAAATTTATATAGGATAAATAGGACGAAATTTAGGAAAAGAATTTCAAGCCACAAGAGAAATTTTATGAATAGAAAGTTTTGTATTTTTCTTTTTCAAATATAGCCATTTAAAATAATAACCAAATGAAAGTCATGCCTTAAAAATATAACTGTACCACCTTTATTATCCGATATCAGATTACGGTCTATATACAGTGTCGCCTGAAATGCCCTTATTTATCAAAAAATGGAAAAGTACCATAAGGAAAAGTTGTTTGTAATTCTATTAAGAATCTAAATGTGAAGTTTGGTTTGAAAATTTCAACGTTTTAGTTCTTTAATTTTTTTACCAAAATAAGTAAGTATATTTTATTTTTTTAATTTTTTTGTTTATAGTTGAGTTAATTTGAAATATTTCAATGCAAAAAATACATAAATGTTGCATTTCTTTTTTAAATGCAATTAATCATGGCAAAAACACATTTTTTACAAAAAACAACAGTACGATCGTGGACTATTTTCAGTAATTCTGAACCCTAAATGTGAAATTTTGCATGATAATCAGCTTAAATATTAAAGAAACGATTGTTCATTTAAATCAAATTCAGATCATTTAAATAAATCTCAATATTCCTATTAAAATTTACTTAAAAAACCAAGAAATTCATAAATGTTGCATTTCTCTTTTAAAGTAATTAATAATGGCAAAAAAACATTGTTTACAAGAAACAACAGGACAATCTTGGACTATTTTCAGTAATTCTGAACCCTTACTGTGAAATTTTGCATGAATATTGGCTTAAATATTAAATAAACAATTGTTCATTTGAATCACATAAATAAAACTCCAAATTCCTATTAAAATTTACTTGTAAACAAAAAAATTAAATGTTACATATTTTTGAAAAAAAAAAAAAATGAAAAAGCTAAAACATTGAAATGTTCAAACCAAACTTCACATTTAGATTCTTAATGTAATTACAAACAACTTTTCCTTATGGTGCTTTTCCATATTTTGATAAATAAGGGCTTTTCAGGCCATTTTAAAATTCCTAATGACATGTTGGAGATGTCATAGTTGTGACATGACAAATATTTTTGGCAATTTTGTGGTTATTAATTATGCTGAAACCCGTTTAAAAAACAGTCGAAGTTTTCCATATGGTGCAGACTTTTTGGTGTCCACTGTATATCAAAATACTCTATTTTCCGTCTACTATCGATGTTTGAAATATCGCCACATAAATTACGTATCACCCTGTATGTCAGTATTAACTTTAAGTATGTCCAGTTTTGACTATTGATTTTCAGTTTTTTGTGCTTTTTTCAGTTTTGTCCACTGACCTGAACTTAAAAAAAAAAAGTTGTTTTATTTACTAATCCTGATTAAAATCTGTGGTAGTTAAGAAATTACAACATTCTGACAATCCTAATAATCAAGTCGACACTAACTCCTCACCACTATTAAATCTGTTTCAATGTTGTTAATTTTAAATTAAGTTTATAAGTTTTTTTAAAATTTTATAATTGTTATTTTTAAGCGAAACAGTAATCATTTGAGAGAAGCTTGGTTTGTAGGACT